>CM073601.1:13975000-15175000 GCA_037074985.1 Solanum bulbocastanum
ATTGAACAAAGTCATAAAGGGTATGTCCTTGAAATAGGAGGACCCACCAAACACAATGAACACTGAGGATTCTGTACTACTGCGGGCTAAATGATGTACATCAGAACCTATATTATAAAATAATGTAGACAAAAAAGTATGTGGTCAGTAATTCGAATGTACTGAGTATGAAGAAAATGCATAAACATGATATCTGAACTTGATGATTTTGTAAAGCATGTCAATGAAATGATCAAGTAAACATAACATGAAAACCAATGATTTGATGTGGAACATAATACAAGGTCACGCAATATTTGAAAACATACTGATTTATGGGATGTATACAATAACCGACCTAAACCATGTGAGCTACAACATGTAGTTCAATGTTCTTCTCCCACATCAAAAAAAGAGTGTCCTACTTGCCTAGGTAAGGACAATGATATCTGAGCTAAGGTGGATCCACTAATTAATGTTTATCTGAGACAAATCCTACGGTATCACATAGTTCTAGGGCTCTTGAGATTACTACAAAAGGTCCACAAACGATAAACGAAAACCTTCATTCCAAGAGTCCAATTGGTGCTAAGTATACTCTCAACGAAAACATGCATAAATATGAAAACATTAATAATCTGATAAGACTAAATCATATTAAAAATTTAATAGAATATTGAATAGCTCCTAATTCACGATAAATGAATATAATCTAAAAGATACTTTATCTAAAAGCATCTAATTCATGATAATCATATATACTGAGATAAACTTCAAAATCAAAAGCATCATAATTCATGAAAATCTGATAATCTGAGACATGTATGTGAAAATAACATAATTATGATCATGAAAATACTAGCATGCTTTGGGTTCATGAAAATATCATTGAAAATATTGAATTATAATCAATTTATGCTTACAAAGATCAATCATGAAAAAGAAATTGAAATTCAATAAAAACCTAGAAGAAATCATGAAACCCTAGACTTGAGAGTTGATAGCTTGAAGAAATTAGGGTTTCTTTGGGACTCAATGGGGGTAGAATAACTCATTGATGAAGTTCTCACATACCTAGATCGGAACCCTAACTTGAATTGGGAAGAAGAGACTTAAAGCTTGAAACCCTTTATCTAGTTTTGGGAGAAAAATTGAGAGAGAAGAAAATTGGATTTGGAAGAATAAGTGTGAATGGTGAGGTTAGGGTATTTAGGGACCAATTATTTCCCTTTTAAAATAGGCCTAAAAAGACATTGTATATGTATTAAAATAGTGGGAGAAGACTGAAATAACCCTCACTTAAAACTGCCGGAACCATCTTCACGAACCACTACACAGTCCGTACAATATGGACCGTAAATGTGTCCGTAGAACGTCTGAGCTTCTCAATCCCAAGTGTCACTTCCACAGAACCTTCTACGAATCGTACAACCTTCCACGGTCCATATAAGGGTCTGTGAAAGACAAGGTTCATGAGTCCTTGGGCCTTGGTTCACTGATCAGTACATGGCCAGTGAAAGCTTTTACTGTCCGTAAACCCATCCTTGAAACTTACCTCCAAAAATTTCGAATACTGAGTTCAATCATAGATCCCTTTCACAGTCCGTGAATGGGTCCGTACAAGCCCTCTTCTGTAACATTTCAGTTCTTTTCTATTCCAATGTCTGATTTGGTCTTAGGAACATCCAATGTGTTACACAAACTCTTGGTGTATTTTAATTGGTTATATCAAGTTACTTGAATTACTTTTTAGATCGCTTATAACCAAGCATTATAAAGACTTGAACGAAATTTTCTTTTAAATGTCAATCAATCCTTGTAGTTCTGACTTAAATACAAACACAATATATCATCGAAGGACTACACTATACAAAGAAATGACTAAAACAAATAGAAAAATTGAAGCAAGAAGTTATATAGTACGTAGTTCAATCACGAAGCGATCATGTTAACTAATATAATGAGTAAAAAACTTAACCTATCATGATTATTTAATATTATAGACTAGAAAGTAGCTAGATAAGGAACAAGTTTTGTTAGCAAAATTAATGCATAGGGAGAACATAAAGGGAACAAATTTAAGGTTTATATATTTTTTACTCAGACTTTTCGTTTGCTTTGTTTCAAAAAAGTGCATTGATCCTCCAAGCCAATATATTTTCTTCACTCACGTTTTAATTGAGGATGTCCACATAGAAATGGTAGCATGGTTTGCCAATCTATAGGAATGAGGATCAAGACACGACTCTTACTGACACACTTCACAAATGTCCTGCAAGCTTTGATCGCCATAAATGACAAAGTGCATATTTTGAGATTGTTTTCAATTTTTAGGTAACTTACGGAAATCCACTCGTTTAGAAGCTATTTATTTAGATACATGCTAGTTTGCAATATTACAAATCTTACTAGATTTTGGACTTCCGATACATGTATCTCGAATGTCCATAATCCAGATACATCCAGATACATGTATCTCGAATACATGAGGTCAAAATTAGATGTAATTTATTTTAGATACATTGTATCCAAGTGGATTCACATATATCTGGGATACATACACGAATCCCACTCACCACTCTCCTTCCTTGCTAGCGTATCCAGTATCTCAAATACATGTTTCTAGTGCCAGATACATGTCAAATATATGTATCTAATACAAGATACATGTTAGATACATATATCTAAGTTTTTAAGATTGATAGATTTTATTTATTTTTTATTTGTGATCAAATCTAAAGAAATCAATATATATAGAATGTTATTTACAAAATTTTCATATTTAATCATGTAAAAATATCTCACACCAACTATAAAACCTCTTCTTTTGTTCCTTAATTTTCCACTCCTTAATTGCATTCTCCGTTTCTTTCTATAATCATGTCCACTTTGGAGAACAACAAATGTTCCTCTATGATAACAATCAAAGGTCATTTGTTGATACTCAAGCTTTATTGTTATGAACATAGGGGGGAATATAATTTGAGTGGTGGGTCTCACGATTTAAATATCAAAATCAAATGGGGCCGAACAATTTGAGTTCTTTCCCTCTGTTCACTTGTTCCTATTTTCTCAAGATGCCTCAAGTTAGGTTCAATGGGGGTTCGAAAGAGGAAAAATTTAAATTGTTCGGCCGCGTTTAAATCATGAAAGCCATCACTCAATTTCTCATTCCCACCTCTTTTCAAGACACTCAATAACTCGTGTGTCACTTTTTCTTTTCCTTACACGCACACACACATTGTCATCATATATCATCATCATCAACATCATATATCATATATCATCATATATTATTATAAGTGAGAAGAGTCTAAGTCAAAAGTTGAATAACTAAAATGTCCTTTAAATGTAGATTGATCATTTTATTATTTTATAAGAAAATTAATTTTCTATTAAGTTTAATTGAAAAGACCTTTCATCTACCTTTTGTAACATCCCAATGATTTCTAAGTTGAGACACGAGTCATTCTTTATGGTGAATAAGTTTTTTCCGAGTGATTCAAAATTTTCTTAGATGTTAAGGTCGCTAAAATTCCATAGCATAAAGTTGAGTTGGAAACTTTTATTCTAATTAAATTTCTCTATGAGATTATTCTTTGGTCAACTTCAAACAACCATAACTTTTAGCACATAAATAGTTAGGTGACCCATGAGCTATCAAATCAAAGATTTCTAAGTCCTCTTTTCAAAGCCACCGAGTTTACTAAATTTCAAGTTCGGATGAGGGAGATATGTCCATTTGAGTGTAGCATGTCTAGTTAAGACAATTCATCTGTTTTAAGGAAGGGTATTTTGGTCTTTTCTCTTCCCCCACTAGCCTAGCTCATTTTTGTTAATCTTTTAGGGGTCTAAATAGATGAGAATCAGTTTTAGTAGTTCATAAACACACTTAGGGTTTTTGAGAGGAGTTCAAGAGGAGAAAAGAAGAGCATTCAAGATTCTGGCGAGCTTTGAGGATTTTTCGCCAAGAATTTAATTCTTTCGAGGTATGTAAGCTTTCATAGTGATGGGTTTGTTCACCCTCATGCTAATCATGAGTTTCCTTACTAAATTTATCCATGATATTTCATGTATTAAGGTTCTTGATGAGTTTCTTGAGGTTTGTTCTTCATTCCTTGTTAATGGAGTTTGTTGAGTTCTTGAGGTGAGGGTTTTGAGTTTGAGGGTTGCTCTTGAGGAAATTTAAGTATATTTTTGTTTAATTATGTTGGGTTTATGAATCTAAGGATGTCTGGAAGAAATCAATAGGTTCTATATGAATTAGGATAAAAAATCGAGAAGAAAAATTTGTCGGAACATCTTGAAAGTTGGCTGGGGTAGCATGCCCCTATAGCGCCTGAGGGGCTGGCGCCTTGCGCCTGTAGTGTGCCCTAAACCAGCCTTGGGAAACTGAGGGCTGGCATAGCGTGCCATTGTTGTGCTAGGAATGTCAGGTCCCTTCCACCTCCGTTCTTCGTTCTTTCAAAACATATCTTCGCTCTCTTTCTAATTTTAACTATCCAAACTACATCTAATAATTGAGAAATCCTATATATCCTAATCATGATTCTTGAATTCATAATGCAAACTCACGTAGAGTTAATAGTAAAGTTCAAGAAAGTCATTTTGAGTCTTTTCGAGAAGTCTTCTACAATTATTTATAACTTGTTTCAAGACTTGAGTAAATGAATATGAGAATGAGAAGAGTTGTATTCATGAGTCTATACTATAATTGAGATCTTTCAGTCGAGTCATTCATGCCCATAATTCCACATGAACTCCATAAATTAAGTATCCTTGAGAGGAGTAATATCATTGAGTTAGGAGTTTAGAGTTCTTGAGTCCTTGAGTTCTTGAGTCTTGAGTTCTGAGTACTGAGTACTGAGTCTCCATATGTAATACTCCGGAAATTGGTAGACTAATCTAGAGCTTAACGTGAGAGTTAGAGTCATGAATATACCTTCCCACACCTAAAAATATAGGGTTTCATGTTAGAACGCCAAGGTACGACCCCCAAGGACTAACCATGGGTCCTTGACGAGGACCCCAAAAATTTGCCTGGGCAGTCACCCAATGAGGGGACCCACACATCGTGGGTCAGGCCACGCCTCGTGGGTGAGGGGCCGTATGTCAAGCCCTGGAAACCAGGTCTCTAAACCTAGACCACGCTTCACCAGCATGGGTTGTGGGTCCAATCACGGTCCGTTGGTGAGGGGCGTGGGTGAGACCTGGAAGCTGTTTTTTGGCAGTTAAGTGTAGGGGCATTATGGGGTTTTTTGGTTTTAATTAATATTAAGTGACATCGTTTTATACTAAATTAGATCACCTGTATAAGAATTTTATGTCACTAAATTATGTCAGCCAAGCCATTATTTCTAAAAATCCAACAGGATTCATCCTCTCCAAAAATTCTCTCTTTAAAACTTCAAGGAAGAAGAAGAAGGAAGTTGGAGCTGAGGTTTCAAATAGCAAGGTTTTTATACTCAATTTCATGGGAATTCATAGCTAAGGTATGGTAGTCCTTCATCCATGGATAGTCTTCATCTATGGAGTCCCTCCAAACTCAATTTCAAAACTAGTAATTCCCCAAAAGCTAGAGTTTGACTCCAAGTCATGGATTCCTTTCAAAAACGATTTTAGTGATTTAATTACTTTATATTATTATTGAATTGATGATTTATTATGGTTTTTATTTTGAAATCCCCAAGAATCCATGAAATCTCCATATTCCTAATTTATGACCTTGTGATGTGGGTGAATAAATGAAAGAAGGATATTATGAGATTATGCTTGTAGTAATTGAGTTATTTGAATTATGTTATTATCCACGTCTAATGTAGTAATTCTAGATGTGTTGATTTGATACGAGCCTTGACCCTTAAAGAAGCATGATTTATGAACGTTATGTATATGCTTTAACAACACTTTGAGAGTGAAGTGTACATGATTATGATAATGTTGTTGTGTTGATTGAAAGACTATTCTCATGAACACATAATGAACATAATGTGAAAGGTTTTCTCACAATATGATGATTCTAAGGTTGAAAGGCTATTCTCACCTAATTGAATCTAATGTTATATGTAGACATGGATGGTGAAAGGTTATTCTCACACATGATCTAATGAGCTATCCTAATGAAACAAGTTATGATTTAGTTACTCCGTGGGATAAATGCTTAGCACTGAGTGGATATTGAATATGAGATGGAAGCTCCCCCATGAGAAAGGTTAGGTTTCTAGAAGCAATCTCTTGAGATGAAAGCTCCCCCATGAGAAAGGTCGGGTTTCTAGTAACAATCTCCTTATCCCATAAACTATGCGCCCTCATAGGTCTTTTAGCTAGTGGATCCATCTAAAGCTAACAAATGATGTTCTTACCTTAGGCAATTAGGACAACCTTTTTCGGTAGGGGTAATACCGGATTCCATGTTAAGCTCACATTGTCTATGTCGGTTAAGACTTATTCCCACTGTGACAACAATATGAACAAGAGTATGAATTACGAACGATGGTTACTCAAGAAACTTTACTTAGCATGGGTGGGATTATGAGTTCTTATTCATACATTTCATAAGTATCCTTTGAGGGTACTTATGGTATGTTCTCTTATAATATGATGATCTATGTAATGAACATGCTTATGACTTATGCTTTTCCATTATCTTCAAAATGATGCTTTAACTTAGTAAATTGCATGCATTAAACTAAAATGTCCCCTTTTAGCATGTTTTCAAGGTTTTTATGCATGGCTATCATACTTAGTGCATCTTTGTACTAACCCATATTTTCCTATACTTTTCCCAAGTGTAGGGTCTGGTTCTTAAGGAGGTCAGCATTTCGCTAAAGCTTGGATTTGACTATTCTCCTAACTTGTGGTGAGTCCTCATGATTCGAGGATGGATGTTTCACTTGTAGTTTCATTTCTAGTATTTCCTTTTCGGACTATGTTGTATGGACTGTGTCCTTTTTCATTTGAACTATTGTAATAGATGGATATATTGAGACAAGTCTAGACTTCTGCTTTCCTTTATGAAAATTTTGGACTTGAAATGCGTTTTCTTCTCTTTATTGCTCTATGCTTATGTTATGATATGCTAAGTGGCTTACATGGTGCCTTTCGGGGTTCTATGTGCCTTGTTACATCTAGGGGGTACCTTGGATCGTGACACCATAATATTGCTATTAAGATACATGAGTTGAGTCGTTCATGTCCATAATTCCACATGAACCCTATGATTTGAGTTATAAATTTTGAGAAGCTTTTTTTTAAAGCCAACACTTGAGTTCTTAAACTGAGTTTTGAGAAAGTAAAGATGAGTTTTGAGAAACGAGTTTCTAAAACATGATTAATATGATAATCGAGTATGCCATCAATGTATGAGCAGTGCGGTATCGAGATATACCATCAATGTTTATGCCGTATGACTTTCCGAGTCATCAATGATCATATTAGAATATGATTTTGATATGTTTTTGAGAAAGTGTTTTCAAGTATGAATTGAGTAAGAGTATAAGGGGACTGTGTATTCCGAGAGGTATCAATTTTTACATTGATAAAAGAGAAACTGAGATTTCTAAATGTGTTATGAGTTCAAAAGATATTTTAAGAGAAGTTAACTCTTTTAAAATGGTAGTTTAAGCAATTATCTCAAACCAGAGGTAGAGTTATGTTTTTAAACATATGAGTATGAATATAAATTATTGGGACTAGTATTGAATACCGATATGGGATGGGTTCAGACAAATCAAAATCCTCATAAACCATGTTTGCCAATATGGGTAAAGGGTCATACTTTTTAGATGATTCTTTGTTTATTTTTAAGCATAGATTAGTGGATCCACTTAGTTAAGGATGTCCTATACTCCAGCAAGATATAGGACAGTTTTGACAGTGTGGGCGAGATGATGTATCATCACGTTTCCCATAGTGATGGTTGTCGGTTAGAGAATCTCCCAAATAAGAGTAAAGATTTATTATTGTATTCTCATATACATTAGAGTTATTATCTTTTGTTTTAAAAGTTTCATGTATATAGTATCTTTTATTGTCGCTTTCATATTGAGTTGAGTATTCTTGAGTCGAATTGAGTATTCTTGAGTCATATTGAGTTGAGACGAGGTGAGTATGTCTTCCTTATTATCAGTTTGAGCTTATACTTATGTTGGAGTGTTCCCCTTACTTGCTCGTACATTCCATGTACTAACGTCATTTGGCCTGCATCGTTTCATGATGCAGATACAAGTATTCAGGATCATCAACAGGTGTTTCGTTGAGGCCATGTGATATTCCAATCAACTGGAGGACTTCACCTTCTTATATTCTGGAGGACTTCACCTTTACCTTACAGTTAGTAGTTTGGAGATGTCGTGGGCTTTGTCCCGATATCCTTCTGTAATAGTAGAGGCTTCATATATAGATAGAGTAGAAGAGTATTCTATATTTACTTTATTTTGAGTATTGTTTAGACTTTTTAAAGTTGAGTATTTGAGTTAAATGAATTTAATTTAGTTTTAAGCTTATGTATTCTTGAGTTAGTCTTTTGCATGTAGTCAGCCAGGATGAGGGTTCGCTTGGGGACCAACAATGGTTCTCGAGTGTTGGCCACGTCTAGGGTGTAGACTCGGGTCGTGACACCTTTGGATATGTACAAATTCTGTGAACTTTTTGTTTACAAGTTCAATATTTTATGTCATGTATTTTTTTTCACTTTTCGTTTCCAGCAATTAAACTTATCACATTCTTCTTCAAACCATATTCCTTATTCAACATTTCAATGATACACATTAAAGTTTTCGTCATTATCCAAAAATTTAGAAAATTTGAGACGCCATATTAATTGATTTATTAGCATACACCAAGTTCATAATGCTAATTGTACAAAAATGTAGCCAAATTACTAATAATAAATAACGATCACTTTAAGAATGCAATTAACTCTCTCTCACTATTTTTCATTTTCTACTCTATTTGAATTTCATGTACTTAACGTTTGACTGATCAAATTAAACTAATTTAATGTTGAAAGCACATGAAAAGACTATTGTTTTAATATGCATTACATTTATAAATTTTTATGAGCACAAATAAAGAAGAGGTGACCTAGAGCTACATTTAGAAAATCTTATTTCACCTTATGATGCTCTCGAATTCAACTGTTTTTACTGCTTTTCTTTGATGGAAGAAAAAAGGTCAGTTTGAATTTACTTATTTATTTTTTCATCAAGGTTAAAACATTTCATGGGTTCATAATTTATTTATCCTTTTCATATGATATATTATTATAAATAGTATAAGTTTGTTCAAATGATTTGATTCTTAGGAGATGAAAGTTAGGATGACATTCACACACACACATATATATAGTATTAGATTAGATCATAACTCAAAATTAAATCAAAACATTTCATGGGTTCGTAATTTATTTATCCTTTTCATATGATATAATATTATAAATAGTATAAGTTTGTTCAAATGATTTGATTCTTAGGAGATGAAAGTTAGGATGACATTCACACACACACACACACACATATAGTATTAGATTAGATCATGACTCAAAATTAAATCAAAATATCAATCTTAACAATTTACCAAAAACATAATCTTAGTAAGACAATCATTATCATAAAATATGTTAATAAGTGAATATTATTGTTAATTCTATTTTTGCCTGATCAATGTTTAGATATTTTGAAGTGTTTTTCTCGTCTCTATATACATTAGTATGTAAATAATCAATTTCTCAACCTTATAGCCTATAATATCAATCTTGATCATTTAAATTATTTGACTGATAATATTATTATAACTTGGCTGTCACGCCCTGAACCTACACCCTAGGCGTGACTAATACTCAAGAACCATTGTTGGCCCCAAGCGAATCCTTGGCCTGACTTAAATCGTAGGGGAAGACTTACTTATAATTAGTATGAACTCAAAAGCACAACTTTTACTCAATGTCTCAAAAGGAAACTCATAATATTTAGAAATAAACATTCAAATAGGCCTCAAGGGCAACTCAAGTCTAGAACATAACAACTGAAATGAACAAGACTCATGAAGTAACGTCTATCTATCTATGAAGCCTCTACTAATTGAGATGGACTTTGAGAAAAGATCCACGACATCCAAATAACAAAATGAAATGACTGATCACCAACAACTCTTATGCTCAACTGGATCAACGAAGTGCTGGATGCTGATCCTGGTTACCTATATCTGTATCATAAAAGATACAGGTCAAATGATGTCAATACACGAAATGTAGAAGCATGTGAGTGGAACTCTAAAACAAGACATAAGCTTCAACTGGAACTGAAAGCAACACTTACCTCGTCTCAACTCAACAAAAGAATACTCAGGTCATTTCAATATAAAACAGTAGTAAATAATGCATTATAAAGAAAGACTTTTAAAACAATAGATAACAACTTCATGTATTTGAAAATACAATATAGTCAGTGTATGCAAGAATACAAAACAAACTTTGTTTGTATATGAAAATACATAATAAACTCTGTGGGAGATTCTCTAACCGACAACCATCACTATAAGCTATGTGATGATATAACGTCCAACCCACATGCCAGAACTGTCCTATACTTTTCCAAGGTATAGAACCTACTAACTAAGTGGATCCACTAGTCTATGCTAAAAAGCAATAAAGAATCATCTAAAAAGTATGACCCTTTCTACCCACGTTGGCTATATGATATATAAGGACTTTGAGTTATCTGAACTCATCCCCATATCGGTGATCAATACTACTCCCAAAATATAACTAGATTGTATGTTTAAAAGCATAGTTTTTACTCTCGTTTTAGATTATTACTCAAAATCTTACTCTTAAAAAAGATGGTACTCAAAACTGCTCAAAAGCTCTTTCGAAAATCGTTGTTTCCTCTCATCTTATATGTGAAAATATTTACTCTTGGGAATACTTAGTTCCCATATATCATTTTAACGAAAATGAGCTCAGCTCTACTCTTCCTCAACTCAGTGCTCAAGTTTTTTGAAACAAGTTTTAAAACAATGTGTTCTTAAAATGACTCAAAGAACTCTCAAGACTTGACTCTTAACTTTACCTTGAATTTGAATTTATGGATTCAAGGTTATGATTCATGTTTATGAATGATTTCTAGATGTTTAGAAGTAGTTTAAAGTAGTTATAACAATAGGAAGTGAAGGCATACTATAGGAGAACTTAGACGGGTAAAATGATGGAAAAAAGGTGGGGGCAAGCGATCCTGTCGTGGGGCGCCAACCCCTAAAGTTCAGCGACCCATTTCTAGCGTATTGTTGGCGCGCCGCTCCACACTTCCCCCAGGCAATTCAGATGAATTTTTGTACTCATTTTCTAACCTTAATTCAACTAGAATCGAATGGTTTCTTCCCCAATCACTTTGAATTGAATACTCAACATATGGACACAATAATCTATACAAAACAACCCTTAAAATGCTAACACTTATCTCAAGAACTCATCGAAATCCTAACAATCAAGATTATGAAAGGTATTCCAAGAAAACTCAATAAGAACTCAAATCCTTCAATTTTAAGAACAAATTTGTGCTGAAAATAACATGATTGATTTGTGGGTGAACGAACCCAACACTATGAGAACTCACATACCTCTTAGGGATTAAACCCTTGGCGAAAATCCACAAGAAAACCTCAAAAACTTGACTAAAGCTTGGATCTTCTCCTCTTTTCTTTTCTTGAACTCTTTTTCTAAAACCCTAAGCGTATTTTGATTTGGGAAAAATTAACCAAATCAGTTTTGACCCCTTATTATTTACTAAAAATGATTAAATCTAAAAGGTTAAAGAAAAGACCAAAATACCCCTCATATTTTTGGGTAACTTTCCTTAATTGAACAACCTGACTTCCCTTTTGAAATGTATTTTACTCTTATTGTTCTATTGTTGATGTTCTGAGGACTAAGTGTCTTGTATGAAGTTCTTTGGGGTTTCATACGCCATGTTAGATCTAGGGGGTACCCCTCGGTCGTGACAATAAGGCTTGAATACTCTGTTCATAAGGTCCATGAATGTTGCAAGAGCATTAGTTAGGCCAAAAGACATAACCAGAAACATACAATGACCATAACAGGTCTTGAAAAATGTCTTAGGGATGTCACTTTCTCTTACTCTCAACCGATGATAGCCTGATATGAGTTTTATCTTAGAAAAACAAGTGGCACCCTAAAGTTGATCAAAAAGATCATCAATTCTTGGAAGAGGATACTTATTCTTGATAGTAACCTTGTTCAACTAACAGTAATCTATACATATCCAAAGAGAACTATCTTTCTTCCACACAAATATGACCGGAGTGCCCCAAGGCAAGACACTTGATCGAATAAAGTCTTTCTCAAGAAGGTCCTTCAACTACCCTTTTAACTCTTTTAACTCAGTTGGAGCCATTCTATATGATGGAATAGAGATATGATGAGTATCAGGAAGAATATCTATACCAAAGTCTATTTCTCTCTCAGGAGGAACTCCGGGAAGATCATCTAGAAAGACTTTTGGAAACTCTCTCACAACTGGAACTGACTAAATAGGTGGTGTCTCAACACTAGAATCATTAACTCGGACTAAGTCATAGATGCACCCCTTGGAAACTAACTTTCTCACCTTCAGGTATGAAATGAAACGACCCTTAGGCACTGCTGAACTACTCCTCCACTCTATAATTGGCTCAGTCGGAAATTGGAACTTAACTACTCGAGTTCTACAATCAACTGAGGCATAACAGGCATGAAGCCATTCCATACTTAGAATAACATCAAAATCTACCATGTCTAACTCGATTAAGTTAGCCATGGTGTCCTTGTGATTGACGAAAATTATACAATCACGATAAACTCTCTCTCAACTAGAATAGACTCACCAATAGGTGTGGAAACACTGAAGGGCTCAAGAAGTTGCTCAGGAATAATATCGAAATTCATAGAAATATAATGAGTCACAAAAGATAGACTCGCTCCTAGATCTAGCAAAGCATATACATCAAAATTAAAGACTTTGATCACACCAGTGACAACATCTGGCGAATCTTCTTACTCTTGGTGACTAGTGATAGCATATAGACGGCTTGCCCATTCGCCTGTCCCTGAAGTAGCTCCTCTAGGTGTAGCTCGATTTGGTAGAGACACTAAAGAATATTGGGATCTATTGCCCCTATTAACACCACCCTGCCTGTTCTTAGGGCACTCTTTCATGAAGTAACCATTATGACCACACTCGAAGCAACCAATGGAGCCATTGTAACACACTCCTGAGTGGGTCCTACCATACTTAGCATATGCAGGAGTCTCATTACCTCCTTGTGCTACACTACCTTCAGACTGTGCAGGTCTAGCTCTTAAATTCTGTGAATTATGATTCTGGAACTCACCTATGTTCATTGGTGCAAGTGCACTAGCAGATGATGGAGCATGTAAATTTTTCTTATGTTGGACATTACTCTTTAGCTGCCTGGACTCATTCCCTGTTGTCTTTGCCTTCTTATTTCGAAACTCTTCTCTATCTCTCAGCTTATCTTCCTCAACCTATTGCACATGAATCATCAACCTTGCTATGTCTATGTCCCCTATCAACATAGTTGCCTTACCCACTTTGCTTAACAGATGAGACAGCCCAGAAAAAAACAAGCTCACCCTGCACCTCATGTCATCAACCATCTCAGGAGCATAACGGGAAAGTTGGGTGAACTTGAGGCTGTACTCATGCACACTCATAGATTCCTGCTTAAGAGTAAGGAATTCTCTTACCTTTGCCTCTCTTAGTTCACGGGGAAAGAACCGCCCCATGAAGGAACCTTCAAACACAACCCAGCTTACAATTGGTGCACCTTGAGGTCTACCCTTCTTCCAATGGTCAAACCAGATTCTAGCAACACCTTTCAGTTGGTATGCAACTAGTTCCACTTGCTTAACATCAGTAACATGCATAACCTCAAAAACCTTTTGCAACTCTTCCACAAAGTTTTCTGGATCCTTAGCGACACTTGAATAGGTGAAATTAGGAAAATTCATCCTTAAGAACTCACTGAGTCTGGATGTATCAGCCATATCCTATCGATCCCCTCTCTACTGCCCAGATTGTTTGGATACCACTTGACTCAACATCCGGATAGCATCCCAAAACTCATAATTAGTGACCTCTCCTTAGGGTTGCACTTTTGGTGCATTGGGTACCCCTTGATCCTCAATTGTCCTCTAGCAGAAAGACCTCTAACAGTTCTTCATAGAGGAATGATATGAAAGATATGCGCAAGCACGAGTTAGAAGGAAACTTTTATAGAGATGAACTCTATTGCACGAAAAGAGTATGAAAGAAGTGAGACAGATCCTAAATGTCGCAGCCTCCTAATTATAGATGTGGTGTGCTTCACACCGATAACTAGGACTCTACAAACACGGCTTCATAGACACCCTAGGAGTCTTGACTCTGTGCTCTGATTCAAATTTTGTCACACCCCGAGCCTACACCCTGGGTGCGACTGGCACTCGAGAACTATTGCTAGCCCCAATTGAACCCTTGCCATGACTTAACTCTTAGCGGAAGACTTACTCATAATTATTATAAACTCAAAAGTACAACTTTTACTCAATGTCTCAAAAGAAAACTCATAATATTTATAAATAAACAGTCAAAATGGCCTCAAGGGAAACTCAAGTCTAGAACATAACAATTGAAATGAACAAGACTCATGAACTACTGTCTATCTATCTATGAAGCCTCTACTAATTGAGATGGACATCGAGACAAGACCCACGACATCCAAATAACAAAATGAAATGAATGAAGTAAACAAGGGATCCTCCAGAAGCAATGAGGCTCACCAACAACTCTGAAGACCAACTACATCAACGAAGCACTAGATGCTGCTCCTAGTTACTTGTATCTGCATCATAAAAGATGCAGGACAAATGGCGTCAGTACATGGAATGTACGAGCATGTGAGGGGAACTCTAAAACAAGAGATACGCTTGAACTGGAACTGAAAGAAACACTAATCGTCTCAACTCAACATAGAGATACTCAACTCATTTCAATATAAAGCAGTAGTAAATAATGCATTATAAGGAAAGACTTTTAAAATAGTAGATAACAATTTCATGTATTTAAAAATACAATATACTCAATCTGTATGCAAGAATACAAAATAAACTCTGTTTGTATATGAAAATACAAAATAAACTCTATGGGAGATTCTCTAACTGACAACCATCATTATGAGCTATGTGATGATACAACGTCTAGCCCACACTGCCAGAACTTTTCTATAATTTGCTAGGGTATAGAACCTACTAACTAAGTGGATCCACTAGTCTATGCTAAAAATCAATAAGGAAACATCTAAAAAGTATGACCCTTTGTACCCTTGTTGGCTATATAGTTTGTGAGGACTTTGAGTAATCTGAACTCATCCCCATATTGGTGCTCAATACTACTCCCAAAATATAGCTAGCTCATATGTTTAAAAATAAAACATTTTCTTTGGTTTGAGATTATTAATCCAAAGCTTTCTCTTAAAAGAGATGGTACTCAAAACTGCTCAAAAGCTTTTCTGAAAATCGATGTTTCCTCTTATCTTAAATGTGAAAATATTTACTCTTGGAAATACTTAGTTCCCTTATCATTTTAAAGAAAATGAACTCAGCTCTACTCTTCCTCAACTTAGTGCTCAAGTCATTAAAAAGAAGTTTTAAAGCAATGTGTAAAAGACTTCTTAAAATGACTCGAAGAACTCTCAAGACTTGACTCTTAGCTCTACCTTGAATTTGAATTGATGGATTCAAGGTTATGGTTCATGTTTATGAATGATTTCTAGATGTTTAGAAGTAGTTTAGAGTAGTTATAATCAATCACTACTTAAAAAACAGTGAATACCGACCTAAAAATTACCGACCTCAAATGGAGGTTGGTAATTTCCGACCTCCGGAGGTCAGTATTCTTAAAAAGAATAAAAAATTTAAAAAACTCTAGAAAACTGACTACAAGTAGTCGGTATTTATGTAAAATAAAGCGGGAAAACAAAATTCCGACCTCTGGAGGTCGGAATTTTTCCTGGAAAAATGAATTACAATAAAAACCGTCCTCTTGATGTTGGTATTAAATAAAATAAATAAATAACAATATTTTATTTTTTTCAATTAAATATAAAAAAACAAAATTGAGAAATATTTTGATATAATTTTATTAAAATCGTCTTCCGAAGGACGATTTTGTGTAAAATAAAAAAATAAAAAATATTATAATACCGACTTCAGGAAGTCGGTAAAATTAAATAATATGTAATTAAATTAATTTTCATTAAAATATTTATATAATGACCTCCATAAAATTAATAAATTAATATTTTCAATTAACTTTAAATAAATCGTCTTCCGGATGACGGTTTTATATAAATTAAATAATAAATTAATATAAAATACCGACCTCATGAGGTCGGTATTTTTATTTCATGCAAATACTTTAATAAAAGTGATATCCGGAGGTCGGTTTGTTTAAAATGTTCCTATTAATCATAATTTTGGTAGCATTATACTAAATTTTCATTTTACACCTACAATTAATTGTTTTAAAAAGTTTAACAATTTTGTATACTTTTATAAATAAAAATTTAGAATACGTGGAATAAACCAAAAACATCAATAATCCATATTTAGTGTATGAAACTACGTTGATATGAAAACCACCTACAAGTAGTCGGCTTTTATGCAAAATAAAACAGGAAAACAAAATACCGACCTCTGGAGGTCGAAATTTTTCCAAAAAAAATGAATTACAATAAAAACCGACCTCTTGATGTCGGTATTAAATAAAATAAATAAATAACAATATTTTATTTTTTCTCCATTAAATATAAAAAAAAATGAGAAATATTTTGATTTAATTTTATTTAAATAGTCTTTCGGAGGACGGTTTTGCGTAAAATAAAAAACAAAAAATATTGTAATACCAACTTCCGGAAGTCGGTAAAATTAAATAATATGTAAGTAAATTAATTTTCATTAAAATATTTATATAGTGACTTCCATAAAATTAATAAATTAATATTTTCAATTAACTTTAAATAAATCGTCTTCCGGATGACAATCTTATATAAATTAAAACATAAATTAATATAAAATACCGACCTCATGAGGTCGGTATTTTTATTTCATGCAAAACTTTAATAAAAGAGACATCCGTAGGTCGGTTTCTTTAAAATGTTCCTATTAATCATAATTTTGCTAGCATAATACTAAATTTCATTTTGCACCTACAATTATATATGTAATTTTAATTAATTAAATCAACCTCAATAAATTAAATTTATTAAATTAACTTTATTAAAATTAAAACTCTAGGTGAAGTCTCACAAGTATCACTCCTCTCTCACTATTCCTCTCATCAGCGCCCGCCACCAACCCCGACGACCGGCGCCCCGACACCATCCCTGACGACCTGTGCCATGCCACCATCCCCGATGACTGGCGCCACGCCACCATCGCAGCAGCAGCGGTAGGTCACGCACAACAACAGAGGAAGCTCGCACCAGCAGCAGGAGGTCACGCCACCTCCATCTCGACCAGCGCTGCCTCCATTCCGACCCACTGCCCTTCTCCTTTAATTCAAGGTTAGGGTTTCATAATATTATTTTTAATTTCTTTCAATTTGAGTGTTGAATTTGTTAATTATTTTATTGAATTAGTTTTTTATTGATTGTTAGTTAATTAGTAAGTGAATGATTTAGGGTTTTTGATTGTTAGTTTGAATTAGGGATTATTTGATTGTTAGTTTGTGTTTGTTGATTGTGAATTGAAAATTTTAATATTAGGGTTAGTTTGAATTAGGATATCTTAGGATTTGTTTGAAATTTGGTATTTCTTGAGTTAATTAGTTTGATTTTGGAATTGTAAGATTAGATTGAATTAGGGTATTTAAGAAGTTGTTTGAATTTGGGTATTATTTGAGTTAGTTTGAATTATTATTGAGATTTTAGGACTAATAGTTTGAATTTGGGATTTTAGCACTATAGTTTGGTTTTTGAATTCTAGGAGTACATCCAATTTGTGATTTTAAGACTAGTTTGAATTTGGAATTTAGGACTAATAGTTTGAATTATATTTGGTATTTTAGGCTAATTAATAGTTTGAATTTGGGACACTAGCTAGCTAGTTTGAATTTGGAATTTTAGGGATTTGAATTACAACTTAATTAGAACTTATAATTAATTATAGCTTGAATTTACTATAAATTGAACTTAGTTAGGAATATGAACTTGAAATTGGAACTAATTAGGTTGAATATATAACTAATTAAGTTTATAAATTAGATATGAACTTGAATTAAAACTTGAACTTATTAAAACTTAAATAAATAAATAAATATATATATATATATATATATAAAACTAATATTCTTGGATTTGAAGTTTATATTTAACTAACTTGAATATTATTGATGATGTTGCATGTTTGTGTCATGTAGTAACTAATAATTATTGAATCTTTTTCTAGTGTTGAAAGAGTTGATTTTGCGGGCTAGGCAACTAAGAAAGCTCAACATCAAAAAAAATTGATACAAGATTCTTTCATCAAAGTAGGAGATAAGGTTTGGTGTTTCTAAATTTCTAAAGTTCAAGTACAATTTCTTTTTATAATGTGTTTGTGTCCTTCTAGTATTGATACTTAGTTTAAATTTTGTGATAATTTGTTTGTGTCCATCGAATGTTTGTTTAGCATAAGTACCAACACTAGTTGATCCTATTGATGACAAAATTGATTTTCTTGGAAGATCAATTTGTGTCCATCTAGTGTTGACACTTAACTTTAATTTAATGTATTTGTTAAGCATAAGTACCAACACTAGTTGATCCTATTGATGACAAAATTGATTTTCTTGCAAGATCGATTTGTGTCCATCTAGTGTTAACACTTAACTTTAATTTAATGTGTTTTTTAAGCATAAGTTCCAACACTAGTTGATCCTATTGATGACAAAATTGATTTTCTTGCAAGATCGATTTGTGTCCATCTAATGTTGACACGTAGCTTTAATTTAGGAATAATGTGTTTGTTAAGCATAAGTACCAACACTAGTTGATCCTATTGATGACAAAATTGATTTTCTTGCAAGATCGATTTGTGTCCATCTAGTGTTGACACTTAACTTTAATTTAGTGTGTTTGTTAAGCATAAGTACCAACACTAGTTGATCCTATTGATGACAAAATTAATTTTCTTGCAAGATCGATTTGTGTCCATCTAGTGTTGACACTTAGCTTTAATTTAGGAATAATTTGTTTTGACACTAGTTGTTGGAATTAAGTCAAAACTAATGTAGTTAAAGTTAAAAAGTTGTTTACCAACACTAGTTGATCCTATTGATGACAAAATTAATTTTCTTGCAAGATCGATTTGTGTCCATCTAGTGTTGACACTTAGCTTTAATTTAGGAATAATTTGTTTGACACTAGTTGTTGGAATTAAGTCAAAACTAATGTAGTTAAAGTTAAAAAGTTGTTAAGTTGTTTAAATAAGTTAAAATAAATAATGTGGTTTAGTTAGTGAATTTAGTTGTTGGAATTAAGTCAAAACTAATGTAGT
Source organism: Solanum bulbocastanum (assembly GCA_037074985.1). Lineage (NCBI taxonomy): Eukaryota > Viridiplantae > Streptophyta > Magnoliopsida > Solanales > Solanaceae > Solanum > Solanum bulbocastanum. The sequence goes on from CM073601.1 coordinate 13,994,571, forward strand.
TAAAGTTAAAAAGTTGTTAAGTTGTTTCAATAAGTTAAAATAAATAATGTCGTTTAGTTGGTGGATTTAGTTGTTGGAACTAAGTCAAAACAAATGTAGTTAAAGTTAAAAAGTTGTTAAGTTGTTTAAATACGTTAAAATAAATAATGACATTTAGTTGGTGGATTTACTTGTTTTAATTAAGTCAAAACTAATGTAGTTAAAGTTAAAAAGTTGTTAAGTTGTTTAAATAAGTTAAAATAAATAATGTCGTTTAGTTGGTGGATTTACTTGTTGGAATTAAGTCAAAACTAATGTAGTTAAAGTTAAAAAGTTGTTCAGTTGTTTAAATAATATAAAATAAATAATGTGGTTTAGTTAGTGAATTTAGTTGTTGGAATTAATTCAAAACTAATGTAATTAAAGTTAACAAGTTGTTAAGTTGTTCAAATAAGTTAAAATAAATAATGTCGTTTAGTTGGTGGATTTAGTTGTTGGAATTAAGTCAAAACTAATGTAGTTAAAGTTAAAAAGTTGTTAAGTTGTTTAAATACATTAAAATAAATAATGTGGCTTAGTTAGTGAATTTAGTTGTTGTAATTAAGTCAAAACTAATGTAGCTAAAGTTAAAAAGTTATTAAGTTGTTTCAATAAATTAAAATAAATAATGTCGTTTAGTTTGTGGATTTAGTTCTTGGAATTAAGTCAAAACTAATGTCGTTAAAGTTAAAAGGTTGTTAAGTTGCTTAAATAAGTTAAAATAAATAATGTTGTTTAGTAGGTGGATTTACTTGTTGGAATTAAGTCTAAACTAATGTAGTTAAAGTTAGAAAGTTGTTAAGTTGTTTAAATAAGTTAAAATAAATAATGTCGTTTAGTTGGTGGATATACTTGTTGGAATTAAGTCAAAGCTAATGTAGTTAAAGTTAAAAAATTGTTAAGTTGTTTAAATAAGTTGAAAATAAATAATGTGGTTTAGTTAGTGAATTTAGTTGTTGGAATTAAGTCAAAACTAATGTAGTTAAAGTTAAAAAGTTGTTAAGTTGTTTAAATAAATTAAAATAAATAATGTCGTTTAGTTGGTGGATTTACTTGTTGGAATTAAGTCAAAACTAATGTAGTTAAAGTTAAAAAGTTGTTAAGTTGTTTAAATAAATTAAAATAAATAATGTCGTTTAGTTGGTGGATTTACTTGTTGGAATTAAGTCAAAACTAATGTAGTTAAAGTTAAAAAGTTGTTAAGTTGTTTAAATAAGTTAAAATAAATAATGCGGTTTAGGTAGTGAATTTAGTTGTTGGAATTAAGTCAAAGCTAACGTAGTTAAAGTTAAAAAGGTGTTAAGTTGTTTAAATAAGTTAAAATAAATAATGTGGTTTAGTTAGTGAATTTAGTTGTTGGAATTAAGTCAAAACTAATATAGTTAAAGTTAAAAAATTGTGAAGTTGCTTAAATAAGTTAAAATAAATAATGTTGTTTAGTTGGTGGATTTACTTGTTGGAATTAATTCAAAACTAATGTAGTTAAAGTTATAAAGATGTTAAGTTGTTTAAATATGTTAAAATAAATATAGTTGGTGGATTTACTTGTTGGAATTAAGTCAAAACTAATGTAGTTAAAGTTAAAATGTTTTTAAGTTGTTTAAATAAGTTAAAATAAATAATGTGGTTTAGTTAGTAAATTTAGTTGTTGGAATTAAGTCAAAACTAATGTTGTTAAAGTTAAAAAGTTGTTAAGTTGTTTAAATAAATTAAAATAAATAATGCCGTTTAGTTGGTGGATTTACTTGTTGGAATTATGTCAAAACTAATGTAGTTAAAGTTAAAAAGTTGGTAAGTTGTTTAAATAAGTTAAAATAAATAATGTGGTTTAGTAAGTTAATTTAGTTGTTGGAATTAAGTCAAAACTAATGTAGTTAAAGTTAAAAAGTTGTTAAGTTGTTTAAATAAGTTAAAATAAATAATGTGGTTTAGTTAGTGAATTTAGTTGTTGGAATTAAGTCAAAACTAATGTAGTTAAAGTTAAAAAGTTGTTAAGTTGTTTAAATAAGTTAAAATAAATAATGTGGTTTAGGTAGTGAATTTAGTTGTTGGAATTAAGTCAAAACTAATGTAGTGAAAGTTAAAAAGTTTTTAAGTTGTTTAAATAAGTTAAAATAAATAATGTCGTTTAGTTGGTGGATTTAGTTGTTTGAATCAAGTCAAAACTAATGTAGTGAAAGTTAAAAAGTTGTTAAGTTGTTTAAATAAGTTAAAATAAATAATGTCGTTTAGTTGGTGGATTTAGTTGTTTGAATCAAGTCAAAACTAATGTAGTTAAAGTTAAAAAGTTGTTAAGTTGTTTAAATAAGTAAAAATAAATAATGTCGTTTAGTTGGTGGATTTAGTTGTTGGAATTAAGTCAAAACTAATGTAGTTAATGTTAAAAAGTTGTTAAGTTGTTTAAATAAGTTAAAATAAATAATGTCATTTAGTTGGTGGATTTACTTGTTGGAATTAAGTCAAAACTAATGTAGTTAAAGTTAAAATGTTGTTAAGTTGTTTAAATAAGTTAAAATAAATAATGTGGTTTAGTTAGTGAATTTAGTTGTTGGAATTAAGTCAAAACTAATGTAGTTAAAGTTAGAAAGTTGTTAAGTTGTTTAAATAAGTTAAAATAAATAATGTCGTTTAGTTGGTGGATTTACTTGTTGGAATTAAGTCAAAACTAACGTAGTTAAAGTTAAAAAATTGTTAAGTTGTTTAAATAATTTAAAAAATTGTTAAGTTGTTTAAATAAGGTGTCCGTGACTATATTGTGATAATGTGAGATATCATACAACAGATACTGTTGCTATGCATCTTATGGTGATTGGATTCAAACCATGGCATACAATTTGGACTAGTCATGGTGAGGTTGAACGTGACACTATGTTTAATAACTTTGTTGTCGGTGAAAGTAGTAGATCTACCGAGCATACTTATTTCCAAGGTTCTAGAATGTCAGATATGGTTGATGATGCTTTTGGGATGCATTCTGATTTTGATCAAGGAGAAAATGTAGAAGCAAACATCTTTTATGAACAATTGCGTGATTGTAGTAGTCCTTTGTTCAACGGGAGTCAACACTCTAAATTGTTTGTTGCAATTAGATTGTTATGTATCAAATCTGACAATAATATGTCTCAAGGAGCAATGGACTCTATGATAGATCTTATGAGGGAATTAGTTGATCCCAATGTCTCAACGAGAATCTTTGGAAACAGAGTGCAGGTGAACCGATTAGAGGTTCAATATATAGCTATGCAGAAAAGGCGTATCAGAAGAAGAATTCTTGGTATTCTGGTTCATCATCCTCAAGCTTCGATGGCGGGGAAAGAGAGACAATATCTGCAATGAAGAGTACGATAGCTTATCTCAATGTCGAGCTTGCTGCTGTAGCCAAAAGAGAGAAGAAGAGAGAGGAGGAGATTGCGGCAGCAAAAGAGGTAGAGAACAAGAGGTATGCAGCGCTTCAGGACCAACTAACTTTTCTTTTTGAATCAGGAAATATTCTTCCTCCATGTCCAGCCAGCAGTGATGGATCTGATCAAGAGGGTGATGAGAATGATAAATCTGATAAGGAGAGTGATCAGGGTGATGAGGAGTAGTTGTATCTATTTGACATTTTAGACTTCTATATTTTGGAATTGGTTGATTGTATTTTGGTTTATTTTGAAGTTGGATGAAATTTATTTTGAAATAGTTTAATGTGTATGTTGAAAATATTGTGTTGTTTTGGTTGGATAAAGTTTATTTGGAATTCTTTGGGTTGTTTTGGTTTAAATATACAGGTGGGCAATTAATATTGTAGCAATTTGCTGCCAGTTTTATAGCAGAAAACCGACCTCTGGAGGTCGGAATTTCAAAAATAAAAAAATAAAAATACCGACCTCCGGAGGTCAGAATTCCAAAACTAAAAAATAAAAATACCGACCTCTGGAGGTCAGAATTACAAAACTAAAAAATAAAAATACCAACCTCCGGAGGTCGAAATTTAAAAAATACAAAAATAAAATTACCGACCTCCGGAGGTCAGAATTTCAAAAATACAAAAATAAAAATACCGACCTCCGGAGGTCAGAATTTCAAAAATACAAAAAAAACATACTAACCTCCGGAGGTTAGAATCTTAAAGATAAAAAAATAAGAATACTGACCTTTGGAGGTCAGAATCTTAAAAATAAAAAAATAAGAATACCGACCTCCTGAGGTCAGAATCTTAAAAATAAAAGAATAAGAATACCGACCTCCAGAGGTCAGAATCTTTAAAATAAAAAAATAAGAATATCGACCTCCGGAGGTCAGAATCTCAAAAATGAAAAATTAAAATACCAACATTAAGAGGTTGGAATTTAAAAATTAAGATTATATTAAAAATAAAAAAAATTAACAAATACCGACATCGGATGTCAGTATTCCAAAATATGAGAAATAAATATTCTGACCTTAGGAAATCGAAAATAATAAAAATAAAAAGTAAAAAAATATATAAAACTAACAACAGGAAGTCGAAAAATAAAATAATGAATTTTTCTACTTAAAATAAAAACTGACCTCGAGAGGTCAGTAAATACCAACCTTCAGAGGTCGGTATTGAATAGCGACCAAGCTTTTTCCGACCTAAGCTGGGATGTTGGTTTTAGGTCGAAATTACAGGAAATACTGACCTCCGGAGGTTGGTATTTGTAGGTCGGTATTCATTGTTTTTTCAGTAGTGAATAGGAAGTAAAGGTATACTTTAGGAGAACTTAGACGAGTAAAACGACGGAAAAAAGGTGGGGACAGGCGACCCTATGCATTGCTGGCACGAGGCGCCAGACCCTAGAGTTCTGAGATGCATTTCTGGCACACTGCTGGCGCGCCACACCAGCTTTGCTGGCGCACCTGTGGAGCGCCGCACCACCTTTCCCCAGGTAATTTCGATGAATATTTCTACTCGTTTTCTAACCTTAATTCGACTAGAATTGAATGGATTCTTCCCCAATCACTTAGAATCGAATACTCAATGTATGTACACAATAATCCACTCAAAACAACACTCAAAGCACTAACACTTATCTCAAGAACTCATCGAAATCCCAATAATCAAAGATTATGAAAGGTATCCCAAGAAAACTCAACAAGAACTCAAATCCTTCAACTTTAAGAACGAATTTGCGCTAAAAATAACATGATTGGTGTGTGGGTGAACGAACCCAACATTATGAGAACTAACATACCTCTTAGGGATCAAACCTTGACTAAAATCCGCAAGAAAACCTCAAGAACTCGACGAACGCTTGGATATTCTCCTCTTTTATTTTCTTGAACTCTTTTTCTTAAACCATAAGCATATTTTGATTTGGGAAAACTAAACCAAATCAGTTTAGACACCTAATTATTTACTAAAAACGATTAAATCTGAAAGAGTTAGGAAAAGACCAAAATACCCCTCATATTTTTGGGTAACTTTCCTTAATTGAACAACCTAACTTCAAACAGTCATATCTCCCTCATACGAGCTCAAAAATTAGCAAACTTGGTGGTGTTGGAAAGAGGATTCCTCATTTGATATTTTATGGGCCATCTAACTCATTCTGTACTGAAAGTTATGGTCGTTTGAAATTGACTCAAACTAATAACTTAAGCATAACTTGAAAATTTTCAGAGTTAGCTTATTTTCAATTTAGTTCTTTCTATTTTTAGCTCTTTGAAATACCGAGGTGTTACACTGACCATTTCATTATTTGTCTTGATTGGATTATATAATTTCTTACTTTTTAGGAAAATATTATTTGAAATCGTCCTTCTATGTAATAATTTTAAATTATATAAGTTATGAATATATATTTTAATCAAATGGTAGTACGTAAAATAAAATTTTGATTTGCATAGTAATACCAACAAGGTTTTGTTGAAACAATCCTTCAACAAAAGTTTCAAGCTAAAAAAAAAAATATACACTACTAAAAAACTGACAAAAAACGACGGCCAAAAGTGACGGACTGCGTCGCTTTTTTGGTCAAAATCGACGGAAAAGCGACGGAGTCACCTCCCTCACTTTTTTGCCCGACGCTTTTCAAAAAGTGACGGACTGCATCGCTAAAAACCGATGGACTTTTTCACTTTTTGACTATTTTTTTTAAAAATTTTTTTTAACAAATCCGTCGCTTTAATTTAATTTTCATTTTTTTTAAATTTCTAAAAGGCGACGCAGTCCGTCACTTTTCTGAATATTTTAATTTTGAAAATCCTAGAAAAGTGGTGGACAAAACCACGTTGTCCGTCGCTTTTCTAGGTTTTAAAAAAATTAAAACCCAGAAAAGCGACAGACTAAACCACACTTTTCATTGCTTTTATGGGTTTTTAAAATAATTAAAACCCAGAAACGCGATGGACTAAACCACGCTGTCCGTCACTTTTTGTACAATATTTTTTACAGCAAAAGTTATCAATTTATGCTGCCCACCTGCAAATGCAATTCAGTTCTACATTATTCAGCCCAATCAAACACACACAGTTACAAACAATCTAAACAAAACATAAAACAACAAAGTTAAAATAATATTCAAAAATATCTAAATCATAAATTAAAGAATTATAAAATCTTTCAAAATTCGTTTCAAAAAGTTCATAAATGTCTAGAGATCTAAACTAGGGAGTGAGATCTACATAATCATCCTCATCATTCTTCTCGTCTGTGTCATCGGGAGCCGAAGTAGTAGGTCGACGAGCGAGGTTCATCACTTGTTGTTTGATTTGCTGAACGGTCTAACTCATGCTTTCTTGTTCAGCTACTCTTCTCCGCTTTGACTCTACTAGTGTCGGTGTAAGTTTAGCTATTTGATCTGACATAGCAACAATTTGAACACCGTCAAGTGTCTTGGCTTGACGTGATGATCCAATACCTTCTAAGCCTGATTGGAGTCGTCTAACATCGTTTCGAGAGCCTAGATCGTAGCATCTACCATTGTGTGTCCCCCCTACCACTTTTTCTTTCCAAATCTGGATGGACAGTTCAGGTGTCAATTGGACCGAATTATCTAGATTCTCAGCGACGTACTGATGAAAGTCATTATGCATATTAAATATAAAAATTGACATCAATATATATACATATCATAAATATATTCACTATTAATATATATTATTCATATTAAATAACTTACAAAAATTCGTTCGGCCCTTTCCTCCACCCACACATCTGGATCCGACTCATTTTCTTTCTTCCTGACATGAGTCTTCTTGAAAACCTCTGCTTCAATGGGAGTGTTTCCCAATTATTTTTCCTATAAATATAAACTAAAATATATAACGATACATATGAATCAACTAATTATTTATTTAAAAGTTTGAATAAGAACTTACCATCTCTCATGCAATTGTTCCAACCATCTTTGCACCTCCGGTGTTCAACGAGCCACCTTTAAGACTGCCTCTAGCCTTTTTGGCTTGATCTAATATTGCCTTAAACTTGTCTGTGTTCCAATACTGACCCAATTCATCAAAAACATGAGACAACATCCAATCGAGACATTCACCACTATCCCAAACTTTCTTTAGCCAACTAAAAAGTCTGGCGGATGTCTTTTTCTCAAATGTAGTCCCAACGACCAAATTGTACCTCGACTCCCAAGTACACATAGTCTGAAAAAAATTGAATAACGTTAATTATATCGATAATAAAAATAAGTAAAGTATACTAAACTTAACTAAAAAATATATACCTTAAAGTTATTAAACATCGCCTGGCGTATACTGTTTGGAATCTCGCTCTAAGAGTGATAAGCCTGTGTATAAAGTCTTCTGACACAATCTTTTAAAGCCCGGGAACCATTCTTTACAGGATGCCACCTGCAAAACACATAATAAATATGTTAGTTCATGAATAATATATTAAAGTATAAGAAATAAATAAAATAAACTAACAAATAGATAACAAAACAAACTTACGATGATCCATCCAGCTCAATCATGACTATACCAAGTCTGTCCTACTAGCCAGGAGCTAGAGCAGACATCGTATCATGTGTTGTAGCACTAGGTGTAGCTGTAGACGAGGGTGATACATTAGAATGCATAAAACGCTGAGTCAATGGAGGCGTACCGCCATAGCATCTGACTGCTCGCTACTAGAATATCCAAGCATCATGGCAGATAACTAAGGAGATGTACCTATAGGAGATGGAGTACCCGCCGATATGGGTCGTGCTGGACAAATAGCCTGTAAAGGTAGGTCCTTGTAGTGTCGTGAAGGCAATGCCTGTGAAGTAGATGAAGCACTGACTGGTCGACGGTAATTAGGATAATATTACCGAGGATCCGCTGTACTAAATGGAACAACAAATAAATGAGTATCATGGCTGATGCGCTCTGGTACAGAAGAAATAGATCCTGCAATACCCTCATGATCTATTGGTCTCCTAGACTTCTTCTTCTTAGGCTATTTAGTCTGGCTAACTCCAAGATGCTCATGATGTCTATCACCGTCACCGTCTGATGACATCTGTATGCGAATTTACATGTATAATATATATAAAAATCATAAATTAAATAAAATTAGCAAAATACACTTACATATATACTAGCTGGCTTTCATTCTACACTACTCCTCCTTACTTGTTTCAATTCCATCATTCTCCCATTCTTCCTCCTCAGTTGTTTCATTTTCATTATCGTCCCATTCTTCGTCATCAAATGATTCATTTTCCTCATTCTCAGATATTTCTTCCTTAACATTCAGTCGCTCATCATCAAATACTTCTTCTAATATGTGTTGAGAATGTTGTAGTGTGGTTTCCAATTCAACATCAACTTGTTGTTGAACAATTGCAACATCATTTTGATACGCCACATCTAAGAATTGTCAATTTCAATTCTTTCCATAGGCTTACTTTTTATAACAACCCACCAATCAGTTTTGTCTCTACGCAATGGATATGAAGCGTAATACATTTGTTTAGCATTTTGTGCAATAATAAAAGGATTATAACTTCTGTATTTCCTGGTGTACTTAACTTCAATTATATTATTGTGCCTCTATGTGATGGGTCAAACCACTCACACGAATACAATACAATCTTCTTCTTAGGCCAACTTGAATACCTCACTTCAATAATCTCTTGAATGACACCATAATATTCAATAGTTTGACCAGTACCATCAACATCGCCTTGAATGTAGACACCACTATTATTTGTCTTCTTGTTCCTAGGAACTTCTTTAGTTTGAAAATTAAAACCATTGACACAATACTTATTCATTGTCAGTACTTGAGATCTAAGTGCTACTTCTTTCACTAATTGTAAATGTTGGACACTTGAGTATTCATCGTAAACCTACGTGATTGTTATTTCAAGTAATATAATTTAGTATAACATGAATATATTATTAAATACTTAGTGATTGCACACTTACAGAGTTCCTTAGCCATTTGGAAAATTCTGTATTGATGGCTTCATTACCCAATGTGTTTACGAACAGGCTCATCATTTTACAGTCAAGTATTTCATTAGTTAATGATCACTTATTAGTATGTAATTTAATAACATATTTTTAACACTTAATTGACATATGATTGAATCTCTGGACAATTAAGCTAAATATGTGTCACAGCTAATTGTATTTCCATATTAGTGAAGCCTCGCTTTCCACACTTTTTAGATCCTCGACCATTTTGATTAAAAATTGATATCGGTGGAAATAAAGGATCAATATCGCCTTCATCATTGCAATTGGGCCTGTTTCTCCTACATGACACATCATCACCAAAGTAATAAGAATAAAAATCACCAGTTTCTCTCCCAATATGACCTTGAACAAATGATCCTTCGATCCTTCCTCTTGGCTTATTTGGTTGCTTTGAACTACCAGTACATATTTCAAATGGATACCTCTCAAATGGATACATCCATCTTGTTTGAATCGGACCTCCGAGGTGGGCCTCTTGTACAAAGTGAATTGGAAGATGCTCCATCACATCAAATAAACCACATGGAAATATCTTCTCCATTTAGTAGTAGTAACAAAAATATTTTCCTCCATCCTGTCTAAACTACTCTCCAACAACTTTCCAGAACACAATTTTTTTTTAAAAAAAAGACTTATCTCTGTGATTGGTTTCCATATCCTTTCGGATAGATGGCTAAAAGTGATAGAAATTAAAGTTTGACTTTTCATACCTATCAATTTTCCTTCATTCATAACTACCCGCTTCCTAAATTCGAAGCATAGCCCTCCGGCATCCTCATATTTTTAATCCACTCAACAATTTCACGTTTCTCATCCAATGTGAATGAAAGCTGGCTTTGGGCTTAACTATTTTACCATTCTGTAATTCCTGTAGCCATAACTCTTTTCTCCTACAATATTCCTTTATGTCCATTCTAGCTTTTGGATTGTCTTTTGTCTTACCCTTAGTTGAGCTTCCTCAGTTGCCTAGCTCGAAAAGTTCTAAAATTAGTTAAATATACACTTCAAATCCAAGAATATTAGTTTTTATATATATATATATCATATCTAATTTCTAAACTTAATTAGTTATATATTCAAGCTAATTAGTTCCAAGCTCAAGTTCTAATTTCAAGTTCAAGAAGTTCAACTTCAAATTCTAAGTTCAAGTTCCAGTATATTCAAGCTAATTAGTTCGAAGCTCAAGTTCTAATTTCAAGTTCAAGAAGTTCAACTTCAAATTCTAAGTTCAAGTTCAAGTTCTAATTTCAAGTTCAAGTCTAAGTTAAACTTCAAAATATGTTTTGTTTGGTCTAATTAAGTTCCCAAAATATGCTTTGTTTGGTCTAATAAGTTCAATTAGTTCAAGATCTACAAAGTTAAAGCTTAATTAATTAAACAATACTAATTGATTAAGTTCAAATTCTAGTTAATTAGTTTATCAAAATTAAGTTTATATTAATTCCTAATTAAGTTTTCAAGTTATTATAAATTAATTAAGTTTAATATAGTTCTAATTAATTTATATATAGTTCTAATTAATTAAGATCAATAAGATTTTCAAGTACTACAAAATTCTAATTAAGTTCAAATAAAATCCAAGTTCTAATAAGAAAAAAATTAAGTTCTAATAAATTAAAGTCAACAACATTTCAAGTTCATATTCCTAATTAAGTTCAATTTATAGTAAATTCAAGTTATAATTAATTATAAGTTCTAATTAAGTTGTAATTCAAATCCCTAAAATTTCAAATACAAAACTAGCTAGATAGTGTCCCAAATTCAAACTATTAGTCCTAAAATATCAAATATAATTCAAACTAGTCGTAAATTCCAAATTCAAACTAGTCTTAAAATCCCAAATTCAAAGTACTCCTACAATTCAAAAATCAAACTAGTGCTAAAATCCCAAATTCAAAGTATTAGTAGTCCTAAAATCTCAAGTATAATTCAAACTAGTCCTAAATTTCAAATTCAAACTAGTCTTAAAATCACAAAAACTCAAACTAGTCCTAAAATTCTAAAATCTAACTAGTGCTAAAATCATATATTCAAACTAGCTAGCTATTCCTAATCCCAAATTCAAACTATTAGTCCTAAAGTCTCAATAATAATTCAAACTCTAGTTAGTCCTAAAATCCGAAAATCAAACAAACTCAAATAATACCCAAATTCAAACAACTCCTTAAATTATAGCCTAATTCAAAATCCCAAAATAAAACTAATTAACTCAAGAAATACCCAAATTCAAACAAATCCTAAGATACCCTAATTCAAACTAATCCTAACATTAAAATTTTCAATTTATTCACTAACTAATAATCCTAATTCAAACTAACAATCAATAAACACAAATTCAATAAACTAATTACAAATAAATAGCTAACAAAATAAAAATATAGTTCAATTTGAAAAAAAAAATTGATGCATTATTAAACCCTAACCTTAAAGGAGAAGGAGAGATTGAAGAGAGAGGAGAAGTAGGCGGCGGCGGCGTTTGGTCCAACATCTCTGGAGAAGCAGGTGGCGGCGGCGGCTAGCGAGATGTAGCAGCGACGCAGTGGTGGTAGTGAGGAGTGGAGAGAAGGAGGAGATTTCAATGAGGAAAATTGCGGATTTGTTTTTAGATATTTAATAAAAAGCTACGGACAACGTTTCTATGTCCGTCGCATTTTTAAAAAAATGTTTGACCAACATTTTGACCAAAAAGCGATGGACTAAGAGACACTGTCTGTTGCTTTTGAAAAATATTTGACCATATATTTTGACCAGGAAGCGACGGACATAAAGATGTTGTCCGTCGCTTATTTAAAAAATAATTAAACAATTAAAATTAACAAAAAGCGACGGATGGCGTGGCTTTTTTTTAATTTATAAATAATTATTTTTAATAAAAAGCGATAGACTGCGTCTCTATTTATAAAAAATAATTAATTATTGATTATATATATATATATATATATATATATATTTGGCGCAAAAATTGGCAAAATAAAGCGACGGACTAAGTGATGCCAACCGTCGTTTTTTTTTTTTAAAAAAATTATTTTATTTAAAAAGCGACGGACAGTGTGGCTAATGACGTCGCTTTTTGGAGCGACACCATCTGTCTCTTTTTGGAGCGATACCGTCCATCGCTTTTACTTCCATTATTTTTCAGCAGTTTTTTAGTAGTGATATGACGACCCCGTTTCCCGACATATCAATGTCAACGGCTACTTGACACAGATGTCTCAATACAAAATACATAATGGTCATCACCAAATATTTTAATCTTAAAACAACCACACACAATCATGGAAATACAACCACATTAATCATGACTATACATCCTTTAATTTGTATCTCATCAATCATCATTATATACTATGTATTACATCACATAGTCACTCATTTGTACACATATGCTAAAGAAATTTAATCTTTCTCAACTAGTCATGATCTCTATAGGACCCTAGGTGTCCACCTCCCGTATAGCGCGGTACATGATCCATCACATAATCGCTCGTCCATAAACTCAAGTCGAACTCGTTCCACTCATCATCAAAATAATATATACAGAGAAGGGTCTAAAATGCCCCTTGACTATTTAAATTAGTACAAAACTACCCTCTATGCATCTTTAGGCCCTTAAATACTGATGACGTCAACCTCTTATACCCTTGATATTAACAATTTGCCCCCATCTTCGCCATTATTTTCAGTAGCTTATCACCAAAAAGAGGCTCAACACCACAATAAGTATCACGAATAAAGAGTACCACAAGTTGGTGTTGCATGGTGGCTCTACGATAATAGATCTTGTTTTATTATAAATATAGTATTCACAGAAACTTGCACACACCTCGACTAATTTCATAAGATACCTGTCACTTTTCACCAGCAACAAGTACCAGATAACTCTGTTCACCAAGGCAAAAACAGATGAGAAGAACCACATGCACCTAGTGTTTTGTCTCTACTAGAAATTGAACATGAGGCCTTGTGGTGCTCAGGCTCCTTCATTTACCTTAAATATATCCTATGTTATCTAGAGAGCATTCTATGATCTTAAAAAACTAATGAAGTTGAAAGGCAAATAATAAGATGAAACTTTTGTTTCTCTAACATGTAAATCCAAAAGGTCAACTAGAATAATGAACAACAAGCACATGATCTAAGGTTCGTATTATAGGACGAAGAACAATATAGTAGTCATATTGGAAAGCCAATTACTCTCCAGGCCAAAGCTAAAATAATAATAATTGAATTTATACATACTAGATAAAGTGTCTCGTGGCCTTTTATTAATAGTAAATAAAAAATCTCAACGTGAATAAATACAAGCAAGGGAGTTAGGCTTTATTTTACAAATCCAAATAAGGCAACAAACTTCTACTAATTAACAAGTCAAAGATAATCAGTTTTACAAATGTTAATAGAACTACTTTAATTGAAGAACAAGAGGCAAGAGTTGCTTTACAATATAATAGAATATATTACTAAGTACAAAAAGAATAGGAAGGCCATATAAGTAGTCATTAACTAAAGCTAACCTAAAAAATAGGCCCAATAACAAAAGCCCAAACATATGGGCTAACATCCCCCCCTCAAACTTATAATGCAATGAGAGTTTGTCACACAAAAATCAAAACTGAGATGCCGACTGCGCCTTCGTAAAATGATCAGCAATTTGTAAGGACGATGGAACAAAAGGAAGTGATATGGTCCCGAGCTGTAAATGATGAGGGGTGAAGTGACAATCAATCTCAATGTGCTTCGTCCGCTCATGAAAAATAGAATTCTTTGCAATTTGTATTGCACTTTTGTTATCACAATGCAGGGGAGTTGGCAGAGAAATGTGAACACCTATGTCTGCAAGAAGCCAACGTAACCAAACAGTCTCATATGTAGTCACGGCCATAGCATGATACTCAGCCTCCATGGAAGATCTAGAGACAATATCCTGTTTCTTGCTCTTCCATGAGATTAAAAATTCTCCAAAAAACACACAAAAACCAGTGGTGGATTTACGATCATTGGGATTGCCATCCCAATCAGCATCATTATAGGCTCGCAACTCGAGAGATGATGTCGAGGAAAACAAGAGACTTTAAAGCTGAGTGCCACGAAGATATCTCAGAATACGAAGTACAGCTCCCCAATGAACAAAAGTAGGAGCAGTAACAAACTGGCTAACAACATGAACTGCATGAGCTATATCCGGGAGAGTAACAATAAGATAAACCAAACTACCTACAACAGTCCGATAAAGACTCGAATCTGATAATGGAACACCATTACTAGAAGAGTATCGTGCATTGGTTTCAAGGGAAGTATCTACAGTCCTGTTGTCAGAAAGGCGCGCCCGTTTAAACAAGTCTGATATATATTTAGTCTAAGAAAGAAGATACACTTTCTTAGACCGAGCCACCTCAATACCCAAAAAATAGCGTAGCAAGCCCAAGTCCTTCATGGCAAACCGATGAGCCAAATCATGCTTCAATGACTCAATACCACCATAATCATCACCAGTAATAACCATATCATCTGCATATAAGGACAAAAGAATTTTTCCTGCACTCGTACATCTAACAAATAATGCTGAATCATGATTACTCGGGGCAAATCCAAGAGAAGTAATCACAGTGGAGAATTTCTCAAACCAAACACGATAGGCTTGCTTGAGACCATATAAAGCTTTTCCAAGCCAACAAACTTAACCCGGCTGGTGGTCAATACCTAAGGGAGGAGTCATATAAACTTCCTCATGGAGATCACCATTCAGAAATGCATTCTTGACTTCCATTTGAAATATCTTCAACTGTCGAACGGATGCGACAACAATTATAGTGAGAACAGTTGTCATCATTGCCATCGGGGCAAAAGTCTCCTCATAGTCCATACCATATTTTTGTGAGTACCCTTTTACCGCAAGTCTGGCCTTGTATCTCTCAACAGACCCATCATACTTTGTTTTTATCGTATACACCCATCGACAACCAATCATATGTTTACCAGGCGGGAGAGTAACCAAATCCCATGTATGTGTCTGATAAAGAGCAGTGAGTTCCTCAGACATAGCATTTTGCCAAAGAGGATAAATCACAACCACTCGATACGACTCTGGTTCAGACAAATGATATATGTTTGCAATAAAGGAAGCAAATGAGGCTGAGTATGTAGATGAGGCTGAGTATGTAGAGTAAGTGAAATCTGGTAGTTCGGTGGACTTAGAAGGACGAGTAGACCTCCTCAGAGGTGGTGGGTCTCCAGTCTCAACAGTCAAAGGAGCATGCACAAGTGGGGCTGAAGCATTATAATCAGGTGGCATGGATGAATCTGAAACTGGAACCTCCATGTCAACGCCTAAAGGATCAATATGCTGAAAATTTGATTTCGTTACATCATGAGATTTAGCTGGAATCGAATAAAAAGGAATATGTTCCAAAAAGGTGACATGCCGTGAAACATATAATTTCTGACTTACAGGATCATAGCAACGATATCCTTTTTGTCCAACACCATACCCCAAAAACACACATATAGCTGATTTTGGCCCCTGCTTATTTTGTTCAACATGAGGGTGAAGAACATAGCAAGTACATCCAAAAACTCGTAATGCAGAATAATTCGATAGGTGACCATACAATTTCTCAAACGAAGACATCCTTGAAGTCAATGCAGTAGGAATATGATTAATCAAATATACAATAGTTAGGACTACTTCTCCCCAAAAAATACTAGGAACCTCTGCAGATAAGAGTAAAGAGCGTGCTGTCTTAATAATATGGCGGTGTTTCCTTTCTGCAACACTGTTCTACTCAGGAGTGTCAGTACAGGATGACTGGTGTATGGTGCCATCAGAGGCGAGTAACTTAGTGAAATCATTAGAGGTATATTCGCCCCCTAAGTCACACCTGAAGCACTTTATCACAGCCGAATGTTGTGTTTTAACAAGGGCTCTAAAGTTACTGTAAATGCCAAAGAAATTAGATCTGCGTTTCATAAGATAAACCCAAGTATAACGAGTAAAGTCATCCATAAACGAAACATAATAGATCGAGCCACCCTTAGTGGATATTGGCGATGGGCCCCACACATCAGAATGAATAATATTTAAAGGAGCAACAGAATAAGACATACTTTTATTAAACGGTAAAGCCGAGAATTTTGCCAGTTTACAACCTCTACAATCAGAAATATCACAAGTGTTCAAATAACCTAAAACATCAGTAGAGGTTAAGAAACGTAAACGTGAAACTGACACATGTCCCAAATAGGAATGCCAAAGATAAAACTGAGAAGACAAGGGACTCAAATGAAAAGACGACAAATCAATACTATAGGCAGCAACAGCAACAGAAGACACTTTGAGACTCTCCAATACATAGAGTTTCCCCAACCTACGGCCAATCCCAATTACCTTCTGAGTGTGTTGGTCCTGTACAACACAAACAGAATCAGAAAAGAATACCCAATTACCATCTTTACACAATTGACTGACCGAAGCAAGATTCAAAGCAAGTTTAGAAATGTAATAAACATCAGAGAGAACAATGTTAGGGGTAGTAACAGAACCAACACCCTCGACTGTCATAGATGTAGCACTAGCGGCCATAATAGAGATTGGTGAAATAGGGGACAAAGAACCAAAATATGACAAATAAGGTGACATATGATGAGATGCACCAGAATCCAAAATCCACAGGAGGGACGGAATACTTGAGGGACTAGAAGAAGTTGGACCTGAATGAGACATAGATGTTGACATGGCAGTAGGATTAGAAGCCATAAACTGTCTGAACTGTTCGAAAACCTGGGGATCTAATGCAGAAGGTGGCATAGTGCTAACAGACTTAGTATCTACAGATGGTGCAGTAGCAACATCAATAGTGAACTGCGGAGGACGAGCATCAAAAGAGCGTGCCTCATACTTCTGCTGCCCATACTTCTGCTGCTGTCCAGATTGAGGTTGTTTTTCCTTGTTAAGTAATAATGGACACTGAGCCTTCCAGTGATTTTTCTGTTTGAAGAATGCACACCTATCAAATGCAACTTTAGGGGATTATCGAGAATGCGGTGGTCTAGACTGATCAGTTTAAACAGCAAACACAGCAGGAGTATTAGTTTCTTTAGGCCCTTTATCCACTTGAGACTTGATATGGGTATCTTCTGCAATTAGTTCATGAACAACAGAATCAACTGTGGGGAGAGGAGATCGATGAAGGATTGTTCCACGCAGTCCTTCAAACTTAGAACGTAATGCCATCAAAAATTGAACCAAATGTTGTTCTTCCCTCCTAGCAATGTATGGCTCAAAAACTTTTAACTCTGCAAATTCAGTAAGAGCTAATTGATCCCACAAATCTGACATTGCAGTATAGAAATCTTGAATGCTCATAGCATTCTATTGAAGAGCATGAATATCATACTCCAATTGGTACTGCTTAGCAAAATTAGACTGAGTATACAGTCTCTCCAAATGGTCCCAAACTTCCTTTGTTCTGTCATACTTAGCCACTTGCATACTAATTGACTGAGTTACAGAATTGTTGATCCAAGTGATAACCTTGGAGTTAGTAGTTTCCCATGAGTCTACCAACAATGCAAAATCCACAGCCTTGTCATCTTTAGGTTTAACTTTAACTCCAGTGACATAACCCCACATATTCTTCCCACAAAGAAAATTCTTCATGACATAACTCCAATATGCATAATTTTTACCATCTAATTGAGCATTAATGGACTGGAGAGAATCATCCTTTTCAGTCATATTGTCAAAAGAGAAGCAAACATAGCAAGACACGAACAATTCCAAAACAAAAATTAAAATACCTTAGGTCGAACCGATCTAAACAAACAGCAGCAGCATCATCAATCGAGAACTCAGCGGAAGCAGCAAATCAAAAAACCCTAGTTCGAAAACCCTAGCAAATCTAAACAACAGGTGACTGCTACTAGATCTTCAACCAACAAATCAAGGAGCATGAATCGATTTTACTCTCGATACCATGTTAACAGAACTACTTTAATTGAAGAACAAGAGGCAAGAATTGCTTTACAATATAATATAATATATTACTAAGTACAAAAAGAATAGGAAGGCTATATAAGCAGTCATTAACTAAAGCTAACCTAGAAAATAGGTCCAATAACAAAAACCCAAACATATGGGCTAACAACAAACACTTCATTTTGTAATTAATCATTCGGTATGAAAATAGAGGTCAAACCTTTATAACTAAGCAACAACAAAATGTTCCTCTGCAAAAACAATTAAAGGGTTCAGACAATACATCAATAAATGACTCCACCAACACATCAGCAACAACAGGCATCGCAAATGCAGTAAATATGAGTAGCAACAACCAATAATTGACATGACTGTTGATCAACAAGACATCCACGAATTCTGGAAGTGGCTTTGTTAATTGAACAGACAATGACAAGTTGTCTAATTTACTGCCACATTTAATTAACAAAGCATCTTCTAGAATTCTTGCAAGTCGTAGTGAACCTCTAGTCGTCTTAACTATTGGTAGCTGCTGCTTTATTGTTGCATTTGTCATATCTGTTGTTGTTATCGTATTTATGGAGTCTGTTATTGTTGCATCCAGAAATCTTTGCCTGTTGTTTCAGAGTAACGTTTTGTTGTCACTTAAGTGGCCTCGGGGGTTGCTGTTGGAGATGCGGAGGCTGCAGCAATGATCATATATTAGTGGAAAAATATTGGAGGATATAAAAAAAAAAAAACCTGAAATGTGATATCCAAAAGGGGGTGAGAAATAAGGAGCAAAAGAAGAATTTTTATAGTTATTATGAGGTATTTTTACAAGATAATATTAGGAAATCTTTTAAATAACATTATATATATCCTGATTTAGATTAGATTTGATGAAGTCAAAATTAATCCAAAGCTACCAATTTTCTTAGAACCTATCAAAAACATAATCTTAGTAAGAAAATCTTTATCATAAATAGGTAAGTAGATTATTAATAATAATTAATTATTTCCTGGTCAATGTTTAAATACCTTAAAACAGTATTCTCATCTCCATATACATTAATATGTTAACGACTCAATTTCAAACTTTGTAGATCTATAATATTAGTTTTGATAGTTTAAATTATTTTGATGCACATTTTAATTATAACCTGATCATTTTATTGATTTCTCTCAATTGAATTATACAATATCTTATGTTTTAGGAAAAATGTTGTATGAGATTGTGCAAATAGAAATGTTACCTACCTCCACACCAGATATATATCATATAACCCATAGAGTATTAATGAAACATGATAATTCATATTCTTCTATGTAACTGTAAAGTATTATAAGTTATGATAGGTTTTTTACTGTAATGATAGTACGATAAATCAAAATTACTGCTATTAATTAATAATAATTTTTTTTTGAAATCAAAGAAATAGCTACCAAGCAATATAATAGATAAACTTATAAAATTAAGAGGTTGTATATAACAAGATTTTTAGAAAACATAAAAAAATGTGACGATCATAAATACACAAATGATAAATAAATAATTTAGAGAGATCAAACTTTCCATTAAAATAAATTCATGTATCTTGTATCATAAATATTTTTTTCTAAAATTTCTAGACATAGTCTTTTATTACCTACAACTTAAAAGTGTCTGCCTTCCGAATATAAGTTGGGTAAACACAAAGTATTCATTTCCATGTTACTGAGGCACCAAACTTGTTGTACCTTGATGAAACTAGTGAAAATGAGTGTTTAATGAATCATACAAGCAAATCATATATCAATGATATATTGGACAAGTGAACAACTCGAAAGAAGCGTAATACACCATTATAAATTATAGTATTAGTGTTTTTTAATCTATTACACTAGGTTACTTAACTTTTTTAGATCGCTTATAATCAAGAATTATAAAAAAATCTTTAAATGTTTGTTACTCCTTGTAGTCCACGACTCATTTACAGAAGAACTATTCTATACAAAGATATTATTAAAAATAATAAACAAAAAATTATGTAGTAGTTCAACATTGAAAAAATCACGTTTATGAGCACTTAAAGAAGTGCTCGATAGATTATATTATATTATTGAAAGCAGCAAAATGAATTGTAGTCCACGACTCATATATAGAAGCACTATTCTATTCAAAGATATATGGTAAATAATTTAAACAAGAAATTGTGTAGTAGTTCAATAATGAAACAATCACATTTATGGACACTTGAAGAAGTGTTCGATAGATTGTATTTTATTATTGAAAGCAACAAAATGAAGGGCACGAACTATACAACAGCTAAGGACTCCTAATTAAAGATGTGCCATATACAGCTAGAGTTTTGGGAACCCTTTTATTTTCGACATGGAGCTAATAAGGTTAAAGTCTATTACAACACACTTCACACAACTATGAATGACTCTTGCTCAAGTATGAGGTTCCAAGATAATCACTAGTAAATAGTTGGTAACTGATGTACAGTAATAATGCATATGCAAATTTGTTTGTTTAATTATTTGAAAGATAATACATTAAGATGAATAAACATAAAATAGTTGTTTCTTAGATGAAATTAGCTAAAATCGAGTAATTTGGAGATTAACGTTGTACTCCATATAATCAAAGTAGCTCGAAAAATCTGTCCCTTCTACTCCTCCATACTATCATGTAAATATCATAAAAACTTTTAGTTCGTGCACCACTTATCACAAAATAAAAACACACAGAATTTTGTACATGTTAATTCAGAAAATATATTCCTTAGGTCTTCAATCTGTCCACAAATGAGATCAGTGTAAAAAACATATCTAAAATATCCTCTTTTTTGAGTTTCATACCTAAATTTTTGAAAGTGTGAGTTTCATATATAAATTATCACTTATTAGTTTGAGAAACACACTTAAATTAAAAAGAGATGTGTGTTTCTCAAACTAATAAGTGATAGTTTAGATATGAAACTCACACTTCCAATACTAAAAATATTACATGACTTTAAAATAATTACCCAACTCATTTTTTACCCCTCTAGACCCCACTCAAATGAAGAAAAAAAAATAATTTCTCTTTTAGTCAATCATAAAGTGAGTTTGAATTGTGTCTTAGATAAAAGAAATTGTTCTTTTTAGTTGGATTGGGTCTAGGTCGGGTTTAGAGGGGTAAAAAAAGGGTGAGGTAATTTTTAAAAGTCACGTGACATAATTTTTAAAATTGAAAAAACACTTTCCATTCAGTATGTTTATGGAAAATGGTATATGTACTATTTATTAAACAACAAAGGTATATGCACCTTTTTTTAAATGACGAGGATATATATGCATTATTTTTTTAATGATGATATATCTGCTCTAAATCGCAAAGTTGAGGGGTATATATGCTCTTTTTTTCCTATAAATAACTAATACATATTTAGATGCTTATAAACAACAATATTACTTGTTCAATATTAAGATCTAGAAACAACATTTTAATCATTTTGATGTAGACGTTAATCTTAATGAAAACAAATGAGGTCTTAGTGTATAGATTTGATCAGAAGCAAAAATAAAACCAAATCTACCAAAAACATAATCTTAGTAACCAAATCATTATCATAAATAGGCAAATATAATATTATTAATTCAATTTTTTTTCTGGTCAACATTTAAATACCTTAAAGTGGTTTTCTCATCTCTATATACGTTAAGATGTTAATGTCTCAAGTTTATACCTTGTAGTCTATGGAAATCTTGTAAATAAAATTTCATAAATATTGATTTACGTTATATTTGTTCACAAGTCAAAGTTAAATCAAACCTACCAAATACATAATTTTGGCATCATTTGTTGCACATAATTGGTTATCCATATTGGCTTCTCTTAATTGGTTATCTATATTAACTTCTTATAATTGGTTATCTCTATATTCACTTCTCTTACCTTGTAAAATTTTGATATATAAAATTGTTTTGACTCATAATTTAATTATAACATGATCAATTCATTGGTTTCTTTTTGATTGAATTATAGAAATTCTTACGTTTTAGAAAACACATTATTTGAGATTCTTCTTTTATGTACTGTAAATTAATACAAGTTATGAAAGTTTTTTTTTTTGTTTTTTAATAATCTAATGATAGTAAAGTCAAATTAAATTTAATTTTATGTAGTAATGCCAACAAGGTTTTGTTGAGACAAGCCTTCTACAAAAGTATCAAGCTAAAAAAAGGAGGATGTAATTGTAAAAGTAAAAAACAAATAATTAAATATTGTGGTATTAAACATATTATGCAGAAATTAAAATTAACATTAAAGAAATGACAGAAAAGAAACAAATATTCTTTTGAAAGGAACTACAATTAAAAGTAAAACAAACAAATTTATAATATAAGTTTCTAAATCATTGGGATTTTAGATCTGAATTTCCTGCCCATCTGTGAGTCCCCTTGAGATTTTCATATATATTTATAGTTTATTGGATAAACTACAGTTGATTATCCATTCGATCTAGTCCTACTCTTGAAGTGAACCACTTAGGTTGTATTACTAAAGTGTAAAGCCATGATAATCAACTATATTCTTCTCCGAAACTCTATGGAGCACAAGAAGTAGTTGAGCTCTATTGGATTATGGTTTTCCTATAACATATGGGCAATCATATATAACACACATCTAAATTTACACTAAAATTGAATCCTTGTTTGATGATTAAAAAAAGTCAAGGAAAGTAAGAATGATAGAAACTAAAGCAAGCTAATTTAGTTTCTATGATTCTTGCTCTTCTCGACTTATTTTAATCATCAAACAAGTGGTTAATTTATGTGCTTGTTATGACTTTCTATCTGTTATCAAAGAACCATATCCCAACATAGCAGATCAATTGCTTGTTGTCTTCAATAGAGTCACGAAGATGACTAGTTAGTTATCATGGCTTTGTATTTCAACACTATAAGTGGCTAACTTAAAGAGTAATACCAGATTGGATGGACAAACAGCTATAGTTTCTACAACAAACTAGTTATTGTTGGATTGAAAAAAAAAATTGGATGACATAAACAAAGTTGAAAATGTGATCTCCAAAGTGGAGGACATGTATAGAGAGAGAAATGGAGAACACAAGTGAGGGATGGAAAATTAAGGAACAAAAGAAGGGGCTTTATAGTTGGTATTGATTATTGTTACAAGGTTAAATTTGGGAATCTTGTAAATAACATTCTATATATAGTGATTTTCATTAGATTTGATCAGAAGTCAAAATTATACAAAATTTATTAATCATAGAACATTCCAAAAATATAATCTTAATAAGAAAATCTTTATCATAAAATAGGTTAATAAATTATTATTATTATTATTATTATTATTATTATTATTATTATTATTATTAATTTAGTTTTTTCCTAGTCAACACTTTCCTTAAAATGGTTTTCCTGTCTCAATATACATATTTATGTAAACGACTCAATTTCAAGACTAAAATATCTAGTCCATATATACATGTTTTATCAATATATTTCTCCTTAATTAATTAGCATACCTCATAGTTTGGTTAAGTTTCATTTTAAAAAATTATTTTTTATTTTTATGTAATGAATTTTGATATATTATTTTACATTTACATATTATTATTTTATATTTTATATATTATTTTACGCATTATTTGCAGAATTAGAAAAAAAGTAACAACAACACTTTTGCTTTATTAGAGAAAAATAAAAAAATAACAATTATATTGTTTACATCCCTCCCAAAAAAGGTATAATATTGATTGAAAACTTGAAAATGTACATTTTAATTTAATTAAAATAAAATTTTAATTAAAACTTTCTTAATAGATATTTAAAATAGTTTCTATCCATTAGATAATTTTAATATCAAAAGTACATTGATACTTGGCAAAAGGCAATAATTTGACTCTCTAAAGCATTTTTTAAAAAAAAATTAGTCAAACACAATTTGCTTATAAAAAGTACTTTTCAAATGCATTAGACACACAAAAATTACATTTTTTTTTCTAAAGCACTTTACTAAAAAGCTATTTTTAAAAAGTGCTTATTGAAATAAGCAATTTTTAGTTGCAATATCATAGAGATTGTCACGACCCAAGACTACCCCCTAAAAGTGACATGGTGCCAAGAGCCCTGAGTGACCCCAAGCTAATCACATGACATGGTATGACAGTAAGACAACATACATAAACAAAATAAAATGAAAACAAAATAAAGTTTCAAATAGATGTCATATCATAAAGGTTAATATGATACAAGACAACATACGTGGAATCAACTAACTGTCTAAAAAGCCTTTAATCATATCTAGCATCATCTAGGACATCAGTGTCTGATTCATCACTAGGAGGAACGGTGGAGTCTGAAGAGACTACACTAGTGCCAACTCTGGAGGTCTCCCAAAGGGATCTCTTCAATATATCTTGGATTATCACATCCTTAGTGTCTTGCAACTCAGTAAGTGTTAATGTGATCCGCTGCTCATCCTTCTCTCTCCTCAAGTCTTTCTCATCAGTCTATCGGGTCAAATTATCGTTGGGGGTCTCATCATCCTCATTAACATCTGCGTCAAGAACTCTCTCAACCTCCCCACTCAGTTGCACACTTTGAGATGGCTCACTGTTGGGCATAGTCAGTGGCACAGAAATAGGCGCATCAGCAAGGGGAACATCACTCCAAAGCATTGAAATATTTGTAGACCTCAATTGGTCTACATCCACCTTCAAGGTGTAAAGTTTACCCCTCCTCGGCCTTTTCACGGGCCTCTCATCTAGCAGTGAGGTTATCTAACCTCACACCGGGTGACTTAATTAATGCCTTGCACTAGGTCACCCTCTATGTCAAAGGAGCTACAGTCTTCTTAATGGTCGTCTCTAATAATTTAGGCAACTCAACCTCAACCCTCCCTGCCCTCACATTTGCAGACCGGGTAAGATTTCCCATTTGATATATAAAGGCCTGGTTCAAAGAGGGACGGGAATGTAAAATCCCGCCTTAGAAAGAACTAAATTGGAAAGAGTTAAATCTGAAATTTTACAAGTTATGCTTAAGTTGTGAGATTTGGGTCAACTTCAAATGACCATAACTTTCAGTACGGGATGAGTTAGGTGGTTATAAGATATCAAATGAAAGGTCTTAGAATCCTCTTTCCAACTCCACCGAGCTTGGTAAATTTCAAGCTCGTATGAGGGAGATATGCCTGTTTGAAGTCAAGTTGTCCAGTTAAGGAAAGTTACCCGAAAATATGAGAGGTATTTTGGTCTTTTCATTACCCAATCAGATTAAAACTAATTTAGTATTATTTTTGGGTCAAATTTGATTTGGGTCAGTTTTCATAATCCCAAATACGTTTAGGATTTTAGAAGAGATTTCAAGAAGAGGAAAAGAGGAGAAAAGGAAGAACGATAAAGGTTCGTGCGAATCGAGGATTTGTTTCGCCAAATCAAGGTATGTAAGTTTTCATAGTGTTGGGTTCGTTCACCCACACACCAATCATGATTTACATATTCGAATCCATCCATAAAGATTGATGAATTTAAGTTCTTGATGACTGTTCTTGAAGTGTTGTTATTAGTTCTTGAATTTAATTGAGAATTGAGTGTTGTTTTGAGTTCTTGAGGCGAGGGTTTGCGAATGAGTCGAGTTAATTGATAGTTCTCCATGTGGGTTTCACTGGAACTGTTCTGAGTAATGAAAATTCGTGAATTTTGACCTTAAAATTGCAGCAGGTATGAGTTTAATTGAGAGTGGGAGGAGAGGAAAAGATCAAAAAAATAATTGCACCTAGGTCCGCGTCGCGGAGGCACTTAAAATTTTAGTCCCCAGATATTCACCCCCCCTTTCCATGTCGCAGAGAGGATACAGAGTCCTCTGCCTCAAAAATATTTTCATGACCAAAAATTTAATTCCATACCCGCGTCGCACTTGTATTCTTTAATTCGGGTCTCCACTCGTTCTTATGATCAACTATCTTAACCTTCCTAAATCATTGAGAGGTCCTACTTTCCAAAGCATAGCCCTTGAATTCATAATTCCGATTCAAGGTAGAGTTAAGAGTAAAGTCTTGAGAGTTCTTATGAGTCATTTTGAGAAGTCTTTTACAATCTTTTAAAACTTGTTTTAAGACTTGAGTACTTGAGTTGAGGAAGAGTAAAGTTGAGTTTCAGTTTTTTGAAAATGAATATATGGGAACTAAGTATTCCCAAGAGTAAATGTTTTTACATTTAAGCAAAGAGGAAACACTGATTTCCAAAATAGTTCACGAGGAGTGTTGAGTACTATCTCTTTTAAGAGCTACCTTTTGAGTAATTATCTCAAAGTTGAGGAAGAGGAAATGTCTTTTTCAAAAAACATATGAGCTAAGTATATTTTTAGGAATATTATTGAGCACCACTATGGGGGAGAGTTCATACACTCACAACCCCCATAAACCATGTAGCCAACGTGGGTAAAAAGGTTCATACTTTTTAGATGATTTCTTAATGCCTTTTAGCTTAGACTAATGGATCGCCGTTATGATTTTGGCATCACCTATTGTTTCCCTCGCGACACTTTGACTTCCTTTCAACCTGCACTAACAACACACATTATTAAAAGCAATAAACAAAAGCAAAGACTTGGGTTCCTCCTAAGAAGCATCTTATTTAACGTCATGACACAAAATAGTTCTCACTTCCTCAGCATTCAATTTTGGAGTGGGGATGGTGTCACTAGGCAACATTCGCTTTTTCCTTGGATTTAGATAGGTGGAAATCTGGCACATTTGGGTCTCTAGTTGTTTGATCGACACCAATTGAGAGGTTAGTGTTTGAAATAAAGTGGAGAAGTTATTTTTCAAATCCTTCAACACTTTGTCGGATCCTTCAATCTTGTTCAAGATCATTGTGAGAATTTCCTCAGTTCGATTCCCTTCTAGGACAATTATGTTTGTGTAATCAAGGACACAACTCCCGATGCAAGTGTCTACGATCGTGTAATAGTATAATAACCCAACTAAGGGTTGCGATCGTTCCCAAGAGTGGTTTTGAGAATTAATAGAAAAATAAAATTTAGTTCTAACTAGTTGTAACTAAAGACATTAACGATTAAAAATATTGTAAATTAAAGGGGGACACAAGAGTGTCAATTAACAATGGGGTTTTGTCACTAGTAAGTAAAACAACAAAATTAACAAAGAGATCTAAGTAATGAGAGGGGATTCCTGGGATGTGAATGGAATATGGGATAGACTAAATTAGTGGGTACATGCTTTTGATAGAGAACTCGTAGAGTAATTATGACTAGGCTAGACTTTAAGGGGGATAAGCTCTCTCTCGAGCAACTTACCCCGTTTCAAGCAGGTTGCTCTGAGACACCCACTTGCCGCATGAAGAACAACCTTCTCCTTAACCCACTCACTCTCTCGAGCTGAGTGTGTGGATATGGGACTAGGGTTCACTCTCTCGAGCTGAACCTCATGTCAAACCACTTGCACTGACTTTTAATTTAGTGGTCTTAGTTTTACGACCTCTCTCTCGAGCAAGTTGAAAACACATGTATGAGATTATACTTACAACTACAACCTCATTAAATTCATCCACAACCACTAAATGAAATCACATTTAAACTACAAATAGACTATCAGCAAGTAAGACCTAACAACTAATCTAACCTATATTCACAAAATCACACCCCAAGAATTAGGGTTTTTAGCCACACATCAAGAGATATAAATTTATACCTAAATGAGCTTGCATTCAAATGGGTATGAAGATTTAAGTCTTGTTATAGGTCAAGAATAAAGAATCCAAGAGACCCAAGTCCAAATTCTTGGTGATGAAATCCTCTTCTTCTTCAAGTTTTCAAAACCCTCTCAAACTTAGAGCAAAAATATCAAAAAGTAATATTCTAGATGAAAATTATAATAGTTGTTCGACTCTTAAAACTATAACTCTAACTAGTATTCATAATTTTCATAGGTTTGTGATACAACGGATCATTCGGCGTCGTTAGTCAGAATCACTAGTCAACTCGATGATTCGCCTTTTGGTGTAGTTCATCGCCGTCTTGCACCATCCTTCAGCATCGTCGTGCTATGGGTCATTGGGTGACATGGTATTGCTTCGTGGAATATCTCGGCGATGCGCCGACTGCTCCCTTTTTCTGCCGACTTGATCCTTTCCTTCAAGGCTCAACACACTGGAACAAAAGGCGAAGTAAGACCCTCTGGTGATTCGGCAAGTATACTCAACGATCCTCAGGCCTTCATTTCTTCGTTCTTTTCAGCCTTTTCATTCCTTTTTGCGACGTAGTGTCCATGCTTTCCTTCAAACGTCAAATACATGAAACTTAAGGGTTTTCATTAGATATTGAGATAAAATAAGCATTTGAGGACACAATTTCTATTAAAATATAATCCTAAATGAGTCCAATTTGTGGACTTATTAACACCCCCAACTTAAACTTTTGCTTGTCCTCAAGCAAACTCAAGTTCAGCCATTCAAAAAGGGTGTCTCGTATAGTGCTACACAAGATTCAATCATGAATGCACACAACAAGACTCAATTTACTTATGCAAAGATCAAATATGCACTTAAAGATTCAAATTGTGACTCACCAATATCAAAGAACCTCATGCTCACAATACTAGCTTCAAATGCAAGTTCAAGCTAAACTAAAGTGTTCAAATGCCCTCACACAATGAATGATTCCATATTCACACATTGGTTTGTAGTTTAAAGATTCAAAATCAGATACAACACTTGCACTCACAAAGATTCAATGCATGCTTTCACCCATAGGTTTGCCCTTGTTTACCAATTTGCATTTGTTTCAGCTCACTCAAGATAAAAAAAAAGTCTTTTCAAGGATTGTAATGGGGTTGAGTGCAATGATATGGTCATTTAGGCTCAGTGACTTTCACCCTCATGAAATGTGGTGTTCACAACACTTACTTTCCTTTTCCTTCATCATTCTCTTTAGTGCTCATAAGTCATCCTATTATTCACTTTCCATGGATTGTTTAGGAACCCCATCTCTTTTGTTCTTTATTCCACAACTTTCTTTTTTATTCATATATATATATGTGTGTGTGTGTGTGTGTGTGTGTGTGTGGTAGGGTTCCATTTTTCTCAACACCATGGGTTAAAGGAGACTTTCCTTGCACTTGTTGACTTGCCCTTATCTTTTCACCACACCCCCAACTTAACCACTAATTCATGAGGATTATGGGTAATGGATAAAGAAAGGTTATGATTTCATCTAGTGTCTTCCAAAAAAAGGTAAGGTTCAAGGGGTGTTCAAAAGCAGTTCATACACTCACAAGGTAGGTCACAAAAAAGGTATATGTCAAATTGGCTCACACTCTTAGAAGTTGCCTAAGATCATATCAAGAGATAACATCACTTAGTTGACCGAACCAATGGGGCAAATTCTAGGATCTATTATGTATGGTTCAAAGTAAGCTCATCACACTAGGCATTGACACTACAGTCAAACAAGACTCCACACTTTTGCTAGTGTGCAATAATCATCACAAGAAAATTGATTTGATAAATGACTAATCACAACGAGATGCAAAGAGTTCACATATTATCTATGAAACTTCATTTGGCCTTATCGTAGCCGTACAGTCATGTTCGTTCGATTGTAAGCACTATTTAAGTCATCGGTATTGATCGAAAGAAAGACTCAAATTTTCCTAAGAACAGCCACTTTCAATCACAAGAGGTGGCGAAAATTTGCGAAATTTTTTTCGAAAGGGTCAAAATTATTTTTCAGTTAAAACAGAAGGGAGCCATAAGCTTGAACATCCACAAAAACAGTATATAACACAAATAGCACACAAAGGTAGGCTCACCCCCACAAAGATTAGAGGCATATGTCCTCAGATGCACATGAAAAAATATCCAAAGTGACAATTAAAGAAAGATAGAGAGGAAGGTAAAGAAGGGATCCTGTCTAAGTAGTCACTCCATATGTCTGGGCATTAGAGTTCAGAGTGCTGTCATTCTGCTTGTGGTTCTCTTTTTCTTTTCCCTCTACTTCAGCTTTTGCAGCGATATTTGCCTCGATCATATTTTCCAACTCATGAGTTATCATCAAGGCGTGTATCGCATTGATGAACCCTCGAGCCCATGATATGGGCATCCTCCTCATTGAACTGGCTGTCTTGTTCTCGCTCCTTGCATTCTTCTGAACTTTTGTTCTCTTATGTGTCTGGGTGGCATGCTTATTCTTGCAACTTTTGGTCTAGCCATTTCTTTAGTGCCGATTAAGAGAACATTGAAATGCTAGGTGGCAATGTAATCCTACTCCGAGCATAAGACTTCAACTAAAATACTCTAAAAGTGCAAGAAATATATAAACTAGAGTGCAGGTGTGAGTATAGACAGATAAGAAGTGAGAGAAAACGAATGAAGTTGAAACTTTTAAACCTTTGGCTTGCAAAAACCGTCTAGTTTTCACCCACTCAGCGGCATTAGTCTAGCTCTCCTACTCATTTGACGAAACACCGAACGTCTAATTTCTTCACCGAAATTTACAGGACCTCTAGTTTATGAGGGGTCCAAACGGCAGTTTCCATAATGATCGCCGATATGGTCGGCGATTCGCCAATAATTTCCAAAGCTCGCCGAGTTTTACAGTCTCCAATGTTGACAATACCTTAAGTCAAACGGCAGATAAGGTTAGATTCACCTATCCTTTCGGTGACTCACCGACTGGATCTATTGCTTGCCATCCTTCACTTTTTCGAACACTTCTCATACTTTAACCTATACAAATAACACACCATTATTTTACCAAGAAGTAAAAAAAATAATTAAAGGGGTTTTGGGTTGCCTCCTAAACAGCGCCTTAGTTAACGTTGTGGCATGACGCAGAAGCACCTTCAGGCGTCTTCCAAATACACCACTTCAACCAAAGAAATCTCTTGGCAATCCCCAAAATATGATTTCAAATGTTGACCGTTCACTTTAAATGGAGGTCCTTCCTGATCTTCAACTTCTATGGCACCATTGGTGAACACTCACGTTACTCTAAAAGGTCCAGATCATTTGGATTTGAGCTTTTTGAGAAAGAGTCTAAGTCGAGAGTTGTATAACAAAATCCAATCTCCTACCTTGAAGCCCCGCTTGAGTATCTGAGCATCATGCCATTTCTTCATCTTCTCTTTGTTAATGGCTGAACTTTCATACGATCTGAGTCTAAATTCATCCAGTTCGTTCAACTGCTCTACCCTCTCCCTTGAAGTTTTTGACCAGTCCAAATTTAAAGTTTTTAATGCCCACAATGCTTTGTGTTCTAGCTCGACGGGTAAATGACAAGCCTTACCATAAACCAACTGATACAGAGACAAACTGATAGGTGTTTTGTAAGTAGTCCAATTTGCCCATAGTGCATCATCGAGTTTCCTAGACCAGTTAGTTCTGTTTGCATTTACTGTCTTTACCAGGATGCTTTTGATTTCTCGATTTGACACTTCAACTTGGCCACTTGTTTGGGGATGAAATGGGGTTGCTATCTTGTGTTTCAACCCATATTTGCTCAGTGTCATTGAAAACCACCTATTACAAAAGTGAGCCCCCCATCGCTAATGATTTCCCTAGGAGTGCCAAATCTTGTGAAGATGTAGCGTTTCAGAAATTGGACAACACTTTTTCCTTTGTTGTTTGGAAGTGTGATGGCCTCCACCCATTTAGAGACATAATCTACAGCCACCAAGATATATTTATTTCCAAATGAGCTCATAAATGGGCCTATGAAATTGATCCGCTATACATCGAATAGCTCGACTTTCAAAATAGAAATGAGAGGCAATTGTGCCTTCTAGACACTCCGCCTTGCTGTTGACATTGAGAGTATTTCTTCGCAAATTCATGTGCACCCTTGTATAGGGATGACCAGTAATAACCACTTTGGAGGACTTTAGCGGCAGTGTGAATACCACTATGGTGAGCTCCTACTGGAGATGCACGACAAGCACGGAGAATTTCTACCGCTTCCTCTTCCGGAGCACACCTCCTAATGACATGGTCAACACATTCTCGAAACAAGTATGGTTCATCCCAAAAGTACTTTTTAACGTCGAACATGAATCTCTTTTGTTGGCAAAAGGTCAGCTCATCTGGAATCAATCCATTCACAATGTAATTTGCAAAATCTGCATACCATGGTGTAGGTTTGATAGATATAGCAAACACCTGTTCGTCGGGGAAGGAGTCGTCTATGTCGACCTCACACTCGGCATCTTCCCTTCCTTCCAACCTCGTTAAGTGGTCGGCTACTTGATTTTCATTGTCTTTTCAATCTTTCACCTCAAAATCGAACTTTTGTAATATTAGCACCCACCTTATCAATCTTGGTTTTGCATTTTTCTTCGCCATCAAGTAGCGGAGTGCAACATGATCATCATGTATTATTACTTTGGTACCAAGCAAGTGTGCCCGAAACCTTTCAAATGCATAGACTACTGCAAGCAACTCTTGTTCAATGGTCGTATAATTTCACTGGGCACTATTTAAAGTTTTGCTTGAGTAATAAATTGGGTGAAATAGTTTGTTGTGTTTGCTCCCCAACACTACTCCCAATGCCATACCACTAGCATCACACATTACTTTGAAAGATTCGGACTAATCAGGACTGACGATAATTGGGGTAGATACTAATTTTTCTTTCAAACACTTAAATGCAGCCATACAAGCATCATCAAAATAGAACTTCACTTCCTTCTCTAGGAGTTTGCATAGTGGATGTGCAATCTTTGAGAAGTCTTTAATGAACCTTCGGTAGAAAACTACATGCCCCAAGAAGCTGCGAATACCCTTTACTGAAATCGGCGGGGGGTAGTTTCTAAATTACCTCAATTTTTGCCTTATCAACTTCTTGCCCTTGTTGCGACATCTTGAGTCCTAGAACAATACCTTCCTTCACCATGAAATGACATCTCTCCCAATTTACGATTAGGTTTGTTTCCATGCATCTTTGAAGCACTTGCCCTAAGTACATTAAGCACTCTTCAAACTTATCCCCTACGACTGAGAAGTCGTCCATAAGTACTTCCATAGAGTCTTTGACCATATCCACAAAGATAGACAACACACAATGTTGAAATGTGGCTGGGGCATTACATAGTCTAAATGGCATTCTTTTGAATGCAAATGTTCCATACGGACAAGTGAAAGTGGTTTTTTCTTGGTCTTCCGGTGCAATAGATTTGATTATAACCGGAGTACCCATCCAAAAAACAATACCACCCTCTTTCTGATAATCGATCAAGCATTTGGTCCATAAAAGGCATTGGAAAATGGTCTTTCTCTGTCCATGAATTAAGTTTTCGATAGTCCATGCATACTTTCCACCCAGTCACTGTTCTTGTCGGCACAAGTTCTCCTTTTGCATTTGGGACTACGGTTATACCTCATTTTTTCGATACACATTGCACCGGACTTACCCACTAACTATCTGCAATAGGGTAGATCACTTTTGTATCTAGCCACTTGATGATCTCCTTTTTCACCACCTCTTGCATTGAAGGGTTCAATCTCCGTTGATGCTCCACACTAGGTTTACATTCACTATCAAGCCGAATCTTGTGAGTACAGATGCCAGGAGGAATTCCTACTGTATCAGCTATTGTCCATCCAATAGATTTTATATGCTTCCACAGTACTTTAATGAGCAATTTCACCTTCCTTTCAAGCAAATCTACTGCTATAATCACTGGCAAAGTATTATTGGCTCGTAAGAAGGCATATTTTAGATGAGAAGGTAGGGCTTTTAACTTTAGATTTGGTGGTTCTTTTGTTGATGGCTTTGCAGGAGGACTTTCTCTATTTTTCAGGTCAATATCCAACTTGATTGGATTCCTTGAATATACTTCTAACCCTAATAAGGCAGCTACCACTTCCTCATAGCCTTGAACTTTGGATTTATCATAATTAGCAAGTACAGATTCAAGGGGTTCATTCTTGCGCATTAAATGGCTCACACTTGCCACTGCCTTATTTATAACATCCTCAGTAGACACCACATGGATATTACTTGGTTGGTTCATGGATTTATAGATATTGAAGGTCACCTCATCATCGTTCACACAAAAATTCAATTTCCCACTTTCGACATCCACCAATGCTCTCCCGATAGCAAAGAATCACCTTCCCAAAATAATGGGGATTTCAGCATCGATCTCACAATCTAGAATCACAAAATCAGCCGAAAAGATGAACTGATCTGCTTTTACCAATATGTCATAGAGTATCCCCACTGGGTGTTTTATTGATCGATTAGCCATAAAGAGTCTCATTGTGGCTGCCTTTGGTTCACCTAAACTAAGTTGCTTGTATATTGCATAGGGCATCAAGTTAATACTTGCTCCTATATCGCACAAAGCTTTAGAGAATCGGAGCATGCCAATTGTGCATGGGATTGTGAATGTCCTAGGATCTTCTCTCTTAGTGATTGACTCATTTGTCATAATTGCACTGCAACTATGGGGCACCTTAATCATGTCATACTCCAAGCTCCTTTTCTTTGTAGCCAACTCTTTCATGAATTTGGCGTATCCCGGCATTTACAATAATGCTTCCACCAGAGCAAGGTAAATTGATAAGTTCTTGAATAATGACAAAATATTTTGATCTTCTCATCTTCATTCTTCTTTTTTAAACGTTGAGGAAATGGTAGAGGTATTTTGGGTAAAGGGTACGTGACTTTTAGAACTTGAACATGTTCCTTTGCATCCTCTTGTGGTTCTTTGGCAAGGTTTTATGGAATAGGAAATTCTCATTCCTCTATACCCTGGCTCTCTTCCTGCATTTGAGGGTCCTCATCCTCCATCACATTCCCTTTTGCCATCTTTCCACTATAGGTAACTACAACTAGCCCTCTTTCATTATCTTCCATCAGTGTCCTAGATGTTAATTGAGCTGATAATAGACTTAATTGACCTTCTAGTGTTTTTATGGCATCAGGATGATAATTCACTTTACTGTATAATGATGAAAATTCATGTCTTATCCTTTTTAGCAAATCATCAGAGCCCTCAACTTTATTAAGTATGCGTGACAATAGATCATTTACCCGAGGACTACTTGCGCTCCCTTTTGATTTTGGGCCTTCACTCAATTGAGTATGGTCTTCCTCATGGTCATCTTGCTCAGCCCAATCTTGGCAATATCTCCTTAGTTCTTCACTCTTATAATGGTTGTAACCTTGATTGCTGCCCTGCTGTTAATAATGTGGGTGGAAACCCTCCTCATATCTTGTGGAGTTCCAAACTTGATTCTCCCCTTGTCTTAAGTAAACAGATGAGGAACCCCCCTCAACTTTTTTGGAGTTCGAACCTTGATTCTTCCCCGGTCTTAACTAACTAGAAATAGAACCCAATCGAAATACTCCGTACGTCCCCTTCATGTGCTCGTGTATCACTTCCATTTGAGATAACATCTTTTTAATATTTTTGTCTCTCTCCATTTCTTTATCGAGTTGTTCTTGCGTTAATCTGAAGCACAGTGGGGAAACTTGGTCATCTTTTATGTACCATGCTTGATTTACTCTAGTCAAGTCATCTAGGAGGAATGAGGCTACTTCAAATGATTGTAACATTATTCCTCCTTGTACCAGCTGATCAACTATCCCTTTATTAACCTAATCCAGACTACGGTAAAAGTATTGGAGCAATAACTCATTCGGCAGTCCATGCGTTGGACATTTTCACAAAAATCTCTTAAATCGTGTCCATGATTCGTGAATTGGTTCACCCTTCTTTTGATTAAATTTTTGAATGTCGTCTCTCAGTTTCATAATCTTTGATGGAGGGAAGAATCTTTCATGAAAATTCATAACCAACTCCTACCATGACGTGATGGAGTTCTTTAGAAGCTCGACCAACCACTTAGTGGCTCCCCTGGTTAATGATAATGGAAATTAGAGAAGTCGTATGCACTCTTGCGATAGATTCTTGAATGACAGAGGGGTGCACACTTCTATGATGCTTCGTATATGTTCATATGAATCTTCATGCTCTAATCCTCTATATAAACCTCTTGAATGTATGAGATGGAGTACTGTGCTAGTAACTTCAAATGTTGCACTTCTGTCTACTTGTGACATGCAAATTGCACCTATCTCACCCACTTGGGCAGGGTTGAACACACTATTAATATCATCAATATCGTCTCGATGAAAAGCATAACCCGCTGGATGGCCTGCTTGGCAGTTATTTTTGCTGTCCACACTCATATGTTTGTTGAAACACACAAACACTCAAAACAAACTTGAAAATTAGGTAAGTGGACTATAACTAATAAGAACAAGAATTCGACTAATCTAAGAATTCTCAAATAACACCACTCCCCGACAGCGGCACCATTTTGATGTTTGCATAATCAAGGACACAACGTCCGATGCAAGTGTCTACGATAGTGCAATAGTATAATAACCCAACCAAGGGTTAGGATCATTCCTAAGAGAGTGCTTTTGAGAATTAATAGAAAAATAAAATGTAGTTCTAACTAGTCGTAGCTAAAGACATTAACGATTAAAAATATTGTAAATTAAAGGAGGACACAAGAGTGTCAATTAACAACAGGGTTTTATCAATTGTAAGTAAAAACATCAAAATTAACAAAGAGATCTAAGTAATGAGAGAGGATTCCTGGGATGTGAATGGACAGGACAGACTAAATCAGTGGGTACATGCTTTTGATAGAGAACTCGTTGAGTAATTATGACTAGGCTAGACTTTAAGGGGGATAAGCTCTCTCTCGAGCAACTTATCCCGTTTCAAATGGGTTGCTCTTAGACACCCACTTGCCGCATGAAGAACAGCCTCCACCTTGACCCACTCACTCTTTCGATCTGAGTGTGTGGACATTGGACTAGGGTTCACTCTCTTAAGCTGAACTTCATGTCGACCCACTCACACTAGCTGTTAAATTAGTGGTCTTAGTTTTACGACCTCTCTCTCGAGCAAGTCGTAAACACATATATGAGATTATATTTGCAACTACAACCTCATTAAGTTCATCCACAACCACTAAATGAAATCACAAAGCTATAGATTATCAGCAAGTAAGACCCAACAACTAATCTAACCCATATTCACAAAATCACACCCCAAGAATTGAGGTTTTTAGCCACATATAAGTTTATAACTAAATGATTGCATTCAAATGGGTATGAAGATTTAAGTCTTGTTACAGGGCAAGAATGAAGAATCCAAGAGACCCAAGTCCAAATCCTTGGAGATGAAACCCTCTTCTTCTTCAAGTTTTCAAAACCCTCTCAAACTTATTGCAAAAATAACAAAAAGTACTATTTTATATAAAAATTATAATAATTTTTTGACTCTTAAAACTATAACTCTAACTAGTATTTATAGTTTTCACAGACTTGTGCTGCAGCGAATCATTCGGCGTCGTTAGTCAGAATCGTCAATCAACTCGGTGATTCGCCTTTTGGTGTAGTTCATCACCATCTTGCACCATCCTTCAGCATCATCGTGCTCTAGGTCATTGGGCGACAAAGTACTGCTTTGCGAAACTTCTCGACGATGCGCCGACTGCTCTATTTTTTCGCATAATTGATCCTTTCCTTCGAGGCTCAGCACACTAGAACAAAAGGTGAAGTAAGACCCTTCGGCAACTCGCCAAGTGGATTTAGTGATCCTCATACCTTCATTTCTTTGTTCTTTTCATCCTTTTCATTTCTTTTTGCGATGTAGTTTCCATGCTTTCCTTCAAACATCAAATACCTAAAACTTAAGGGTTTTCATCAGATATTCAGATAAAATAAGCATTTGAGGACATAATTTCTATTAAAATATAACTCTAAATGTGTCTAATTTGTGGACTCATCAGCCAATTGTGTTCTTTGGTCGTTGACGATCAAGGGGAGGAACATATATATCTTTGTCATCCTAACTATCTCTCTAGTTTCCACCTCGGTAATCTTTCCAACCACCATCTCTTTCTTTGTTCCAACCTTAGTTACTACCTTGTATTTAGTAGTTTGGGTGAGAGCCCCTATTTGGTTTCCAAATTATTGAAATTTCTTATTGTATAATGTTTCAATTCACTGGGAACTGCCCACTACTAGTTCCCACTACATTCCCTAATTTCACTCCACCTCTCATAACATGCTTAGATAACAAATCAAGGTAAGTCATCATTTTGGCTATGTTTTCATCTCTCTTATGCTCTTTCTCAATATTTCCTTTACTCATTCTTAGATGTAGAGACAAAACTTGGTCTTTTCTAGTATGTCATGCTCGTTTTACCTTTATCATGTTAAGCAACAACAATGCCACTTCATATGATTGTCACATTAACCCAACTTGGAAAAGTTAATTAGCCACACCTTTGTTGATTAAATCAATGCTACAATAGAAGTATTGCAACAACAAATGGTTTAGAACACCATGTGTTGGGCATTGCATGTAATGACCCTCCTGGTTATTTCTATGGTATTCCTTTTGTGCTTCGTGGAGTGTTCAAGGAGTGTTGGGCACCATTCCATTCTTGTAAATTCCTAGTTTAGAATGTTGCATGTTTTCTTTTAAGTTGATTAAAGTGTAGTTTTCTTGCATGTTGGGTTTTACTGCATTTTGAGCCTCAAATTGTGTTCCATTTTAGAGCACAAGTTTGGGGTACTGTTTTGGGTCTCTTGACGGAGTCAATCTAGACAACTTGGGAAGGAAAAGCTCCAGCAAAGTAATTTGGAGCGTGTGCAATCGGCCTTAAGGTAGGAAATGACTTTCTTTCTATTAGATTGACCTTAATTATGCAAAAGTATGTCGATTGGAGTGAATTGGGGGTGGGTACCAGTTTCCTACTTTACTTTAATTAGATATCTTATGTTAGGATGGATTGGCCTTATTTCGGGTGTAGTACCATATTAACCGGTTCAGTAGAGTTACATTTTTATGTACTAAATGCTATTGTATGGTTGTATGATATGTGTTATATGCTTTTTTCATCCTTAACCATAAGCATGATGTTCTTAGTCTAGGTTAGGCTAACATTGCCTTAGACTTATGACCCATATGGGCTAGATAGCCTTGACTTATTGCCAACGCCGTTTGGATGACTTAGCTCCTTATAGACTGGAGTAGAAGACTTGAGTCTAATATTTTGAGCCTTAGATTAGGCGTTATCACTGCTTGCTGCCCTTCTGTGTCTTCTCCCTCTAATTCTGAGGTTTCAACGCATTCTCGAAGGTTCAGTGCATCACTAGAGGAGTGAGCTTGAGAGAGGAAAGGCTTGGAGCCTTTTTTGTGATTTCTTAGAGTGGACGATGTTCCACGATGGTTGTTTTTGGATTGGATCCTATTGAAGATACAATCACCCCTGGTATTGTTCTTTCTAGCTGTGCTGGTTGGGCAGACTCGATGATTTCGGCGATCGCCCCCGGGCCTCTCTTTCTAGCTGGGTTGGGAGTGTGCTATTGGTTAGGTGTCCCTGGGTTGCTCTTTCTAGCTGGGCTGGGAGCTGACTGTATGGTAGGACGACTCGCGATATCTGCCTCACCTATGGGTCCCTCTTTCTAGTTGGGCTAGGAGTGGACTGTTTGGTTGGGTGCCTCGTAGGGTCACTCTTTCTAGGTGGGCTGGGAGTGCACGGTTGGTTGGGTAGAGTCTGATGGTTGTCTTGTTCACTTTGGACTGAGAGCTCGTTTTTCTTCTTTCTCAATAGACTTAGCTATTTTGTGTACCTATCGAGCTTATAAGGGGTTCGTTCAGGTTTAATTTAAACTTGCGCACGGGTGTACCTTCTGTGCTTATGAGGGTCCAATTAGGTTTAGTTTAGTTGTACTTAGTTTATTCCTGGTATGCTCATGTGTTTTCTTTTCATATCTGCTTTGACCTCTCTGTGTGTAGATTCTATCCTTTCTTATTGTTTTTACCCCTTTTGCTCAGTCGACCTTTGATACTTATTGAGTACATTTTGTTTTGTTACTCATGCTACACTTTGCATCTATTTCTTGATACAGGTCCCAGTACCTATTACCAGCGGTGATTTGCTTCAGCCTTCTTTTGCAACTGTGATTCGGAGATGAGGGTGAGCACTTGATGTTTTGGGTTTGTTTTGTCTCCTTGTTTTGTTTTAGCTAGTCTTGTTGCTTTCAAACACAGTTTATTATGGTCCACTTTTGGGACTTGTACTCTTTATTAGATAGCTCTGTACTAGTGACTTCTAGGTTCTGGGAGGGATTTCTATATATATTTATTTTGGGTTACTTCCGCCTTGTTGTCCTGGTTTAGATTATTGTTTTCACTACTTTCTGACCATATGCTCATTACTTGATGTTTTGGGTTATGAGTTGGCATACCTACTGGTAGGGTATAGTAGGTGCCCTCATGACTCGAGAAATCGAGTCATGACAAGTTGGTATCAGAGCCCCAGGTTCATTGGTCTTACTTATACAGAGATAACGTCTAGTAGAGTCCTGCAGATCAGTGCGGAGAGGTTCATAACTTATCTTTTGGAGCCTACAATATGTCTTTAGGAAGATTTCCTCTTTTATTTCACTTTCGTGCAGCTCGTGTCTTATTAGTATCCTGAAATCTCACTTGTTTCACTCTTTCACAGGATGGCTCGCTCGTGAGGTGGCGCAGCTGGGGGTGATACACCCGAGCCTATAGACAGAGCCCTAGATTGAGGTAGACGCCGACCCTGAGGTCGAGGTAGGCCTACAGCACCAGCCCCAGATAGGGGGAGGATCCCCAAGCATTATATGTACCTCCATAACTAGTGGTGCCAGGGCCAGTTACCACTCACACCAATTCTGACTCTAGATCTCCAGGTCGCTGTTGTGCAGCTCTTGGGTGTGCTTGGGGGTATACAACAGCCACCCGCCCCACCTACACCAACACCAGTACCGCAAAATCAGCCTACTGTAGGGCCACCTCAGATCCAAGTACCACTTGAGGGAGTACAACCCTTGGCAGTAGATAGGCCTATGCCGCTCGAGGATCAGAAGATGCTTGTTGTGTTTTTCAGGTTGACACCACCGAGATTTACTGGGGCTTTGGGTGAGGATGCCCACAAGTTTCTTCCTACTAGCCGTGAGAGGCTTCATACTTTGGGTCTAGTGGATTCTAGAGGGGCCGACTTTATCGTTTACCAGCCATATGGGCCCGCTAGGTAGTGGTGGCACATGTTCATACAGACCAGGCCAGTTAGATCTCCACCAGTGTCATGGGATGAGTTTTCTGAGCTCTTCTTGGCCAAGTTTACCCCTCGTAGCATTAGAGACCGCCTCAGGGATCAGTTTTGCAGGTTGGAGAAGGGCTCCATGTCAGTGGCAGAGTATGAGGCTAGGTTCCACGAGCTTGAGATCTAGTCCTTGGTTTCTGCGGGTCGATCATTTTTAGTCGTGCTTGACCATGCCATTACTATGGAGCATCTTCGTAGTGAGGCCTAAGTGGGCAGCGAGAAGAGGGCTAGGCATGAGGGCAACTGCAGTAACTCCCGCCCCAGGTCTAGGGATTATCACGACAAGATCGGATGACACTTTCGATAGAGTCAGTCTAGCTGGCCTGCCCAGGCCTCTTTTCAGGCATCAATTGGTGGTCGGAGCGAGTCCAGTTCGAGTCAAGGACATGAGGTGTTTCAGTCAGGTTCTTCAGGCCATGGTGGTCTTTCTTCTGGGAGTCTCCCTCAACATGCTATAAGTGTGGTGAGATGGGTCATT
The DNA here is from genome assembly GCA_037074985.1 of Solanum bulbocastanum. NCBI lineage: Eukaryota > Viridiplantae > Streptophyta > Magnoliopsida > Solanales > Solanaceae > Solanum > Solanum bulbocastanum. Next base: position 14,036,638 of record CM073601.1, read on the forward strand.
GGGCCAAGGACTACCCTTAGCATAGCTAGATTGATCCCGCTCCTCAGAAAGCTCCCTCAGCTTTACCAGTACCTCCAACTAGAAGCTGTGGTCAGGATTAAGACCGTAGAGGTGGTCATCAGGGTATACAGGGTGGTCCCTGGAGAGGCAGGTCAGGTGGTAGGTTTGATAGTCGGGGCAGAGGGGGACATAGCCATTTCTGTGCAGCACCAGTGAGAGCAGAGGCTGAGGCATCAGATGATGTGATCATAGGTACAATTCGATGATATGATCACAGGTACAATTTATTTATTCCAGCAGCCCGCCTTGGCTTTATTTGAACCGGGCTCTACTTTTTCGTATGTTTCTATTTACTATGCCTTTCGCTTGAGTATAGTTCCTGAGCCTCTGGTAGCGCCGTCATAGACTCTTTTGCCTCAAAATTTATTTTGCGACCAAATATTTAATTGCATCTCCGCGTCGCAGACTTGCTTCTAGATAGTGATTTCTTGATTGTTTCTTATGTTTAACTATCTAAACACACTCATAAACATCATGAGATCTTTCCTATCACAAATCACAATCCTTGAATCCATAAATTCAAATTTAAGGAAAGTTAAGAGCCAAGTCTAAAGAGTTCTTAGAGTTATTTCAATAAGTCTTTTGCAAATGCTTTAAAATTGTTTAAAGACTTGAGTTTTGAGTTAAGTAAGAGTAACAAATGAAGTTCATTTCTTCAAAAAGAGTATATAGGAGCTAAGTGTTTTCACATTTAAACAAGAAAACATCGATTTCCAAGAGAGCCTTTGAGCTAGTTTTTGATTAATTATCTCAAAACACAGAAATAGTTTTTGTTTTTAAAGATATGAGCTAAGTATTTTGGGAGTAGTATTGAGCACCGATGTGGGGATGACTCCATAATAACTCAATGCCTCCATAAACCATATACCCAACGTGGGTTGAAAGAGTCATACTTTATAGATGATTCCTTAATGCTTTTTAGCATAGACTAGTGGATCCACTTAGTTGAGGCGTTCTATATCCCGGTAAGTTATAGGACAGTTCTAGCAGCGTGGGCGAGACATTGTATCATCACATAGCTCATAGTGATGGTTCTCGGTTAGAGAAACTCCCACAAAATTATATTACTTTATTACATGTGTATATTGAGTTGTTACTTACTGTTTTAAATGATTTATATAAACTTCATTTTTACTGTTGCTTATTTCTGCATTGAGTTGAGTATCCATGAGTTGAGTAAGTTGAGGTAAGTGTTTCTTTAAAATTTCATTTCAAGCTCATGTCATGTTCAGTTTTCCCCTCGCATTCTCGTACATTCAATGTACTGATGCCTTTTGTCCTGCATCATTTTATGATGTAGATAAAGGTAACTAGGATTAGCATCCAGCGCCTCGTTGATCCAGTTTAGCACTCAGAGTCAGTTGGTGAGCCTCCTTACTTTCCAGATATCCCCTTTTGTTTACATGATTTTCAGTATTTTAGAGGCTTCATAGACGGATAGTTATAGTTCACTAGTCTTTCAATTTTCAGTTGTTCATGTTAAGACATTGAGTTTCCATTTTAGCTAGTAGAATGTTCTTTTAAGACATTCCAAGTTATTACATGAGCTATCTTTCGAGGTTGTTTCTTATTATTCTAGTCTTTCGTTACAAGTTAAGCCAGGGCAAGGGTTCGCTTGGGGCCGGTAATGGTTCTCGAGTGCCAGTCCCTTCCAAGATGGAGGCCCGGGGCGTGACAAGATTACAACAATTCTTTTCTTTTTGAGGAGGAAAAGGTAAATAATGTATCTTCAAGATGAGATAGTGACTGTGCAATTATAGATTTTTCCACTTCAATTGTATGCTAAAAACAAAGAGGCATTATACAAAATCATACACTCCAAATTGACTTCAATTGGCAAATAAGCACTCCAACTTTGACTGTGCACAAATAGACACCTCAACTTGGTATTTCTTAATAAACCAGTTTCTTGAAATGTACATTGTACATGTGTCACTTGTTAACTTTTACAATTTTTTTAGAACGATTAAAATTTTATGAAAAAATGTTTGGAATGAATAATATAATGCAAAAGTTACCAATAAATTTTTAATGTGTGACAAAAAACACAAAATATGGGACCCTTTTTTATGTTTAAAATTAGTCTTTTTGATCAATCATCTCTAACTTTTTTGATATTTGATTAGTATTTAGAAAACCTCCAATAAATTTCAAATGGCTAAGTTGAGAGAGAATAAAGAAGTAGAAGAGGCATAATACATAAATGTGCTCTTTAACTTGACCTCATTTCATAATTATGAACTCTTACTTTGGGTGTGCACAAGTAGGCATTGAATCTTGTATAAAGTTGAATAAGTAGACTCATGAGTCTTATGTGGCATAATACACGTAGGATGCCTCATAGGATGCAAATTACAGGATACCACATAGGATGTGTGTGTCTATTTGTTTGATTTTATTCAAGTTTAAATGTCTACTTGTGCACTCTCAATGTTGGAGGGCATAAATGTGAAATAATGCCAAGTTAAATTATATATTTATGTATTATGCCTTAAACTAAAGAAGTGTAATTGGAGGAAACACAAAATATTGACAAAGATGAAAAACCAAATTTTCGTGACCTGACTTCCCGAGTCATGTTGGCACCTACTATCACCCACCAGTAGGTATGTTGACCCAAACCTAGAATGACAAGTATTACGAAGAATAAGAAAAGACCGTAAGGGAAAGAAAATCCAAAACTATATAAAATAGATACCCTCCCAGAACCTAGAAGTCATAAGTACAGAGTTGTCTAACAAGAAAAAAAATACAAGTTCCAAAAGTGGACCACAACAAACCGTCTCAAATGCATAATACAAGCTAACATATGTACAGAAGGAGACATGCTAATCCAAGACGCCAATTGTTCACCCTCATCTCTAATATCCACATGTTGCAAAAGACGGCACGAACGACCACCGTTTGTAGCTGGTAGTAGGACTTGCATCACAAAGAGATCCAATGTGTAGCATAAGTACTAAAACAAAGTACTAAGTAGGCATCATAGGACGATCGAGCAAGAAAGGTAAAAATAATCAGCAAAGATAGATGCTAAACACCAACAGAGGTCAAAATGGATATGAAAGAAAGTACACGAGCATACTGAAAATAAATCTAAGTACAGCTAGACTAATTTTAACTTGACCCCATAAGACCAGAAGGTTTACTCATGCACAAGATTAAATAAAACCCGAATAGACCCCGATAGGTACACAACATAGCTAAGTCAATAAGACAAAAGAGTAATCTAGAGTGACCATCAAATCAACAAGTCAACCCGTAGCTCGGCTAGCAAGAATGACAATCAACCCAGGCCACCCAACCATCTACTCCCAAGGGCATCAACCGCCCAGCTAACCAGAGTGCCTCGGGGGTGTGTCAATTCCATACATGATCTAAGATATCTAGGCCGCCTAGTAAGCCAGCCCACTCCCAGGGCATCAATTGTCCAACTAGCAAGAGTGCCCGAGAGCGTATCAACTCCAAAAAGGATTTCAATAGGCTCCAAGCCACTTTTGATCGATGTCCACTCCTGGCGATATCACAAAAGGCTCCAAGACACAAGCATTCAAATCTTGAGAAAGCATACAATCTCCGATAACATAGTGGAGGTGCAGAAAATTGGGAGAGGAGACATAAACGCTAACAAGAAGCGCAAATGCCTAAGCTAAGTTTCATACTATCAGACTCAAGTTTGTTATTCCAATCTACAAAGATCTAGTCTATCTGAAACGATGTTAGAGACATTCAATAGTCACAAGGTGCATAGGTCTAAGGCAACACTAATCTATCCTAGACTTAGTCATAAACATGCTTCAAACACAAGTAATCAGACAAGTATATCATGTAGCTTGCTACAACACACATACAACCATCTATAAACATGGTACTACCCTTGAAACAATATAAATCAACCCTATATCATTGTTTTTAAGAAGAAAGGAGGAAATAGCTACGTACATGCACCAATTCACTCTCATCATCAAGAATTCACACATCCATGCTTAATCTAAATAAAAAGGAAGTTGTACCCTACCTATAGGCTGAATGTGAATGATCTGAATTACAAGGATGGAGATTTTCCCTTTTGAACGGCCTGTGAATGTTTCCACACTATCAAAAATGGGATCACAACATCAATACGGTCATTTAGACACAAAAATCAGCCAAACAGAGAAGGACCAATTTTTTGAGTCAAACAGGAATCGAGGGATATGTGCCATAAATTATAGAATTGACTTTGCCACAAGGTCCTAATCTACACCTTGAACTTTTATCCTAAAGTAGAACATAATTTGAGGTTCGAAAATTTGCTAACACAACAACATAAAAAACTAAATTCAAAGAGAAAAGGTAGAAGCTTAATGGAAAAATTTGCCTCAAACATAGTGTCACCGACACAATCCAATCAATCTACCACGTAGCCCCGACAATAACAAGTGCGTGGCACTTCCAATCGCCAAAATTAGAGTTAAAGCAAGGGAGAAAGCATAATTTTGCTAATTGAGCCAAGGCTACCTTCATGACCGGTCTTAAATAGGCCTGACGGCCGACTGAGGCAAACACAGGGTGACCATGCGAACGCACATACCACTGTGCAATTTGCGAATGTGAGTGTGCCTCAGCTGACATCAAAAAGCTCTAACACTCCAAAACTTCAACGAGATGCACAGGACTCATTCAAAACCATGTGCACATAAATGAGATATGCTACTCCATTGGAAACAACATTCTGGACTCAATGGAATAATAGAAAAAAATCCTATTCATGGTTGTTTGAAGAAAAGTGGGTCCAACACCCAATTTCCATTTTAAGCCAAATTCCACAAAAGGCCTTAAAATTAGCCCGAAAGCCTAGGGACCTAAACAACAGGTCATTATAGACCAAACTCGACATTCTGGAGCTAACCACGCTGATGGAATTATCATCCGAGCTCAATTAGTCTGAATGTTTACTAAAGTCAAACTTAGGCTTCAATTTGAATGTTACAACGCCTAATCACACAGACTTACACTTGAAGCCTTGGGAGTCATGCCGGCCATGCTACTAGGATAAAATTACCCTTTTAAGGCTGATGGAATCATGAAAATTAGATACTGAGGTCATCTTCCTGGACTTCTGATAAAAAAGGACCGCTCAAGGTTCAAAAACTCCCAAAACCCTAAAACTCTCATACAACAAAACGAACGACCAGGTGATCGAAGTGTAAGTCTCAGCAAGTCATAAATGACTTAGGATCGCTACAGGAAAGCTCTAAATAACAAAAAGGAGCCATATACACATAAATTACCTGAAGGTCATTACAAAAATACAACATATACACATACTTCTTAAAATTTAAATCATAACAGTATAGATGGAAAACAATTAAAAAAATTTACTTTATTTATTTTGAGTTCTTGTGAACACTTTTTCCCATAACTAATAAAAAGGCAAGAGCCCTTCTTCATCAATTCAGATTAAAGCATGAATCAAATAGCACAATACTGATATAAGTGTTTCACTAATTTAAATATAGAATTAAAACATTCACCTTGGGTAGGGATCTCATGAAACAAAATGATAGAATTATATATATATATATATATATATATATATATATCTCAGAGAGAGAGAGAGAGAGAGGTTGTGATCATGAAATGCATGAGTGTTATTAAATATTAAAAATAGCAATTGAATAGATAATGAGATATTGATGCGGATGAGACTAAATGATTTCCTTTTTTGAAAGAAATTTATTTCGATCAAGTTTCTATTCCTCATGCAACTATCTCCATCCTTATCAATAAGTGTCCTTCGATTGTTAAGTTAATTTTAACAGATTGTTGCAACTTTTGGACCACAAAGTGCCTTATCAAAGTCAACTTAAAAAGTTTTATGTGAATTATTGAACTAGACATGGAGGAAAAATAGAAATAAAAATAAAAGCTCAAAATATGACAGAGCTTCACTTGTTTACTAAAATATCATCAATCCAATTTGATTTGCGTGCTTGTACTAAGCTACAAATCTTGGAGATATATTCTGAAAACACTCCCATCAGATTTCCTCAAGTTAAATCCTCAAATTTCCTGCTTTTGTATTCCTTATCTCTTCGTTTATGCAAGAAACATAAAAAAAACTCAAACTTTTGAGTCCTCAATAGGAGAATTTCACCTTCTGTCATGAGAGGCTTGACTTGAATGATGCTATCATTGATACTCCTAATTTAAATTCGCTCAATCTAATGAATAAGAAAAAATTCCCAAGTTGGTGTGTCATGACCTAAAATATACCCTAAGCATAACATGACGTATAGAACCCTACACAAGCCATTTAGCATACATCATACAAGATAAAATAAATAAAGATTTCAAAAGAATAGACTTATATCAGAAAAGAGTTTCACAAAAGCAGAAGTCTAGCATAGTGTCAGCAAGTCATCAATTACATCAAATAAGTGATTGAGACGTAACTCATCCAACACAGACAAATGCCAGAAATCTGAAATGAATGAAATCATGTAAAAGTGTCTCGATTCATAGAACATGATGACTCACCAATCTTCGAATTTCCAATATAACAACTAGCCACAAGTATGAGAGACAAAAGCATCCTATATTGGTGAAACAAAGTAGGCACAATTCTGCCTTAGTCCATGGAATGTACTAAGGATGACAGAAATGCATAAGAGGCATGAATCAAGCTAAAAATGAATTTAGATGAAATGCAATGACTAAGCTAAATCATAAGATAAAAGGTTAAAAAACATAAGTCATAATCATGGTCAAATCAAGCTTAACATCTTTAAAACAATTAAGAGATACTTTAAAAGTAAGCTTAGTTCATTATTGTGGAAAATTTACAATGTAACTGACATAGACCATGTGAGATATAACATGGAGTCTGGTGTCAATCCCACAATGAAAAGAGATGTCCTTACTTTCCAAGGTAAGAATCAAGAATCTGAGCTAAAGTGGACCCACTAGCTAATGTCTATTTGAGACAACATCCTTGGTGACAGATAGTTAGGGGCAAGGAGTTTGCTACTAGAGACCCGACCTCTACTAATGGGAGATCCTGCATCTCAACATCCTCTCGGTGGTAAGAGAAAAACCCATGGATTAGTCAATAATTATATTCATTTCATCATACATGAAATGGCACAATTAAGATACCAATCAAAGCTAATTAAGTCATTTAGAATAGCTCCATAACTTTATTAAACTAAGGTGAGAAAACTTTTCAATGTTTTGAATCTTTATGTGAGAAAACCATTCAAAATCATGTTCTTAGTAGTATGTGAGAAAACCTTTCACAATAAAATTGAAAATGTACTCTCAAAGCATCCTCAAATAATTTACACCAGCTTGATAAAAACATGCATATCTTCATAAATTCATCTTTCATAGTTCATAAGCTTCATCATGTGTTCATAGTCTAAATTCATGGATCATCATAGGTTAATGTTAATTTAACTCAAAACCATGTAAATACTTCAATTCAACCATTAAAAATAGAAAAAAAAAAGTAATTGAAAAGAACCATGAAGATTGAATAAAACCCCAACTTTGAATTGAAAATCTAACTTTTGAAAATTGGAAGATATTGAGAACCCTATGGAGGAAAAGAATCCATATGTGAATACTAACATACCTCAAAGATTAAGTACCAATAGCTATGGTGATTTGGAAATCTAGAAGTGAAACTCTTGCTTTTTCTTTATTAGCTTTAGAGAGGATTTTGGGGATGAACTTGGGGGGAAATATAGAATTTAAGTGAATAATTTAGAATGAGTAGTTTTAGGAATTAGATTACTTTTATAGGGCTTAAAATAGTTGTTAAAACAACATATCTTAGGCGCAAAGCACATAAGGGAACGACTAAAATGTCCTTAACAAAAAAACTGAATGGAGACCTATAAGGACCCCTAAACAGGTTGTACATATCTTCAATGCCCATTTAGGGTTCTATATAGATGACCTCCTTTTCCTAGAGGCCCTAAACGACTAGTCCATCTCCTTAAACTGCTAGTAGATCCCTTTCATGGAGCATTTAGGGTACAGTGAAGGGTTCATTGACTGCTCTTGTCCTACCCATTAACCCGTTTTAACCTTTGGTAACATTCTTCCTCGAATGGAACTCAAGCTAGAATGAAAATTGTAGGAGAGAAACTAACAACCCAGCATGAATGAAACTTTATCAAAATGCACATAACCAAAGAGGAACATCGATTTCAAGCTAAAACATGTTCAAAACAACATTTCATAAGGCATACATACAAATCATACTAAATTTCCCAAAATAATGAAGCAATTAATCAACTTAAATCATATCCTCAAAAATCATATTTTTCATGAGCATGCGTGCATGAGGAAACATGAGATAGACTAAGATGTATTAAACCAAAAAGATGAACCATGAGGAGCTAAATACCTCAAGCTACAGTAAAAATGGAGGGAAAGAGATGAGGATATCGGGAAATCATGTTGGCATTTGCCTCCCAAGTTGCACCCTCAACCATTTGATTCCTCCATAACACCTTTACGGATGCAACTTCTTTATTTCTCAACTTTCAAACTTGACATTCTAAAATCTCAACTAGAACCTCTTCATAAGAAATACTTTCCCTTATACCAAGATTCTCTAACGGTACAATAGATGTCAGTTTACAAACATATTTCTTTAACAAGGAAACATGGAAAAACGGATGTACCGATGCTAAATAATTAGGCAAATCAAGTTCATAAGAAACTTTACCAATACTTCTCAAGATCTTATATGGGCATACATATCGGGGGCTAAGATTCATTTTCTTTCCAAACCTCATTACACCATTCATAGGTGAAACTTTCAAGTAAACCCAATCCTTAACATCAAACTCAAGATCCATTCTTCTAACATTGACATAGGACTTTTGTTAACTTTGAGTCATTTTCAACCTTTCTCTAATGATTTGAACCTTTTCTATAGCCTCATGGACTAATTCATGACCTATAAAAGGATCCTCACCAACTTCAAACCAACCTATAAGAGATGTACACCTCCTACCATAAAGAGCCTTAAATGGAGCCAAACCATTGTTTTAATAATAGTTATTATTATACACAAACTGAATAAAAGGTAAATGATCATCCAAAATACCTTTGAATTTAATCACACAAGCTCTCCACATGTCTTCCAAAGTTTGGATAGTATGTTCTGCCTACCCATAGATTTGAGGATGAAAGGTCGTACTAAGCTTGGCAAGAGTACCATGACACTGTTGGAAAGACTTATGAAATTGAGATGTAAATAAGGTACCAAAATTGGAGATAATGGATAGGGGCACTCCATTAGACCTAACAATTTCCCTTAGATACAACTTACCATAACATTCCGCTGAATAAGAAATCTTGACAGGAATGAAATGAGCCTATTTCTTCTTATGATATACTATAACCCAAATCAAGTCATGTTGTCGCCGACTACGTAAACCCACAATAAAGTTCATATTCACATCTTCCCACTTTCAAGTAAGAATTCTCACATCTTGGGACAAACCTCTCAAGTTTTGATGCTTAACATTCATTTGTTGACAATTAGGACACAAAGCCACAAATTTCGTAATATCCTTTTTTATCTCATTCAACTAATAGACCTCCCGCAGGTCACGGTACATCATGATGTCTCTCGGCTAAATGGAATATGACTAACTATGGGCTTTCAATAAAATTTTCTCTTGCTCTCTGAAGTCATCAACATTAGGAAAAATCAAACGACCTTGATATCAAAGCACACCATGCCCTCCTTAGAAGAAAGCTTCAACACACTTTTTAAGATCCACATCCTTCGACTCAACCAAAATCGGATCAAGACCTTCCTTAGCTATCACATTTGACACATAAGACAATTCTAAACCATTATTAACAATAACACCACCCTCATTTAGTCAAGAAATCAAACACATTGCCTAGCTAGTGTAACACCCCGTATTCAAAAATAGACCTTAAAATAGATCTCCAGAAATTACAGGTGCAACTCACGGACACCCATAGACTATAGGGTGACTCACGGCCTGTGCTAGCGGTCCGTGATTCACATCTGCAACCCCCCAGAACTCAGCCCCTAAATTCGTCTAAGGGTTGACCCACGGACCATAGGTCACACCATGGGCAGTATTCTGCATTCGTGGATCAGACCCCCAAAAACCAGCCTCTAGTACTGATCAATCGTTGACTAGCATGGACCGTCAGTCGGTCGACAGTTCGTCAGTCCCGTCCATTGGTGACTTCAATAGAAGTTAAGTCGAGGGTCTTTTGTTCTTTTCCTATTTCGTTGGACCCCTAAACTACATCATTTTAGCCCTAAACTATGTGGTTTTGGTTATTTTTAACCTAGAAACATAACTAGAACTCACCTAAGTCCAATTGTTCATAAAAACTTAGAAAGTTAGAATGGTATGAGGAGAAAGAAGTCAAGAACCCTAGTTCAAGAAGACAACAAGTTTTCTCCAGTTCCAGCCCTACAATTGAAGGATTTCTATGTGGAATTCATCACTAAATATGTGGGATTTCACTAGTAGGTTCCTTTTGCTCATTGGGTCCATAGAAGTTAGTCGGATTCTTGATTCCCTATTCTTAACTAGACCTAGAGTTTCTACAGCTTCAGCAAATTAACATGAACTAGTTAATTTAATGTTCCAAATCAGATTATCATGTTATTACTCAATTTCTCATATGATATTCAGAACCCTAGTTGTATATATTCATTAGTTCATGAATTATACATGCTAGGTCAGATTATTTAGTTTTTACAGATATACATATGCTTCAGTTTACGAATATCACATTATCAGTCATAATTATTATATTCTCAGTATGTATGACAGTTTGAGCTATCCAGTATATTATAGAAATCTAGTCTTAATATGTTAATCATTTAATCTATTGGGAGTAGCATAATACCGAGTTGGACTAGGGTCAGTCACCCATATAGTCCTAGAACTACGAGCCACGTATGTTGTAAGTCCCCTTTATGGGCATCATTTTAGTGATCACACCAGCATACCTCTACACCTTTGGCCAGGTGTATTGGGTCCTCTTGATGGGGCGTATACATCGGACTCCACATTTAGCTCATGTGGTTTTATGTCGATTATTAGTAGCTCCCACAGTTCAGTCAGACTCTATGCACTGACTACATTTCAATACATTCAATTTTAAGTATCCGCATGTTATAAAAGTGGTCTTTGTATTCAGTTAGTTTAACATTCAGTATCTATATCATGTTTAGTTTATATCCTTGCTTTATCGCTTGTTCAATTATATGTTATTTCAGCTTTAGTCTATCCTGCATGCTCAGTACCTCTCACGTACTGACGCATACTCTGAGCTACATCTTCTCGTGATGTAGGTTCAGGTCCTCGGCAGTTAGATCACGCATAGATCGATTCTTGATCTCGAGCTCAGCAACATCAGTGGTGAGTCCTCATTCTCCGAGGACAATAGTCGTGTTATTTACTTCAGTATTTCTGTCTTTTGGTTTCAGTTTTGCTAGATTTATCTGAGGCATGTCCCAGTACTTCTAGTCAGTTAGAGGCAATTTTCAGACATAGTTAGATTCAACTTAGTATTTGAGTTTGATATTTCTCGTGTATTAAAACTCTCAGATTTGATATATTTAATTTTTGAATCGGTATTCCCCATCACTTTCGTTTTCATGATATTTAAGCTTCCACATCAGTTGTTGTTATTCTTAGTATGCTCATGTCATGCCAGTAGGGTTAGCTTAGGGTTACTGGTGATCCTAGGTCTCGTGTCCGTGTCTCGAGGGTAGCTCGAGGCGTGATAGCTAGTGTATGAACATCACGAACTAACTCTTTCTTACTATCCTCAGCATATGAAAAACTATTCATAGACAACCCACTTAAGGAATTGCCATCACATTAGTTGTGCTCGGGAAATAGAAGGCACTCATGTCATAGGTTGTTAAGAGTTCTAGCTATCTTGTTGGCAAAAATTTAGATACTTTTTTGTGAACACATATTGCAAACTCTTGTAGTCTGTAATGATATCAACATGGACACCATACAAATAATATATCCATATCATTTAGGCAAAAACAACACCCACTAGTTTCAAATAATGGGTAGGGTAATTCTTTTCATAAATATTAAGTGGCCTTGAAGCATAAGTAATAAATTTCCCATTTTGCATAAGAACACACCCTCATCCGATAGTTGAAGGATCACAATAAACAGCAATCTGAAGAGATTCTTCCAACAAAGTCAACACTGGAGCACAGGTACGTCTATCTTACAAATCTTGGAAAATGTTCTCACATGCTTCTAATTATAAGAACTTTACTTTCGTTTGGGTCAACGCATCCAATGGAGAGAAAATAGAATAAAACCATTCCACAAAACATCTATAAGATTTGTCGAAACACAAAAAGCTTCAATTAACCGAAGGAGATAGAGATTTAGGAAAACTCTTAACTGTATCTGTCTTTTTAGGATCTACCATAATACTGTTATCGAAAATAATGTGACCAAGAAAATCCATAGATCTCAACCTAATCTCACATTTATTATACTTTGAAAATAGGTGTCGATCCTTGTCGACTTGGAACTCATCCTCAAATGATCGGCATGCTCATCCTTACTCCTTGTGTAAATAAAGATGTAATATATAAACTCAATCAAAAACATATAAAGATATTGTGTAAAAACTTGATTCATCAAGTCCATGATTGAGGCCGGAGCATTAGTCAAATCAAAAGACAACACCAAAAATTCATAATGTCTATACCGAGTTTAAAAATCCCTCTTCAAGATGTCATCTTCCTTCACCCTTAATTGGTGATAATCGAATCGGAGGTCAATCTTAGTGAAATAGCTTGTTCCTATGAGTTGGTCAAATAAATCATCAATCCTTTGAAGAGGATACTTATTCTTAATGGTAACCCTGTTCAATTGTCGGTAGTCAATACAGATGTGAAGTTAACCATTCTTCTTACAAACAAACATAATGGGAGCACCCTATGGAGAGATACTCAGTCAGATAAAAACCTTATCCAAAGAGACTTTCAATCATTCCTTCAAATACTTAAGTTCCACTGGAGCCATAGGATAAAGAGGAATACAGATACGTTGTGTATTTGGGAGGAGGTCAATATTGAAGTCTATTTCCATTTTGGGAGAAATATTGATTAGATAATTTGGGAACACTTACAGAAACACATTTACAATGGGGACCGACTAAAAAATAGGGGTTTTAGAATCCTTATCCCTAACCTGAACAAAATGATATACACAACCCTTAGAAATCATTTTTCTAGCTTTAAGACAACAAAATAACTGACCCTTAGGCATAGAATTTCCCCCTTTCTACTCTAGGAAAGGCTCATTTTGAAATTAAAACTTGACCACTCGGGTTCTACAATCAACACAAACATAACAAGAATGGAGCTAATCCATACCAAGAATAACATCAAAATATAGCATATCAAGCTCTAGTATATCAACATGATTGACTCTATGGGATAAAGAGATGATACAATTTCTATTGACTCTATTTGACACAATAGATTCACCAATAAAAGTAGAGAAAGAAAAAGGGTATAATAAAATATATGAAGAAACATCAAATCTCATAGCCACATATGGCGTAACAAAAGACAAGGTAGCACATGGATCAAGCAAAGCATAAACATCAAGATTGTTGACACCCAATTTTGATCGACCTTTAACCCTTTTGGGAATGCTATTCAATTAAATATGTATTTTAAAATATATTTTGAGTTTAAAATTTAGTTGATTTTGTCTAAAAAATTATAATGTTAGTATGCATGCTTTACAAAAATTATTATAAATATTATTAAATTATTCTCTTAAAGTATCTTTTTATTGATATTTAAACTCAAAATATTAATTTACTCAAATGTTTTAAAATATTTTATAAAAAATATTTTAATATAAGTGGTATTTTAATTGGATAGCATTTCCTTAAATTTCCTCTTAATTTTCCTCTTAATTATTTAATTCCTAGCCTATTCTATTCCAATTCACTTCAATTCTAGTCACTTCAATTCAAATTCTCATTTCAATTATAGTCTTTGTTGATTTCAATTTTAGCCTATTCTTATTCCAAATTCATATTCCAAGTGATTTAATTTCATCTATCCATTCTTTAAGTTAGGTCCAAGATCGAATCCTAGCCCCTCATCTCTTCTAAAATCAACGGTCAAGATCAAATCCTCAAAACCTTCCTATTCTAACTTAAAAATACCAAGCCCTCAAAACTTTCATTGATTCACCCTTCCTCTCCTCCTTCTCTAGCGCCGCCTCCTCTTTCTCTCCTCCTATCCAGCCAGCAGCGAGGAGGAGGAAGCCAGCAGCTCCAGTTTCTCCGAGCAGCGTTGCAGCCCTCTCCATCAGTGAGAATTGGTGAGAGCTCTACTATCATCGGTGAGCTCTCCCTCTCTCTCATCCCATCGCCCTCCTCCCCTTTCCCTCCTCTTTTCCTTCTCTCCTCGGCAGCAGCGACTGCTGCTCTTTCTCTTTCTCCTTGTGAGCTGGCGAGGACAGCCAAGGAGGTGGCCAGTCTTTGGCGAGAACAACAATAGACAACAACACGAGAACCAGCTCCAACCCCGGTGAGCAACCAAGCGACCTGGCGGACTCGAGGAAAATAGCAAAAACAAAATGATGTTGCTCCGGTTTGGAATTTCGGTCATGCAGTGGATTTTGGTGAAGCTTTTAAAGATTTTGAGTTGGTTGAAAGAGGGATCTTAATAGATCCATCCGAGTAAGTTTTTCGACTATTTTTAAAGCCCGTATTTTTTTCTTCAGTGGTTTTCATTTAAGATGAGCTTGTTGAAGTGAAAGTTTCATATATCCTTTTTTTATGTTGGCTATTGCAGTGGATATTACATACCAATTTATTTTGTTTTTAGGAAAAGCATGCTTAGGTTGTGATTTTTTGTGCAAAATTCACGATTATTGATCATATTGTGGTCTGTCCATTTCAAATTGGGAGACTATCGTATGCTTTGGTCTTGATTCTTAGAAAATATATCTAAGGTATAAATTCTCCATTCAAACTTCTTGTTCGCTGTTTCT
Source organism: Solanum bulbocastanum (assembly GCA_037074985.1). Classification (NCBI taxonomy): domain Eukaryota; kingdom Viridiplantae; phylum Streptophyta; class Magnoliopsida; order Solanales; family Solanaceae; genus Solanum; species Solanum bulbocastanum. The sequence continues at coordinate 14,051,763 of CM073601.1, forward strand.
GTTGTGAGCTGCTTGAGCAAATTGTGAAATTTGATTTAGTTGGCTTATCATAGCAAGTTTGAATTCTTAATATTTTTCTTTGTTTATATATATAACAAATTTTAGTGTTTAATTTCTCCATGGTAAAGGTCATGATTTAATTCTTAATTGATTGAGAATCGTATTTGGTCTTCCTAAAATATTTTTTCGATTCTCCTTGATTGTTGGGATCTTATAGCTACTCAATTTATTTATGTGTTGATTGGATGCCATAATATAAGTTTTTGCTGATTGTTGAACTATTCCTTTACTTGTTCAAGATTCCCTTAGTGTTAGGTGTGATTTAGTCTCTCACAAATTGTGGAATTTTAAATTAGTACGTGCTTAATGTACTCTATCTATGTTAAAAGAATAACACAATGAGCAAGACCAGCGATCCATAATTTAACTAATAATCATTTCTGTCCTCGTAAATCTTTTTCTCCATATTATTGGGTGGTTTGCTTTAATTGATTTAGCTTTCCTTTAATATTTGTCTTGACTGATTCTTACTTGTCATATTTATAGTAATCCATGAACAAGTGAATATTCTGATTGGTGTATAATTTTGGTTGTCTTTAAATTAATATCATTTGACCGTTTGATATTTTACTGGTTCTATTCCATTAACTTATTTAGGAACTTTGTTATTTTGAAAAAAAAAATTAAATTAAGTTATTGGATTGATTCAGTCCTCTTCTAATAAGGAAAACTTTTTTTTAATTAGAAAAAAATATATATTCTTTCCTTCCATGCTTGTCTTTTCCGTAACTATAGAAAGAGACATCCTCTCATTATTTTAAGGAGACTGGACATTCTAACGATAGCAGAAATCTACTCTCACCTCTACACTTCTCACATTGCTCATACTTGAATACTAAAAAATATTGATCTCTACTCTAATAAAAGAATTAAGCTTTCCGGTAAACATTAAAGCTCCTCTCTACTTTCTATTTTGCTGTATTTGGGTCAGTTATTGGATTAATTGGGTCTTCATTGCTGATAAATAATTATGCATAACTGGTTAATTCCTTTCACTAGTTTAAATTTTTGCATTGATCGTATTATGTGAATGTTTGAAATAATAAAGGAAGTGCCCAGGTTAGTTTCTTTCTCCCTCTTTTATGATGACTATTTTGTTGACTTTATCATTTGTTTGAGTGTGAATGTTTGCTTTGTGAATTAATCTGTATTTGTAGCTTCTGTCCGTTAAATAAATTTTGTTTGGTGCTACTTTATCTCCTTTATTTAGCAGGTTATATAAGTTCAAGAGTTCGAAGAGTCGCCTGGGGAAGGGATATTGATTTGGAGCTCTATTTTTTTTTTTGGTCTTAATATTTTTCTTTTGATAATTATTGTGATTTTTTAATAATTTGTATATACTCTAACTCTCCTATATATAAAGGAATTTGGGGGAATCGTCTAAGGGGGAGGGGAATTACGTGCTAACTGTTTATCTATTTATTGCATTTATTACATGTGTTTACTAAAATATGCCTACGTTGCTTAAATCACTTGAAGCATGCAAGCATTTCTTAAAAAAATATTCTGCATAAAAAATTAATCTCTGTTCGTTAATAACTTTGTATTATTATAAAATCTGAATATTTGCTTTATGGTAAAAAAATCCAATCAGCTAATTAAATTGGGACCCTATTCACCTTTACACATTAATAATTTGAACCCGTAAGATTTTAGCTAATTATTTCTAAGCTTGTTTATCTGCTAGCCATATGAATTAATTAGTTCATTCAATCAATTTTAATGGTTGCTTTATGAGAATAAATCCATACCACCTAGAATTCATTCGTATGGTATTTGATTAATAAGTTGCTAATAAAATTGTAATATGGTAATTAGTTGGTTTAAATAATTGTCAGCGTGTTCATACTTAGAAACCATGCCTACAGGTTGTAGATTCGATTTTACTTGTTTAGAATAGCATGCCTATAGGAGATATGCATACGACCTTTCAATCACCTAGAAATCATGTTCATAGGCATAATCTAATTATATCAGCATGTTAAATAATTGAAATGAATCTATGCATACTTTCTGTCCACTGGTAAACTCTCTAAGTTAACTAACTTTCCAGCACACTCGAGCTGCTTAAAACTAATCTGCCATTTAAAGTTGTCCAAAATAATCAATTGTTGCATCGTAATGAACTGTATTGCCACTTAAAAAAATTAATTAATTAATTTACCAGCATGTTAAAGTCCTAATTGCTTAAATTTAATATGCCCAAATCAAATTTGTCCGAATTAGTTATTTCTGCATCTCATAAACTAACCGTTGCTTAATAATCTGATCTTCCACTGCTTTAAAAACATTTCCTCCATCCATGATTGCTTTCTGTCACCTGTATAATTGCTTGTTGTATCTAATGCTCTAAAAATAATTGTTGCTATTATATTTGTTTGTATACCACACACTTAGTATAAGACTTTTTACTAATTATGTGTGTTTGCTAGCTTGCTAACAATTAAAATCTAGAGGCGAACATGGGACTTTACATGCTAAGTGTTGTCTTATTTGTTTTGCTTGGTGTCTAGGGGGCCCATTTAGAAGCACATATTTTATTTTGGTCTAAATCCACCCTAATAGTAGTCCAATGCCTCTTGGACCTTAAGCAGGGACGTTAGGCACCTTTTAGAGATGAAATGCATGTAGAAGGTGGGGTAGGGGTAGTTTAGGCCCTACAGATATGATGACATCGACTCATGCTGAAAGCGACAAACCTTGGTTTTGTCTATCCCTACACAGAAGCCTATCAAAAAATAAAGAAATGTCGAGTGTTGATCCGTAAAGTCCTTCCGAGTCTCCCTTTTCTTTTGTCCCTTTATTTGTTTATAATTACAATTGTTTGGGGTAGCTTAAATAAAATAAAAATTGTTTTTTTATCTACTTGTGTAACTTTTGTCTCCTCGCTTATCTCTTTATTAATTGTTTAATATATATTACTTATTATGTTATCACTTAGTCTTGCATGCTTAACAAATTAATTAAAATAACTAAAGTGCTCTTAATTGTTAAATATTATGTTATCACCTAGTAGCATGCTTAATTAAATAACAATTAACTGAAATAATCTTAAAGGTTTATTTATCATTATCAGTTAGTAAGCATGTCAAAATTAAATAACCAATAAATGAAGGGATCTTAAATTCTACTTGTAACCCCCACATAAATTGCATGAGATACGGCTGGGACCCACGTTTGTGGACCTCGAGGGATGCCTAACACCTTCCCCTCGATGTAATTTGAACCCTTACCCAATTTGTGGTTCGTTGACCTTAGTTAGATTTAGCTAGGTTAGATAGGTGCCCTAGCGCGCCTTAATTCGTTAGGTGGCAACTCTTCAAATACCCAAAGCCCAAAAGAGTCGTTAGGTCATGCACCGAAAACTCATTTTGCAAAATGGGGGCACGACAAGGATGCAAGACTTTAATTTCCACATACTGGTAACCACCTTGGGAGAACTCTCTTGATCATGATGAGTTTGAAGTACATATAATCATTTTTTCTTTGGAGCACTTGAACCCGAACAACTAGGCATAGCTTGCGTACCTTCTCTTCTTTTAGAATAAAAGTAATGGAGAATCCCCTTACTCTGTGACCACTCTTACCACAACTAAAACAACCATCAGTAACTGCTAAGTATTTACCATCGTGCTTCCTTCTACATCTAGTACAAGTAGAAAAAGAAGATCAAGCATGATTTCCTCCTTGAGGCTTAGGGTTAGACACCTTATCTTTGTTGAACTTCTGAACTGGAGCATTAGTGGAACCATGACCGGAGAACCTTTGTCAGAATCTAGAACGGCCATGTCCATCGCACCTCAAATGTGAAAATTCACCATTACTAGTCTTTTCCCTCTTTGCATCCCTATATCTTTCTATAAGCTTCTCCTCTTCATTTTGTTGAGCATGTGTCATTAGGCGAGAAATATCCATTTTTGACACAACCAAACCAAACTTACTCATCCTTGCCCTAGAATCGGCAACCATAGAAGGAGCTTATTTGCACAATTATGTGAATTTCAAGGCATATTCTTTCACACTCAAACTTCCTTGACAAACAATGAACACAAGTACCTTTTCCTCCCTCATCTCATGGGGAAAAATCTATCAAGGAAAGCAGCTTTAAACATTTCCTAATGAGGAGGACCTACATCTACCGTCCTCTCTTCATTTCATTGTTCAAACAAAACATGAGAAACACCCTTTAGTTTTTTTTATTTTTATTTTTAAAAAAAAAAAAAAAACTAAAGCTTTTTTTATCTTTTATTTTTTTAAAAAAAAAAACACCCTTTAGTTTATAAGAGGCCAATTCCACCTTTTCCACCTACGTCACTCCATGATCATCAAAACCTCATATATCTCATAAATGAACTATTGAGGATCTTTCTCAACCTTTAATGATGAAATTCAGAGGGATTCATTCTAGTGAAGTCCCTCACTCTAGTTGTGTCGTACACACTGTCACACCCCTTTTTGCGCACGGCGGTAAGGGTTTTTCCAATTTAAGTAACGGTATTGAATAGGGATTATTTTTATTTTTCAGAGTCACTACTTGGAATTGAGTTATGATGTTCCAAGTCACCTTTTTGTTTAATCTCTAATCAAAAGGATATGACTCTTTATGTGGTCTATGAACTAGAAATCCGGGTAAGGAATTCTGCTGACTGAGGGTAAGGTATTAGGCATCCCTCAGTACCGTGGTTCTAGCACGGTCGCTTTTATTGACTTAAAATTATTTTAACTATTTTTTGGATATATTTTTATAGGCCATGATTTGCTTACATTTTTTTATTTATTGAACTTTTATTTGGTCTCGACCTAGATATGCAACCGCATTCTTGGTCTTGACATTTAGAGACATAACTACCTTATTTGCATCACACTTAATAATCTTATTTTTTTATAACTCTCTGTTTTAAATTAATAAAAATTAATTATATTACTGGACAAGGTGTGTCACCACATCCTTGAGTTTATTTTTAATTGTCTCAAAAAAGATGCGCAACTGCATCCTTACTTGGAACGAATATTTTCAATTTACCTAAAAGTTCATCTAAAGTTATGAGAAAATATTTCTTCCTTATAAAAAAAATACTAAGCAAATAACATAAAAATAATATAAACTTTTAGGGTGCATGACAAAAGTTTAGATCAATATTACATCTTTTTATTTTTATTTACTCTTAAAGTTAACATCAAAATTAAGCATTACACGGGTAGCAATTTCTTACTAATCTAACAAAACAAAACAATGACGAATTACTAAAACAAATCTCTTTTTTTTTTTTTTTTTGTTTTTGATAAAATAAAAACAATAATAATTTTTTACCCTAATAATCCCTATTTTTATCCTTATTGGCATCTAAGTTAAAACAAGAACACAACCACAACCGTTTATTTAAAAGAAATAACAACTAACAAATAAAAACCACCAATTAAAACTATTTCAATTCATTAAATAGAGATATGTTTAACACTTAACTCAATATTCAATCAAATTATGAATAAAAAAAATAGAAAAAATTTGTCATAAAATTACATCAAATTCTATAAATAAATAAAGAGATAAGATAAAGTTGAATACCGCAAAATCTTAATCGAAGCTCTATTAGAACACCCACCAATTTTTCGTAGGTTGTTTGTAATGGTGTATGTATTTGTGTTGATACGAAAATAATGGGTAAGGAAGAAAAGATGTGAATGTGTTGTTGAATTTAAGAAAAAAAGAAAATGAAATAAAATAGGAAGGTTTCTTCTTCTTTTGGTTTGCTCGTGTGTTTGTTTATTTCTTGTGTTCTGGGATTTTTTTTTATTTCGTTGTTCCAGTATGTATGCTGACGTTGTATCTATTGTGTCCATGTGTATAATATAGTAGTATGTACAGTGGCAGATCCAGGATTTAGAGTCCGTGGGTGCCAAATAGACTTATTGATTAATGTGCCAGCTTTTTTCCTTAAAAAAACGTGGTTGGAGCCTTTTTTTTTTCTTAAAAAATGTCTGCAGCAAATTTCTAAAAAATAATAGGTACAAATGGAATTCAAACCTGCAACATTAGCCATCTAAAGTTGCCCTCCTACCGTGGCACCACAAGTCAATTTTGTTTACTGGGTGCCACACTTTATATTTATATAAATATTATATATATATATATATATATATATATATATATATATATATATAGAGAGAGAGAGAGAGAGAGTTTCCGTCAAAGTTCGGGGGTGGCGTGGCACCCCCACACCCATGCATAGATCCGCCCATGAGTATGTAATGGAGTGTGGGTGTGTGGGTGGTGATGTGTGTGTGTGTTGTGCCGTGTGTGTGTATAAAAAAATGGGTGGGAAGTGTATGTTTTTGCTGATGTATGGTAGGAAATGGGGAGGGAGGTGGGGTACTGTAGTGGTGTAGGGGTTGAGGGGAGTGGGGTGTAGTACAGGGATAGTGGGAGTGGTGGATTAATGATGTTAATGAGGTAGTTTAGGTTAGTAATTATTTATAAAATTATATATAAAATATAATAATAATATATTAACTTACTATCTTGAACTAAAAAAATATTACAAGAAAATTTTAATAGTTAATCTAAAAATATAATTAAGAAATACTAGCTTATTTAAATCTAAATTAAAAGAAAATATATAGTTTTCTTGTTATTTTTAAACCTTTTAAAATAAACTTACTAAAATAATATAAAGAAAAATATTTAATTTATATATAAAAGCATTATTTATGTACTAAAAATGGTGTAATACCTTAAGTTCGGTAAAAAATTACGTGTCTACAGTTTTCCCCTCTTTGATCGGAAACACGAAGAGTTTTCAGACAAAGAAGTAGATAACGTGAAAATTTTGACCGGACTTGTATTTGAAAGAACAATTTGTGTGATCGATTATTGATTTTGGACATCCTACATATCCCGGGATATAAGGGAATCAGGTCACATGTAGTTCAAGGAGATGAGGTGATGAGTTGGAAGTTAAGTGAGGTTCGATCGAGGCTCCACGTCGCGACTCCTATCCTTATTTAAGAAAAAAAATGAAAGCTAATAGTCCAAAGGAAAATAAAAGTACAAGCTCCTATCTATGCAGCTTCTCTTGAGTCTTCACTTGAGTCTTGACTTTCAGATATCATCTTGATTTTTTGGTTAGCATCTTGATCTTGAATTGAATTCGCAGCTTACCTTGTCACTTAGAGTGAGTTTTTGACACTCTTAAAAATGACAATTTGAAAATGCTCTTGAATGACTTCATGTTTTCATGATCAATAGCTGAATAGAAGCATGTGTCAGGAAGTCAAGTTGCTACATGCATTGAAGAAGTTTATTTTGGCTATCAAGGAGATTGAATATTCTAAATAAAGTTGAAACTTTATTCTTGAATTTCAAATCCACGTTTCGCTTGAACAAACCTAAAAACCATCAAAATAAAAAGAAATAAACAAAATTTTGCCCTAATTTTCACTGGAAAAATTTTGTGAAGTTATTAGCAAATGTGAATTTAAAGTAAATAAATAAATCAATAAATAAACTCAGACTAAGAAATGTTTCTCCTAGAAGAAAGTAATCAAATCTCATTATATAGGAGGGTCCTGCTAATCCTATTGTCCAGGAGGGTCCTGCTAGTCCCATTTTGTAGAAGGGTCCTGCAAAACTAAATCTCATTATGTTGGAGGGTCTTGCTAAACTAAATCCCATTATGTAGGAGGGTCTTGCTTATCTAAATCCCATTATGTAGGAGGGTTCTGCTAATCTAAATTCCATTATGTATAAGGGTCTTGCTAATTCGATTTTGTAGGAGGGTCCTGCTAATCTAAATTCCATTATGTAGGAGGGTCCTGCTAATCCCATTATGTAGGAGGGTCCTACTAATCTAATTCTCATTGTTTAGGAAGGTCCTGCTACTCTAATTCTCATAGTTTATGAGGGTCCTGCTACACTAATTTCCATTGTTTAGGACGGTCCTGCTACACTAATATCATCACATAGGAAGATCTTTCTTAACGAAATCATCAAAGAGAATCACCATAATATTAATTTTTTCCCCCAATTTGCACCAGAAAAGTATAAATGAAATATACTTATACCAAAAGAAAAATGCAAGACATAAATGCAATTAGGGTGTTTGTTTCTTTGGAATAAAAGAGGACAACTTATTTGTTCCCTTAAATGCCTCTAGGATGTTTGTCAAAATGCAATTAGGGTGTTTGTTTCCTAGCAATGATAGATGATAGGGTGTTTGTTTGCAAAAATGCCTATAGGGCATTTGTTCCCTAAGGTCGACATGCAACTAGGGTGTTTGTTCCTTAGAAATGAAAGATAATAAGGTGTTTGCTCCCTATGGTAAAAATGCAACTAGGGTGATTGTTCCCTATAAATGATAGCGATTTTTTAAAAAACAAATAAAAATATGCCCCAATTTTTGAAACTAAGGAACTTTGAAACTCTTTTTAATTTTTTTTTTCTTTTAAATGATCCAATTATGATCTTTCAAGGATATAAAATTCCATTTATTGAAATTGAGCCCCTTTGAAGGACTGCCTATGTATCCTGTATAGCAAGAATCAAGTCAAAGGTAGTTCATAAAATCAACAATTATTTTTCCTTTTCTTGATTTTTCCTTCAAAAACATTTTTTGAGAAACGAATCAATTCATGGTTAACTATAGTTGGTACCAACAATTAGTATGATGCATATGAATCATCTTCAACTACTTTCAGACAAATTTGAGGTCAACTTTGAATAATCGCTATAGTTTCAAATGGCATCTCAAACAAATTTAAGTATTTACAAGATCAGTTCGTCTTGCATAATTTTAAGGGATTATAATTATTGATATCTTCATGTTTGAAGTGCCATCAAAACAAATGAAGTCCTATTTCACACATAATAGTTGTGTTTTGATCTTAGGATGTTTTAGAGGTCACTCACACTCAGAAAAATGTTCATTACATGAGATTGAGATACCATATGTTTGACTCTTATGTAAGTATCCACTAATGTGAGAACACCAAAAATAAAATCAAATAGGGCTTGTCATTGGCTTGTAATGTAGGCTTCGGGAAAGGTAGGATATTCATTTGGGATAAAGTAACTATTTCCTCCTTAACATTTGCACAATGCTCTCACTATTTTTCATTTTGACATTTGACCTTTGTTTTCTTGAAAAGTTCTCCTCATTTTTTTTTCCTTTTTTTTTTTCTCATTTTCTTTCCTTTTTGTTTTTCTTTCTAGGTTTTCTTTTTCAGTTTTTTGGACTTTCACATATTTGTCCTTTTCACTTTGTTACCCAACTTAGATCTTGACACTATGTGAATAATTGATAGTACGCTCAAGGAGGTCGGACCAAGGAATAATGCATTTATGCACTCAAAAGGATATATGCTAAGATGTGGTTATTCAAATAAAAAGGGTTATGCTCAAAATGAGAGTTCTATGGATAACATGCCATTTGATAAGCTTGAAAGGCACAATCGGATCAAAGAAAGCCTATAATCCTTTCCCAAGTTAAATGTTGCTCAAAATTTTGTCTCAACCAACATTCGGGCCAAGTTCTAAATCAACAAAGTCATGCCATTGAATTTTATATCTAAAGTTCAACACACAATGCAATTGAAACAATGAGGTAGAATTTATTTTAGCTTTAACTTTAAGCAAGATTATTTCTCAAGTAATACATATATGTATCAAGAGGTACCAAAAGAAGTCTATAGGTCACAACAAAGTTGGTATGTCTTGTCAAATAGTTAAACACTTTTCTTTTTCTTTACGCATACTCCTAAATATGTTGGTACTAACCAAGTCAAGTTTTTTTTTTTTTTTTTTATTTTTTAAAATAATAAAAATCTTTTTAAAGAAATATTGTACTCTAAACAATTAATTTTTTTAATTTTAAAAATAAAAAAGAGAAACATTCTTATTCGAACCTTGAATAAGAAAAAACCTCTTTTTTTTGCCCGGTTTTTATGATGAGGACTTTTTAGATTTTTTTTTTCTTGGTTGGACCGAACCTTAAAATAAGGTTACCTATGTATCTCATTGAGTTGAGAATAAGGTGTATGTAGTTCGTTCAGATTGAATAGTTAATTTTTTTTTGAAATGTTAGAAATTTGTTGAAAATGCAATAATATATATATATATATATATATATATATATATATATATATATATATATATATATATATTATTTATTTATTTTTTTTATTTTTTATTTTATTTTATTTTATTTTATTTTTATTTATTTTTTTTAAAAAAATATACATAAAAAAAATTTTGAAATGAATTTTATTTTTCTTGTATTTTTGTTCATAACTGATTTATTTTTTGGAATTCTTTTTTAAGAAATTAAGAACTTTGTGTGTTTTCTCTCTCTATTTTAAGTAAAAATTAAATGTCAACATTTTTCATTTCACTGATCACTATAAAATTTGGTCAATATGAAGAGACCTTCCAAATAATATTATAAATAACATATAAAATGCACATGTTGGTCAAAAAGAGGAACCGTTACCTTAGACAGACTCACCATTGTGTCGAGTCTCACTAAGTCAAATATAAACTATGCAAATAAGCGGAGCCTGCTAAACATAAGCATGTCTATGTTCCAATTTCACTAGGTTCAAAACTAAAAGAGATAAATATCTAGACTGGCTTAACCGAGTGAACAACTAGAGCCAGGCAAGGGCAACTTATTGGTAGCAGTGCTATTCCGACTTCAATGCTGGTCCAACCCCGCCTAACATGTGTGATTAAAAATTCTTCATTGGTGTCAAGACACTCTAGTCTTATCTCAAAATAAAGTGGGATGCATAACTGCATTCCGTGCTATCCTATTTTTAGAGATTCATATGGTTGCGCCAGAGAAAATTTATTACAATTCAACAATATAAAAGTGATAAATGAACAGAAAGTTGTACATTAGACCATCATACACAATATATCCAAAAAATACAATAATAAAATCAAGTAAAAGTCAATATAAAATAACTCAAATTCTTGTTATTCCCCAGCAGAGTCGTCAGAGATGTCACACCCCTTTTTGCACACAACGGTAAGGGTTTTTCCAATTTAAGTGACGGCATTGAATAGATATTATTTTTATTTTTCAGAGTTGCCACTTGGATTTGAGTTATGGTGTTCCAAGTCACCTTTTTGTTTAATCTCTAATCAAATGAAAATGACTCATTATATGGTCTGCGAACTAGAAATCTGAATAAGAAATTCTGTTTACCAAGGGGAAGGTATTAGGCATCCCTTGAGTCCCGTGGTTCTAGCATGGTCGCTTTTATTGATTTATACTTATTTTAATTATTTTTTTTGATATATTTTTATAAGCAATGATTTGCTCGCATATTTTATTTGTTGAACTTTTATTTGGACTTGACCTAGATACGTAACCGCATTCTTGATCTTGAAATTTAGAGACATAACTGTCTTATTTGCATCACACTTAATAATCTTATTTTTTATAAGTCTCTGATTTAAATTACTAAAAATTAATTATATTATTGGACAAGGTGTGTCACCACATCCTTGAGTTTATTTTTAATTGTCTCAAAAAAAAATGTGCAGCTACATTCTTAATTGAAACGAATATTTTCAATATACCTAAAAGTTCATCTAAAGTTAAGAGAAAATATTTGTTTCTTATAAAAAATAATAATCAAATAACATAAAACTAATCTAATCTTTAAGGGTGCATGATAAAATTTTAGATCAATATTACATTTTTTTATTTTTATTTTCTCTTAAAGTTAACGTCAAAATTAAGCATTACACGGGTAGCAATTTCTTACTAATCTAACAAAACAATGACAAATTACTAAAATAAATCTCTTTTTTTTTTTTTTTTGTTTGATAAAATAAAAGTGACAATAATTTTGAGCCTAATAATCTCTATTTTTATCCTTATTGGCATCTAAGTTAAAACAAGAACACAACCACAACCCGTTCATTTTTAAAAAATAACAACTAACAAATAAAAATAAATAAATCAACTCAATTCATTAAATAGAGATGTGTCTAACACTTAACTCAATATTCAATCAAATTATGAATAAAAAAAATAGAAAAAACTTGTCATAAAATTACATCAAATTCCATAAATAAATAAAGAGGTAAGATAAAGTTGAATAGCGCAAAATCTTAACCGAAACTCTATTAGAACACCCACCAATTTTTCAAGGTTGTTTGTAATGATATATGTATTTGTATTGATATGAAAATGATGGATAAGGAAGAAAAGATGTGAATGTGTTGGTGAATTTTTAAAAAGAAAAAGAAATAAAATAGGAAGGTTTTTTCTTCTTTTGGTTTGCTCGTGTGTTTCTTTTTTTCTTGGGTTCTGGGATTTTTTTTTTATTTCGTTGTTCCAGTATGTATGCTGATGTTGTATATATTGTTTCCGTGTGTGTGTATAATATAGTAGTATGTAGTGGAGTGTGGGTGTGTGGGTGGTGATGTGTGTGTGTTGTGTCGTGTGTGTGTATAAAAAAAATGGGTGGGAAGTGTATTTTTTTGCTGATGCATGGTAGGAAATGGGGAGGGAGGTGGGGTACTGTAGTGGTGTAGGGGTTGAGGGGAGTGGGGGTGTAGTACAGGGATAGTGGGAGTGGTGGATTAATGATGTTAATGGGGGTAGTTTAGGTTACTAATTATTTATAAAATTATATATAAAATATAATAATAATATATTAACTTACTATCTTGAACTAAAAAAATATATAAGAAAATTTGAATATAGTTACTCTAAAAATATAATTAAGAAATACTAGCTTATTTATTAAATCTCTCTATATATATATATATATATATATATATATTGTTATTTTCAAATCTTTTAAAATAAACTTACTAAAATAAGATAAAAGAAAAATATCTAATTTATATATAAAAGCAATATTTTATGTACCAAAAATGGTGTAATACCTTAAGTTCGGTCAAAAATTACGTGTCTACACACACATCTGGGTTCACGGGAACCATGATCTCCCTATTGGCTTGAGCTATCACAACTTGAACTAACACTTGAAAAGCGGCTTAGAACTCTATATTAGTGTAACGACCCGGAAAACTTGTAAGTGAAACTAGAGCCTAATGAGTTTGTTTTGAGTTAGTTATGGGGTTTGAGGGTGTATTATATCTTCCCGAGCTTAGGTTGAGGGGTTTAGGGGTTTAATGTCAAGGTATGATTCCCCAAGGACCAACCAAGGGGTCCTTGAGGAGGACCCTAAAGCCTTACCCCCAAGACCCAAGCTACCAAAAAGATGCCAAATTGAGAAGGAGCTACGGATGGGACCTACGCCCCATAGGTCCATCCACGCCCCGTGGATGGCCTCTATGGATCAAGGTCCCAAGTGACTAGTCCAAGCCCCAAACCACGGACCTGCAGGACGGGGCGTGAGCCCACCTATGATCCGTAGGTCATGGGGCGTAGGTCATGACTGTTTTGCTGTCAAGTTTCGGCCATGTGGAGGGGCAACTTAGTAAATCCATTTTTAGGTTATTTAAGTTATGGGACGATTATTATTGATTAATTAAAGTATTTTAAGGGTTTTAAAAGTATTAAAACAACTTTTCCAATTCATTACTTCAAATCACAAAATAGAAACCTCCTCTCCAAATATCCTCTCTCTAGAAGCCACCATTGGAGGTGAAGGATTCAAGCTTTCAAGCTCAAGATCTCACCATTCTCACTCAATTTTCTTGGATTTCTTCCCTAAAGGTATGACAATCTTCATCCTTGATAAAGTTTCATTCAATGAGCCCCTTCAAAGATGATTTCAAGTTTCCAAAATCCCCCCAAAACCTAGGGTTTTCAATCTATGCATGAGTTCAATTCCAAAACGTTTTCAAAGGCTCATATATGGTGAATTATAAATGTATTGTTGAATTAGTGTAGAATTATGGTGAATTTCTCCTATGAACCCATGTTTCCCCAAAATCTTAAGTTGTGATTTATGGTTGGGAATTGATTGATTATGAAAGTATGTTGAATTGTTTATGTTTATATTGAATTAGTTATTGAATCATGTTAATTCCCTTATCTAATTTAGTATTCTATATGTTTGGGTTGAGATTGATTCATAGCCTTGAAGGGCAATTTCATGCAGGATTATGTATGATTGTGATGTGAGGTATATGTGTGTGATCTCAATGAAAGTAATATGAACATGTTTATACTGTAATTGTGTTATGATTGAAAGCATATTCTCAATTAACACTTATGAATAATGATGATAGAATGTGAAGGGTTCCTTCTATGTTGATTGTTACATCTTGAATTGGTAGGCTTAGGCATCCTCTTCTTGTGTTATGAACGTGTCTTGACTTAATGAACATGAATCGGTAGACCTAATGTTGGTAGCCCTTTCATGTGTGAAATGATGAAACTTGAATTGGTAGGCTTATGACACCCTTTCATGAGGATTCAAGGAGCTTTCTTATTAATGTACCTTGAATCGGTAGGCTTATAGCGCCCTTTCATGTTTCAATACTTTGGGTCGGTAGGCCAATGCACCCTCTCATGTGTAGTAATGTTAAAGTAATGAAATACTCTATAGGAAAGAAGGCTAAGCACCGAGTGGATTTGGTAATATGGAAGTTCTCCCCATGTTTAGTTCGAGTTTCAATGAACATCTTTCTTAACCTATAACTATGTGCCCACATAGGATATTAGCTAGTGGATCCACTTAAGCTAAAATGTTACCGGTCCAACCTTAGGCAAGTAGACCAAACCTTACGATATGGGATAGCACATCAAATTCCATGGTTTGCTCTCATTGTCTATGTCGGTTAAATGCTTATTCCCATCATGTGAGATGTGAACTATGGTTACTTGAGAGGTTCTATGAAGTGTGGGTGTTAGTATGGGATGCTATCCATGCATTGCACAAGTAGGCTTTGAGAGGGTTATAGTGAGTTCTCTAATGTCTTAGTGACTAATAAATGAAAATGATCCTAATGAATCTAATGGGAAGAATGTTGACTTATATGCTTAAATGTATTAAAGTATGCTTTACTTGGATTGTATTATGAGTTTCTTTCCTACTCATGACTTATGAAATGTTTATGTTCCTTATGTATGAGCATTGTTTAAAAGATGAAAATGAGGAATGGTAAGTTCACTTTTGGTGGCCTTAATGTGGTACTTAGTATAGATGGTGGTATGGGACGCTATTCATACATTGCACAAAGTAAGGGTTGGGGTTACTTAAGGTGAAGGATTGAATGTGATGAAATGGCTTATATGTTGATTATGCTCTAAAGTGATGAAATGACTTGTATGTTGATTATACATGTATCTTATGCCTCTTATACTTATGTTCATTAAGTTTTCTCAAATTGGCATAATGCATGGTTTTCAACCAAAACTGTCCTTTTTAAGCATGGTTTTGCATGGCTATCATACTTAGTACATTAAATGTGCTAACCCAAATTTCTTCTATTTTTCTACAAAGTGTAGGTTCCGACATTGAGTTGATTCTCTCTAGTTGAAGCTTGGATTGAGTTCTTCCAAGACTATTGGTATGCCCTTATGGATTTGAGGACAAATGTTTTGATGTTTCGCGTCTTTTATTGTAATAGACTATTTTAGACTTTCTATTGTAAAGGGTCATGACCCTACATTTGTTTCAAAAATTATTTTTAGATGGCCATGTGAGACTAGTAGACTTCCACTGTTTTAAATGATTTTCTATTGTATGGATTTAAAGAGAAATTTTATTTCTGTACCATTTTCCTTATATCGAATGTTATGAATGCTATGAGGCTTGTATGAGGCTTTTTAGAGTCTTTTACGTTGTGTTGCATATAGGGGGTACCCCTGGGTCGTGACAAACATGGTATCAAAACATAAGATTTTGGAATGGTGTTTAACATTAATGTCTCACAAGCCACGTCTAGTAGAGTCTTGTTCATGGGTGTGAGTCACGACACATTTATGAATGAGAGGCTATAGGACGTTAGGAAGCTACACTTCTTTTATTATTCTAGAAGTCATTCCTTTGAGTTTAGCTCTAAAAGTGTCATTTTCCTAACCCTCCTTTTGTTTTTATAGGATATGAGTACAAGGGTGAACACAAGAAGAATGGAAGAGGAGATTGTGAATGAGGGATTTCCTCCCCAAGGTCCTCAAAGTGACCAAGTTCCTCTAGGAAATCAAGTTTCGGTTGAACCTCCGGCCATGACCAATGAAGAAGTTAGGTCGGCTCTTTTGATGATGGCTCAAGCCGTAACAACTCAAGCCCAAGCTATGACGGCCCAAGCTAATAGGGGTTTTGAAACTCATGTGAACCCTATTGTGAGTACTATGGATTCTAGGTTAAGAGACTTTGTGAGGACGAATCCTCTGGTATTTCTTGGTTCCAAGGTGGGAGAGGATCCCTAAGAGTTTTTGAATGAGGTGTATAAGGTAGTTAATGCTATGGGGGTTACTTCTATAGAAAAAGAAGAACTAATCGCTTATTAATTGAAGGGCGTTGCCTAAGTTTGGTTAACTCAATAGAAGAGTAATAGGTTGGTAGGAGTGGGGCCTGTAGATTAGGAATTGTTCAAGGAAGCATTCCTTTGTAGGTTCTTTCCTAGTGAGAAGAGGGAGGTTAAGATGGAGGAGTTTATCAACCTAAGGCAAGGTAGCATGAGTGTGCAAGAGTACTCTTTGAAATTTACCCAATTGTCTAAGTATGCCCCCATCTTTGGTGTCAAACCCTAGGGATTAGATAAGTCGATCTGTTATGGGTGTATCAGACCTAGTTGAGAAAGTGTGACACACGACAATGCTTCATGATGCTATGAACATCTCTAGTCTTATAGTATATGCTCAATCTGTTGAGGAGTCAAAACTTAAAAGAAAGAATAGGGAGATGAAGAAGATCCGATGAGCAAGGTCAACCAAGGTTCAAAAAGAGAGCTCTTAACCAAGATTTTTCAAGAACTCCTAGGGTTAACCAAGAGAAAGGTAATGGGTCTCCATTTCCTAAACCTATTTGTACCACTTGTGGGAAAAGCATTATGGAAAGTGACTAGCCGGTACTAATGGGTGCTATGGTTGTGGAAAGATTGATAATCAAGTGAAAGATTGCCCTACTCTTGAGGCCAAAGAAAGAGAGGCCAAACAAGCTTCTCTTAGTGGCCTGAATCCTAATGCTCCAATGAAAAATCGTTTTTATGTTCTTCAAGTTAAAGAGGGCAAAGGAGCTCATTTGGAAGAAGACACCGGTAAGTGATAGTTCCTTATAGTTGTGAATGTTGTATTAAGGTTCCTATGTTATTTTCATGTAAGCCTTAATATGGGTTTACTCCCAAGGGGGAGATAGTATGTTGAATAGTAAGGTTGTTGAGAGCTTCGATATCCTTATCTCTTTCCGTCTATTCCTATTCAAGCTTGAGACCAAGAGTTCCTAGTAGCTTGTTTCATGTTTTGGAGTCATGTGTGATTATGTGTTTCCATGATCTCCTTATGATATACATGTTCTTGATGGATATATGTTTAAATGAGAAAATGAGTTGTCGTGATTTATGTTCCTCATGTTGATGTGTATTTAGTATGAATTTCCTATATGATTCATGAGGTTGAATTGTTGAACATGCCTAAATGTGCTTTTAAGAGAAATAGCATAATATGTTTAATGATGTTATGATGAGCATGATTTGTGTTGGAGAAGGTGAATCCTCCAATGAAATGAGAAATGTTGAAGTTATGATGAATAATGAGTTTGTAGATGTAGTTCCTACTTTCTTGTGTTGCATTGAATATGTTTGAGATGGAGTTGATGTTTCCTCCTAAGTTGTGTGCATGCATGATGGGCTGCTAGTCTCGAGTCGTTATTTCCCTAAAGTGTTTAAAGTGTCATTCGAGGATGAATGTTCCTAAGGGAGAGATAATGTGTAACACCTCGAAAACCAGACCTAGAAAAAAATTGCAAAAATATACCTGAAGTAGTAAATCACTGCAGGGTTCACGGACTATGATAAGGTCTACGATCTGTAGACCTACCAGTGGTCTTGACTTGGAAGTCACTAGGCCCAAATATTAGACCACGAGCACCTTTACGGTCCGTGGTCTTGATGACGGGCCATAGTGGCGCCCGTAAAATCGAGGAAGTGAACCTCCTTAGCCAGCCCCTTAGACCCCCACACCTAAGTGAGGGCCAAGAGGACCTTCATGGTCCGTGGGCCTTCACATGGCCCGTGGGGGCGTCTGTGGAGCCTTACCAGTAAGCCCCCTAACCAGTCCCTCTAGACCACAGCCTAAGTGGAGACCACGGACACTTTCACGGTCAGTGGTCCTTCACACGGGCCGTGGTAGGGCTCATGGACTCAGACCCTCAGCTAGTAGTCACCAAGTCCGACCACGACCGACTTCACGGTCCATGGTCCTTTTCACGGTCTGTGAAGGTTGTCGTGGTCAGCCCGTCTGCAGTTTAAGTCAGGGCTATTTCAGCCATTTCTTTATTCATTGGACACTTGAACTATGTCATTTTAACCCTAAATTTTGTGGTTTTAGTCAGTTTAAGCCTAGAAACATAACTAGAACTTACCCAAGTTAGATCTTTAATCAAAACATAGAAAATTAGAAGCAAAAGGAGAGAAAGAGGCAACCAACCCTAAGTTCAAGAATGCAACAAGTTTCCTCTAGTTCCAACCCCAAAATAGAAAGATTTCACCGTGGGATTCATCACCAGGTATGTGAGATTTCACTCGTGGGTTCCTTTCACCCATTAGGTCTTTAGTTTTCAGTTAGTTTCTTGATTCCTTTATTATGACTAGACCTAGGGTTTCTTCAATGTTAGCATTATTGGGTTCTTAGCTGTTAGAATGATCCAAATTAGATTAGTATGTTAATATTCATACTATTGCATGAATTTCAGAACCCTAGCTATGTAGTTCTTTAGTTCTTGAATTACACATGCTAGGCCAGATATTTCAGTTATTTCAAATATACATGCGTCAGTTTGAAATGTGTCATTATCAGTTATTCATGCGCATTCTCAATTTGCATGTCATTTTAAGCTATCCAGTATATCACATTAATTTAGTCATAATGTGTTAATCACTTAATCCATTAGGAATAGCATAATACTGAGTTGGAATAGGGTTCAGCGTACCCAAATAGCCCCAGAACTACTAGCCATGTAGGTTGTAAGTCCCCTATATAGGCGTCATTTTAGTGATCACGCCAGCATGCCTTTACACCTTTGGCCAGGTGTATTGGGTCCTTTCGGTGGGTCTCTCGATGGGGCGTATACATCGAAATCCACATTTAGCTTATGTGGTTTTATTATCATTTATAGTAGCTCCCACAGCTCAGTGAGATTCTATTGGATTGACCATTTTCAGAACAGTCAGTATTCAATCTCAGTATGTTATAAATTGGTCATTTCAATTAGCTCAGTATTCAGTATCTATATTATGTTTAGATTATGCACTAGCTTTATTATTTGTTCAGTTATGTGTTTATTTCAGCTTTATTCTATCCTTCATGGTCAGTACCTTTCAAGTACTGACATACAAATTGTGCTAAATCTTCTCGTGATGTAGGTTCAAGTCCCCAGAAGTCAGATCATGCTTAGATCAGTTCCCGATCTCCAGTTCAACAGTATCAGCAATGAATCCTCATTCTTCGAGGACAATAACCATGTTATCTTTTAAGTATTTTAGTCCTTTAGTTTCAGTTTTGTTAGACTTAGCTGGGGCATGTCCTAGTATTTCTAGTCAGCTAGAGGCTATTTTCAGACATAGTTAGATTCAGCTTAGTTATTGAGTTTGGTCTTTCGTTTGTATTAAACTCTCAAATTATATATTTTGTTTTAGTATATGGGTGTTCCCCATCATTTCAGTTTTATTTATGATTTAGCTTCTACATCAATTATTATAATCCTTAGTATGCTCATGTCATGCCAGCAGGGTTAGCTTGGGATCACTTGTGATCCTAGGTCCCGTTTCTGCATCTCGGGGGTATCTTGGGGCGTGACATAATGTAACGACCTGGAAAACTAGTAAGTGAAACTAGAGCCTAACGAGTTTGTTTTTAAGTTTGTTATAGGGTTTGAGGGTGTATAATGTCTTCCTGAGCTTAGGTTGAGGGGTTTAGGGGTTAAATGTCAAGGTACAACTCCCCAAGGACCAACCAAGGGGTCCTTGTGGAGGACCCTAAGCCTAACCCCTAAGACCCCAAGCTACCAAAAAGCTGCCAAATTAGAAAGGAGCTACGGATGGGACCTACGCCCCGTAGGTCTATCCACATCCCATGGATGGCCTCCATAGGTCAAGGTCCCAAGTGACTAGTCCTAGCCCCTAATCACGGACCTGCAGGACAGGGCGTGAGCCCACCTACGGTCGGTATATTATGGGGCGTAGGTCTTGACTATTTTGCTGTAATGTTTCAGTCATGTGGAGGGGCAACTTAGCAAATTATTTTTTCGGTTAGTTAAGTTAGGTGACAATTATTATTGATTAATTAAAGTATTTTAAGGGTTTTAAAAGTATTAAAACACATTTTCCAATTCATTACTTCAAATCACAAAATAGAAACCTCCCACCCTCTCCAAATATCCTCTCTCTAGAAACCATAATTAGAGGTGAAGGATCCAAGCTTTCAAGCTGAAGATCTCACCATACTCACTCAATTTTCATGGATTTCTTCCCAAAAGGTATGGCAGTCTTCATCCTTTATTAATTTTCATTTAAGGATCCCCCTCAAAGATGATTTCAAGTTTTCAAAATCCCCCCAAAACCTAGGGTTTTCAATCTACGCTTGGGTTCAATTCCAAAATATTTTCAAAGGCTCATATATGATATATTATGAATGTATTTTTGAATTATGGTGAATTTCTCCTATGACCCCATCTTTACCCCAAAATCTTAAGTTGTGAATTGTGATTGGGAATTGATTGATTATGAAAGAATGTTGAATTGTTTATGTTTATATTGAATTAGTTATTGAATCATGTTAATTACCTTATCTAATGTAGTATTCTATATGTTTGTGTTGAGATTGATTCATAGCATTGAAGGGCGATTTCATGAAGGATTATGTATGATTATGATGTGAAGTATATGTGTGTGATCTCAATGAAAGTAATATGAACATGTTAGAATGTTATTGTGTTATGATTGAAAGCATATTCTCAATTAAAACTCATGAAAGATGATGAAAGAATGTGATGGGTTCCTTCTATGTTGATTGTTACATCTTGAATTTGTAGGCTTAGGCATCCTCTTCTTGTGTTATGAATGTGTCTTGACTTAATGAACATGAATCGGTAGACCTAATGTTGGCATCCCTTTCATGTGTGAAATGATGAAACTTGAATCGGTAGGTATATGGCTCACTTTCATGAGGATTCAATGAGCTTTCTTATTAATGTACCTTGAATCGGTAGGCTAATGGTGCCCTTTCATATGTCAACCAATGTAGTTTGGGTCTGTAGGCCAATGGCACCCCCTCATGTGTAATAATGTTAAAGTAATGAAATACTCTATGGGAATGGAGGATAAGCATTGAGTGGATTTGGTAAGATGGAATCTCTCCCCATGTCTAGGCCGGGTTTCAATGAACATCTTTCTTATCCCATAACTATGTGCCCACATAGGATATTAGCTAGTGGATCCACTTAAGCTAAAATGTTACCGGTCCAACCTTAGGCAAGTAGACCAACCCTTACAATGGGGTGTAGTCCATTGGATTTCATGGTTTGCTCTCATGGTCTATGGGAGATGTGCACTATGGTTACTTGAGAGGTTCTATGAAGTGTGGGTGGTAGTATGGGATGCTATCCATGCATTGCACGAGTAGGCTTTGAAAGGACTATAGTGAGTTCTCTAATGTCTTAATGACTAATGAATGAAAATGCTCCTAATGAAGCTAATGAAGAATTTTGACTTATATGCTTAAATGTAATGAAGTATGCTTTACTTGGATTGTATTATGAGTTACTTTCCTACTCATGACTTATGAAATGTTTATGTTTTTTGTGTATGAGCATTGCTGAAAAAATGAAAAGGAGGAATGGTAAGTTCATTTTTGGTGGCCTTAATGTGGTACTTAGTGTGGATGGTGGTGTGGGACGCTATTCATACATTGCACAAAGTATAGCTTGGGGTTACTTAAGGTGAAGGCATGAATGTGATGAAATGGCCTATATGATGATTATGTTGTAAAGTGATTAAATGGCTTGTATGTTGATTATACTTGTAGCTTATGCCTCTTATACTTATGTTCATCAAGTTTTCTCAAATTGGCATAATGCATGGTTTTCAATCAAAATTGTTTGTTTTAAGCATGGTTTTATCATACTTAGTACATTAATGTGCTAACCCATATTTCTTCTATTTTTCTACAAAGTGTTGGTTCTGGCATTTGAGTTGTTCCTCTCTAGTTGAAGCTTGGATTGAGTTCTTCCAAGACTATTAGTATGTCTTTATGGATTCGAGGACAAGTGTTTTGATGTTTCATGTCTTTTATTGTAAT
This sequence comes from Solanum bulbocastanum, assembly GCA_037074985.1. Classification (NCBI taxonomy): domain Eukaryota; kingdom Viridiplantae; phylum Streptophyta; class Magnoliopsida; order Solanales; family Solanaceae; genus Solanum; species Solanum bulbocastanum. The sequence goes on from CM073601.1 coordinate 14,074,268, forward strand.
AGACTATTTTTCGACTTTATATTTTAAAGGAGCGTGACCCTAATTTTGTTTCGAAGATTGTTTTTAGATGGCCATGTGAGACTAGTAGACTTTCACTGTTTTAAATGATTTTCTATCGTATGGATTTAAAGAGAAATTTTAATTTCGTACCATTTTCCTTATATCGAATGTTATGAATGCTATGAGGCTTGTATGCGGCTTTTCAGAGTCTTGTACGTCGTGTCGCATCTAGGGGGTACCCCTGGGTTGTTACAATTAGTCACTTCTACGACAAATGGGTCAGCCGAAACTTGAGGAGCTGGAGGATCTTCTTAATCCAAATTTTCACCCATATTCTTTCTAATGTATGCTCTTTGAGGGGACATATCCTGAAAAGATTCAAATAAGGATCAGGAGAGAGACATATAGAGTTACACTATATCGCACAACTTTAGAATAATGAAAGAAGTGGAATTTCCTAAACATCTTACAACTTCTTATTCATAAATATGATGCGCTTCATACTAATGAACAAGACTCTACTTGATGTGGCTTGTGGGATATCCTAGGATCTTCCTACACCTTGTGTTCTGAATAACAAGTTTGTCATGACCCAAAATATAACCAAGGTGCTACATGTCGTATAGAACCCCGAGAGGTCCTACACAAGCCACTTAGAATATGTCATACGAGAAAATGGACAGAAAGGTTTAAAAAGAACAGTCTTATATCATAAAAGAGTTAGAAAAAAACAATAAGTTTAACGTAGTCTCAAGACACCATCTATTACATCAAAGTTGGGACATAACCCATCCACCACGTCGAAATGTCGGAAAACTGAAATGAAAGAAAGCTTGTAAAAGTGACTCGGTCCTTGGAACATGAGGACTCACCATTATTCGAATGTCCAAGAGGTTAACTAGCCATGAGTATGAGAGATAGAAGCGTTGGACCCTATATTAGTGAAATAACAGAGGAACAAGTATGGATTATTACATGAATTTATTAAGTATGATAGCAATACAAAAGAGTTATGTCATCATGCTAAAAAGGACTTCACATGACGTGTAATGACCAAGTTAAATAATAAGATAACAGGTTAGAAAACATAAGTTATAGGCATTTTCAATGCAATCTTAACATCTTTAGAACACTTAAGAGATACTTTAAATGTAACCTTAGTTCATTATTGTGGAAACTTTACCATGTAACCGACATAGACCATGTTAGTTATAACATGGAATCCGATGTGTATCCCACACCAAAAGGAGATTTTTTTTAGTTGCCAAGGTAAGAACCACGAATCTAAGCTAAAGTGGATCCACTAGCTAATGTGTAAGTTCTGAACTTTATATTCTACTAAGATGATAATATTATTTTAACATTCGAAAAAAAAATTGTTGTTGCGGAAGCGATAGCCTTCAATTTTTAATATATGAATCTATACCTCTATAACTATATATAAATTTGAGAAATAAAAAATTAAAGTAGAACCTTTTAGCAATCAAACTACACATTTTTCTCATTACTCAATTTTTTGAGATTCCAACCTTATTGTTAAATTATGTGTCATATTTAAAATCAAAGGTTACCTAACAACTTCTGTTAATCACACACTGTAATTTTCTTATCGACGACAATCTCCCAATAATTGCTTAGGTTCTTACTTTTTTCCCTTTAATGTGAAGATGTAGTTGTCAGGGCTCTTATAGTTTTTTTGTTACAAAATGATATATTATTTATGTATAATATGCTTTCATACAAACAGATGGGTACAGGTACTACTAGCATTGGTGTTATTAGTAGTAGAGTTGCATATATTACAATATATAGTAGTAGGCACTCATTTAGCTTAACAATACTATTTTTTCCCTTATAAGCTTCAACTGCTTACTGAACAAACATGGGTGGGCTTGTCCATTTAACAAAATCTTCTTCTCTCTCCATCCATACTCCTTCTTTATCTAGTAGATCTATTACCTGGTTTTGAGTCCTATAGTTATGCATGATTGATGGGTTATTTAATTTGAGGAGTTATTCCCTACATTCAAAATGTTAGTGAAGGACTTATGACCTTTGTGGATATACAATGGCTTCTTCTGAGTCAGATGAGAATCTAGTAAGAGTTTGATGCAAGGAGTAATGACCCTTGTCGTCACTTGCTTATTTTGGTGTGCATTTTATTATTTTTCCATTCTTGTAGCTTCTATCCAGTGTTTGTGGTACGTCGGGATGGATGGATCATTTCCCAAGGTGGTGAGAGTTGAGTTGGGTAATTTTTCTCTTTTTGGAGGTTTTTAAGTGAAAGAGTTAACTTTGATCCATACTCTAAGAATTTGTAGTTGTATGAGACTTTCGTCAGTTCAATCATCTTTAGAAGGATCATTTTAGTCTAGTGGCATGGTTAGGTTGGGTCTCGAGGCCTTCAGTGAGAGTTTGGGCCATTGGACGAGATAGTTGTGAAAGTTTGGCTAAAATTTGACTTTGGTCATCATTTTTGGAAAATATGCTCGGATGAGAATTTTGTCGAAACGGTTAACTCCGGAATGCCAACTTTGTCCTAGGATGTCCTTTGGTTCATACCTTCAAGTGGTCGAGATGAATTTGTAGAATTAGGTATTTCTTTGTGTTGCCTTTTTAAGTGTTGTCTTGAGTCAACATCTAACAAGATGACCTATGTTGGTGGTTTTGTCGATTTCATTGATTATGGAATATCAATTTTTGTTGGGAAGCATAGTTTGTTTGTGTTCACTAGGTTTAGAATGAATCATGAGTCCCCGGTTAAGCATTTTCTCATCCTAAAACAAGCTGACATAAATGGTGATGGTGGACCTATATTTCCTCATTCCAACCGCGAGGCGAAATCACAAAATCACGAAAAGTAGCTTGCATGGTCAATGGTATCGCGACCTTGTACCCACACGATTACGAGGTGTGGTCAGTTGACCCTACCTCTTTAATGAATCTCAATCGCGGCCCTAGGGTCCCACAATTGTGATAAACACAGTGATCACGAATTTTAGCACACATATTTTGAAAAGAACCCCTTCCTTGGGGTGAATTGGAGCTAATTGCTTAAAGGTTTTTTAGTGGGAATTGTTGCAAGTTGTGGTTTAAGTGCTTGGGGAGATAGTGGCAGTCATTAATCTTCCATTAAAATTGTTTTGGAGGAAGAGTAAAATTGTCCCCCTAACAGGCTATACATGTGGAGTGCTATCAACAGGAGGATTTTCTAGAGGAGTAGCATTGTAACATCCCTCCTTTGAAAGAGTTAGATTTAGAAAGCGCTAAATTGGAAATAGCTAAATTGAGAGTTTCGCAAGTTATGCTTAAGTTGTGAGTTTTGGGTCAAATTCAAATGACCATAACTTTCAATACAGGATGCGTTAGGTGGCCCAGAAGATGTCAAATGAAAGGTCTTGGAATCATCTTTTCAACGTCACCGAGTTTGCTAAATTTTGAGCTCGTATGAGGGAGATATGCCCATTGGAAGTTATCCTATCCAGTTAAGGAAAGTTACCCAAAAATATGAGGGGTATTTTTGTCTTTTCCTTACCCCATCAGGTTAAAATGCTTTTAGTAAGGTTTTAGGGGTCTAAATTGATTTGTTTCAGTTTTACAAATCCTAAATTATGCTTAGGGTTTTAGAAGAAAGATCAAGAAGAGGAAAAGAGGAGAAAAGGAAGAATTATCAAGATTTCTTGGGAATCGAGGGATTGTTTCACCAAATTGAGGTATGTAAGTTTTCATAGTGTTGGGTTCATTCATCCACACGCCAATCATGATTTAAATATTTGAATTCATCCTTAAATATTGAAAGAATTAAGTTCTTGAGGAGTTTTTTGAAGTGTTGTCATTTGCTCTTAAAATTTTGATGTTTGGTTGAGTTCTTGAGGTGAGGAATTTGTTAAGGAGTTGTATAAATTGATAGGTCTTGGGTGGGTTTCGCTGAAATCATTCTGGGTTAAAAGATTTCAATAGTTTTTACCGTTGAAGTTCAGTGGGTATGAGTGGATCGAGTTTGGGATAGAAAGAAAGATCAGGTAGAAATAACTACCTAGGTCCGCATTGCACACTTGCTCCCCAGAGAACTACCTCTCTCTCTGCGTCGCAGAGAGAACGCATACTCCACTATTTCAAAAATTATTTTACAACCAAATATTTTAATTCATCTCTGTGTCATGCCCTTGCTCCCCAGACAGTGTTTTTCGCTCGTTTATTAATATTAACTATCTAAAACTCATTTAATCATCATGATATCCTTCATATCATAAATCATAACCTTGAATCCATAATTCAAATTCAAGGTAGAGTTAAGAGTCAAGCCTTGAGAGTTCTTTGAGTCATTTTGAGGAGTCTTTTACAACCTTTTAAAACTTGTTTTAAGACTTGAGCATTTAAGTTTAAGGAAGAGTAGAGTTGAATTTCATTTTTTAAAAATGATATATGGGAACTAAGTATCACCAATAGGAAATGTTTTTAAATTTAAGATGAGAGGAAACACCAATTTTCAAAAGAGTTCATGAGCAATTTTGAGTACTATCTCTTTTTAGAGAAATCTTTTGTGTAATAATCTCAAAGTTGAGGATAAGGAAATGTTTTCTTTAAAACATAAGATCTAAGTTATATTTTGGGAGTAGTATTGAGCACCGGTATGGGGGAGATTTAAACAACTCACAACCCCCATAAACCATATCGCCAACGTGGGAAGAAAGAGTCATACTTTTTAGATGATTTCTTATTTCTTTTAAGCATAGAGTAGTGGATCAATTTACTTGAGGAGTTCTATACCTCGGCAAGGTATAGGACAGTTCTGGCAGTGTGGGCGAGACACAGTATCATCACATAGCTCATAGTGATAGTTGTCAGTTAGAGAATCTCGCAAACATAGTTTATTTTGTATTTTTGAATACAAACTTAGTATATTGTATTTTCCAATACATTGAGTTGTTATCTAATATTTTAAAACCTTTTCTTTATATCTCATTTTTTATATTGTTGTTATATTAAAATGAGTTGAGTTGAGACGAGGTAAGTTGTTTCTTCAGTTCCAGTTCAAGCTTATGTCATGTTTTAGATTTCCCCTTGCATGTTCATACATTCCATGTACTAATGCCATTTGGTCTGAATCGTTTATGATGCAGATATAGGTAACCAGGATCATCAACCAGCGCTTCGTTGATCTAGTTGAGTTCTAAAGTTGTTCGGTGAGCCTCCTTGCTTCCGAAGGATCCCTCATTTATGTTTTATCATTTCAGTTTTGTTATTCAGATGTCGTAGGTCTTGTTTTGGCGTCCATCTCAGTTAGTAGAGTCTTTATAGATAGTTAAACAATTTTAGTTCATAAGTCTTGTCCATTTAAGTTGTTATGTTCTAGACTTGACTTGACCTTGAGAACAGTTTAAATGTTTTATTTCTAAAGTATTCTGAGTTTATTCTTTGAGACATTTGAGTTATAGTTTACTTTTGAGTTATCTATTATTGAGAAAGTTTTTTGTTGAGAGTTGAGCTAGGCCAAGGGTTCGCTTGGGGCCAACAATGGTTCTCGAGTGCCCAGTCACGCCCAAGGTGTAGGCTCGATAAGTGACAAGCATCATCAGGGTATCAGTGCCCATCAATAATATCACAAGAGGAAGCAATGTAGCATCAGGTGGGGCATCACTGCCTGACATATCACGAGGAAGAATGGTGGAGTTTGAAGAAACTTTACTGGTGCAAATTGTGAAGGTCTACCTGAGGGATCTCTCCAAGGTAGCCTGGGCAATCATCTCCTTAGTGTCTTGCAACTTTATTAGTGTTTGCATAATCCCATTCTCATCCTCATCCCTCCTTATCTCATTTTCATTGGTATTCCGGCCAAATTATAATTATCCATTTTATCAAAATCAACAACATCCTCAGCAACATCCACCTTAGCTATCCTACTCGGCTACAAACTTGAAAAAGGATCACTAATGGGGGCCTAGTCGGTGGCATGGAAGATGGAACATCACCCCATAGCATCAAAATATCAATAGACCTCAGTTGGTCTACATCTGCTCGCAAGGTAGCAAGCTCACCTCTCATGGTAGCACATTGCCCTCTTTTGGGCCTCTAATTTACTAGTGAGGTTATCTAACCTCACCCCCTTAGCTATCCTACTCGGCTACAAACTTGAAAAAGGATCACTAATGGGGGCCTAGTCGGTGGCATGGAGGATGGAACATCACCCCATAGCATCAAAATATCAATAGACCTCAGTTGGTCTACATCTGCTCGCAAGGTAGCAAGCTCACCTCTCATGGTAGCACACTGCCCTCTTTTGGGCCTCTAATTTACTAGTGAGGTTATCTAACCTCACCCCCTGTGACTTAACAAACTCCTCACAATGTTTCACCCTATCACTCAAAAGGGCCACATCCTCTCAATTGCCTTATTAATCAACCTCGGTATGTCTTTAACCCTCACAGCCCAAACATCGACAGACAAGGCAAGACTACCCATTTAGTAAATCAAAGCTTGGGTTAAGAAGGGATAGGGACTAGGAACTGGGGTAGAAACAACAACAACAACAGTAGCAGTTGTAGTATAGCACTAGAAGTGGAAGGCACAAAGGTGGAGACATACATGCTTGTTACACAAAATGAGCAGATGTGGTAGTCTCATAAGCCAATGCAACCAGGTCAACTATGGGCATGGTGTCTGGTGGTGGTAGCTTCCTCTGAGTCGCATCGTCCCATAATAATTAGCCTCAATCCTCCAGATGTCACTGGAAGTGACCAATGTGAACCGTACATCATATTCCCCCCGAAAAGGAACTTCTACCTTCTCACATAGCTAGGAAATAAGACTGATAATTGAAGTGAGATAAGCTCTTGTTTGGCACATTACAACATTTCCTCAAAAATAATGGCCTAGACATTGATATACTATCCGTTGATAATAGTACCGACCAACACAACTTCAGGATCCGAAGGATAGGCTCATTTTGGCGAGGCATTATGTTGCTACTTATAAACCCAAACAAATACTGAGCTCCTATGTTGAAACTCTTTTTCTCAATCCTAGCACCATCATCAATCCAAGATGGAGAAATGTCATATTTCAATGGGGCTAACTACCCCTTCAAAGTGCCTAGCTCATGGCGCATCTGGATGTGAAACATGTCAGCATGATTAGAGGGGGTGCCAAGGGTTGTATTTATTTCTCCCGCGTCCAATTGTACCATCTTGCCCTGCACTTCAACTTCCTCCAAGGGCTTCCAAATTGTGCCCTTCTCTTTTTTGGTAAGGCCTGAGCATAGGCCATATAAAACACTTTTACCCATGATGGCACATATGAGTTTCGAGGTCTTGTGAAACCCTCAAACCTATGGAACTTAATAGTGTCCCAAATCGCTGGGTAGTAACTCAATAGGATAGAAGGCTCTCTAGCTTCCTTTAGCCTATTGAGGCTCCTTTGAGCTAAAATCTGGAGAACCCTTGATGTTGGTTCTTGAGTGGATGAAGGATGCACTAGTTTGGACCAAATATTCGTTCTTTTTCTTGCAAGCCCTTTTTGGGTTATGTACTTACATGTGTAGAGGCTAATCGGGTGGCTGGTTATGGTCAACCATTTTGCTTTTTCATTGAAGTAGGAGGAGGAGGAGAGTCTCTATCGGATTCTATATCCGAAGTCACCATCTGTTTTCTCTTAGTTCTAGCAATAATCAGCAAAGCATAGACATTCAAACATAGAATCGATGAAGGTTAGTTATTTCATGCCCCGAGGCTACCCTCTTAACAAAAACACGGGACCTAGGATAACGAGTGACCCCAAGCTAACCCTGAGCTTGCATATCAAATTCATACTTAAACAACTGAACAAAAGATACTAGGAGGAAGCTTAAAACATGAGATAAACTGAATTATGGGAAATACCCAAAATAGGTTTAAATATATAAATACTTAACAAGAGCTAATGATATTGGACTATAACTCAAAATACTAAAGTTGAATCTATCTATGGCTAAAATAAGCCTCTAACTAACTATAGATGCTAGAAAATTCTCCCGGCTAACTCTAGTAAAAGCTAAAACTAAAACACAAGACCGAAATAGAAAATATGTTTATTGTCCTCGAAGTATGAGGACTCACCACTGATACTGCTGAATACAGATCAGGAACTGATCTACATGTGATCTGAATGTTGAGGACTTGAACCTACATCACGAAAATATGTAGTGCAGAGTATGCATTAGTACTTCAAAGGTATTAAGCATACAGGATAGGATAAACCTGAACAAACATATAAGTGAACAAAGCATACTGAGCAATGATATAATCTAAATATGTTATAGATTCTGAAATATACTGAATATGAACTAAACTAAATGCAATGACCAAGTACATAACATGCTAAGACTAAATACTGAAGTATGTATAAAAACTTGGTCAATGTACTATAATCTAACTATTGGAGCTATTACTAACCAACATAAAACCACGTGAGTTAAATGTGTAGTCTGATGTATGTGCCATATCGAGAGGACCCAATATACCTTTCTAGGGGAATAAAGGCATGACTGGCATGATCACTAAATATGATTCCCATAGAGGGGACATATAAACCTACGGGGGCACATAGTTCTAAGACTATACATGTATGCTAAACCCTAGTACAACTCAATGTTAAGTCTGCTCCCAACTAGAAATGTGTACAATACAACATAACTTAAATATATTGGAAGACTGAATATTCTGACATGCTAACTGAGAATGCAACATATAAATACTGATAATGAAACATTCAAAGTCTGAGGCATGTATATATGTTTATATGACCAAGCTAGTGTAATTCATAAACTAAATGAATCTACACAACTAGGGTTCTGAATTTCATGCAAGGAACTAAGAAATAATGTTACAAAAACCGGATAACCTAATTAAGAATATTATAACAGCTAAATCACAACCATTATCTAAAGTTCTAGAAACCCTAGGTCTAAACAAGAGGTAGAGAATAAAGATTCTGACTGAATTCTAGGGACCTAGTGGATGAAAGGAATCCACCAATGAAATCCCCATATCTGGTGACGAAATTCATGGAGAAATCTCTCGATTTCGAGACTAGAATTGAAGAAAACCCTACAGCATTTTCTTGAGAGGACTAGTAGAATGTTCTCTCTTCTTTTTCTCTAAGTTTGATTGATTTTTTAGAATGATTGATTAGGGAAAGATCTGATTAATTCACTAGGCTCAAACACAAAAAAAAATACCTAGTTTAAGGGTTAAACGATGTAGTTTAGGTTCCCAACGCATAGGGTAAAAGACCAAACGACCCCTGACTTAAAAGTTGTCGGGGTCACCAACAGACCATAGGTCAACTTCAGCCCTGCCTTTCAGTCCCTCGATTGGCTTCACAGAGTGGGTCTGAAGGCCACGATACATACATCTGGACCACAGACCGTGGTCTAACCTACAGTCGGTAGGTCTTGTCGTGGGTGGAGACTCAACTGAAATTTATGGGGTTCTTGGAAAAGAGTTGAGGTGGCCAACCACGAACCCTACCTACAACTTATGGGTCAACCTATTGACTGTTGGTGACCTCTGTCGGTGGCACCTGCAACTTCTGTAAATCTACGTTTTTATCCATTTTGAATCTGAGGTGTTGCATTATCTCCCCCTTGGGAACATTCATCCTTGAATGAAGTCTAAACTAGCTGAACATGTAGGGAATGAGCTGTAATCCCTACCACTAAGTACTAGAAACTTAAATATGACTGAACTAAGTTCCAAGAACATGCAAAAATGCATAAATGCAAGTATAACTGAAGGAGCAAGATACTGAGATTCAATTTACACAAGAGTAAATTGAGAGATTGAGAGGAACTATTACCTCAAGCTGAAACAGAAACGGAAGGAAAGAGATGACGGTACTTGGCCTACATGGCTGCTTCTATTTCCCAAGTAGCTCCCTCTACGGACCGACTTCTCCACAAAACCTTAACTGAAGCAACTTCTTTGTTTCTCAACCTACGAACTTGACGATCAAGAATTTCAACTGGCACCTCCTCATAAGTGAGACTATCCTTCACAACCATACTTTCTAATGGTACTATTAATGCTGGATTATCCACACACTTCTTCAATAAGGAAATATGAAAGATTAGATGAATTGATGCTAGTTTTAGTGGCAACTCTACCTCATAAGCCACTTTACCAACCCATTTAAAGATTCTGCAAGGACCGGCATATCTGGTACGGAGCTTGCCTTTCTTTCCGAATCTCATCACCCCCTTCATAGGTGACACTTTTAGGAAAACCCAATCATTGATTTGGAACTCTAAGTTCCTTCTCTTTACATCTGCATAGAACTTCTGATGACTCCTAGTGTCTTAAGTCTCTCTCTAATGAGCTGAACTTTTTCCATATCATCATGAACCGAATCTGGCCCTATCAAGGCTTCTTCACTTACTTCAAACCAACCAACTGGAGATCTCTATCTATGCTCAAATGCCTCATAAAGGGGCCAACTGAATACTAGAAAGGTAGCTATAATTGTAGGCAAAATCTATAAGAGGAAGGTGATCATCCCAACTGGCCTTGAAGTCGATCACGCAAGCTCTGAACATGTCCTCTAAGGTCTGAATGGTATGCTCTGCCTGACCATATATCTGTGGATGAAATGTTGTGCTGAGATTTACCTAGGTACTAAGACCTTTCTGAAATGACTTCCCGAAATGAAAGGTGAACTAAGGACCTCTATCTTAGAGGATCAATAAAGGAACATCGTGCAAACTGACTATCTCATGAATGTAGAGTTTAGCGTAGTTCTTCACTAAATCTATAGTCTTGATAGCCAAGAAGTGAGTGGACTTAGTATCTCTATGTACTATTACCCAAATGGAGTCATGTTGTCTGCGCGTACGAGGTAAACCTGTAATGAAGTCCATGTTGATCACTTCCCACTTCCATGTAGGAATGTTAATTCTTGAGTCATACCTCCAGGTTTTTGATGTTCTACCTTCAGATGTTGACAGGCCATATAGCCACAAAATCTGCTATATCCCTTTTCATAAAATTCCACCAAAAGACTTCCCGCAGATCACAATACATCTTGGTGGAACCTGGATGAATAGAATACCTGGAGTTATGGGCTTTATAAGGATCAGTTGTCTCAACTCACCCACCGAAGCAACACATAAACAACCCTAATAGTGAAGCACACCATCCCACCCTTGGGATAAAACCTCAACTTTTTGTTGATGAACTGCACTCTTTAATTGAAGCGATATAGGATCACTATCTTGTTTTTCCTTAACCTCTGCTACCAATGAAGTTTTAACCCATTCTGAACTATCACACCGTCATCTGATATGTTCATAAGGAAAACTCCTAAGCAAGCAAGCTGGTGAATATCTTTTACTAATTCCTTCTTTTCTGCCTCAACATGTGCTACACTACCCATAGATAGTATGCTAAGAGCACCGGCTACTACATTGGCCTTACCAGGATGGTAAAGCACATTCATGTCATAGTCCTTAAGGAATTCAATCCATCTCCTCTGGTGAAGATTCAACTCCTTCTGGGTTAACACATATTGAGGGCTCTTATGGTCTGTGAACCCTATACTAGTAATGTCTCTAAATCTTTAATGCAAATACTACGACTGTAAGCTTGAGGTCATGAGTCGTATAGTTTTTCTCATGCACCTTAAGTTGTCTAGAAGCATAAGTTATAACCTTACCTCAGTGCATCAACACACAACAGAGGTCGAATTTGGATGCATCACAATAGATCACATAACCGTCTGAACCCTCTGGTAGAGTCAAAATAGGTGTTGTAGTCAACCTAGTTTTTAGTTTTGAGAAGCACTTCTCACACTCATCTGACCACTGAAACTTAACCTTCTTCTGAGTCAACTTAGTCAATGGAGAAGTTACAGATGAAAATACTTCCACGAACGTTTTGTAATAATCGGCTAAACCCAAGAAACTTTCGATATATGAAGGAGAGGTGGGTCTGGTCCATTGCTTCACTGCCTCTATTTTCTAAGAATCCACTTGGATCCCTTCGCTAGACACTATATGCCTAAGGAAAGCAATTGATTGTAGCCAAAACTCATATTTGCTAACATTAGCAAACAACTAACGATCCTTGAGAGTTTGCAGAAAAACCCTGAGATGAGTTGCATGTTCTTCCTCATTGCTAGAGTAAATAAGGATATCATTAATAAAGATGATGACGAACAAGTCCAAACAATACCTGAACACCCTTTTCATCAAATCCATGAAAGCTACAGAAGCATTGGTTAGCCCAAAAGACATAACTACAAATTCATAATGAAAATACCGAGTTCTGAAGGCTATTTTTGGGATATCACTATCTTAGACTCTGTGATGATGATAATCGGATCTGAGGTCTATTTTTGAAAAATGACTAGCACCCTGGAGTTGGCCGAACAAGTCATCAATCCTGGGATAGAGTACTTATTCTTGATTATGACTTTGTTCAATTGTTGATAGCCAATGCACATCCTAAAAGAACTATCTTTTTTTTTTCACAAACAATAATTGAGCACCCTATGGAGAGATACTAGGTCTGATGAAGCCCTTATCTAGAAGATCTTTCAACTGCTCCTTTAATTCCTTAAGCTCATATATAGCCATTCTGTAAGGAGGAATCGAAATAGGCTGGGTATTTGGAAGGAGATTCCGAAGTTGATTTCCCTTTTGGGAGGAAATCTGGGAAGATCTTCTGGAATCACTTCTGTGAACTCAGTTAATACTAGGACTGACTCAAGCTTTGGGGTTTCGGAGGTGGAATCCTTAACCTAAACTAGATGATAGATATACCCCTTGAAAATCATATTTTTAGCCTTAAGGTAAGAGATAAATTGACCCATAAGCACTGATCTACTACCCTTCAATTCTAAGATTGACTCATTAGGAAACTAGAAATGAATGATCTTATTTCTACAATCGACTGAGGCATAACAGGAATGTAACCAATCAATGCCTAGAATGATATCAAAGTCTACCATTTCTAACTCTACGAGAACTATTGAGGTGATTTTCTGTGAGATTGAGATAGGACAATTTTTGTACACCCGTCTAGCTATAACTGGGTCACCAACTGGGGTAGAGACTAAGATGGGTTATGAAAGAGTTTATGGACTGACATCGAAGTTTACTACTATATAGGGAGTTACAAAGAAAAGAGTAGCCCCTGGATCTAACAAAGCATAAACATCTTAATGAAAGACTCGTAACGTACCAGTGACCATTTAAAGAGAATCTTCTTGGTCCTGGTGAGCCTGGAGAGCATACAACCTGTTCTGGCGATGAAGTACCCTACTGAAATGGGCAACCTACTGTTGGTGTTGAAGCTATAGACTGAGCCTTATTAGTGTTACCCTCTGTCCTTGTTTAGAAAAAGGACAATTTCTCAACCTGTGGCCAGACTACCACACCCAAAACTTCCTTTCCTTTCCTCTTAGACACTCGCCCGAATGGTTGTTACCACACTTTGGACAAGTTGGGTAGGTTATGTTACCTAAAACACTCCCATGAGATTTAGAGCCTGATGCCCTACCTTTCTGATCCTATCAAAACCTGTGAGTACTCATAGTTCCCTATTCTAGCCTTTGCTGAAACTGTGATTGATTTCCACCACCCGATTTCTACTGAGAGTACTCATAGTTTCCTATTCTACCATTTTTGTTGTCCTTAGCTAGTTCTCTAAGCTTATCTCCCTCAACTTGCTGAGCATGAGACATGAGCCTAGAGATGATCATATCATCTAACAACATAGCATTTCTGCACTCTATCTTCACCAAGTTAGATATCCCAAATAGGAACTTACTCATTTGTGCCCTCAAATCGGCAACCATATGTAGGGCATACTTGGAGAGCTGGGTGAACTTAAGTCCATGCTCTTGAACTAACATTGAACCTTCTCTCAAATTCATAAATTCCTGCGCCTCAGCCTCTCTCAACTCTCTTGGGAAGAACTTGTCCAGAAAAGCTCCAGTAAAACACTTCCAAGTCACAGAAGCTACATTCTCACCCCTATTTTCCTTCCACTATGTGAACCATATGTAAGACTCATCCTTATGCTTGTAGGATGCCAACTCTACCCTATAATTTTCGGTCACTTGTATCACACCAAAGATTTTCTTGACCTCATCAATGAAGTTTGGGGGTCTTCACCAACTTGCGACCCTAGAAACTCAGGCGGATTCATCCTAACAAAATCTCATACCCTAGCTTCCAATGATCCACCACTAGTATTTGTAGGAACTAGAACCTGCTGGTTGTTTTGATTGGCCACACTCTGAGCTGAAAGTAGGATAGTATTTCGAAACTTTGCATTCAAGACCTCATTGTCTGTGACTGAAGGAATTGCGTTAGCTTTTCGGGCATTAGCATTCCTTGCATAAGCTCTATGAGAAGGCATGATCTGAAATGCATAACATCAAATTAGAAAGGAGATCATACCCATACACGATAAGAATAACAAGAAAGTGAAGTTTTTCCTAAAACACTTCGTAGCCTCCCCCTCATAGGTGTGGCGCACTTCACACTTATGAAAGGGACTCTACTTAGTGTAGCTTTTCGGACATCCTAGGACTCTTAAGCCTAATATTTTGATACCAAGTTTGTCACGCCCTGAGGTTACATCCTTAAGGTAAACACGGGACCTAGGATCACGAGTGACCCCATGCTAACCCTAAGTTGGCATAATACTTAAGCAACTGATCAAAACATACTAGGTGAAAACTTAAAACATGAGATAAACTGAATGATGGGAAATACCCAAAATAGGTCTGAATATATAAATACTAAACAAGAGTTAATGATACTGGACTATAACTCAAAATAGTAAAGTTGAATCTATCTATGTCTGAAATAAGCCTCTAACTGGCTAGAGATGCTGGGACATACCCCCAGCTAACTCTAGTAAAACCTAAAAATAAAACGAAAGAATGAAATAGAAAACATGTCTATTTTCCTCGAAGTATGAGGACTCACCACTAATGCTGCTGAATACGGATCGAGAACTGATCTACACGTGATCTAAATGTTGAGAACCTAAACCTAAATCACAAAAATATGTAGCGCAGAGTATCTGTCAGTACTTGAAAGGTATTGAGCATGCAAGATAGGATAAAGCTGAACAAGCATATAACTGAATAAAGCGTATTGAGCAATGATATAATCTGAACATGATACAGATGCTAAAATATAATGAATATAAACTAAACTGAATGCAATGACCAAGTACATGACATGCTAACAATAAATACTGAAGTATATCTAAAAACCTGGTCAATGCACTAGAATATGACTATGGGAGCTACTATTAACTGACATAAAGCCATATGAGCTAAATGTGGAGTCTGATTTATGTGCCTCATCAAGAGGACTCGATATACCTTGCTAAGGGTATAAAGGCATGATTGGCATGATAAATAAATATGATGCTCACAGAAGGGACTTATAAACCTATGGGGGCACATAGTTTTGGGACTATATAGGTACGTTGAACCCTAGTCTAACTCGGTGTTAAGTATCCTCCCAACTGGAAATTTGTACAATACAACATAACTGAAATATACTGGATAGCTCAATATTTTGGCATGCTAACTGAGAATGAAGCATATAAATACTAATAATGTAACATTCAAAGTCTGAGGCATGTATATATATTTATCTAACCTAGCTAGTGTAATTCATGAACTGAACGAATCTACACAACTAGGGTTCTAAATTTCATGCAAGGAACTAAGCAACAATGTTACAAAAACCTGATAACCTTATTAAGAATATTATAACAGCTAAGTGACAACCATTCTCTAAAGTTCTAGAAACCCTAGGTCTAAACAAGAGATAGAGAATCAAGAATCTGACTGAATTCTAGGGACCTAGTAGATGAATGGAATTCACCAGTGAAATTCAACATACTTGGTGATGAAATTCACAGAGAAATCTCTCGATTTCAAGGTTGGAACTGAAGAAAACCCTGATGCGTGTTCTTGAGAGGACTAGTCGACTATTCTCTCTTTTTTTGCTCTAATTTTGATTGATTTTTAAGAATGATCGATTAAGGAAAGATCTTATTAATTCACTAGGCTCAAACTAACCAAAACTACCTATTTTAGGGGTTAAACAACGTAGTTTAGGTGCCCAACGCATAGGGAAAAAGAACAAACTACCCCTGATGGCCCGTCTTGTTAGTCCGTCGATTGGCTTCAGAGATTGGGTTGAAGGCCACAATCCACAGACCTAGACCACGAACCGTGGTCTGACCTATGGTCCGTCTTGTCGTGGGTTGAGACTTAACTGGAATATCTGGGGGTTATTAGAAAAGAGTTGAGGTGGCCAACCACGGACTCCACCGGTGGTCCGTGGGTCAACCTACTGACCTCCGTCAGTGGCACCTACAAGTTCTGGAAATCTGCAATTTTAATTTTTTTGAATCTAAGGTGTTACAAGTTAAATCAAACTTGATTTTAAGAAGAGTTCAAAAATGTCTTGAGGCTCACCTAGTGGGAAGGTCTGCCTAATAGGATGGGCGAGCTCGCTGAATTGGACAGAAGCAATTATCAAAGAATTTAGGCATAATAGGCGGAGTTAGTTCCAACTTGAAAAATCACTAAGTTAGTTTCAGCAAGCTAAGACAAGTTGACAAAATTGATAGTGCAAAATGAAAAGAAACAAGCATCAAAAGTGAGGCCCACTCCTAGTCGTCGATACACTGAGTGGGTTCAGCGAACTAAGACAACTTCTCCGAATAGAACAGTACCTAAGGTAACCTATTAACTCAAGACCTTGGCGAGCTAAGAAGGTCCCGCCAAATAGGTGGCTTCCAGCCTAGTGCCTGATTTCACAGGCAAACCCAACATACACAACAAAATCAAGTTTCCTAACAACATTACAATCCACCCACATGCTTATCTACCCATGGGTACTCAAACATCCCCTATATATCACAAAGTATTGCTCAAATTTATGATTCGCCCTTAAAAAACTCGTCACTCTATCTATCATTGGGAAAAATCATTTAATCGGATCAATACTAGGTTACTCGGACTTCACCCATATCAAATTTAACCAAGACCCACAAAATATAAGGGTTCAATTTAAACATTCAACTGAGACAAGCAAGTTTACCAATTTTTAGGCAAGAACAAAAGCAATAAATTCATGGGCACAATTCAATACGATCATTATAGCACTACCCATTGAAATCTAACAAAAATATACATCACCAGGTCTAATGCCCATACATTAAACACAATTTAAGTCTCAAAGTATGAAATGGAAATTAAAAACAAACCTCAATAAGAAGCAATACTAGAAAGAAAAAAAAAAGAAAATTAGGGATGGGTCAACAGATCGAGCAAGAAAATATACTTCATGCTCAATAATTACACACAAAGGATGCTCACACACTTAAATATGGTATTGCAAGAAGAATTGAAGAAAAGGTCTCAGAAATGGCAAAAGGCTCCCTTCTTGTTTTGAAAAGACCCTAGACTTTTTATACCACGCACACTCGGAGGTCACAAATAATGTCGCAGAATGCGTCCGTTGGATCGCCAACTGGAGTTGAAGCTCATTGAAAAGGCCTGAATGAACTCCAAACCTAAAGGTTGATTCAGCGGTCTCAATGGAGACTGCATACTATAATTAGGTGGATCACCATTTGTAGCTTAGATCACCTAAATTGAAAATAAACTTTTCCATATTTTGTAACGAAGAAGGTGGAGAAGAATGAGTTTGCACAATGCCTTCGATAGATCGTCATTATGGTTTTTCCATCGCCTAGTGTTCTCCTTGTAACACTTCAACTTCTTTCCAACCTACACTCACAATACACATTATTGAAAGCAATAAAACAAAAGAAAAGACTTGGGTTGTCTTTCAAGAAGTGCCTTATTTAATGTCTTGGCACAACATAGTTCTCATTTCCTGAACGTTCATTTGGGATTTGGGACGCTGTCACTAGGCAACATTTCCTTTTACCTCGGATTGAGATGGTGGATATCTGGCAAAATTTGGTCTCCGACTTCTTAATAGATACCGAATGAAAGGTTACCGTTTGAGATAAAGTGGAGAAGTCATTTTTCAATTCCTTCAATATTTTGTCGAACCATCAACCTTGTTGAAGATCCTTGTGATCATTTCCTTGGTTTGGTTTCCTTCTAGCCCAAGTGGGTCCTTTGGTCTTTAACAATCATGGGGAGGAACATATCTATCTTTGTTTGCCTCCGTATCTCTCTAATTTCAACCTCGCCAATCTTGCGAACCATTATCTCTCTCCTTGTTCCAACCTTGGTTCCCACCTTGCCATTGGTAATTTAGGTGAGAACCCCCCATTTTTTTCCCAAATATTGAACTTCTTCATTATATAATGCCTCAAACTTGGCAACATCCGAGCACTGCCCACTATTAGTTTCAATTGCATTCACTAATTTAAGTTCACCTCCCATGACATGTTTGGACAACAAATCGATTTGGGTTTTCATTTTGGCCATGTTTTCATCTCGTTCATTGTCCTTATTGATTTGTTATTTGCTCAAGCTTAGTAGTAGAGTAGACACTTGATCTTTTGTAGTATGTCATGCTGGGTTAACTTTGGTCCTGTCATTAGCAACAAGGCTGCTAATTCATGTGATTGCCTTATTAATCCTCTTTAAACTAGCTAATTAGTCACACCTTTATTGATTGAATCAAGACTACAACAGAAATATTGCAGTGGCACATTGTCTGGAACACCATCTGTTGGATATTGCAAAAGTAGTTTCTTGAACTGCAACTAAGTCTCATGTAGAGGTTCACCTCCAATTCGCTAGAAATTTTGGATTTGGGTTTAAAGTTTCACCATATTAGAGAGGGGGAATAATCTCTCTAATAAAGCTTCATTCAACTCCTCCCAATAAGTGGTTGAGTCATTTCAAAATTCCACCAACCATCTTGTAGCTTCACCCATCAAAGAGAACGGGAATAACCTCAATTTCATGGACTCTTGTGAGATATTTTTTACACAAAAGGCATGCACACCTTCACAAAATTCTGAAGGTGTTTATGGGGATCCTTATGAGCTAAGTTCCCAAACTTTTCTCGTAGTTGGTGTAAATGTAGCATTATTCTGATTACATGAATTACCACCCTCCCGGCTGTGAGAGGTATCTGGATGGGCTCCCGTGGTTTGAACAATATTCACATGCATATTATTCAAATCATCCATGTTGTTATTTTGACCGTAGTGACTATTGTTGTCACTACCATGGTCACTCATTATACTAGACCTACAAATCAGCCAACAACAACACAGAGCAACAATCTACTACAACTAAAAAAAATTATAAACTAATTTCTCAAATAGAATTTTCAACCACCATTCCCCGGCAGCAGCGCCATTTTTTTATAATGCTCAAATGTACTCTCTAAAACCAATTAAAAGATACATCGGTCTTTGTCAATAAAAATACTCAACTAAGAGTCAGGGTTGAATACCATAGAGAATGGTATATCATAGAGAATTCTATTAGGAATTTTGTATCGTAAAATAATTCATTTGTAGTAATCAAAACAAGTGGGTGGATGATTCAACCAATTTAATAAAAAGGATTTGGTTATCAATGATCAAAATTAAACTAACATTTGGTAAAATTCAAGAAGTAACAAGTAATCTAGGATTACGGGGATTGGAAATCAATGTCACATAAGGGTAATTGTGTTTCTCTATAGTGATAAACATTGATGAATAGGCTGGGTCATCCTCAATGACACTAATATTTTTTCAATCTCATAGCATCCTTTCATAGAATCTTTTTTCAGTCTCATCTATGTACTATACTAAATGATCCAATACCTTACTTTATTCTCTCTTTTGTGCAGAAATAAGCCAAATAGATCTAACCCATAACCTCTATTTTTAAGAAAGTTATAGACATCAAACCTAAATTGCTAATATGGGACTAATTATCCACAACAATCAATCTCTTTCGAGCATCGACCGGAGATCGAAAGTAGGAATTAAGTTTGCAACCTTAACCCATAAGTTACTCCCATGCTAATTAGACCAAATTAATGTATGAGAAACAGAAAAAACAGAGCATAGCACGATACCCACTACATTAAATCAACACCCAACCCCATAATTGAACCCCTACATCTTGGGTTTTAGACACCCATCACAAAAAGCACCATAAACTATAAAGTGTTCTCACAAGGTAAAGTGTTTTTCTCTCTAAAAGTATTCAGAACTTTTCTCACAATCTTTCAACTTTTTCTCATCTACATGAACTACCTTTTCTCTCTCCTTCGGGCTATTTATAATTTCCCAAAATTTGGCACAAAACTCAATACGCTGCTCATTTGGTGACATTAGTTAGGATCGTCAATTGCTCTCCAACATTCCTTTTTCTTACTCTAGGCTTCAAGTGTTTGAACCCCAGTCTGCAAACTCAAATGAGTTTGCCTTTCACATTCGGCGTATCACCGAGTACAGCCTTGTTCGCCTTTCAAACCTTCAATTTTTCTCCTTGTACTATTATTTTTTGTGATGGTCAACATGTGTGTCTTTCTCATTTAGCGAGTCGGCTTTCCATTTGGAGTCCGCCGACCTGCCTCAATTAATGAAAGTGTTGTGCACTGTCAATTTAGGTGAGGTCATACCTGTTTGGAGATACACCCTTCTTATTTGGTGATCAACAGAGTGGAGTTTACACTTCTTTTTACATTTCTAGTCATTATTTCATATATTCATCCTTGTCTTGTCCTTTTGCCTTCATAGATATAAATCATCAAAATATCATTAGAATCGGACATAATTAGGCATTCACAACACCAATTGTAGAGTTATATCATCCTCAAATGAGTGTAATCTACCAGTCATTAACCCTAAGGAACAAAATTAAGGCATAAAACTTCAATGCAAAATTCTTTCAAATATTTTTCAAGATTCTTCTTCAAGGTAAGTCCTTCTCTAAGAATTTCATTCTTTCATACTCAAATTTCTTCATACATGTATGAATAATTAATAGAAATCTCAATTTTTGGCCATAGGATTTTCAAGAAACTAATTCAAAAATCGCAGGAATTGTTTTCTTGATCATTCTCCTTCAAGCTAGGGTTTCAAGTCTTCCTATCATGTTCTTCTTAAAACTTCTTCAAGAACTTTGTTCTTCCAGGTATGTAAGGTTATTCATTATGCTGGACTAGTTCGTCCTCGCACCCTACATTTCAATTCAGTCAGTACCAAGTTGAATCTAGGGTTCTGCCCTCAGTTAAATGAAATTCCTATTTTATGAGATTGTGATACTTTATGCATTGAAATTCTTGAATAATTATTCATGCACATTGATCCACTTGGATCTTATATGTTGAGTTTTACTAAAATTATTTCAATTCAATAACTTTCCTTACATTGATTTTGGAATTCTAAAGTGAATTCAAGAGATTTTAAAGTATCATTGGAGAAGAGCTTAAGGGAATACAAATGGGTCCAAAAGTACTATTTCCACATTGAGAAAAGTTTTAAGAAGAGCATAAATAATTTTCAAAAGCATTTCAGCCAGATAAATAGAAGTTTAGTTAACCTTAAAGAAAGTATTTTTTTTTTTCACATTGAAAAGAGAGTACTATTTTCCTAAAAGCATAAAGATTTTTCTGAGTATCATATAAAAATTGAGTACAGTTCAGTTACCTCTTAAATTGACTTTTTTAGTAATTATCTCAACCAAGTGATTATTTTACATGAGCACACAATTATATATTTTTGGAGTAGAATTGAGCACCAATTTTAGGGAGTGTTCAAATAACTCATAGCTCCCATAAACTACATATCCAACATAGAGAGGACCATACCACAAGATGTGTGACTCCTCACCTACCTTAAGAAAGCTTTTCAGTGGATCCATCAGTTCAGTTGCATTCTATACTCCGCCAAGGTCTACGATGGCTCTAGCAACATAGGTAAAACATTGTATCATCACGAGGCTCATAGTGATGGTTCTCTATTAGAGAAACTCCCAAGTAAAGTAAAGCGATGTGTGTGTATATGTAACACTCCGACTTTTAAAAACGTCTAAATTAACTCGTATCTTTCTAGAAAGACAAAGAGGGTAGGTAATAAATTAAGAATAATGTGGTATGCCATATTTTAAGTGTTCAAGAGTTGTGTCTCAAGTTTTGAAGTTGGATAAGTGGAAAAATAAAAGTTGGCAAAAGTTATCGTAAGTTTAATTTTAAAGATTTCTTTGAAATTTGGTTCAAATGTTGTAACAATGAGCCTAAACATAAGGTTAAAAATCATAAGATGACTCTGTGAAGATTATAAGACCTTCTAGAGTTGAAAGGGAGTTTATTTGAGTCAAGGCCAAGGGGCAAGTGCCAAGACAAAGGGGCCAAGGCTGCCCCTAGCTAGGAGCACACTGCCCTACCTTCACGAGTGGGACCACAGATCGTGGTCCACTCCACAGCTCGTGAAAGGGATCGTGAAGCTTCCTTTGCCATGGAAAAGTGGCCACCCTTTGGCCTAGCTATTGCATCAACTTCACAAGAAGGACCACGGCTCATGGAGCCCTTCGTAAAGAAGACTTGGGCAAAATAGCTAAGGGTGCCAAGTGGCAAGCTCACTGCCTCAAGGACCACAAGAGGGACCACGACTCATGGAGCCCCTTGTGGTAATGCCTTGGGCTTGTGAGCAAAATGCACCAATTGCCAAGCCACTATCCAACCTTCACAAGGAGGACCACGGATTATGGTTCTAACCATGACTCATCAAGGGGCTCGTGAGCCTGGACGGGATTCCTTAAGTGAGGGTCAATTAGGTCAATTCCTTTTTAAGCCCAACTTAAGTGAGGTCATTTTGGGTATTTTAAGGGTTACTATATAAGTTGATTTTAAGTCAAATTCACCCAATTTTAGTCATTAATTCACAATACCCAACTAATTCCCATAATCCGCTCCCTCACAATATTTCTCTCACTAGAATTCATCCATTGAAGAAGAACAAGAACTTGAAGACTAGGGCTCAAGAATCCATCTTCTGAACTCCAATTTGTGGGGAAATCTTAAATCAAGGTATGGGGGTCTTGATTCATGGAAATATTTCTTCCACGAAACCCTAAAACTCTATATTTCAAATTACTAGATTCTTCAAATTCTAGGGTTTTCACTCTATAACATGGGTTCTTCCTAAAAATGATTTCAATGAGTTAATTGAATATTATTATGATTGAATTGTTATATATTGGTGATTTTATGAGAAAATTCCCCATGAACCCATGAATTTCCCAATAATTTCATGAATTTGTGATGGGTGTATTGATGCAAAATGAGTACTATGAATTGTTTTTATGTTACCTTAGTTATTGAATCTTGTTTTGTCCATGCCTAATGTCGTATTTCTAAGTGTGATTGTGAGACATGATTCATGACCCTTGAAGGGTAAATTATGAAGGTTTGTACAAGTTGATGAAAGTTGTGTATGAAATTATGATTCACTTAGAAAGTGAAGATCCTACGACTATTGTGTAAATTGAGGTATTGTTGAAAGGTCATTTTCCCCTTACCCTTACAAATTATAATGTACGAATTTTTTGGGATGATAATAATGTTGTTGTGTTGATTGAAAGGCTATTCTCATGAAACACTATGAACATGATGTGAAAGTCCATTCTCACCTAATTGAATCTATGAGCTATTTTATGAGTTGTGTCGAATGAAGGGAAAGTTACTCCTTCATAGATGTAAATGCAATTCAAGACTAATTATGTATAATTTGGGAAATAATGCTTAGCACCGAATGGATATAGAAGTGAGGTAGAGGCCCTCCCGTCAATACAAGAGGTTGGGTTCTCTAAATTATTCGTATGAGATAGAAGCTCCTACGCCAATACAATAGGTCAGGTTTCTAGAATCAATCTCCCTATCCCATAATTGTGTGCCCACATAGGTCTTTAGCTAGTGGATCCACCTAAAAGCTACACAATTAGTTCTAACTTAGGCAAGTAGGACACCTTCTTTTGGTGTAGAGTTACACGACACCGAATTCCATGTAGCTCATATGGTCTACGTCGGTTATGGCTACATGAAAAGATAATGAATATGACATAAACTATACTTATGATTACCTGATGAACTTTACGTAGTAAGAGTGGAGCTATCGGACTTCACTTTTACATTACACAAGTGGACTTGGACAGGGGTTATATGATGGTTCTTTATGATATGATAAGACATGAATGTATGCATGTATACTGATTGGATTGTTGCTAGACATGACTTTCCTTATGTTCAAGTAATGTACATGACCATTTTCTTATCTATGATTATTGACTATGATGAGGTCTAAAGATGATATGTATGACTAGGGTAGCTTTAAATGAGTACTTACTATGGTTGGTATTATGGGATGCCAACCATACATTGCACAAGTATACCTTAGAGTTGCTAATCTAATGGTTCTACTATGTTGTGAGGATTTATGTGATGAATATGGTATGAGTTGTGTTTTACATTAAAAAGCTTAAGTGATTCTCACACTTGACAAATGCATGCTTTTCAAATAAATTGTCGTTTTTATCATATACTTCAAGGATTTTTATGCATGCTTCCATACTTAGTACATATTTGTGCTAACCCCTATTTCTTCTACATTTTTGCAAAGTGTAGGTTCTAGCTAGGTGAAGTGTACTTTCTTTCTTGACAAAGGCTTGGATTGCTTATCTCCAAGACTTGTGGTCAATCCTCATAGTTCGAGGTAAGATGTCATTCACTTCTAGTTACTTTCTTATATTCTACTTTTGAGACTTTTCGATTGTAAAGGGTTGTGACCCTATTGACATTTTATTTTAATAGATGGATTATGAGATACTGTCTAGATTCTTTTGGTTTTATGAGAAAGACTTTGATTGTAAAAAATTTCAAATTCTGCACCATTTCTATTTTCTTATGTTTATGTGTGCTAAGGGCTTGTATGAGACCCCATCAAGGTCAAGTACTCCATGTTGCGTCTATGGGGTATCCCTAGGTCGTAACAAACTTGGTATTAGAGCATAAGGTTTTGAGATGATTTTTAGGTTGATGTCTCATAAACCACGTCTAGTACAGTGTTGTTCATAAGTGTGAAGTGTGTCACACTTATGAATGAGAGTCTATAAGATATTTAGGCAAGTTTACTTCATTTATTACTCCTTAGTCATGCTTAGAGTTCTAACTCTATGAAGTTTTTTTTCCTAACCCTTCTCTTGTGTTCATAGGATATGGATACAAGAAGGGTGAATGCAAAGAGGATAGAAGAAGAGAACATGAATGAGGGAGTTCCTCCCCAAGCTCCTTAAGACCCTCAAGCTCCTAATGATGAAGGGGCTATGACCAATGTGGAAATAAGGATGGCGCTCCAAGCATTGATTCAAGTCATGACCGTTCATGCTCAAGACGTGACAACTCAAGCCCAAGATATGAAGGCCCAAGCCAACCGAGATGTTGGGCCCCGTGTGAACCCTACTGTGAGCACCATGGCTTCAAGGTTGAGAGATTTCACAAGGATGAGCCCTCCTACATTCTTTGGTTCCAAAGTGGGGCCACAAGAGTTTGTGGAAGAGATCTAAAAGACAATTGATGCTATTGGGGTGACTCTAATGGAGAAAGTGAAGCTAACCGCTTATCAATTGAAGGGAGTGAAAGTATGGTATGCACAATGGAAAGGGAATAGGCTGGTCGAGGCGGGTCCCATAAATTGGGAAGTGTTCAAGAAAGTGTTCCTTGATAGGTTCTTTCCCCGTGAGAAGAGGGAAGCCAAGGTGGAGGAATTTGTCAACCTTCTTTAATAAGGTATGGGTTTTGAAGAATATTTTCTAAAGTACATAGAATTGTCCAAATATGCTCCATATTTAGTGGCGGACCCTAGAGATGAAATGAGCAGGTTTGTAACAGGAGTATCAAGTTTGGTAAGAAAAGAATGTCGTTAGGCTATGCTTCATGATAATATTGATATATCCATTCTTATGGTGTATGCTAAGCAAATAGAGGATGAGAAACACCTATACAAGAATAAAGAGGTATAAAGGGCAAGGATCGATGATAAAAATTCTTATAAAAGCAAGTTTGAAGGTCAAGGTAGACCAAGGTTTAAGAAGAGGTTTTCCAACCAAGGATCTTTTAGTTCTGAAAGGGTTAACACAGATAGGGTGCCTAACCCTAAGTCTCCAGGAGACAATAGTGGTGGATCTTCTATGTAAAGGCCTACTTGTGCCAAGTGCGGTAAGAAGCATGGTGATAAATGTCGCCGGCATGGGTGTATGTTATGGTTATGGAAAGAGTGGTCATCAATTGAAAGATTTCCCAACTCGTATGGCCAAAGGGAGATATGATAAGGAAACTCCTTCTAGTGGTTCAAACTCCAATGCTCCCAAGAAGAACCGCTTATATACTATTCAATCTCGAGTTGACCAAGAGAGTTCCTCGGATATGGTAACGGGTATGTTGCAAGTCTTTTCTGTTGACGCATATACATTGTTATACCCCGGTGCCACTTTTTCTTTTGTTACCCCTTTGGTAGCTATGAAATTTGAAATACTCACCGATGTGTTAGAAGAACCTTTCCCGGTGTCTACCTCGGTTGGTGACTCGATAGTGGCAAAAAGTGTCTATAAAAGTTGTCCTATTTCCTTGTCCCATAAAGTTACCTTGGTGGACTTAGTGGAGTTAGACATGTTAGATTTGGATTGGATTTTGGGTATGGATTGGTTGTATGCATGTTATGCCTCTATTGATTGTAGGACTCGGGTAGTAAAGTTCCAATTCCCAAATGAGTCTACTTTATAGTGGAAGGGGGGAAATTCTATCCCTAGGGGTCAAATTGTTTCTTGTCTTAATGCTAGGAAAATGATCTCAAAGCGGTGTATTTACCATATTGTTAGGGTTATGGATGTTGAGTCTGAAACCCCTACCTTAGAGTCGGTCCCTGTGGTGAGTGAGTTTTCAAAAGTCTTTCCTTATGACTTACCCAGCGTTCCTCCCAAACAGGAAATAGACTTTGGCATTGATCTCATGCCGGGTACGCAACCAATATCCATTTCTCTTTATAGAATGGCTCCAGCCGAGTTGAAAATTTTGAATGAGCAACTCAAGGATTTGCTAGACAAAGGCTTTATCCAACCAAGTATCTCTTCTTGGGGTGCTCTGGTTCTATTTATTAAAAAGAAGGATGGGTCTCTTAGAAAGTGCATTGATTATCGCTCACTAAACAAAGTGACTATAAAGAATAAGTATCCCCTTCCAAGGATCAACGACTTGTTTGATCAACTCCAGGGGCTAATTACTACTCCAAAATAGATTTTCATTCAGGTTACCATCAACTAACGGTAAGAGGGGTTGACATTTCTAAGACAGCCTTCCAAACAAGATATGGTCACTATGAGTTACTAGTAATGTCCTTTGGTTTGACCAATGCCCCGGAGGCATTCTGGACCTAATGAATAGAGCTTTTAGGCACTATATAAAGATTGTATGAGACCCCTTCAGGGTCAAGTACGACGTGTTACATCTAGGGGGTACCCCTTGGTCGTGACAAATGTCTTGGATGTTTTCTCCCAATACATAAAGATTTAGAAGGTTTATCTCCCATTAAATAAAAGGTCTACAAGTATACTTTGCAACGCACAAAACCCCGTATTCAACCGAATCAGACTAAAAAGTTATGAGGGTTTTAATACGAACTACCGGGGCAGAATTTGGGTCATATCTGAACCGGGTCAAAATGTGGTATGTCGGCTTACTCAATATTTTTAGCCATGAAGACATTTCTTTTCACTTCCAAACTAGAAAGAAAGCTTAAGAGAGGGTTCCTATGGAGTTCTTTCATGATAAAGGTTAGTTTTTGACGATTTCTACCATTAAAGGTTGCACCCGTGCCTAGAAATGTAATCTCTACACGTGGCAGTCATTTTTGCCTTCTATTAGCTGCATTTGGAGCTAGGTTTTGAAGATATAAATTTGTAGTTATTGGTGTTTCTTCAAGGTTTACACTTGGTTAACTAAGGTAATCATCTCGAGACTCTTTTATGATTGTTTTTATGAATTTCTACGGACGTTTTGACAAGTTGGGGCAGTATCGAAAATCTGCCAATTTAAGATTAGTTATAAACAACTATAGGTGCGTACCAATTTTGTATATATAGTGTTTGTGAAGCTTAGGACATAAGGAACAACTTTTGTGAAGGAACAACGGTCTTTCGAGCATTCATTAGAAAGGTATGTTAAGGCTATTCCCTTCTTATGACATGTTTTCGTAATGGTTAGGAGCAATGTTATTGGGTTGTTATCGTTGTTATACTTGTAGCCATTATTGTTGATTGTTGGCTGCTCGAGTGGATATAATCCTCCCTTATCGGGATTCTTATTCAATTAGTGGCGTCCCTATGTTAGACATGACATAGAAATTATTCGTATAGGTTGCTTATAGCTAAATGCTCACTTTGAGCTTATTGAATTGTTATTGTTGCCATTGGGGCTATTGTGGTTAGCTGCAGGAATGTGATCTATGCCTATAAAGGCTATGTTCTGCCTATGGGGCTATATCGATGCCTAGTAGGGTTATGAGATGCCTACGGGGCTATATTAATGCCTAGAAGGGCTATTAGTAGCCTACGAGGCTATATTGATGCCTAAGAAGGCTATGTGCTGCCTATAGTGCAATGTTGTTGCCTAAGAGGGCTATGAGTTGTGTATAAGTTATATTGATGCCTAAGAGAGTTATGTGATGTCTACAGGGCTATATAATTGCCTAAGAGGGCTATGTGACTGCCTATGGGGCTAGGGGACCGATAGGAGTATATAGAGTGATTAGCACCTTCTAGGCTTAAGAAGACCTCGGTAAGTGGTCTTGTGTGTTGTTTGTACCTTCCGAGGTTATGGGGGCTTGGTTAGGTTATTATTTTATTATTTTTGATATGTTTAGATTTAGGAGCAGGTCAGTACACTTATCTTATCCTTGATTTATTTATCGGATTACTCTCAGTATATTAGGATACTTGCTTATGGTCTATTACCTTTCATACTCAGTATATTATTTTGTACTGATGCCCTATTGCCTGGGGGTACTGAATTCATACCTGCAAGTCCCGATAGATGACCCAGTAGACCTCCTTAGCAACAGGATTGACTTTTATTCGATTGGCTAGCCCCTTTCCTCTGGAGCTTCCAGAGTTTGGAGGTTTGTTAGCGTTTGTTGTATATATCTTTATGGGTAGGCTGGGGTCCTATCCCGCCAATCTTTACTACTCTTAGAGGCTTGCAGACTAGTTTGTGGTGTCTATAACTACGTTATGGCCATGCTGGCCTAATTTGTTGGTTTGATGAAGCTTGTTAGCTATTTGATGCATTATCTTGATATATAACTGCTTTCAGTTTTGGTGTAGAGATCATGGTTGCCTCGACGGCCCAATCAGGACTTTTGTGCTAGTTGGCTATTTCTTTATATGAACTCTTGGGAGTAGTTTTTTTTTTATGGATCTGTTTACAGAGGCCTTGCCAGTCGAGGGCATAATTTTAAGCCGAGATATAATTTTTTGTTTTCTTGATTGCGTGTGGCTGCCATGCGCTAATAGAAAATGGTTCAGCAAGGTCGGCTCGATCTAGAGTTTTGGCATTAGGAACCAGCTACACCCCTTGAATCTGGGGCGTGACTATATATATATATATATATATAGATTGCGTGTGGCTGCCATGTGCTAGTAAAAAATGGTTCAGCAAGGTCGGCTCGAGCTTGGGTTTTGGCATTAGGAACCAGTTGCACTCTTTGAATTTGGGGCGTGACTATATATATATATATATATATATATATATATATATATATATATATATATATATATATATATATATATATATATATATATTAGTTCCATATTTACTATTATTGCATTCTTATAATAACAGCTTAAATGATTTTCATCTTGATTTATACTATATTTCAATTGAGCTACTTTGAGTTTTCAGTTCAGTTATATGTTTTGTTCATCCCCATTACATGCTCGTACATTCAATCTACCAATGTCATTCGACATGCATCGTGTCATGATGCAAATTTAGGTACTTAGAATAATCAACAGGGTTTTGTTGAGATCACATCATCTGTTCGTCGGGTTTTGGTGAGACCTCATTGCTTTTGGAGGACTCTAATTTTGTGATTTGTTCGTTGTAGAATTTTGAGGTGTCATGGGTCTGGTCCTGCACCTATCCTTATACAGTAGAGTTTTCATAGATAGACAATCGTGGTTTGTTTGTAGTATTCAATTTCAGATGTTTTATTTAATAAATTAATTTAATACTTGTATATTTAGATAGCTTTGAGATTCTATAAACTATTTTTAACAATTCTTCAATTTTGATGCTTGTGTATGTTTGAGTTATTCTTCCGCTTAATAGCCAGCCAAATCAAGGGTTCACTTAGGGACCAGCAATGGCTCTCACTTGTCGGCCACGTCCACAGTATAGGCTTGAAGTATGACACCATAGTTGTTAGAGGGGATCTATGGGACAACTAGCAAGATAATTCCAAACTTTTTACTTTATTCATTCATTGGCCACACGTGCATCACATCTTCTTGTGTGTTATGTGTCTGTGATTGATTGACTTGTATGGTTTTAGTGCCTTGTTTGCCTTTCTATTTTTTGGTTGTGTTGTTTACTTCCAACTACCTACCAATCTTATTGTTAGCACTATCATGTCTATTAAGTACTCCATATTTTTGTAGTCATACTATACTTCTGCATCTTTTTTTGATGCAGCTTCCAGTACAAATGATCCTCAATGAGTTTGGATCTCTTGTGGCCGTCACAAACTTAGATTGTGGTGAGCTTTTTGCATCAGGAGACTTGCAGATTTTCTTTCTTTTGTACCTATCTTTGTATTTTTATTTTGGTTATACAGACATGATGTATATAGCTTTTCTATACTTAAATGCTTTTGTTCCGGTGACACAAGGTCAAGGGGTTCGTTTGTCTATATAGGTTTTTTTTCTTAGTCACTTTCGTGCCTGTTTTGTATACTTTGTATCGTATTTATATATCTATGCAATGGTCCCCATTTTGTATCTTTATTTGTGCTTTTGTTTATTTTCTCTTATAAAATTATTGTCTTCCATATGTTTTGGGTTTTGACTTTTCTACTTGGAGGTTTATGGTAGGCTCCATCATTGACTGATTTCTGGTCGTGACATTTTTTGGGAGAGAAGTAAAAGGAAAAATAGAGGTTCGTTAACAATTGCCTACAAGGGATGAGTACATTGCGTAACTTAAATAAACTAAATTCTAAAATAAAAAATTGGTGTTCCAAACGTTCAATATGTGAAGTCGATTAATTAAGAGATTACATGATAAAGTAAAGATGCTAAAGTATTACTATAATGCTAAAATAAACATAATATTGTAAGAATCAAACACTTCGACTCATTTGTGGAATGCTTTATCCACTATTTCCAGCTTTTATTATTTGTTATGAACAATATTTAAGTGTTTTTTTATAGAAAGATATTCTTAGCTGATGAATTCTTCATTTCTGACAAGTTGAAAGTAATTTTAATGTCGAAAGTGGAGGTTGATTCAAAAGGAATGCATCTTCATTCAAGGTTGGTTCTGTTTTGAAGCAAAAAGGTGAGAATTAATCATAAAAGTGTACTTTAAAATTCTTTTTGCTGTTGTAAAAGGAAAACTCTGTTGAATTATTCTTTTGGAGAACCCGAGGGAAATAAAGGTAAATTTGTGTTCCATGTCTTAAAATGATATTGAGATTTGGTTTCCATGGAGAGGATCAACAAAGACAGAAAGAAGATGACCATCGACTGCACACCAGTTAGAATTTCATGTAATTTCATATGATTGTTGTTCATCGTGTATTCCTATGACACTTGGAACAAAATCTTTGAAGAACTTAATAAGAAACAACAAAGTTTAAAGAGTATTTTTCAAAACTAGAAAATTAAAATCAGTGGAGAAAATTGAATCAGAAACAGATTAGAAACAATATACAAAATATTTTTCTTCATGAAGAAAATCGAGCCCACTGAATGCACAATGTCCCTTTAAGGAAATTACTCCCCTCAAGTACCCGAGGTTAATAGAATATATCCTCCCAGGATAGAACGATCTTACTCACCGGTGTATCGATACCTAAAACCACGGTGTCAGTGAACCACTCAATGGCAGTAAAGTATACTTAGAATACTAGATTTAATAGTAGTAGTAGTAGTATAAGAAGTCCAGAAAATTGGTTCTGTTAAAATGAGAGGAAATCACTCTATTTATAGACAACAAAGGGTAGTGTGAAATGATGTTTATTGTGCCTTACCGAAAATGTCACAATCCTTTGGAAAAGTCACAATCTTTCGAAAAGGTCACAACCTTTCACAAAAGTCACAACTTTTCATAATAGTTACAACTTTTCATAATAGTTGCAACTCTTCATTTTCCATTCACACCTTTTAAAACTCAACAATCCCCCGCATGAATGGGGAATGACTCCAAGACAAACAAACAAACAAGTGTGTATACTTTACAAGTAAGAATTAATTACATCTGGATAAGTAGGTTTCCCTTTGAACTTTCCGTAGTGAACATATGTCGGATATACTCGGTCAATCGGTAGATTTGATATTTTTGAACCGTCAATCTTTGATGTAAACATAGATAACCATATGTCACACAATCAACCCTTTGCCATTTATGGTTCTTATGATTGTGTTTGTTTCAGCCATGAACACCTCTTGGTTTCATGAGTGTATATAAAGATGGGTTTTTTACAATCATCCTCTTTGAAGCGACTTACACTTCACAGTCACATAGGTGATTTCTAACCGTGTTATCATGTAGATACACCATTTGGTCAAATCTGTCAAACTTAGAAAATTATTAAAAACTTTAAGCTTTATTAACTCATTAATAAGTCGTAATGTTGTGTCCTTGTTCCTGAGCATTGTCTTCATCATGAGAATAGATTGAGTTGGTTGTCAATGACGAACCATTAGTCACAACTTTGTTTCCTCCTTGAACTTAGCTCTTGGGATATCCAGTCTGCTACGTAAAGTTACAGCCATGATAACTTGTCCTAAGTCATAAACCCATTCCCTTAGATGATCTTTCAACTTTATCTCTCGTTAGGCCTTTTTGTAAGTGGATCCGACACACTATCCTTTGACTTTACATAGTCAATTGTGATAATTCCACTAGAGAGTAGTTTTCTAATGCTATTATATCTACGTCTTATATGACGAGACATTACGTTATACTTCATGTTTCATGCCCTACCTATTGCATCTTGACTATCAAAGTGTATGCATACTGATGCTAAAGGCTCAAGCCAAAAGAGAATATCTATCAAGAAATTCTGAATTCTTTCAACTTATTCACTGGCCTAATGTAGAGCGACAAGCTCAGAGGTCATTATAGAGCTAGCAATACGTTGTCTGTTTGGAAGATTTACAAGAGTGCTCCTCCACCAAGAGTAAATACATATCCACTCGTGGATTTTACTTCATTTAATTTGGTGATTCGATTTGCATATATCCTTTCAATACTATTGAATATTTGTTATAATGCAATACATAGTTTTGAGTATGTTTTAAATACCCCAAAACTCTTTTCATTGTCATCTAATGAGTTTGATTGGGATTACTCATGAACCAACTCTGTTTACCACATGATATATCTGATCGCGTACACTTCCTGATATACATTATACTTCTCAATACTCTAGCATAATCCAATTGTGAGTTTCACCTTCTTTCTTTTGAAGTGCAAAGCTCACATTTATTGGAGTCTTGACAATATTAAAATCCAAATATTTGAACTAGTCAAGTACCTTTTCAATGTAACGAGACCGTGACAGTGCTAAACATTATGGAGTTTTAAGGATTCTTATACCTAAGATTGCATCAGCAACTCCAAGATCTTTCATATCATATTTGCTTTCTAGCATATGTGTAGTAGCATTTATGTCATTAGTGTCTCTACTGATGATCAACATGTCACCAATATACAAACAAACAATGACGTTGTGATTTTAATGTAAACACCTTTATCACTTCCATCATTCTTAAATCCATTTGCCAACATAGTTTGGTCAAATTTATTATGTCATTGTTTGGGTGCTTGTTTTAGTCCATAAAGTGATTTAACAAGTTCACACACTTTATTTTCTTTGCAAGGAACCACAAAACTGTCGGGTTGTTCCATGTAAATTTCTTCCTCCAATTCTCCATTTAAGAAAGTTGTTTTCAAACTCATTTGATGAATTTGGAAGTCATATATTGCAGCTAATGCAATTAACATATGAATGATTGTAATTCTAGTTAATGGCGAGTATGTGTGGATAAAATCAAGACCTTTACTTTTCTAAAGTCTTTGACAAAGTCTTGCTTTGCATATGTCAACAGTTTCATCAACTTTCATTTTCCTTCTGAAGATTCACTTTGAACCCAAAGGTTTACTTCCTGGAGGAAGATCAATAAACTTTTAATATGGTTTCTCAAGATTGAATCAATCTCACTATTGACACCATCTTTCCAAAAGGATGAGTCCACAGAAGACATAGGAAATGTACAAAATCAGATCCAAAGGAAATAGATGTCCTTTGACATTTAATACGCCGATGAGTCTCTTTATTAAGTACATTCTCTTTTTTGTTCTTCCAAGATCTTTTAGACCCTTCACTAGACTACTCAAGTATAATTTTATAGTCCACAGTCTTAGGTCCATTTTAATCCTTTTAGGAATAGGAACTTGGACTTTGGCTAGACACCCCCACACTAACTTTTATTGCTTTCTTTCTGAAAAGACAAAAAAATTTGTTGTTCCCTTTTGCTGTAAGGATAGCTTCTCCACACAAGTTTTTTGGTAAACCTGAACTTATAAGTTATGTAGCCATAATTTTCTTCGAAGTTCTTTTTTTTATTTTACAATTTCATTAGATTGACGTGAATGGGATAGTAGTTTGATGGATAATTTCACTTTCCAAACATATTTCTGCAAAAGGAGATTTATACTCTCACCCCTATCACTTCTTATTTTTTTTCCCAACTGATTTTCAACTTCAATATTATATTGTCTAGGCCTTCCTATTGCTTCATCCGTACCATTCAGCAAATAGACATAGTCGTTTCTAATGCAATTGTCAACGAAAGTTATGAGATACTTTTTCCCACCACAAGATGGTGTTAACTTCATATCACAAATGTCAATGTAAACAACTCTAAGGAATTAGAATTCCTTTCAACAGATTTATAAGAATGCTTAGCATACTTAAATTCAACACAAACTTGACATTTTTATATATTGCACTCAAAGTTAGACAATATTTCTAAGTTGATCAGTTTTCCTTGCAAGGTTTTGTAATTAACATGCCCCAAGTGTTCATGTCATAAACGGTTGGACTCAAGCAAGTAAGAACAAATAAAAATATTGAGTTTGAAAAGCTCTCCGCAAGGTAAATTTTTCTCACAAATATTTTGTTCGTACTTCTTACCAATTTGATTGTTATAGAACTACCCACAAAACATAGTTTCATCGGGTCCAATAAAGGAAATGTAATTCAAATTTTTCTTTTACAAAACATGATAAATGACTGTTCATCAATATTCATGTCTATATAAATAGTTATATTTAATAGGCACATCTTTTCATGAAAAATCACAACATTTTAAGTGACAATTTTTCATAAAAGATCACAATCATTTTAAACAAGTATAGATATAATTTGGTAGTTTCATACTAGTCATACCATATACTAGTAAAAGATAAACTCAATGACCATAATATCAAATATACTCAAAGAATTTTGTGGGATTAACATAATACAAAAGTATCATTGAATTTTATATCTTGTGCTATAAATTTAAATTGGACACTAAGTCTAATTTTATCTTTATCATAAGCAAATAACCCCTACATTTAAAATGTGATCTCAAAAATATTTTTCAAGTATTTGAAAATAATTTTTTCACACATTTTTTTCTCATGCTATCAAAATGTCATTAACAATATGAAACTTCTTTTGAAAATATTATTCTACAAAAGAATTATAGTGCTTCAATTTCTTTTGTCAATCTTTACACAATGTCAAAGTTCATTCCATAGAGGCACAAAATCACAAATTATAAGTCATTGGTCTTTTTTTCTATCAAAATTAGACATACCACTTAGTATTTAGAATACTAACAATAAAGACAATTTTTTTGTACAATTTGTTTCTATTTAACAGTGAAGTTTATAGAAAATCAAAACTACAACACTGACTTATTAGGTGATTTTTTCATATTCTTCAAACCAATTGCATAGTCTAATTTATCCAGAGTAGAAAACTACAAAAGTTTTTAGTCAACAACAATTAGACACAATCAAATTTCAAATGGAATACAAAACTACAAAAGTATTTTTTTCTCCAAACAGACTAAAATATATTCTTAGATTATCATATAGAAATGTTTTTCTTTTCAAATAGCCTTCCAACTATAAAATTTTGACATACTATCTTATCAAACTAAAATCTTCATATCTCATTCTGCAAACATACGGTTTGTAGATCTTTTTCCCAAGACACACATGATAAGTATCAAAAGAGTTAACTTTTAGAAATTATTTTTCTCCTTAGATAAATAATATGAAGGTTTTCTGATGTAATCTTTAATTGGAATACCACCAATTTTTCTGGTACATTCTCACTTCGATTTTGCTAAACAAGGCACCGAATTCTGAAGAAGTAGTACATTAATCTTCTACTTCCATGATCTATTTCCCTTAATCAATAGAATACAAGAAATAGTATAATAATTTCCTTAAGATTGTTGTTTATCATGTATTCCTATGATACTTAGAACAAAAACTTTGAAGAACTTGATAAGAAACAACAATGTTTAAAGAGTATTTTTCAAAACTAGAAAAATTAAAACCAGTAGAGAAAATTGAATCAGAAACAGATTAGAAACAATATACAAAATATTTTTCTTAAGAAGAAAATCGAGCCCACTGAATGCACGGTGTCCCTTTATGGAAGTACCTGAGGCTAATGGAATATATCCTCCCAGGATAGAACAATCTTACTCACTGGTGTATCGGTACCTTAAACCATGGTGTTAGTGAACCACTCAACGGCAGTAAAATATACTTAGAATACTAGATTTAATAGTAGTAGTATAGTAGTAGAAGAGAAGTCCAAAAATTGGTTCTCTTAAAATGAGAGAAAATTCCTCTATTTATAGACAATAAAGGGTAGTGTGGAGTGGTGCTTATTGTTCCTTGCCGGAAAGGTCACAATCCTTTGGAAAATTCACAATCTTTCGGTAAGGTCGCAACATTTCATAAAAGGCATAATTTTTCATAAAAGCCCAACTCTTCATAAAAGTCACAATTCTTCATAAAAATCACAACTCTTCATTTTCATTCACACCTATTAAAACCCAACAATGATAACATTGGTCTAAAGACCATTTTGAATCATATGGCTACTTTGAATGATTAAATTCATCCAACAACCATCCTTACAAAAAAAGTCTTCTTTGTTGGTGTTACATTTTTTTTGGTTGATAAGATACTGATATTATATTAATATTCGGTCGTACAAGGTAGAGGCATGATACTCATGCTATTATAGAGTTGTGGCATGGGGGATAACCCAGTAGTCATGCCAGGGGAGGGGGTAGGGGAATGACTAATATTTGCACAATCATTCGTACTTACAGAGGCAACATATTGCCTAGCAAAGCATCCATTTACACTTATAGGGACTTTAGTCTGCCTAACAAAACGAGTTCCTGCTATGTCTGCCTGCAGATTGTCCAAAACAAACACCGGTGAAACTTCGTAGCACAAAACGGAATTTGGTTGAGTTAAAGGTAGTCCCCTCCTTTGCTAGTGCATCTGCCACTTGGTTAGTTTCTCTAAAGTGGTGCTGGATTGGGGGCTCCCTCGATCAGTAGCTCCTTGCATTCAGATAACAAGTTTGAGTAAGTAGGATGATCATGTTACATTTATCTCTTATTTTGTGTATTCCTAATTCTTTATTTTAGTTTATTTATCTCTTATTATATGTATTATTCCTAATTCTTGATTTTAGTTTATTTATTTCTTATTATGTGTATTATTCCTAATTCTTGATTTTAATTTATCTCTCATTCTGCGTGTTCCAAATTCTTGATTTTAGTTTATTTATCTTCTAGTATTATTCCTAATTCTTGATTTTAGTTTATTTATCTCTTATTATGTGTATTATTCCTAATTTTTTATTTTAGTTTATTTATCTCTCATTCTGTGTATTCCAAATTCTTGATTTTAGTTCGACTTAGGTGGACTTCTCTTCTTTCTCCTACTTGTCTAAGGTATAATATGATCTTTTTTGATTTTGACATTTGAGTATATACTGCTCAAAGTTATGTCCTTTAAAGAAATAATTGAATGGTTATTACATTTAACGAAAATGATAATTTTTTTACCGCACAAAAGTTAGTGCTGACCAGTTTTCGTATTCCTTCTGTTGCCTTCAAAGAAATTTTACTTTTTAGCGAGTATTTGAACAGGTTAAGTAATGAATATGAACACATGAATGTCCCTTTTGTAATAACTACGTTAGCATTAGTCTACCCTCTGGGGTAAAAATTGAGAAGTGAAGAGAATAGTAAATTCATTACTCTACTTTTTCACGTGCCAATTATTGTAATAATTCGAATTTAATTCCAATGAATTAAATTTTAATGAATTGTTAGCGGAAGGGAAGAAAAGTATTTCAAAATGTACATGAATTATTGTGCTTAAAATAAAGTGTCATGCTAACAAAATATAGTACTTGCATACCTCGATGAAATAACATGCAAGTTTTTCAGTGATCGCAAATGACTTATCTTAGTGGCGATTTCTCTTCAAATTCAGAAAAAATATTTTGGACGGTGATTGAGGAAGAAAAACATATTTCATTGAGGGAGTTCTTTACAAGTTGTTGGTTTTTGGAGGCATTTTAATATTACTAAAATGGCGTTAAAGTGTTTTCCAATTCCTTTCTTTCCAGCCTTGTTACACATTTTTTGGGTGCATTACTGCTTGTTGTCAGTTGATAACAATTGATGTATATTTATTGTCATTTGGCTTAATTGCCAACGTTGCTGAGAACGTTGCAATTGGTTATCGTTTGTGTATTTCATGGCAGAATATGTAGTGGTCAGCATGACCATTGCTTCTCTACATTTATTCTTCACTCTTTATTCCTCCATTATTCTTTGTAACTTATGTAACACATGTAACCTCTATGTCATTTATCTTCACTATTTACTACATCATTAGGTGGTGGTGCTATTTGTTGGAGATCAAAAAAGCAAACTATAATTGCTAACTCTACCATGGAGGCTGAACTAATTGCTTTAGCTTCAGCTAGTGAGGAAGCGAATTGGTTAAGAGATTTACTGTTTCAAATACCTTATTTTGAAAAACCAATTCCTCCTATTTTAATACATTGTGATAGCACCGCTGCGATTGGTAGAGTTCAAAACCGTTATTACAACGGTAAATCCAGACCTATAAGGAGGAAGCACAGTAATGTAAGATCGTATTTGACAAATGGTACCATTAATGTTGATTATGTCAAATCTTGTGATAATCTTGCAAATCCTCTTACTAAGGCCTTAACGAGAGAGAAGGTTTGGAGCACATCGAGGGGGATGGGATTGAAGCCTATAAATCCTTGAGTCATATATGAGGAAACCCTACCTGGGGACTAGAGATCCTATAACCAGGTTCAAAGGGAAAAACTAATCATATGATGACTTGTTGTGAAAAAAATGCACTATCTTTTTATTCCCTCCCTATGATGTGAGTGCATTGTTTCCTGTAGTGATTTGTGAAGGTTGAATTGATAAAACTCTTAATGAATATTTGTAACCCGTATGGGTGGAGTGTTAAACTTACAGGAGCACTCTTGACAATTTTCACCTATGTGATGTGTGAAAGTAGGTCGCTTCCTATGAGAATTTGGCTTATTCTCAAAAGCACTCATGAAATCGGGACAGCACAAGGCCATAACGTGCTGGCTTTTAAAGCTCATGTCAACACCTTGATTATTATGTGTGAGCAGTAATATTTTATTTCCCTAAAGCAGTCCTAGTTCAAGTCTAAGACCACTATGATTCTGGAGTAAAAATCATTATTTCACTAAGTGGAGGTTCAATGCAGAGCACACCTTCATTATGCATAGTAATCTTCCTTCAGCTGATATTCTCTCTTGATTAGTATTAAAATGAGTGGGAGATTGTTGGTTTTTGGAGGCATTTTAATATTTGGCATTTTAATATTACTAAAATGGCGTTAAAGTGTTTTCCAATTCCTTTCTTTCCAGCCTTGTTACACATTTTTTGGGTGCATTACTGCTTGTTGTCAGTGGATGACAATTGATGTATATTTATTGTCATTTGGCTTAATTGCCAACATTGCTGAGAACGTTGCAATTGGTTACCGTTTGTGTATTTCATGGTAGAATATGTAGTGGTCAAGCATGACCATTGCTTCTCTACATTACTTCTTCATTCTTTATTCCTCAATTATTCTTTGCAACTTATGTAACATATGTAACCTTTATGCCATTTATCTTCACTATTTACTACACCATTATCTTCCTATTCATTGCTAGAAAGACATCCCCAACTATAAATAGTGGTGGTCTTCATTTGGTTTGGTAGCTAACACACAAGCTAAGATAGAGTGCATAAAAGTTAGTCAAAAAAGAGAGTTCTTATTTGTTGACGAGGTGTTCTTTTTGTGGAACTTTGAACTCAACTCTTGTCCAGAGTTGTTGTGTTATATATTGTGATTAGGCTGTTGTATCCTGGAGGGGACAAGTCAAGAAGAACTACTGCTGGACCGGTGAAAACATTTGCTGCAGTGGGCTTGAATCTCCTTAAAGAGAGCGAGATATCCGCGCCTCAGCCTGAAGAGATTTATTTCTTCAATTTTATTTTTCAATTGTAATCTTATATTTTTTGCTA
Organism: Solanum bulbocastanum; assembly: GCA_037074985.1. NCBI lineage: Eukaryota > Viridiplantae > Streptophyta > Magnoliopsida > Solanales > Solanaceae > Solanum > Solanum bulbocastanum. The sequence goes on from CM073601.1 coordinate 14,115,239, forward strand.
TCTTGTAAGTTTTTTACTAACACAAGTTCTTCCTAGCAATTCAGAATTAGATATGCTAAGCAAGTTATATCGGTGACCTCTCTCGATGACAATGTAAGATAAATTATAGACACATAGACTCTGTAAACAATAAAATGTTATCTAATTGAGAGAATTTTTATAATTATTACTAATATATGAAATACTAATTTACCACCTATTGCAAATTTTGAATGGACATCTCATCAAAGTTTGACTCGTTGGTAAAATATTAAGATGAAAATCATCTAAAAACGTTTATGTCAAGTCAAATTATGCAAATTTCATAAAAAATTAGCAGTTTTGTGATGGTATTTTCAGCTTTGCGTTCCATCACAACGTTGATCATTATCAATAGTGGCCTTCTCACTCAAAATTCGGAGAACTTGGTAATATGCATTGTGCGCAGCCCTATTTTTTGCAGTTATTTTTTTCCCACTTGATTTTCCCTTTCCCACAAATTTTTCATCAACGAAAACTTCAAACTCTCCAGTTTCGTCCCATTTATCAACAAATTCTGTCTTCAATCCATTCTTCTGACATAACTCGTACATTTTTGTAATTGGATTAAGCTCGAGTTTTTCTGGAGTAATTAGAGGTTCCAACAAAAAATTAACCACCTGTCATCAAAATATATATAGTATTATTTCCTTTTTAGAGATCTCCAATATTAAATAATTAAATAAGTATTATATAAATTTAAAAATTAAATCAAACCTGCCAAGTTGTATTCATGCAGTCGGAGTCAATAGAGATGGCACCAATCAAAGATTCAGCAATATCTGCGAGAGTCTTTGGGGGATCAATGAGACCTAGTGAATGCAATGGGTACTCTAATATAGACTCTTTGAATTCTTTTACCTGTCAAAAATAACCAGCTTTTTGAAAGAAAAAAAAAATCTAATACTTTTCCTTCGTTCTTATTTATGTAATGCGCTTTGATTAAGAATCAACTTTATAAAAGAATTTATTTTAAAGTTTATTGTCCAAATACAGACATATGTTTGCATGGGAAAAAGTTATTTCATTAATGATAAAATAAAAAATTAAAATATTCTAACGTACATATATAAATAATTATTTTTTTGGGACAAACTAAAACAAAAATTTCTCACTTAAATTGACACATACATTCTAAGTACTTTTTCTAAATTGTACTGGTGTAGGTTACCACCTTTTACTATCTCTTTTCACAACTCAAAAGCATGCATAAAACGTAAATTTATGTTTTATTTTTACATATTAGGCACTGCACTTTCTTAAATCTTTTGGCTTTTTCAGGTATTATAATTATTGTACACATTTTTATTTGAAATTCGTTAGTCGTCTTTTTCTTTCACCACATTAGCTTACTCTCCGTTAAAGACGATCGATGATCCAAACTAGAAGAAATTTCTATATACAAACCACTGAATATTAATTAAATTCATATACTATTTTTTTTTTCAAATTTAATGGAATATATATAAAACAAATAAAGAATGTACAAATGAATTGATGAGTCCATTGTAATGTACTTACTTGTCCTTCAAATAAAGTCATCTTACGACGTAAATAGTTATGTAAATTGTATTTGATGGCGACTCTAGCAAGTTTCTCATTATCTACATTGGCTGATCTCAACGTTGTTAGCTTTTCGGGAGGCAGATCAGGGTAATTAAAAAATTATTTTTTTGTTACTAACATATTTAGAATTGAGTCACCTGCATAAGATTTGTTTGAGTGAGCACAAAATTTAAGAGAACAAGAAAGACTTTAAAGCTTGTGATATAAAATAAGTCAAAAGAAAAGTAACGAGATAAGTTGGACTAGAGAGTCAGTAGATGGTTAACTTGCTCTAGATCCACTTCTAATTACCTAACAACTCCAATCTCTCATATGATTTACAGTTTTCTTGGATGGAAGAGTGAGTAAAACCTTAATGCAACAAGTTGGGATTCTTGAATTTGTATCTAATTATTTTCTCTAATTCCTCCACTAACATCCTCCCTTTCTTGTGATCATCATCATCATGTGTCAACTGATTTCTTATATTTTCTTCAGTTAAATGAAGGTTTTGTGATGATGGAATATTAAGAAAGGCAAGATTTTCTTCTACTTTGTTTACTTCCATGGCTATATATTAGAACAAGTAATAAGAAAGTTGAATGAAGGTCTCTTGATGTATAGAGTGGTTTATAGAATAATGACAATGGGAATGTTGGGTTTTAAAAGGTTTAAATGAAAAATGAAAAGTTGTAACTTTTATGAAGAGTTGTATTTTTTCTGAAAAGTTACGACTTTTCTGAAGAGTTGCGACTTTTGCAAAAAGTTGTGATATTTCTGAAGGGTTGTGTCTTCTCGGAAAGACATTTCTGAAGGGTTGTGTCTTCTCGGAAAGATAGTGACTTTTTCGAAGGGTTGTGACTTTTCCAAAGGATTGTGATTTTTCCAATAAGAAACACTAAGCACCCCTATTCATACTACCCTTTGTTGTCTTTAAATAAAGGGTTTCCTCTCATTTTTTACAATGAATTTATGTCATTTTCCTTATTCTTCACAAACAAATTCTAGTGTACTTTACTACCTTTGAGTGATTCATTGATATCGTGGCTTTAGGTACCTATACTTTCTTTAACCTCGATACTTGAGGGCAATACTTTCTTTAAGGACACACTGTGCATTAAGAGAGCTCAATTTTCTTCTTTTCAGTATTGTTTATGTTTTGTTGCAAATTATATTTTCTTTACTGGTTTTAATTTTCTAGTTTATAAAATATACTTTAAAATTTTCTGTTTCTAGTTACGAAGTTCTGCAAAATATTGTTTTGAGTATCTTAGTAAGAAAAACTTCACCATTAATTAGAAAAAGTGTAAATAAAGATAAAGTCTTTATTGTGAGTATTTGTTTATACTAAACCATGTGTCACTACCTATATAGTAGTGATTAAGATCATTCTATCATGAAAGAATATATTTCATTATCCTCAAATACTTGATGACAATACTTTTTTTAATGACATACTATACATTAAGAGGGCTCAATTTTCTTCTTTTAAATATTGTTTCTATTTGTTGCAAATTATATTTTCTTTACTAGTTTTAACTTTCTAGTTTATAAAATATACTTTAAACTTCGTTGTATCTAATTACAAAGTTCTGTAAAATATTGTTTTGAGTATCTTAGTAAGAAAAATTTCATCCATAATTAGAAAAAGTGTAAATAAAGATAAAGTCTTTATTGTTAATATTTTTTTTATGCGAAACCATGTGTCAATTAATGACAGAAATGACTGCTTCTTTTCAAAATTGTGCTTCACCATTTATCAATTATGGTTGTATCATTACACAAACAACATGCCATTTGGTTGCCTATGCAAGTCAGACTATATTTTCATGACGATTTATACCGATGTAATATGAAGTAAATACGATCTCACAATGAATAAAAGTACCTTACAAATGATTATGAAAACAATATTTATAATGTGTGGGTTAATTGGTATTGTGGTCATTTAGTTTCTCTAGTATATGATATTACTAGTATGCAACCTTTAATTGATTATCTGCTTGTTTAAAAGAGTTGTATTCTTTTATGAAAGAAAGTCACTTAAAATATTAAAACTTTTTCATAAAAAGATGAGTCTATAAAACTATTTTGTATATCCATGAATATTGGTGAAAAGTCATATGCCATGTTTGTCTTGTAAAAGAAGCATTTGAGACATATGCTCTTATTGGACCTAATGAGACTATGTTCATGGGTAATTCTGTATTAACCAAATTTGAAGGTTATAGAAAGGTCTCTTTGAAAAGGATATCCGAAAAGGTGTTGACTTTAAACAATGTTTGTATATGCCTAGCATCCTTTTTTTATGCAACTGCCAGTACGAGTCACCCTCAATGAGCATTGGATCTCCCGTTGCCATCGCAGACTCAGATTGTGGTGGACTCTTGGTGTCCAGAGACTTGCTGTTTTTGCTTCTTTTGTACTTTTTATATGTATTTTGTATTTGTATTTTGGTTAGACAAAATTGATGTATATAGCCTTTTTGTATTTAGATGCTCCTGTACTAGTGACACCAGGTCTGGGATTGGTTCTTGTGTATAATTTGTCATTCTCAGTCATTTTGGGCCCGTTTTGTATATTTTGTATTATATTTACATATCTATACTATGGCCCCATTATATATCTTTATGTCTGCCTTTGTTTATTCTTTTCTATAAAATTATTGTCTTCCGCAAGTTTTGGGTTTTGGCTTGCCTACTGGGAGGTTTATGGTAGGTGCCATTACGAACCTATTTCGAGTCGTGACAATCAGGAGAGAAGTAAAAGGAAAAAGATAGGTTCCTTAACAATTTCCTACAAGGGAAGAGTATATTGCGTAACTTAGATAATCTAAATTCTAAATCTTTTTTGATGTTACAAATGTTCGATTTGTGAAGTAGATTAACTAAGAGATTATATGATTAAGTAAAGATGCTGAAGTATTACTATATGCGAAAATAAACTTACCATTGTAAGAATCAATCACTTCGGCTCAAGTTCAAAGTAATTTTAGTGTCCATATTGGAGGTTGATTCAAGTAAAAAGATTATGAATAAAACAATAGGTGATGTTTGAATTTTGACCTAATTAGTCCTAGGTGATTACGGTTAACGTTCCCTATAACAAAAGCTTTTAGCACCTAAACTTGTGAATGCAACAATCGATGTTAGCTCCTTTTTTATGGGCTGAATGCGGAAGCTAGCATTTGAAAGACATCTGTTTATGTAGCTTTTTTTTTTTTTTTTTTATATGGCGTGCAATTTATCAAAAAAAAAACTTGTACAAGGTTCTAATAGTTGATCTAGAAAGGTATGCTTTTTACCTTTTTTTTTTCCTTATTTTCTCCTCCTTGTTTGAGAGTGTATTACACACTCCTTGATGAGAGTGTAATAAAAGAGAGAGGTATGTTTCTCAAACTAATAACTGATAGTTTAGATATGAAACTCACACTCTCAATAGTTTAGGTGTGTTTTTGACACTTATCTCTAGTTGTTGTTGTATAAGTTTTGTAGCGGCTGGTTCTACTACTTTTGTCCTATACTACAACAAAGGAAAGCTGTAAAATGATAGACTTTCAAAAGGAATGCATCTTCATTCTTCTAGTATGTAAATATGTGGTGTAATGATCTGGTCGGTCATTTTTGAAAAGCTTCATAAATTTACAATCTTTCCCCTCCTGATATTGACCCCAAGCCTTTTATGATTATGTTTTGAAAGTTGGTTTTGAACTTTGAATTTAAAGATGAGAATTTTGTAAGTTTTGAGTTTGGAAGGCTAATATTGTTAAGGAAGTGGTTCCGGTGTCTTTTAGAGTTTCGAGGGTCGGAATGAAATTTCATCATTTCCATTAGTCCCAGAATGTGGAATACGGTCTGTGAGAGTTGCCGGTTTTAGATTCGAAGTCTTTTTGAGGATTTGAGGTCCTAAGTTGTGAAATTGTGGAAAGTTAGCCTTTGGATTGATTTTGGTCAACATTTGGGGTTCAGATGCTCGGGTCGGAATTCCGAGAGTTCCATTGGATTTGGGGAATGAAATTAGGCATAGGTGAGGTCTTGGTTAATTTTGAGAGGTCCCGAGCTTGTTTTAGAATTTTTAGGCATTGAGTTACTTTCTTGTTGTTTTCATAGATGTCTTGTCTAGGAGACCACAAATTCGTATTTCGACGGTTTCATTGAGTCCGTACGAGTATAATCTTTTTGTATATTCGATTTGTGTGTGCGAGGTTCTGAACGAATCCCATAGTCCTTTCGTTGTATTATGTTTGGTTGTGTTTGCTGGTGTCTGCACGCCTCATTTTTGCGATGGCCAGTCGCTTAAGCGACCTTCGCAAAAGTGAGGATCTCTTTGCTTAAGAGAGCTTCGCAAAAGCAAAGTGGGCTTCACTTTTGCGAGACGCACCATTTTTGTGGGGTTCACTTTTGCGAACCTGGGTCGCTTTTGCGACATCAAAGGGAGGTTTTAGACCTGAAATTTCGAGGTTCAAGCCCCACTTTTCATTTTTGAGCTTGGAAAATCCTTGGTGGCAATTTTTGAAATGCTTTCTTGTGTTAAATTATTTGGGTAAGATTTTGTAATCCTAAAACTTCATTTATCTTTGATTATTTGTGGATTTTAACATCAAAATTTGGAATTTTGATTGGTAAATGGCAAGGTTTTTCAAGAACTCAAGTTCTAAACTAAAATGAAGATTGTGAACTGATTTGAGTCCTTTTGCCAAATGGTTTTTACCAATGAGTTCCTAAGGCCTTGAGTAATGTTTTTAAGTGTTGATTTTTAGATTCAAACCTTCTTTTTTGAATCGGGTTTTGAGTTGATTGGCCTATTTATCAAAGAAATTGATGTGGGCATTGTTGAGAAATTTATTGTTAATACTTGATTGTTATAGATTGTGTGGCTTTGGAAATTGGTCAGAAGGGAAAGACTCAACTCACTACTAGAAATTTGATATACAACAGTTCTTCAGTTACCATTGCAATAGGCTACTATACCGTTGCATTAGCTCTAATGCTACAGTTTTGGCAACCGTTACAACAGATCGTGTAACATTAGCTCTATAGCCACAGTTTTGTCCGACGGTTTATATAACTGTGGCAATAGGAACCCCTATTTCGTCGGTCTACACCTTAAGTATTACCCCATGGTTAGTACTCTATTGGGACAGTTGTTAACCGTCGCATTAGACATTTATGCAACGATTATTCACATGCTATGGCTACATTTTTCTCTTTTTAATCAACAATCATTTCAGTCAATTACAATGGTTTTTATTTGATAATGCAACAGTTCTAAGCTACTATGACTATTACTCCATGCTATTGCTACAGTTATTATAGGGTAATGCAACAATTCTTTTCTTATTGCAACAACTACTATTAGGCTTTTGCAACAGTAACTATTGGTCTACTGCCACAAATATTACAAAGCTACTACAACAATATTACCATAGAACATAAAATACACTATTTGATCACAAAAATGAACTCTTCAATACCAAGATTTCAATCCAAGAGAGTAATATGAACATATAATAGCAAAATACAAATATTTTTTGACTGTTCTAAAATGGTAAAACACACCACAATTTTCAATCTTCATCAAAATAAATAGATTTGTAGAACAAAGATTATTAAAGTTAATTAATATCAATCCAGTCAGCTCCTATGTCAAGTCTTCAGTACTGCTTTCATCTCCTTCTTCAATTCATCACCTACAATAAAATACAAAATAATTTAGCAATGTTTACATTAAGGTATGATAGTGAAAGATGTGAAAGTTGAAAGTCATGCATTCACAATGATTGTGCCTTTGTTGATTGTCATTTGAACAACCCAGACTTACTTAACAAACAAGACACATAATTGAGTCAAATTGATCAACAATATTTCAGCCACACACTATATAAAGCACAACCATACAAGCATAATTGTACTCAACCATACTAGCAGAATTGTTCTCAACCAATTAAACTATTTCTTGAAGGAAATAGCATGACAAATAGTTTCTACAAGGTGCAGAACTTACAATAGGTAACTGCCAGAAGACATTCTACCATCCGCGGAGAGCACACCTAGGTGAAGAAGTAGTAAAGAACCACTAAAATAATAAAATACTTAACCAGCATGAGCCTAAATTTAGGGGAATCAAACGTATGATTAATACCACAAATACATAAAAAAAAAAAAAAAAATTGAATAATACACTCAAATCATTATTGCATAAATCACAATTTTCTTCCATCAAGTTTCACAAAGATCAAATCCATAAAATCAGTTCATTATTTCCTTATATCCTATTAAATAGTAATAAATTTCACACCATTTTCTTGTAACTCGACATTGTAAATCTGAAAGAAAATGGAGTACTTAAGCTCGCTTTTAATGAATGATAACGACAAACACGAAGAAGAAAATTAGTGACACTAACCTTGATCAGCCACTTGTGTAGAAGTACAAATTTCTCTTGGACAAGGAACGAACAATGCTGCTAGTATGTTACGATCAATTAAACCTGCATGCTGAAGTTGTGCAATTACATCCATAATAACTTCTTGTCGCATAGTTTTCTTTTGTTCCTCCATTTGTTTCTCCATCTTTTGAATTCTTTCTTGCATTTGTTGCACTACATCATTTGTGTCATTTAAAGATTGTTTAGAATTTCCAACTTTTTTTTTCAATATAGTCTTTGTAACCACCACTCCATATAGTCTTAGACGTCCTGGATGTTCAAGACCAACGACGGCTGAAAATACGTCAACAGACTGATCATTTGTGTCCATTTGTGTTTCAATTTCCTCCATTTTAGCCTAACAAAGTATATCCAATAAGTAGACATGTAAATTAAAATCCAGAGCACATATTTGATCTCAATAAAAACTTGTAAATAGACAATAGTCATACAATTTTACTATTTGTGTTTTCATTCGAGGTCTTGTACAGCCGTCCATGTTTCCTTGTTCTTGTGACCACGAAGATCTCCTTAGCTGATACAGTTTCCTTTTCCTTTTCCTAGTCAAACAAAAATAAATATCAAAAAATTCTTAAATAACAGGTTAATAATCATTAATAAACAAAAGAATGCACCAATTTGTCATGGATTAAAGCAAAACTCTTTTTGCCTGCGGTGTGTGGATTCATCAGCTTTTTCCGATTCTTAGTATTTGTTTCAGACATTTTCTGCAAATAAATAAATGAATAATGTAAACCAAAAGCTTATGGTGCTACATAATGTACTAGAAAAGGTCAATGCTCCTTATTTTATAACTACTATCAAAAGGTAAAATTTAGATTTATCCCAATGTAACAAATAGTAGTAAAAATATATAGTTCATGCTTCCATACTGGCCAATTACTCACACTTGTATTAGAATGCTCCTACATACAAACAAATCATTGTAACTTAATTCAAAGCTACATGTTTAGACTCTAACTAAAAGTCTGCACAAATACATTTTTGGTGGTTCTCCATTCAAGTTGCTTCTTGTTTATAGAATGTATCTTATTGGAAGACTCAAAATTCAGTCTCTCACTCTTAGTAATTGATAATGAACAAGAAATTTACTTAGGTGATACATTTGGTTATTCTTTTTCACTTAACAATGAGCTAGACATATCATCACTACCACTCAATGGAACATCATCTGAGAATGGAGGATACATACTCATCTGTACATATCATCTCCCTACTTATATGTGAATCACTTATGGCTTCAATAAAAGATAAACTGACTGAGTTATCAAAGTATGTTTCAACCCTGAGTATAGCCTGAAGAACAAGTTGTTTGAAGAAACTTTTAAGACATCAACTAGCAATTTAAAACAAAAAAAACATCAGACCAATCACCACCCTGGCAAAAGAAACTACACTACACAGAAGAGAATAGGAAAATAAAAAATTTGTCAACTTGAGACTCTGAAATACATTTTACCTTGAATTTCTCAAACTTTTAATATTTGAGGAGCTCTCTAAACTGACATTCTGGAATATGACCAGGCTTTTTGGCCATTCAAATTTCATCATTGTCGTATGGGTCATAATAATTTATCTTCAAATCAGTTCTATGCCTTCTCCAAGCTTCTCGAATTGTTACCAAAGTACAACCTTTCGCAGCTTTAGGAATAATGTATATCTCCTACACTTTCATGTCAATCAGTTAACAAATAGATGCAAAACACTTTTACAAATATTTAAATATTGAAAATTTCAAACCTTGGTGTAATCCCATAAATCCTTTTTGGTGTCCATGTTCCTCCAATCAAATATATCAAATGGGCAAAGTGTCGTAGTTCTTGCCAATGTGCCTAGGAAGCTACTTAACTCAGTTACAACTTTATCAGTAGGACTAACAGGTTGATTTAACCTATTTAGTGTGATCAATTTACGCTTGCATCGGCTATGTACATTATGCATTTGCGTTCTGCCTCTTGTATTTTGAGTGGGAAGGCCTTCAACAATAAGAAATACAAGAAATTAGAAATCATGGATGAATTCAACAAGTTTCTAAGCTTATATGTTACCTTGTTCTTCAGATTGTTCATTTGTTGGAGGAATGGTAGAATTCATTTGCACTTGCTCCTCTAGAGGCTGCTCCTCTGGAGGTTGTTCCTCTACGGACTGTCTATTTTCTTCAGATTGTCCATTTGCTCCAGATTGTAGTGCTACTAGTTGTTGTTCCTCAATTAATTTTAGAAGATGTCCTTTCTCTAACTCTATAGCTTGAACAATTTCATTTGTTGTCAATAACCGTTATTTTTATTTGCCAAGAATGATAACGATCCAGGTTTAGCGAAGTTCTTTTTTGCTTTTTTCTTTTTTTTTGAAGGCTCTTGTTGACTCATGACTATTCAAATCTAAACAAATAATCAAAAAGATCTTACAAATCACATTTTTTATCAGTAAACCTGCATAAATCTAACTTTCAGATAGAACAACAACAATCATGAGGCACTAAATAGAGGTGGAACATTATTTCTGAATAAGCATCCTAACTTTAGCAAGCGATGGACTAGCAGAAGTTGATATGCCATCCTTCGGCTACATCTAATACTTCTTTAAAGAAAATCAAGCATTTAGTACTTAAGACCAATTAATCAGCAAAATTTCAGAATATGAGAAATAAAGAAAGATATTAGAACATGGATTCTTGTTGGTCGACTATGAAGTAGAAGATTCCTCAAAGAATGTAAAAACATGAATACTGAAAAATGAATAAGAGAGAAAAACGACTTAACAAACATATTAATCTCAAAAGAAGTATATAAACAGAGACAAGCCTATAAAATAAGCACATTAATAGATATAGAAGAAGAGACAATCGACATTCATAATTGATATGATGCAACTCAAAGGGAATTTATTACGCACTACAAAAAAAGAGTATTTATCTGAACTAGTTAAAAAAAACCTTTGTCAATCATCAACTTCCATCCAATCCCAATAAGTATCATCAACGTCATCCTCCTCTTCTGAATATTCCATAGTTACATCTTCAGAATATTGTGCAAGGGAAGACACTTCAATGATAACAACGGGGAGATTTTCTCTTGACCATCTAACATCAACATCGAGTAATCTTTTCGATGAACCAATGTCATCATGATTAGTCTCCCTCCAAAATGTTTCTTCAATATAAGGGCAATTCTCTTCCTCCAAATCATATAAGTCAACAGGAAATTTATTTCTTGCATAATAAATATTTTTCTCAATTGGGTGGAGCTCCACATAAAAAATCTTGATGGAATTGAGATGCTAGTACAAAGGGATCATTTGTGCCACATTTTCTATTGAAGTATACCTGAGTCAATCCATATTCATCAACTTCATTATGAAACCAATCATATCTAAATAGCACAACACTAAAACAACCCCAATTGAAAGGATTTTCTATAGGTAACTTAAGTTGTAGATATTTACTATAGTAAATGATTCGTGGATTCAAGTTTTTTAGTATTTTGTTGAAAAAATCAGAATGCTGATTGATTTTCTTAACATTAGAGCAGTTCATTAGTCATTTCCTAACAAATTCATACTTGGTCACAAGCTGAAAATTTAATGCAACAGGGGAATCAATATTTTTTGGATTTATTAAAACAAATAAGGTTATTTCTACTGTCCAGACCTAACTTTATTTTGACAATGATTGTTCATAATCTTTCCTAATGCTCAACTTCAACAGCTCGTTCTAGTTTCCTCTTTCATAAACTGATCTCACATCAACTACAAAACTCAGTCTACTATCTTTATACAAAAAAAATTTCCATGTTAATGGACATCCAAATGACATGAGTCACTTGTAGTTGGATAAGGTAAATCAAAATCTATAAGCTAAAAATTAATACATCATGAGGACTTGCAAGTGCAAAGTTAGAATTTCCTGATCACTTGACAAAGAAACAGATCTGCAACTAAAAGGTTTAGAATCAAACTCTCGAAAGATCCCTAAATATAAAATGTTAAATAGATAATTTAGAGTATCTCAACAAGAACCATCATTTCAACTAAGTTTTTTGCCATCCACCTTTAATTTGACAAAATAGGAAATCTTAAGAGTGAAGTTAGTACATGAATTTGTTGTATTATTGATGAATCATTTGTGCTTGATCTATAACAAGGTCATTTATGGGCCAAGAAAGTTAACAACTTAAATCATTTTTCGATGAAAAAGAGTTCTTTCACAAAGTCAAGGCAAAACCTCTCTAAATTTCCAGCACACACACACACACACATATATATATACTAGTTTAGTCCTTACATAAATATAGAAAGAAGTAAAAGAAAGAATAGTAGTAATAAGAAGCTCTAAGAGGGCAAGAGATTATCAATAATAGATTCAATAATTTCTTACTTAAAAGTGTCAGGTGCCTTGTTACTAAATTCTGGCAATTTGATGTCTCATCTGTATCAAGGGTGAACTCAGAAATTTAATAAATAAAATTTAGCCACAAATTTCACCATCAAAAATACAATAAAATTGAGTTTTCACCTATTGATTTACTTAGATTGGACATCAGTTAAATGAAATCTTCTGCTTACAATCAGTAATGATACTTTGGCTAACTATATAGAGAACTTGGTTGTGTTTTCTATAGATATATCGCATAGTTAGCAAGTCACGCTAGGAAAATTGTAAATATAGACAAGCAACACTTACCCAATTTCTGAATCAGAACAAGAAAGATTGAAAGAGAAGGGAAAATACAATTCAGTCATTTCATGATTACTAGAAAAATCTTCAGGCTTAGTATCTAACAAAGAAACAGTAACAACCAGTGGTTATCAAAAGAGGGACTAAAAAACTACATCTTCTAAGCTTACAGATACGACAACTAGAATAAAAAAAATTCTCAAATCTAGTGTTGGGTTTTCAAATCTGAAAAAGGGATACGATATCGACAAATCAAAAGAGAAAAATGATAGAAATCACTATGGAACTCACATACGTAGTTGTTGTAGCAAGACATCAGCAAAAATTGAAGTTCAGAACAACAACTTTAGACTTTCGTCCAACATGGGATTTCAATTCACATTCAAAGACGTAGAAAATCACTTTAAATTGTATTTCGACAACTTTGAAATCAGTTTATAGTAAATTTCAGTTCACTCAAAATGCAAATAAAAATATTACAAGCATTAGAATGAAATAAACTACCAATCGAGTATTGACTAATAAAATTGAAACCAACTTCTTAAAGAAATTTCGCACAGAGTTCATAAATCTTCACCAAATTTAAAATACAAACTATAAACCACAAATAGATTACATCACAGACCTAAATTAGAAAAAATAACATAAATTTCAGACAAACCCATTTGTTATTCTTTAAGACTTTTGAGAAACCTTTCAATGGAGTTTCAGATTATTCAAAATAGTATATGCATAACAAATTAGAGACAGTGGGTACTTAGAAATAATGGAGTAGACATAGGAAACTTAAAAGTAGTACACCTTTGTATGCAAAAGCTTGCAGTCGATGAAGATTATTGTTAAGAATAAGACCAGTAGAGATGAACTAAAGAAGCCCAAATTGAAGAAGACGAAGAACCTCACTCTGAAGAAGATGACCGAAGCTTGTTGAAGAATACTACTGCCGTTAGCCGCAGCTCATCATTACATTGAAGAAGAAGATCGATGCATTTTAGAAACCCCTTTTAAAAGAAGACTGGATATTTCAGCCCAAATGAAATTAATGACACTTTAGCTAGAGTAGTGGAGGGAAATATATTTTTTGGGGAATAAAATTCGCGGGTTGGCTAAAAATAATTTTTTTTTCACTAAAATAACCATTGCCACAGAGTCCTTAAGTGCGACGATTGTAAAATATGTTGCCTTAGGCACTCTGCAGCGACGATTTTAAGAATAATGCTATGGTTATCTCTAATTATTGTTCTATTAGATGCCATGATATATTGAAACAGTCATAACTATTGCAATAGATAATATATTGCAACGGTTGTATAAGTGTTGCCAAATATCTTTGACAATATGTCAAATTTCTAGTAGTTACTCTTGGGGTAATTAATTTATTGATTTGAGGAAAGCGATCACCTAAACCTTGTAATCTAGTAGAATTCGTGTATTTCCTCCATTGTTTGTGCGTTGGGAGTAATGGGAATGAGGTGAGGGATTCATTGTTCCACTTTAATAAGCATAATGAATAAAAAGGGGTTAAATAAAAGATTATGTCTTGATCATAATGCATAAGAATTGCCTTGTGATGGCCCCTATTTGTTTGTTTGATGAAATACTTGATAGCTGAATGTGGACTTGAATTGCATGAATTGTTGTCTCTCCCTTGTGGTGTGTCATTGCTTGTGTGCATTGATTGTTGAAAACTGTGACAAGACATGTGAGGGTTATGATGCCGAGGTCATTTCTAACAAGTGTTATGATGCCGAGGTCATTTTTGGCTAGTGACTTGATATAAAGCCGATGGAAATAGTTTCGGGTAGTGAAATGATATAAAGTTTATGGGAAATGGTTCCAGCTAGTGATATTGTGCCGATGGGAAATGGTTTTGGCGAGAAAATGATTATTGTGATTTGATATATTTTGATGCTTATGTTTGACTTGTTAATTGTGACCGATATACTTGTTACATGTGATTGGTCTACTTGACATTGAAATTGACTTACTTGATACATGTTGGTTGTAAACTTATGTGTTTTGGACTATGCATATTGAGCCTTGTAAATTGTGTATTGTAGAGCTGCTTGGTTGGGCTGATTTCTATACAGGTTGTATTTTGAGGAGTTATAGTTGTGATTAAAGGAGTGTTCAATTTCTAGATATATACCTTGCTCATTAGGTTGCTTTCAGGGCATGCTGGTGGTACTAACTCCTTGCTTCTACACTTGTGTAGGCTCTGAGCCCGGTATAGCGTGATTGCTCTTCTTCTCACTTTTCAAGGCTTGTCAAAGGACTATTGAGAAATAACTGCTTGTAATTTTGGCGGGCCCTTTTTTTCCTTTTCTGTATTCTTTGTTCTATTTGAGAAACAAAGACTTGAGACTTGTACTTCTTAATTCCACACTTTTTGCACTAGATTCTTGTACACGTGACAACTAGGTTTTGGGGTGTTAATCAAAAGAATAAGTCTTTTTGCTCTTATCTTGTTTTTGCTTTATCTTTTCACTTTTTTTGTTTCATTTGGTTGAGGCTTACTTATCTTGGTGGAAATAGACAAGTGGCATCACGTCCATTTTTTGATCGTGACATGTGGGTAGCAACCAGAAGAATGTCCAATGTGGCAACATGCAAGCATATAATATTTCTTGCTACTTTGTAACATTTTGTTCCTCAATACGAGCACATATCATGGAGCATTAATAAGTTAACATTTAGTCTTGATAAATGACGAAAACAAGTATAAATTACTTGTTTTTGGTGTTTGAACCTTTTTATAATGTAGTAGTTAAACACACCAGACAAACAATACTAATGTTCAGTTAATTGTCTGTGTTATGCACACTCATGAGCCATCTAGTATATGCATAGAAGAAATTGTTTTCTTAGTTATGGAAGAAGACTAATGTCAGTAAAAGGTTTAAGGGTTAATATTAATAAAAAGAGTAATACTTGCTACTAATCAACAAGGAACTTAACATTAATAAGGGAGCAAATAATGATTTAACCATCATATTGTCATAAGACAAATCAAAAAATTAAAATCAATATTTGTAATTTTAATTATAGCTATTAAGAAATGATAATTCTTTTTGAGATTGTTAAGATGTATGCGTCCACTATCAGTCAATGGACCAGGTCCCTTGACACAGCAAGAATAGTAAAACAAGCACAAGTAGTAAAGTAAACAACACAAGTTGTTTACGTGAAAAACCCCTTGCTCAATGGCGGTGAAAACCACGACCTGTCCTCAAGGATTTCAACCCAACTCCATTTCACTCAAATGGAGCAACGATTCAGATTACAACTAAGCAATAACATTATTTCCCACTAAGCCACCTAACTCTAGATAACTTAGACTTCAACTAAGCAATAACAATGTAGCCCACTAAACCACCTAACACTAGATGATTTAGAATTCAACTAAGCAGCAACAATGTTGCCCACTAAACAAGTTAACCTTAACTGACTTAGACTTTTGATTGAACAAAACAAATATCTAATTCCTTTATGGCACAGGAATAGATTTACAAGATAAGCACAAAAGTATAAACCTAAGAAAACTAAGACACATGCAGCTATATTAAGTCCATGTTGCTCTTGGGGAAGATACTTTTCGATGAAGTGGTTTTTCTTGAGTTCTTGAGTATTTCAGGAATGCAAAAACTGAGGTTATGTCTATTTTGTATTACCTTATAAAGATAGACACAACCTTAGAGGCCAACTATTGGTCGATGATTCTGGCACGCTTGGGAGTCGTGCACCAATCTCACCAACTTCTGTACTTTTTCCTACTGTCATTTGCTCATGTATTGGCACAAAGAATCAGGTCCCCTTACAAGATCCCTTTGTTTATCTAATCATCGAAACTAAAAATAGAATTTCCCCCCTTTTTGATGATGACAAACACACACTACCATATCAACACCAGTGTATATCAAACACAAATGCCCTTCCCCCTCTCATCAGTACATGTCTTCCACTTCTGTGAATCAGTACATGTCTTTCGCTTCTGTGAACTAGACAACTTTCTATCCTATGCAACCAATATTTTCCCCCTTTGGCATCATAAAAAATAGAAACAGTAAACCAGGATTAAAAGTAAGCCTTCAAAGCAACATCATAGACTACGACAACACATCACAGCAGAAAAGCAGAGAGATAGGATTAATAAAACAAAACAAGAATCCATTACATTTCATAAGAGAAAGCATTCAATACGTTAAAAGAAAACTTCTTAAGAGAACCCCGAGACACTGCCCACACAAAAACAAAAGGGAGGATAAGAAAGGGACTATGTGGAGGGAGGCTGACGAGTGAGGGATTTGATGACAAGAGTAAGTTGATCATTGGCACTATCATGAGCCTTGATCAGCTTCTCTTGAAGATCAGCATTCTGAGCCAAGAGATTTACATTCTTCATCCTTAATTCATTGACTTCTGATGCACCAAGTCCTTCTGTTTGTGCTTTGGCCAACTGAGCCTTCTATAAGGCAATCTCAACATCCTTTTTGCCCATAAGCACAGTCATCTCCTCTAATTCATGCTTAAGTTGACTCTGTTCCACCACTAACTGAGACATTTTTCTCAGTTGCCCTGTTCTTCCTTCTTTGCATTCACACTCAACCAAAGTGTTTAGAGAAAAAATAACTGTTCCAACAGTACCAGCTCCCACAGGAACGTCCAATTGTTTGAACACCTTGGTGAGAAAATACCCATATCCCATGCCATGTTTACCCTTTTGTTCCACCATTGTTTTGTGCATATGCTCTAACATGAGGGTTGGAAGATTCAGAAGATCAAACTTGCAAAGAGCCTCCATCAGAAACAGATCAGCAGCAGAGGCAACTTTTCTTTTCCCAGACCTTGGAAGAACCACTTTTTTAACAAACTCAAATAGCAGTTGGTAGTCTCCCTTCATGAGCTTCTTTTGAATTCCTGCACAATTCATCTTTGGGACTTTGGCACACTCATTTGCAGAGCTTTTACTGCAGGTTTTTCCTGCAATAGATCTGACCCCTTCTCTAGGCACAACCAAGATTTCTCCTAATCTTTCTTCATTCAAATGAAAACTTCTATTTCCAACTATCGTGTTGATGCTTCCATTCTCTGTGAACTCAACATTGTGATAAAAGTCCCTTACTTGTTCCTCATGCAACACAGACGAATGTGTCACGAACAAGTGAGTCCATGATTGAATCTCAACTATATCTGCCAAGGTGCGTATGCCAAGTTTCTTGATTATCTCAAGATAAAAAACTCTTCCACCAAGGACTTTCTGCATTCGCAGATTGTCAACACTGTCCTTTTTGGTTTCATCCTTATTGACTTTCTTCCTCTTGGTGCCTGGTCCCCTCTCAGACTTGAGTGCAGAATCTTTGATAGGTCTCGTAGAATTAGGCGACACTTTTCTTTCCTATTTGTATCTCTCCTTTCCTTTCTTCTTTTTCGATTCCTTGCCCTTCCCCTTTGTTGTAGCACCAACCCTTTTGATAGAAGGTTTCCTAGATTTTGGTTTGCACTTCTTCTTTCCTTTTTCCTCCTTCTTTCTTAGTTCGGAGGCTAGAGTGATGTGTTCTGACACCATATCACTTTCTGATTGTTCATTAGAAACATCCACAACCCCTTCAACTTCTCTTCACTAATCTCTCTTCTTCTCCTACTTTTAATGGTACAGGCCTTATTTCCCTTCATAACAGCACTCATAAGTTTGTGAGCAACTCCCTGGTAGAAGGTTTCCTTGTTCGAGTCTCCTCTACGACCTTCTCATTTCCCTTGCTGGTGACAGGGACCATTCTTCTTTGTAAGGCCCAGCGTAGAGGAGTATTGTCCTCTTCATCATCGTCTGAATCACTAGAAGGGGGGGGGGGGGGGGTAGTCCAGCATCAGGGGCTCTGTCAAACACTGGTTCTGTATCTCCAAGAATATCCTCTGCAAAACTATTTTCTTCATCATTTCTCACTCCTTCTCTTATTTTTGTCAGACTTTCCACAACTATATTCTTACTTGCAGCAAAAATTTTGGATTCAGAGTACCTACTCTCTGGAAGATCTCCCTCAAACAAGCAGTCAGATAGTACAGACGAATGAGGACCAAGTTGAAATGAGGGCGCTAGATTATTTTATGATCTATAGGAGATTTTGGAGTAGGATGACTGGTTTCTGTAATGTTGACCAGAAAAATAGACACCATTTTTGTTGGAGATAGAGCACATGAAGAGGTGTAGAAGGCTACTGGATCTATTTCATTCAGAGAGTCTAGCATTTGCTTAAAAGGAGAACGTGATTGAGACATATTTCAGAACGAAAATGAGAGAAGATTGGAAGAAGAAAATATTAGGGTTTTCATAAAGCTTTAGAGAAGAGAGTTTGAAGAGTGTGAGAAAAGAAATGAAGGGAAGGATTATAAAAAGAAATTGAAAGGATGTGTCAGGTCCTTGATCAAACGCGTCACTTGGACTTAAAGCGATGGGACAATGGTAAAAATGGTTGATGACTGACACATGGAGGTCTCAAAGGTTCTCATAATCTGTTCAAAACATAATGTAGAGAATGCTAACCTTTAGAAAGGACCAATTCCCAATTTGCAAATTGATAAGGTTGATCCCTGAGTAGTTATGACTTTTACTCACTCAAGTGATTCCCCATGAGTGTATACCTGTAAAAGGTACACAATTAATCTTAGCAACGCTAATGAGGATACTTGCCCTTCTGATCATAGACAATGAGGGTTGGATGCCTTTGGATAAAATCAACTTAGTCCATTTTCATTATTCCCAACTTCAATATGTTGCTCTCGAACTGATCTTTGCTTAGAGCTTTAGTGAATCTATCAGTGATTTGATCTTCAATTCTGCAGTATTGC
The DNA here is from genome assembly GCA_037074985.1 of Solanum bulbocastanum. Taxonomy (NCBI): domain Eukaryota; kingdom Viridiplantae; phylum Streptophyta; class Magnoliopsida; order Solanales; family Solanaceae; genus Solanum; species Solanum bulbocastanum. The sequence continues at coordinate 14,134,767 of CM073601.1, forward strand.
ATGCAAATGTTCCCCTTTTAAACATTGTCTCTTAAAAAGTGATGTCTCACAACAATATGCTTTGTTCTCTTATGCTGATTTGGATTCTTCCCCATATTGACAGCACTTGTATCGTCACATATGAGTGGAATGGTATGAGTGAGTACTCCAAAATCCTCAAGTTGTTGCTTTATCCATAGTAGTTGTGTACAATAAGATGTAGCTGCTACAAATTCTACCTCAGCTATGGAGAGAGCCACTGAATTTTGTTTCTTGGTTCTCGAGGAGATGAGTGAGGATAATAGAAAGTGAGTCATTCCTGAAGTGCTCTTCCTATCCACTAGGTAACCTTCAAAGTCTCTATCTGCACACCCCACCAGTTCAAAGGAATCTCCTGTTGGATAAAATAGGACCAGGTCCCTTATCTTCTTTAAATACCTCAGAATCTTCTTGGCTGCTTTTAAATCTGACTTCCTAGGACAAGCTTGAAATCTTGCGCACATGCCTACACTGAAGACGGTGTTAGGCTTGCTTGTTGTTAGACATAGCGATGATCCAACAATTCCTCTGTACATAGTTTGATTCACTAAGGCATCAAAATCATATGCTCCTAATTTTGACTTTGTACCCATAGGAGTGTTAATAGGCTTGGAATCCATCATATGAAATTTCTTCAGTAGCTTCTTTATGTATTGCTCTTGGCAAATTGAGGTGCCACTTGAGGTTTGCTTGATCTACAGCCCTAAGAAAAAATTCAGCTCTCCCATCATACTCATTTCAAATTCATCCCCCATTAGTGTGGCAAATTCTTCACATAGGACCTCAGAAGTTGCTCCAAAAAAAATATTGTCCATATACACCTGAATGATGTGCAACTATTTGCCTCTTGTCTTCAGGAATAAAGTGTTGTCTATCTTTCCCCTTTTGAATCCATTTTTCATAAGAAATCTGGACAACCTTTCATACCAAGCTCTGGGAGCCTGTTTCAGTCCATACAGAGCCTTGTCCAGTTTAAACACATGATTTGGGCAGTCAACATCTTCAAAGCCAAGCGGTTTCTTTACATACACTTTTTCCTTCAAGTTACCATTTAAGAATGCACTTTTGACATTCATTTGAAAGAGCTTGAATTCCATGAATGCTGCAAAGGCAATAAGAATTCTAATAGCCTTCATGCTAGCATAGAGGCAAATGTTTCATCATAGTCAGTGCCTTCTTCTTGATTATAACCCAGAACCATCAGCCTTGATTTGTTCCTTGTGATGACACCATTTTCATCAAGCTTCCAAAACCATCAGCCTTGATTTGTTCCTTGTGATGACACCATTTTCATCAAGCTTATTTTTGAACACCATCCTGGTCCCTATGATAGTTTTGTCAGCAGGTCTAGGTACCAGGTACCATACTTTGCTCCGCTCAAATTGATGAAGCTCTTCTTGCATGGAATTTACACAATCAACATCTTTTAGAGCTTCCTTGATATTTTTGGGCTCAACATTGGATATGAATGCTGAGAATGACACTAGATTTCTAGTTTTGGATCTACTTTGCATTCCAGAATTCAATGGAGAAATGAGATTATCAAGAGGATGAGATGACTGATGTTTTCTCCTTGACATAGCATTAGCTTGCTCCTCTTCATCTTCGAAATCATCATTTTCAGGTTGAGGCAAATCCTCAGGTTCAATATTGTCAGATACACTAGGTCTCTCGTCAGGCTCATCATTTTCATAGGCTTCTTCAATCTGACCAGGTTCAATGTTGTTAGGATTTAGACTTCCTTCAGCTTGTGACTGATTCACCCCATCTCTCTGAATTTGAAGAAGTTCATCCATCTTATTGTCATCCTTGTTCTTTAGATATGTGAGATCACCAGCTTTATCAAAGATCACATGAACACTTTCTTCAATGCACAGTGTAATCTTATTGTATACTTTATAGGCTTTACTTGAAGAGGAATAACTTACAAATACTCTTTCATCAATTCTAGAATCAAATTTTCCTAGATCATCTTTCCCATTGTTCAGCACAAATAATTTGCACCCAAAAGCCCTTAAATAATTCATTTTGGGCTTTTTATTGTTGAATAGATCATAAGGAGTTTTCTCCAGTAGAGACCTAATCAAGCATCTGTTAGTCACATAACAAGCAGTGTTAATTGCTTCAGCCTAGAAGTTCTTTGGAAGACTTGAGTCTTTGATCATGGTTCTGGCAATATCAACCAGATTTCTGTTCTTCCTTTCAACTACACCATTTTGTTGAGGTGTTCTAGAAGCTAATAAGTTATGATGGATTCCACTTTCCGCACAAAAATTTTCATACTTTGTTCCATGATCAGACCTGATCCCTGCAATCTTGCAGTTCAGCTTTGTTTGAATCATTTTGACAAGAGTCATCAACACATCGAATGTTTCATCTTTGGACTTGAGAAACGTAGTCCAAGTGAATCTTGAATAGTCATCCACAACCACCAAAATATATTTCTTTCCACCTCTACTTTGAATTTTCATAGGCCCACAGAGATCCATGCGAATTAGCTCAAGAGGCCTTGAAGAACTCACTTGCTTCTTTGATTTTAATGATGATCTGGTCTATTTACCTTTGACACATGCTTCACACACCTTGTCATTACTGAATTTCAGTTAAGGTAAGCCACGAACCAGGTCCATGGAGACAAGTTTGTTTAGCAAGGAGGAGCTCACATGACCAAGTCTTTTGTTCCATAAGTTAGCATTGTCACTTTAGGCACTGAGACAAGTTAGATCATCTCATTGAGCAGTATCTAGGTCAGCCACATAAATGCTCTTGTGCCTTCTAGCTATTAAGATCACCTCATTTGTTTACAGGTTAATAACAATGAACTTTTCTGATAGAAATATGACTTCATTGCCTTTATCACAAATTTGAGACACACTGAGAATACTGTATTTTAGTCCACTCATATAGTACACCTTCTCGATTGAGTGTTCAACCGATTTTCTAATTCTTCCAACACCAATAATATACCTTTTTTTCCATTACCAAACGAGACACCTCCACCTTGAAGTGCCTTGAGAGAAAGGAATTTTTTCAGTCCTTCCAGTCATATGCTTTGAGCATCCACTCTCCATGAACCAGCACTGAATGGTACCTCCTCTACTCCCCTACAACAAAGATTACTTGTTAGACTTAGGAACTCATTTTAGTCTGAGTTCCTAGTAAGCAGATAGAGGCGTAATGAGAGGACTTCTTGTCTAATGAGGCAAAATAGTCTTTCTCATGTTAGAAGACCTAGGAATATGAGTAGGTCCCTTGTTCTGTGTAACTTTCCATCTAGAGTAGACTGAAAATTTTTCTTGAGAGGCTTTCCAGGCTGACAATCCTTTTTTGAGATGATCATTGCGACCATAGTGAAGACATAACAGATTATCGAACACAGACAGATACTTGCTACGGGGATTATAGGGAGGACTATCATTTAAGCTTCCTAAACCCATTCTATTGTTCTGACCTTGACTAGTAATGTTTGAAAGTAGTTTAGTGGAGTTAGTCCATCTTAGAGATTTTTTCAGTTCTTCTTTGAGACCAACCAGGTCCCTTTCCATCTGACCATTTCTCTCCAAGGCTAATGCAAATCTAGATTCAGCAGTGTTTAGACTAGTTTCTAGATCTATTTGCAAGCTGCTTGCCTCTCCCTTTCCTCTCTCTGCCAGATTTCTTACTCATCATCTTTAGTTTCTCCTTGAGTTCTAGCTTTTCAGTCTCCAAAACTGTCAGTTGTTCCTCAATAACAGACATCTGATCAACCAAGGCTAACTTTTCTTCATGGAAAATATCCAAACTGTTGTTCATTGAGTCCTTTTCAGTTGTTAACTCCGTAACAGAGTCAATCAAAACAGCAGCTAGATTCCTCAACCTTCTAATGGAGTAAACATTCAAGTTTTGTTTAAGGTCAGAAAGAGTTACCTCATCCTCAGCTTCTTCTTCATCAGATTTTTCCATGAAGGCAAACATGGTATCGAACACATCTTCCTTATCTTTAACTGCAAGCATAAATGCATCTTCGTGATTTCCTAAATCTTTTGAGTCACTTGAGGAATCCCCCTAGACAACAAGGTCTTTCTTCACAACATAGTATGCTTCATCTCTTCTTCCTCTCTTATCTGGGATCGGGTCCCTTCTCCTGTCTTTATTTCCTCCATGCCTTTGATATTCTTTGTTTACAACCTTAAGCATAGGGCAGTCTCTGATGGGTGACCTGGCTTTCCACACTTGTGACATATGTCCCTTGCAGTTGTAGCCCTACTAGAGTTCCGTCCATTTCGAAAACTTCTATGTTTCCTCATTATTTTCTGAAATCTCCTAGTGAGGTAGGCCATGTCCTCCTCTTCACCAGAGGTATCACCTGAATTCACCTTAAGAGCTAAGGACTTGTCTTTCTTCACCTCCTTCTTTGATGTTTTTTTATATATGTTCATTTCATGTGTTTGAAGGTTTCCAGTCAGGGCATCCATTGTTAGCACTTTTAGGTCCTTGGTTTCAGTAATAGTATCGGCCTTGCTTGCCCAAGACTTAGAAAAGATTCGAATGATCTTCCTAACCTGTTTACTTGGGTGATTAGGTTCTCCCAAAAAGCGTAGCTCATTAGTGATGGAGGAGAATCTTGTATGCATGTCATAAATAGTTTCTCCTTCTTTCATAGTGAAGTTCTCATACTGGTAGTCAACATGTTTACCTTTGACTCCTTCACTTTCTCCATTCCCTCATGAGTAGTCTTGAGGAAATCCCAAATTTTCTTTGTTGATTCGCAAAAGCAGAGATACAAGTGTACTATTCAGCACCTATATCATACATCAATAGTTTCTTAGCCTTGTAGCTTTTCTTGGTCTTCTTCCGATCAGATTCATCATATTGCTAGCGAGTCTTAGGAATGACTCTTGTGACTTCTCCATCCTTCACTTACATATAGGAATAAACGGTCTATCCAACACTATATCCCAAACCTCGCTGTCCTCAGTCATTAAGAAGTTGTGTATCCTTGTCATCCACCAGCTATAGAACTGACCATTGAAACGAGGTGGTCTTGTTAATGATTGTCCTTCTTTTAGATTCAGTGGAGCAAACATCTTTCCACATGAATCTCTCTTGGTGTTAACCAGCAAGAGAGCATATGCTCTGATACCAATTGTTAAGATGTATGCGTCCACTATCAATCAATGGACCAGGTCCCTAAACACAGCAAGAACAGTAAAAAAAGCACAAGCTTATAGTAAGCAACACAAGTTGTATACGTGGAAACCCCCTTGCTCAAGGGCAGTGAAAATCATAACCTATCCTCACAGGATTTCAATCCAACTCTATTTCACTCAAATGGAGCAATGATTTAGATTACAACTACTTCCAACCTAGGAATTTACCTCTAAATCCCTACCCTTTCAATGTAGAAACTCTACTACAAAAAAAGCAACTATGAAATAACACTATTGTCCACTAAACCACCTAACTCTAGATAACTTAGACTTCAACTAAGAAAAACAATGTTGCCCACTAAACCACCTAACTCTAAATGATTTAGAATTCAATTAAGCAACAACAATGCTGCCCACTAAACAAGTTAACCTTAACTGACTTAGACTTTTGATTAAACGGAACAAATATCTAATTCCTTTATAGCACAAGAATAGATTTACAAGATAAGAACGAAAGTATAAACTTTAGACAAGTAAGACATATGCAGCTCTATCAGGTCCCTGTTGCTCTTGAGGAAAATACTTCTCAATGGAGTGGTTTTTGCTTGAGTTCTTGAGTATTTTAGGAATGCAAAACTAAGGTTGTGTCTATTTTGAATTACATTATAAAGAAAGACACAACCTTAGAGGCCAGCTAATGGCTGAGGATTCTGGCATGCTTGAGAGCTGTGCACCAACCTCACCAACTTCTGTACTTTTTCCAACTGTTATTTGTTCACGTATTGGCACAAAGGATTAGGTCCCCTTATAAGATCCCTTTGTGTGTCTAATCATCAAAACTATAAATAGCATTTTCCCTCTTTTTGATGATGACAAACACACACAACCATATCAACACTAATGCATATCAAGCACAAATTCCCTTCCTCCTCTCATCAGTACATGTCGTGCGCTTCTATGAACTAGCCAACTTTCTATCCTATGCAATCAATAATATATGGGATAATTTTCAGACATAAATTACACGTTAAATGCCATATATAATGTATAACTAACCTCTCATCACCAAGTTTTTCAATGAATGCAAATGACTTATCTTAGTGGCAATTTCTCTTCAATTTATTTTAAAAATGTTTTGGAAGGTGATTGAGGAAGAGAGTCACATTTCATTGAGAGAGGTTTTGAAAAATTCTTTCCTACCATTCACTATTGGTTACGCCGTCATCTTTCATACTTTTATTTTATTAGCCATTGAAATACTCTAATACTTTGATAGAGATTTTTGTCTGAGTTCTTAAGCTACTTACATGGAATGATTCTAGAATATTGTAACCACCCCTTGTAGTCATTATGGGTAAACCTTTTGTGACAGAAATTAGACAAGTAAACTCTTGGAAGAGGGACTTGAAAAGTTTGGGCTAGGCTACTCTCAAATTAAATCTTAGCATGGTGCATTCTAGAGAAATCTAATAATGAATTAGGTAAAATTTCTATTCTTGGATTAGGGTTTTTATTAGCTAAGACATTAAGGAATCCATAGGGATTTTTGGAAGTGAATTCGGGTAGCCAGAAATCCCAATATTTGATTTGGCGTGAACGGGCTAGTTTAGACCATCAAGATTTGAAGGTGTGTTGCAAAATAAGGAATTTTGGGGGAGAATTCCAAGTTTCTTTCCCATGCAATCCTCTATAGAAGGTTTCACTCTATTATAGAGGAGCGAATTAATTCCCGCTACAGTGGGTGGTTGCGCTATGACGGAGCAACTATAAGTCGTAAATTTATACCGAAAAGTCTCAAAAACTTTTATTCTACAAACTCATTTTTAGGAAAAGGAAGTGCAACCTAGGGAATTTTCTTCTAGTATTCCATCATGTTCTTCGATAAAGGTAAGTTAATTATTCTCGTAATCTAGTAATTTGATTCTTTAACCTTATAATCATTGTTGGTTATCATAGGGGATGGTTTAGACTTTAAATAGTGGTAGAAAAACCCTGGTTTTAGTGGGATGATCATGTGAATTCTCTAGGGTTAACGATTTGGTGATAATTCGGGTATTGTTAGGCCATTATTCATTTATTATGTTATTTTGTTATTTTTTTAGACCAAGAACAAGCCAGAATTGATAACAAGGGAAAGCACAGGTTCCGTATAGTATCCAAGGCTAGATTATAGGTAGGCGATGGTTGTTTGTTTTCCATATATGTTATATATTCTTGTCAACTGCTTCGTTAGTATTGCATGATGGCATATGATTAGGGGAAAGGAAAAGGAATTATTTGAAATGTTGAATATTGTCCATCGCATGAAATGACTGTGTTTACTTGGGTTTACAAGTGTGGTTGCTATTAATTGTGGTTGTAATTGTGATGTGTGGTTAATGATTGGATTGAGTCATGCTCATACATACTAATGATTGGATTTGATACCACGGTGGTACATACTGATGATTGGATCGGGTACCACACTGGTACATACTAATGAGTGGAACATGTACTGCACTGTACATACTAACGAATGGATGGGGTACCATGTAGGTACACTAACAGTTTGTGTGTGGGTTTCATGAGAGAATCATATTGGCTTGTTATGATGTGATTTTTCATGTTTATTGTGCATAACATTTCAGAGTAAGGACTAGGAGTCCAGACTATCTTGTACTTCTGTTGAAATTGTATATTGTCTATTTGACTAAGTTGTAGTTGCCTAATTCAAATTTCTTATTCTGTAAATAGCCGATGATCTTACTAGTACATTGTGTGATTGTGTACTGATACGACACTTGCTATTTCTTTGTTGAGTAGAGGACATATTTAGGTGGTTGCTTCAAGACCTCAACTGTGAGACGTATGATATTTGAATCCAAAGTTGAGATACATCTTCCAAGAATCCATGGATTCCTATGGTCTTTTTAGTCCATCTTTACAGACTTATAATGTTTAGAATTATGATTCTTGAGTTTTGGGTTTGTACCCCCTATATTCTAGACAATTAGAGTTTTGGTACTGCGACTTTCAGTTTCTATGGCGGCTTACTTCCGCATTGTTTGATGATTTTTCTGTTTATTGCAATTTGCTTTTATTTACTGAAACATTGTTTTAAAATCTTTGAAACTAATTACGTTTAATTGTCTTTTACACTTTCTTTTTGAGTATATAGTTGGTTCTCCTATTGGGGGTTAGTGTCGCTGCCACTCATGACAGTTTAAGTTCATGAAAAAGTTGGTATCAAAGTCCTAGGTTCTTTAATCTCATCGTACCGAAAAAATTATTGTAGAGTCTTACAAAACGGTAAGAGGAAGTTTGTAGTTTTCTTTAGGAGGCTACATGACGTTAGGAAAATTATCTTCTTCTTCCATCTTCATAATAGAACTTGATTCCAATTGGTATTTTGACCTAAGGAAAATTCTCTTCTTTCTTCCTTCTTCCTTCTATAACTTGATTTCAATTGGTATATTCCAATCCAAATTGGTATCTAATAACCTTATTACACAAGATAGGTTGGGTCAATCTCCAACACACATTGTATTTCTCAATCACAATATGCTTAGCACAAGAATTCCTCTCAGACATTCCCGTGTGTAATCTACTAAACAACCCAATACTTTAACATAAATCTTCTCTCTCAAGACTTACAAGTAGAGATGAAACCCCAAATTCCTTTCTCAAGCAAATAACGAATTATAAACTAATATGCAAGCATCAAATCAATTACCCACTTCAAATACTCTTTCTCAAGCAATATATGAATATCTAAAGTAGAACTAAGTTTGCAACCTCAATTCAAAATTAACACATGACAATTCATTTGAATCCATGGAAATCAAAGTAAAACAGAGCAATACTTACTACTCCACCAATTTAATCAAAATCCAACTCCATTTGTAGACCCGTAGAATATAAGTTTAAGCCAATCATGTGAAAAGTAAAAGAAAATATACCGAAAAACATTCTCGACCATCAGATTATTGATTTGCAACTTCAATTTAAGAGACCCACTTTTGAATTCCCCCAAAAGAAGGGTTACACACTTGTTTTTTCACTCTAGAAAATAGAAAGTTATATAATATTCTAAAAATCAAAGAGTCTCATATCCAAATTATATAATCAAAGATGTATTTTTCTCTCGCTTTTTGGCTATTTATATTTCCCCAAAAAATTAGCCAAAACATCATTAAATGACCCAATTGGAAACGTTAGTCAGGCTCGTCGACTCATTCGGTGTGTCACCAAATTTCTCTTCCTCTCGCCTTTCCTTGGCTTTCGGCTTCAAGTGGTTAAACCGCAATTGGAGAGCTCAATGGAGTTGTCCATTCACATTCGGCGAGTCGCTGATATCACCCAATCTTACATCCTTGGCCTCCAATTTAAACAAATTGGTATGTCACTTTCGGAGATTATTTTTCATCCCGTCGATTTAGTGTGGTGAATCTCCATTTACCCATCATCTCGCCGACTTGCTTTGATCATTTTAGTCGAAGACCCTGTCATTTTTTGCAAGGTCTAGTACATTCAGTGAGTCGCTAAATGCCTTTTGACGTGCATCCATGTTATAGTTTTGCTCTTTTTCCATGTTTTTAGCCTCTTTTGGTGATTTTATACTTACCTCTTCATTGAGACTTCATAGCTACAAAATGCAATAAATCATTAGATATGGACATAAAAAGTCATCGAGGACACTAATTGTTGAACTCAAAAGGCCTCAAATAAGTTAAAATCTCAGACTTATCAACTATCAATATCATAAATTATATGTCATTATGAGTAAACAGTACCGATGTTGCAATAATTATACTTGGGTCCAAAATTGGGTAAAAATGGCAAATGAGATCCCAGACCAGGAATCACAAAATTGACTCAACTAATAGCTTCCAACTAGCTCAAAGAAATTGTTCCCCAAAATTGGCACAATCCAAGCTTAAATGCAATAAAATAGGCCTAACATAAAGTAAATTACAAGAACCATTTCAAGAAATAATCAGAGAAATTAACGAGGACTTATGTTATAAAAGAGAGGATTCAGAACCGCACAACATCCCAAGATATTCCATCCCAACATAAAGAAATCCTCAAAAATATTCTCAAGAAGGGATCTCAATTCTCATAAATGGAAAAATGAAATAACAAAGAAAGAACATTGATTTAATCACTGGAATTTCACTCTAGCAACCCCGACGTTGCATGTGTGATGTCATAAAAGTGTAAAAGATCACTGATGCAAGGTTCTGCAGGCCAATCATATCTATAGGAGAGGACCCATCTCTGGAGGTGCAATCTCGTAGAAGTGAAAACCTTTCTGTATGAGCGAAGACTTCCTAACAAAGCCAGCCCGCACAAGCAAACTTGGCTCCAAAAGAGCAAAGTCGTAGGTGCAAGCCTAAGCTTCACAGATGTAGCTGCACCAACAACTGTTGCATCAACATTTGGGACTAAAATCCTAAATCTCCACCGGACCTTCTGAATTAGATTGGTGTCCTACCTATGCAAACCGAATATACTACCAAATTAGAAATGGCACTCTAAACACAATGAAATTGTTAAAACTTTTAACAGAGGTCGTTTGACAAAGAGTAGGTCCCAAACCCATCCATTTTAGCAACAAGCCATAAGGTTACTCAAAATGAGTTCGAAAGCCTTAAGTCCTTAATTAAAGGTCTTTCTAGACCAAACTTGACATTCCAGAGCAAACAGAACCATAAAAATTGTATTTTGTGGTCGTTTGCCTGAAGTTTTGAACAAAGTTAACCACTCAGACTTGTGAACCTCCAAATAAAAAAGACTTGCATAAAAACAAACGAGCAACCAAGATTCCAAAGTGGCAGTCTCAACAAGCCATAAATGACTTGGGGTCTTTATAAGAAACCTATAAATTCCAATAGTATAGGAAAATTAAAATAACTGAGCTAAAGGGTTATTACAACATTCATTACTAAAAGGACTTTTATTTTCAAGAATTAAGAAACACAAGAGAATGAATGCTCGAAAAGATGAGGGCTCTAGGTCTGCATGTTCTACCAAACTTCCAAACACCCTCTTGGATCAAAAAACACTATCCCAAAATTTAGGCTTGGAGAATAGTTTCAAATTCACTTCTTTTGCTTAAAAATACAAAACCAACTACTAACTCCTTCATTTGATGAAAACTTTCATCCAACCAAACCGAACTCGGCTGAAGCGCCATACTCATTTGAGATGCATCAATACCACATAGATACCACATAACTGAACAAAAACATGATAAGGGAATATGCAAGACAAGTCACAAATCAGATTATTCACTTCATGCTCTAAGCCAAATGTGTTCTAGTCATCAAGAGTATCCTACCTGTTTTGAGCTATAATGGTTCTCCCAGCATCATCTGAGTCATTCCCGCATAACCACACTATCGCAAGCATCAAAACAATGGCCTACCCACCAGGACATCCAAGAGTGGAAAAGCATAATATAAGCAACTCATCCCAGGGCACAAGCCCAAAATCTAGTCCCAATGGCTCCCGAAACCAACAACAGAAGCTTGAAATGTTGCCTCTCAAAATTGAACAAGTTACTCAATAGGATGACCATTCCACGAGTGAAACAATATTTAACCCAACTTCAATGTATTCCCTCTACCAAAGGAACTCTTAGAAAAGTGAAGCTAAAATGAAAATATTTGCCCAAGGTAATAAAAGTTTATGTCAGGTGTCCACTAACTACGCCTCTAGTGTAAGTATGAGCCAACCACTCTAATCTAAAGGAAACTAAGTTGGTGGTAGTGCTTAAGCATAGTAAACTTGTTAATAGTTACCCAAATGAAATGAACTCCCAACAACGAACAAGGTAAACTAATCACAATATCAAAGGCTAATCTCGCATTCTGTGGATGAACCTTCTAAGCATATTTCCATCCCTAAATGAAGGATGAAGTTTAGAGGCCATCATTGAATGCCATTACACCTAACTCACATAAAAAATCTAATCTCGTGAATGATCAAAACAACCATCATGGGACATATGTAATACCAAGGAAAAACAAAGGATCACATCGACTAGGAGTAGTCCTGATTGAAATATAGAACATGCTCAAATCTCAAATTTTCTAAAAAACAACAGCTGTAACTCCCCGAAAATATAAAAATTCAATTAGAAGTTTGAATGAGAAAATCCAGTTGGAAATCTGTGAAAACTGACTTGTAAGGGCAGGTGAAAGGGTCCGCAGTCAGTGAACCCAACCTTAAACCTGAACCTTGTGATAAATATCCTAAGGCAATGGACTATGGACGGTTTCATAGAAGGTGAAAGGATTCATGATCATTGAACCCAAACTTGAACCCGAATCTTATGAAAAATATTCTAAGGCAATGGTTTATAGATGGTTTTAATGAAAGTGAAAGGGTCCACAGTCAATGAACCGAACCATGAGCCTGAACCTTGTAAAAAATATCCACGGCGAGTGAACCCAAACCTTGTCAAAAGTATCCTAAGTAAATGGTCTACAGAAGGGTTTAGGGAAGTTTAAAGGGTCTACAGTCAGTGAACCCATCCTTGAACATAAACCTATATTCTAAGGCAGTGGTCTATCGATGGGTTCATGGATGGTGAAAGGGTCCACAATCAGTAAACCCATCCTTGGACGTGAACCTTGGAGAAAATAATCTAAGGCAAGGGTCTACGTACAGGTTGACGAACACTAAAGTGATTAAGGGTCAGTGAAAGGCTTCCTTAAAGAATGTTCGATAGTTTTTAAGTCTGGGCTATTTAGGTCTTTTCCCACTCTATTTACCCTACACTATGTCATTTTTTACCTATTCTAAATTAGTATAAATGATTTCTAAATACCCTAATCCACCAATTCCCTCTCATTCACTGAAAACCCCAAAATTTCTCCAAACTTCTTCTCCAAGTTTTCTCCCAAGGATTCAACAGATTCAAGGGATTTTCAAGCTCCAAGTCTCCTCTTTCAATTCTAAAGCTAGGATTCTTCAAGGTATGTGGAATTTGACCATTGGATTTCATTTATCCAATTGGTCTTAAAGGATTTATAAGTTTCTAATTCAATTTATCGTAAATTGCTTAGGGTTTCATCTGATCTTCATAGGTCTTAATTGATGTTCATTTAATTGTTCAATTTGAATATTCCTATGCAAGTCTTAATTGAACTACACAATTTTGTATTGATTTCTATAAGACACATGCATTATTCATGATTTTGACTTTGAGTTTATGAAGATATGAGTTTGTGAAGAAAGTTATGGATTTGTGAATGAGGATTTATTAATGTTTATGCATGATTTATGAAAAGATTTTTATGATCTAAAGTTTTATTTCAAGAGAAACATCAATGAAATTGTGAAAAGTTTTCTCACATTAAGAAATCATGAATGGTGAAAGGTATTTCCACACATGGTTTAAGGAGCTCCTATATAATGATTTAAGCTTGGATTAGTAACTAAACTGTGTTTTTCCATATATGATGATTCTCTTTATGAAATTGACTATTCTTTTGAGATTTTGATTAGCACCGAGAGAACTTTGAGATGGAGGCTCAAATAAGGTTGTCTGTAGTAACAACCTCTAGTTCCAAACTACGTGCCCCATATGATATTCTTAAATGACCTAGCTAGTATATCCATAAATAACATATGATATGATGCGGAGTCCTACCTTGACAAGTAGACTCTCCATTCTCGATGTGGGAGTTACATGAGCTTACATGGTATAACTCACATAGTCTACTGGAGGTCAAAGCTAATATCCCACAAAATGAACTAAGTTAGTTTCTAAGGTTTTATGAAGCTTACATATGAATCTAAGATGCATTGACCATGTTCATATTTTACGATTCTTCCTTAAAGTTTTTACTATGTTTAGCTTGGTCATGCATATCATGTTTTCATATTTATGCATATACCTCATATTTAGTACATTCAATGTAATAACTCATACTTATGCCTACATTGTCCAATAATGTATGGTGTGACACTTCCTCTCCTCTCACTCGTGTATAGATTTGGATTCACTACATTTGAAGATTTGGTGAGTCCTCATGTTTCGAGTACCATGTCACCTATACTTACTATTCTTATGTTTTAGTTTCAGACATTTTACACGATGTAAGGGTTACATCCCGACCACTTCTTTTGATATTTTAGATTGACTTATCGAGACTATGTTAGATTTCCTCTTTTATATCAAACTCTTAAATAATATGAGACTTTCTATTTTTGTCTATTATATTATGGTGAATGTATGTCAAGTGACTTGTTTAGGACCTCTTAAGATCTTATACGTCATGTCATGTCTAGGGTGTACGTTGGGTCGTGACAAACTTGGTATTCAGAGCACAAGATTTAAGAAAAAGGTCCTAGAATATCTGATAAGCCGTGTTAAATAGAGTCTTATTTATGAGTATGAAGCGCGCCACATTTATGAATAGGAGGCTACAAAGCGTTCAGGAAACTTCACTTCTTTAACTACTCTAAACTCGTGCCATGGATTTATATCAATGTCCTTTTCCTAATTATTGTCCAATGCTTTCTCAGGATATGGCCCATTGAAGAGCTTATGTGAGAAGAAACATGGGTAATACTATGGAGCCCGAGGTTTGTCAAACCCCGATTGACCGTTTGGTCGAGCAAGTTACTCATGCCAAATTTTAACCTATTTTTCAACTGTTGGCTCAAGCTATGATGACCCAAGCGAATAGAGAAATCGTCGCTCCCTTGAACAGAAATGTGGCTGCGATGGAAACAAGGATAAGGGACTTCAGTAGGATGAATCCTCTAGAGTTACATAGTTCCAAGGTTGATGAGGATCCTAAAAAAATTCATTGATGAGGTCTATAAGATACTGGAATTATGGGAGTGTCAATGGAAGAAAAGGAAAAATTGGTTGCTTACCAATTCAAAGGTGTTGCACAAGTTTGGTTCAACCAATGGAAGCAAGAAAGGGAGGTTAATGCGGGTCCTTTTGATTGAGACAAATTTAAAAGGGCTTTTCTTTGATCGATTTTTTACTCTTGAGATGAGAGAAGCAAAGGTGCTTGAATTCATTAATCTTCGTCAAAGAAATATGAGTGTGAAGGAGTATGCATTGAAATTCACTCAATGGTCTAAGTATACTTCAACAATGGTTGTAGACTCTTGAAAAAAATGAATAAGTTTGTGTCAGGTGTTTCTGATTTGGTTGTCAAAGAATGCTAAACTTTCTTGTTGATTAAGGAGATGAATATATCCCATTTGATGACACATTCCCAAAAAATTGAAGAAGAAATTATCAAGGAAAGGACAAGAGATTCCAAGAGGTCAAGGACTAGTGATGGTGACTTTCCTCATTCAAGGTCTGGTGGACATGGGCGTCATTGATTCTAGCAACAGTTTTTAGGTCAAGGTTCTTCCAATGCCCTGACTTCTAAGTTCAATAAAGATAGGGTGTCTAACCCTAAGATTCAAGGGGGTGGTGGTAATTGATAATTTGTTCCCATTTTACAAAGGTGTGGTAAGACTCACTCGGGAAAATCTTTAGCCGATACGGATGGTTGCTTTGGTTATGGAAAGAGTGGTCACAAGGTGAAGCACTGTCCATTACAAGATAGAAATGGTAAGGATAGTACGAGCTCAGCCTAGATAGTGGTTCAGGTTTGGGTGCTCCTTATTAGAATATATTTTATGTTCTTCAGACCCGACAGGATCATGAAGGTTCTCTAGATTTGGTGACTGGTATGTTGAAAGTCTTTCATTTTGGTATGTACTCTTTGCTTGATTTGGGTACTACGTTATCATTTGTTACTGCTTATGTGTCCACGAGATTTGATGTTGATGCCAAAATACTTTCTAACCTTTTTTAGGTCTCTACTCCCGTTGGTGATTCTGTTATTTACTAAAAGATTTTATAGAAATTGTCATGTTTATGTTTCTCATAGAGTCACTCATGTTGATCTTGAGAGCTTGATATGTTATATTTTTATATTATTCTTAGGATGGATTGGTTTCATGTATGTTATGCTTCCGTAGATTGCAGGGCTCGAGTGGTCACATTTTCTGAACGAACCTATCATGTCATGGGAATGGGGAAATCATGCTCTTAAGGGTTAGTTTATATCTTGCCTAAAATCTATGAAAAAGATTTCTAAGGATTGCATTTATCAGCTTGTTAGGGTTAGGGATACAAACTCTGAAACCCCTACTCTTGAGTCAGTTTTGATTGTAAATGAGTTTTTGTAAGTGTTTCCTGATGATTTTCCTGGTATTCCTCCTGAAAGGGAAATTGACTTCGGCATTGACCTTCTTCCATATAGGCAGCCTATTTTTATTCCTTCTTATCATATGACCCCACCAGAACATAAGGAGTTAAAGGATCAATTGAAGGATTTGTTAGATAAAAGTTTCATTAGACCGAGTATCTCACCATGGGGTGCTCCAGTGTTGTTTGTTCAGAAAAGGATGGTTCTCTTTGAATGTGCCCTGACTAACGACAATTGAATAAGGTCATAATATAGAATAATTATCTTATTCCAAGGACATGTAACTTTTTTTGTCAACTCCAAGGAGAGAGTTACTTCTCTAAGATTGACCTTTGGTCGGGTTATCACAAATTTAGGGTGAAGGACAATGACATTCCAAAGCTGGCTTTTTGAACTCGATATAGACATTATAAGTTTTTTTTGTGATAATTTTTGGTTTGACTAATTCCCCGACGGCCTTCATGGATTTGATGAATAGCGTCTTCAAGCAATATCTTGGCATGTTTGTGATTGTGGTTATCAATGATATCTGGAAGTACTGATATAGAGGAAATTGAAGGGAAAAAATCTAAGCCAATATTATTTAAAAACTATCGACTAACACAACATAAAAAAATTACAATCAAACAATAACCTAACCAAACCCCAGAAGAATAGGAGATACACAACAAGAAATATAACCCTACCGCCCCCATAAGACCAGCAGGTGAAAACAACAATTTATTGTACTGGTAACAAGCTAGCATATAAATGAAAGTATGCAAAGAAAACAGGTAGTGCCATCAATACCAAAATCCACATAACAGTATATATACAAAGCTCCTGGCCCCGGCATACTAGTTAGGACCCATGCAGACACCACTCTCTTGTTCAATGTGTCATATAGATGGAAGGACTGGTAGGGGATTCAGGAAGTCCTTATATACTGCTTTGTTCTGATGCAATACTTTCACAGACTATCTATCAGAGTACCAAATATACTCTGTAATAGTATAGGAGATACATATGAAAACCACATCAATATAGAAAGGGTTGAAAATCTCCTCAATCGATCAAGTAGATGGTAGGAAAGGGACGACAATCTCCTCGACCATCAAGTAAAAATGTAAGAAAAAGTCTATAATCTAATCGACTAATCAAGTAAGTAGTGAGCACATCCTTGTTGCCTCTTTAACTTAAAACTCAATTTATTAAAGTAGCAGAAGTGTTATGATTCCCATCAAACTAGTTTTAAGGGGAAAAGTGAAAAAACATGCCTTCTAAAATGGAACTTAAAATCAATGATTTACTCGAATCATACCAGAAAACATATGAAAATGAGTATCCATGCAAAACATGACATCACCTTAGTAGACACAATAAGCATCCAAACAACAAAATGTTCGTAAATGGAACACCGTGATTCTGGAGCATAGAAAAATAACTTGAAATCCAGTTGGTTCTACCATAGCCTCGAGTGAAATAACATTCCAACATACTCAATAATAATATCCAATAACGATCACCAAAACTTAGGAAACAAAGGAAATTGTGAAAAAATAAAGCAATTGGACAAGTAACCCAAGGGTCTCAACCTCTACACAAAGGTACTACTCGAGTGAACACTAAGAACAACCAATAAACTAAGGTTCCATAATCTAACATGTGATAGATATTACTACCAAGTCTAAGGGTGTATTTGAGGTGAATCCTCACAACATCAAACCAAGCACTCCGTCAACGCACTAGTAGAGGGTTCCAATCTATTGTAATTACTACATATAGCAATAATAATAGCTAAGGGATCACTAAAAGCTCTCTCTAAGGCACTCAGTTCACTAACTATTCTAAGTCATTGAACATCATCTCTGAAGAGGACAACACTAAACTAAGTTGTATGTAGGGGATACTAGTCTAAGCTAAGGATCTTGTAAGACTAACCTAGCATGGGGCTCCTTTGGAAGCCAAGAAAGTAAGAATAATGAAGTCATAATAAGCCTTCATATACATCCCTAACCCACATGCAATTCATAATAATTAATATATCATGGAGTATAATCTAAAAGAGTAAACCATAGCCTACCGAGAAGTCGAACTATAAATCTTGAACCGACCACAAGTTGGTCAACTCTTCTTCACGTCCTTTGAATTCCATGATACTAACTACGTTTCACAATGAGTATGACAATACCCATATTGTAATAATTACACTTGGGTTCAAAATTAGGTCAAAACGGTGAGCGCATGTGCAAGAAATCATAAAATAGACTCACCTAATTGGACCCAACTACCTCAAGAAACCTATTCCCCTAAAATGGGTACAATTTGACCTTTAAAATGCCACAAAATAAGCTAACATAAGTTAGCTTACAAAAACCAATTCGAGAAATATTAAGAGAATTAATGAGGACTTACAATTTAGAAGCGATAATGACGACTGACATGACATCCCCAAGATATTCTCAACCTAAAGCAAAGAAATCACTCAAGAGGAGCTCTTAGTTCTAATAAATGATAAATGAAATAATAAAAGAAGAACTATGATTTAATCACTGTATGTGCCTCTTTGACAACCCCAATGACATATGTGTGATGTTGTCGAAGTGAAAAATTGGCCACCAATGTGAGGGTCACCGACAAATCATCTCATAAGGCACAATCCCATAGGCATGATGTCCCCTCCTCATAAGAAATGACTTTCTTATGCAGCCAACCCCCTGGAGTGGCCTTTGGCTCCACACAAGCAAGGTCTTAAGTGTGAGCCTAGACTCCACAAGAGCAACTACACCAACAAATGGTTCATCAACATTTGGGACTAAATCCTAAATCTCCATTGTACTTTCTAAATTAGATTTGGGTCCCATCAATGCAAACCTAAAATTCTACATAATAAGAAATGACATTTTGTATTCAACATAACTGAAAAAACTTCCAATAGAGGTCGTCTCTACAAAAAGTGTGTCCTACACCCAAACTCTATTTTAGCCATAAGCCACAAGGTTTCTCAAAATCAGTCTGAAAGCCTCTGCATTCACGAGACAAGTGTCTCTTTTATGGAGACTAATAGGGTTGGTCATCATGTTTGTGGACCTTAAGCAGCATTTGTGAAGGTTGAGAGGTTAACCCTTCGCATTAACGGCTTGGAGTCACATTCGTGAAGCTTTGGGGTCGAACCTCTTGCGATTAAGGACAAAGTCCTGAGTTCGCGATGGTCATTTAACTGGTGTTTTAATAAAGACATGTCCCATTTTCAACTTAGTTTCACTTATGGAGAACTTGATTCTAGATCTACGGAGCTCCAAATTGAGTTATTTAAGTTGCTAATTGCTGGAAATTTATTGAGGCGACGTTTCAGATCATCGGGAGAGTGTGGGGGACTCATCTAGAAGGTAAATTATCATCCTGAACCTCCCTTGATAGACATTAATGGTGGATTTCTTGTTAATTTTTATGTATGTGTTATGTGGTGATCTTTTAAGGCTTGTATAGTACCCGTTTTCAAGGAACAAGTTCCTTGAAAAAATAACAACCAATTGTGAGAGTTAATTTTGGAATTCTCAATGCGGCTCCCATAATTCAGTTTTTGACTCATTTTTGGGTCTATCTTTAATTATTTCAATTTTGGTATGAAAATATTCGAATTGATTTTTGTGATCATTTATTTGATAGTGTGTTAGTGATTAGAGGCTATTGAAAAGGGGAAAACTCCATAATTGTGATTTTGGAGTGCACGACCAACTTAAAGTTAGGCTACAACTTATGGGTCTTTAGATTGAGCTTGTAACACTAAATTCATAATGATTATCTAGGTTTGGGTTGGGTTGTAGATCGTATCATTTTTAATGGTAGAGATTCATTTTTTAGCCTTATTTTCAAGTTTCCTAAGGAATCAAGCATGACTATTGTTAAGTTGACTGTACATTTCCCTGTGGTTTCCATATTGTTGTTTATATTGTTATTTCTATATTTTTTTTCTTGGACTTAGTCTAGGCGTAGGCTAATGATTATCTTAGACTTGCATTTTGGAGTCGATAGGTCTTAGAGATTTTCTGATGTTTCTTTGGACAACTTAGCTCCATGAAGACTGATATAGCAGACTTGATTTTCACAGTATGATCCTACGCGAGGTGAGAACTCAACTCTTGTGACTGTACATCCATATTTTCCCTTATGATTTGTCCCGAGTGTGTTCATTGGGTATTTCAAGCCATGAAGTCTATGTTAAATTGAGTCTTAGGTAGGGAGCTGGAGTGCATCCTTGGTGGCTTCGAAGATGGTTTTGCTCTATGTTATGGTTTTGTATGAGGACAAGCGAGATATTTTGAAACATTTGGAGTTTTTTATCCACGGTTTGAAATTTATACTAATGATTACTACCTGCAATTCAAGGTCTGTGTGCATTCCTATTATCCAGGATTTAAGAGCCATGTGTATCCCTACTAGACACGGTTAAAGTCTGGGCATCACTTCTGTGAGTCCAGTTTAATTCCTTACTTGGTGATTCATTTGTGTTCTGAAATATTTCTTAACTCGGCTAGCAGATTTCTTAGCTCTTCTGTGCACTCATCGGGCTTATGGGGGTTTATTTGGGTAATTTACCTTTAATTGCACATGAGTTTACCTTCTAGACGTATAGGGTCCAGTTAGGTAATAGTTAGCTGGTTACTTTACCATTTGTCCTTTCCTAGTCTCGTGTGCTATACAACGAAGTTTTTTGTTAGTGGTTCATCTTGTGACTTCTAGTTTCTTTTGTTTCTCACTTTTCATATTGTCTTTACTTTCTAAGCTCAGTCGATCTATTATGCCTACTGGGTGCCCTTTTTTTGGTAATCATACTACATTTTACATTTGTCTGGTGATACAGATCTTAGCGCCAGTAACCAGAGTTGATTCGGTCCAGCTGCCAAGATCTTTGATGTTGAGGGTGAGCTGGTGACGTTCAAGCTCAACCTATCTCCTTCTAGATGTAGTTTCTGGGTAGTCTATTGCATACGATACAAGTCTATACTTTTGTTATACTTTTGGGACTTGTACACTCTTTTAGTAGCTTTGTACTTGGCCCTACCAGGTCATGGAATTAGATCTATTTTATGGTTTGTATATATTGTTGTTGTTATCTTTTTTTGATGTATCTCCTTTGAACTTCTCTTTATTCCTTATGGTTTGTTGTTTCTACCTAATATGCATATTACTTGTTGTTCTTGGATATGAGTTGTCTTACCTACTGGTGGGTTATTATAGGTGTCACCATGAGTTAACTTTTCAGGTCGTGAAAATATATTACTATAATAATATGATATGATTACTATTTAATATTGAGTTAATCAGATGTTTTATAACTTTCTTATTTAGTGTAAGGGTAAAATAGTAATCCATCTTTGTAGTTTGAAGCTTCCCATTTTTAAAAATACTAGTTTCTGGGAACGCGCTTTTTGTGTGTAACCCATATTAATGAGTATATTATTTCTTAAAAAAATAAATACTATTAGAAAATATGATTTGAGTTCTTTTTTATAAAATATGTCTAATAAGGTTTCTTACTTTGTCTTACTACTAATTGTGACACACCAATTTCATGACCGCCAAGTGAATGTATTGAGATAATAATATAAGAAGTTAATAAAATAAACTCTATTTATAAGTCAAAAAATAAGCTTGTAAAGCAAAAATGAAAAGATAACAACTATCTAAATTAAATTTCTCGATAGTGTTAAAAGTTTCTTTTTGTTGGTAGAATAATGTTAGAAGATCAAAAGATTGCATGAGATTAATCCTCAGTAAATCGTAGTGCAATACTAATGTTTCTTCAATTAAAAGCTTGAGAGGATATTATTTATTTTTGTTCCAAAAATGGTGTAAGATTAACTTTGAGTGAAAGGAAAACAAAACATTTCAACGTTGTTACTTTGTCTTTTGAATCTCCTAATAACTGTAATGAATGTGTTCAAAATATTATATTAATTTTTTATCCACAAGCACTTTAAACTAATTAGTTAATTATAAATATTTAAAACTAAGGTGTAAAAGTTCTTACTATTTATATTTTAAAAAATCAGGATATTTATGAACATAACTACTATTTTTATATAGAATTTAATTTTCTCTTCATACATAACTTATCATTCATTAATCCAATGTTATATGTTTCACCTTCTTCTTCTTTTTTCCAATAAAAAAATAAGAAAATATTTTATCACATTCATTAATGTATATGTAAAATTATAAGTACAAAGAAAAAAAAAAAACGATACACATGAGCAAGACAATTAGGATTTTTTCTTTTTTTGCTTTTGTCTCTATAACGAAAACTGATTATTTGAGCATACAAAATAAAATTCTGCACTTAAATCAAGTTGCTAACAAAACAAAAATTCAACTATATGAAGAGGGATAGAAAAGTCTTATTATAATTCTAATTACTACAAAAAAGTATAAAACTAACACACCAAGCTCCGATATTTCAATAGTTGAATTCTTGTCTATTCTCATGACTGTATAAGGGGATCTCACAACTTTCACCACAAATTGTGACATTATTTCACCTGTTTAGAGCTCCTACACACAAGAATTGTCGGAGTAGTAAATAAAAGTCTTTCTTGAAAAAGTTGAATTTATAGGACAAAAATTACAGAAACATGAAAAGTCACATCGAAAATTGAAAGGTCAAATACTATTAAAATAAATATAATGATTATTTCATTATCTTTATAATAAATAACTAACAGTTCAAATAATAATTTAAATAATATTATTTAATATTTAATTAACTACAATGTTTAATTTTGCCTAGGGGTAAAATAAATATAATAATTCTTTCATTGTCTTTATAATAAATAACAAAAAATTCAAATAATAACTAAAATACTATTATATAATATTTGGTTAATTAGAATATTTGATTTAACCTAGGGGTAAAATGAATCTAACTTTTCATCTTTGGAGCTTCCGAAAAATTATGAAACCATGAAAAGTCACATGGAAAATTCAAAGGTCAAATACTATTAAAATAAATATAATGATTAGTTCATTATCTTTATAATAAATAACTAACAATTAAAATAATATTTAAAATATCATTATTTAATATTTAATTAATTAGAATGTTTAATTTAGCCTAGGAGTAAAATAAATATAATAATTCTTTCATTGACTTTATAATAAATAACTGACAATTCTAATAATAATTAAAATATTATTATTTAATATTTGGTTAATTAGAATGTTCAATTTAACCTAGGGGTAAAATGAATCTAACTTTTCATCTTTGAAGCTTCCGAAAAATTATAGAAACATGAAAAGTCACATGAAAATTTGAAAGGTCAAATACTATCAAAATAAATATAATGATTCCTTCATTGTCTTTATAATAAATAACTAACAATTTATAATAATTAAAATATTATTATTTAATATTCAATTAATTAGATGTTTAATTTAGCCTAGGGGTAAAATGGTAATCTAACTTTTCATCTTTGGAGCTTCCCACTTGAGTTTTTGGCTAAAATCTTCCCTCAACTATGACTCAAATCTAATGTACATACTTATGAGCAAAAAACATCTTTATACTATTCAATAAAAAACAAGAATCATACTTCAGTCTATTTTTGTTAAGAAACTGAATGAGCCGATAAAAAAATATTTTTTTGGTCATCATGTTTTAGCCACGACGAGAAGATTAAAGTTACCTAAAAAGAATAAGCATATGGATGGAAAATGAGTCTTTCATTCTCAAGAATTTAAATTTTGTGTGTTGTTAAATTATAATTTTTTGCATCATCAAGTAAATTGACTTGCAACAATACACTAGTCTTGAAAGGTTCCGATGATTAGAAATATTATGTAAGAAATTCATTTTACAATGCAATTTACATTTTAAACAATGTACAGAAATATTGGAAATTTAGTGAAATTACTTAGCCGTTTAGTTTTGAAGATAAAAAGAATTACTTTATTTGAAATTTTTGTAGTTGGGGCTATATTTGGCCATACTTTTTTGTAACGACCTGATTCCGTTTTTAGGAAAAAGCCAACAGGGAAAAATTTTGGGCCGAAAAACTTTTTGGTAGAATCTTGAAATTTCTCAACCTAGTCTAGATTTGGGCAAAATCGGAGTCAGTGAGGTCTACAGAAATTTGGTAACAGATGGGAGATCTAATTATGAATTTGATCATATGGGTAGATAGTTAAGACATTAAGGAACCCGTACGACTTTACAGAATTGAATTCGGGCGAGTAGAACTCCCGAAATTGATCTAAGCATGAACGGGTATTTTCTGAGTGTTGTGGGATAAAGGTGTGTTGTAAAATGGGGGTTCAGAACTCTTAAATTAGCTCTCTATTTCTGTGCAAGTAGCTATGAAGGGATTTGTGCCGCCAGGGCGGGTCCGCTGTAGCAGAGTAAGGACTGTTGTGGCAGGACAAATGTGACTTAAGTCGGAAATAAACCCCAAAACGTCATTATTCTGTACTTTTCGACTTTGAGAGCTAAGGAATGACCCCATGTGTTTTCTTGACATTTTTCCACCATTCTTGAGACTAAAGGTAAGGTTTTCACTTCCTAAATTCGAGTTTCGATCCGTAGAACGTAACTAATGGTTAATTATTGATGGGGGAGGGTTTTGATATGGAATTTATGGTGGAAAAGCCCTTATTTGGATATTGTGATCATGGGTTTGATCTAGGGTTGATAGTGCTAACTTTAATCCGGGTAATTAGATATCGTTATAGATTCCTGTGTTATATTGATTGTTTGTAGACCAAGAACAAGCGGAAAGAATCGGGAAAGGGAAGAATCAAGTTTCTTAGGGAATTCAAGTTATGTTCGAGGTAGGTGATGGTTGTGATTTCATGTTGTGTGATGTATGTTTGTACTTGCTTCATTATATTGCATGTATGTATGCGAATGTTGCATTATTGATCACACTAATCGTAAATGAGTATGAACGAATAACTATATGCCATGAATCACCTCTTAATTGTATGATTGTGAGAATGTACATTGTGATTCTGATTGTGGTATGTTGAATGGAGCGGGTGTCACGTTCCGACACACTCACTGGGATCGAATGTCACATATCGACATAAATATTAGAACGGGTGTCACAATCTGACACACTAACTTGGAACGGGTGCCATGATCCAGTACACTAACTGTTTAGGTTTGGGTTCCATGAGAGGACCAATGACTTGTTATACATATGCATATTGTGAGAATGTTGAAATGTACATTGATCCTGAAAAGATGACTACTATTGTATACGTTCGGTATATGTCTGTGTTATAATGTTGTGGTTACTTGCATGTATTTCACTTATTGGGATAGCCGTGTGATCCTACCAATACAATGTGGTTGTGTACTGAAACTGCACTTGCTTGTTCTTTGTTGAGAACAGGGCATCTTCAAGCGAATATTGATATACCTCAGCTAGGTGGCTATTGAGCGTGACCAGATTCAAGGGTGAGCTAGTTCTTTCAGGCTGCCATGGATCTCTCTTGTTTAAGTCCACTCTTTTCAGACTCAGACTATTTGTTTAAGGTGTTTCTTTAGTTTCAGAGTTATACCCCTTGTTCTTAGACTTGTCGTTAGTAGAGTTTGGTACAATGACTTTCAGGTTCTAAGGGTTAAAACTTTCGCATTTGTTTGATTAGTTAGTTATTTAAACCTTTGGAGTTTATGGAAACTCCATATCTCTTAGGCTATTTAAACCTGCTTTCGTATCTTTAAATTCATGTTCTTGGTTAAGTTGCTTAGTTGGGTTGTAGTATCGGTTCTCCCACTGGAGGGTTAGTGTGAATGTCAATCACGACGGCCTAGGTCGTGACATTTTTACAAAAAAAATATTTAAATTTGAATATATTTGTCTGAATATGATTTAAATCCTTAATTTATAAAAATTAAAAATATCACCCAACTTGACTAGCTTAACCATGTGTTTATATATTCATTCAACTTGGCACATTTTTTTTATTGGTGGCGTGAGTTTCTTAACAAAAATAGACTGAAGGATGAATCTTTTTATTTTTTAGATAGTACAAGGTTGTTTTTAGCTCACTTAGATAATATAAGGATGTACATTAGATTTGAGTCATAGTTGAGGGATAATTTTAGCCAAAAACTCATTCCCACTTTTAGTAATATATGATAATATGAGATATTATGATGATTAGTGAATTTCACCGCACCTTGTGCAATCATGAAAAAATAACAAAATTATATAATTTATACTCCCTCTAACCCAATTTATATGACTTTTTTTCAGTTAGTTCCAAAAAGAATGACACATTTCTATATTTAGTAATAATTTGACTTTAAAATGTCAATTTTACCTTTAATAAAATAATTGATAGACATATAAACATCTATCACTCATTTAACTTTAAATTATTCTTTTTACCTTTAATGAAATGATTCATAGTCACACAAACATATATCAATCATTTTAGATCACAAGTTTTAAAAGTCTTTTTTTATTTCTTAAATTCCATGTCAAGTCAAACTACATCATATAAAATTGAGGAGGGAGTAATATTTAAAATTCATAAATATCATTAAACATTAAAGTTTTAGACCAAGATAAGGTGGCCCCGAAAAATGAAAAAAGATATAATAATTAAACGAATTGGATTTATCAATTCAGAACATTATGAATGGAATTGAAATGGTTTAGGAACCAAATATAACTTTCCGGAACATTATGTACCAAATATACAAATTTACTCAATCTACAATCATAATACAAAAATCTAACTGTCAACATAAGAAGAACCATTCACAAAGCCAAAAGAAAATGACAGTCTTCACTAATAAGCAATACGATCTATTGAATCCTAATCATCAAATCATCTTATTAAATCTAGGGAAAATAATCAAAAATAGCCCTGAATTAATTGTCAACTTTTTAAGTGAATAACAATTTTTTAATTATTACACTCATAAAAATAACTACTCACAAGTCATTAATGAAATACAAAATTCAAATGATAACTTTTTAACATTGATTTTGCAAGTGTTTAGTCATGTGCATATCTAGCATTGGTTGTGTAACGACCCTTCCGATTGTTATGGGTAAACCAAATATGAAAGAATTTGAGTGAGAAAATAGTGAGTTGAAAATTTTTTGCTAAGCTAGTCTCAAACAAAATCTAAACAAGGTGAGGTCTAGGGAAATCCGAGAAAGGATTGGGTAAAATGTCTACGGTTTGGTTGGTTTAACTATTAACTAAGAAGTAAAGGAGTCCATAGGACTTTTCAAAAATGAGAATTCGGGTGAGTAGAACTCTTATTGAACTTCGTGCAAAGAGGTCAGTGTAACTACGTAACGATTTGAAGGTTTGTTTCAAAATAGACTAATTTGAGAAGATTTTAGAGGTTCTGTCTCATGCAAGTCGCTTTAGTAGGTGACATGCTACTACAACAGTAAAAAAACACTTACAATGGGGTTGATTCGGGACGCTATAGCAGGATTTGGGCCCTATTAGGCCGCTACAACATGGTTAATTGCAGTAAAAATGTAGAAAACCCCTAAAACTGCCCATTATTTTCCAAGAACGTCTTGAGCAAAATCAAAGGTTACATAGGGGGATTTAAAGGTAAGTAATCCGTTATCCAATTCGGTACTTTGATTTCTAGGCCTTAAAGGCATTAATTGTGGCCCTAGGAAAAGGTGTGGGTTCATCCTAAGGTGGGAAAAGGGTTTATGATATTGATTTATTTACTATGATCTCTAATGTAACCATGGAATTGGTAGTTTAGGGTTAATTAATTGTTGGAAAGTCCTAGATTGGGTGGAAAAATCATGAGGTTGTCCTGGGTTTGGGATTACATTATAATCTGGGAAGGTTGACCTTGATTGTGATTTACTTTTTACTTGTGTTATTATTTTAGATGAAGAACAAGCAAAAGTTTCACAAAAGGAGTCAAAAGTTTATCATCAGACTTCTGCAGAAGCAACTTGACAACCTGGTAGGCTAGGCTGTTTAACTGAGTACTGAGACCTATTTTTATTCACATAATATCTTGTAACTTGTCTGAAGATTGCATATATTGGCCTTCGGGCTCAGATTCTGGATGGTTGAATGTGTGGTTAGTTGTGGTATAAGCTGATAAT
Source organism: Solanum bulbocastanum (assembly GCA_037074985.1). NCBI lineage: Eukaryota > Viridiplantae > Streptophyta > Magnoliopsida > Solanales > Solanaceae > Solanum > Solanum bulbocastanum. The sequence continues at coordinate 14,163,219 of CM073601.1, forward strand.
GGACTTAATTAGTTAATGTTGACCTTATGACAGTTGTTGGTTGTTATCAGGGGAAGGTGATTGTGGGTAATCAGATATTGAGCAAGGAACTTTCGGGAAGGAACCTATTTGGGTATGTGGTGGTTGTTTGTTTCTTGTTTATGTTATATATTCTTTTTAATTGGTTTGTTAGTACTGCATGCATAATGTATAGTTAGGAAAATGGAAGAAATGTAAACATAATCGTTAACTATTGTCAATCATACGCAATGAATGTGCTTACTTGTATGTACAAGGGTGATTGTTATTTATTGTGATTGTGATTTCTATGTGTGATTGATGGTTGGCTCGGGTGCCACACATGGTACAGGATAACCCCTAGTTTGCTTTTGTGCCATTCTGGGTACATACTAACAGTTGGCTTATGTACCATTCCTAGTACGGGGATATTCATATGGTTGGATCGGGTATCAAATCTGGTATTAGAATCCCATTGTTAGCTCGGATACCACACATGGTACATACTAACAGTTGTCTAGGGCACTATGCTTATTATAGGGATATTTATATGGTTAGATTCACAATGCCTAGTACATTAACTATTTGTGTGTGGGTTCCATGAGTGAACTAGGTTTACTTCTTTATGATGTGATTGTAACATGTTGGTCCATGAGTGGATGAGATATGTGTTTAAATGTTGGAATATGTCTTAAGGATCCTTGGTGGTCAAGGTTACTTGAAAAGTGTGATGAATCATGTATGACTTGTTGTAAAGTTGTGGTTACATGTTCCTATTTCGTATAATTGAAGTCTTGTATTCGGGTATTCTCTATGTGATAATCAGTTAGGTAATGATCTTGTAACATCTCGCTAATTGAAAGAACTAGAAAGAGTTAGAATTGGAAAATAGTCATTTTATGAAGAATGAAAAATCTGGAAATTTGTTAAGTTATGCTAAGTTTGGGTTTTTGGTCAACTTCAAACGACCATAACTCCTAGCTAAGGATGAGTTAGGTGTGCTTCCAGATACCATAGGAATTATCTTTCTAACGCCGTCGAGTTCACGCAATTCCGAGTTCGTATGACTAAGATATGCCTATTGAAAGTTGGGTTGTTTGGCTAAGGAAAGTCCAATCCAAATTTTGGAAGGGTATTATGGTCTTTTCCATACCCAATGACTTGATTTCATTTTTTGGTAATTAATTGGGGTCTAAACTGAACTTGGTCAGTTTACGCTTTTGCAAAAGAGTTGGGTTTTGAGAGAAGAGAAAATAAGAGAAGAAGAAACAAGGATTCATCGATTTCTTGGAGAATTGCGTGTGGATTTCACCAAGGGTTAATCCCTATGAGGTATGTGAGACTTTCATAGCATTGGGTTGGTTCAGCCACGCACCAATCATGTTTAGTTCAGCGAAATTCGCCCTAAAAAGGGTTGAAAGTTTGATATTCTTGATATGTGTTCTTAAATTAGGCTAAATTGAGGAGTTCTTGAGACTATCGCGTCGAGTTTTGGAGTTATTTTGAGTTAGGTTCACGGGTACATTTATTGGGTATCTGAATCTAAAGAGAATTTGAGAAAAATAGTCGAGTTTAGGCGATTTGGGCTTGGAAAAACGAAGAAGGAAAAGTCGGGGGAATTTGGGCACCAGGTCAGCGTCGCGAACCTGTTCCTCAGATTTGGGGAAATCTCCTTCGTGTCATGGAGCGGTCACACACGTTTCTGCCTCAAAATTTATTTCGCGACCAAATATTTGAATGAATCTCCGTGTCGCAGACTTGCTTTCAGACAGTGATTTCTTGATCATTTCTCATGTTTAACTATGTAAAAACACTCATAAACATCACGGGATCTTTCCTATCACAAATCACAATCCTTGAATCCATAATTCAATTCAAGGAAAGTTAAGAGCCAAGTCAAGAGAAGTTAAGAATCAAGTTAAGAAAAATTCATAAAGTTTTCCAAAAGTCTTTCACAAACGTTTTAACTTTGTTTTAAGACTTAAGCTTTGAGTTGAGTAAAGAGTAAGAGTAAAGTTCAATTCTTCAAAGATTATACGAGAACCAAGTATTCCCAATAGTTAAAAATGTTTTCACATTTGAACAAGAAGGGAAACACCGATTTCCAAGAAGAGCTTTTGAGCTAAGTTTTTGAGTAATTATCTCAAACCAAAGAAAGAGTTTTGTTTATAAAACATATGAGCTGCATATATTTTGGGAGTAGTATTGAGCACCGATATGGGGATGCGAGTTCATAATAACTCAAGTCTCCATAAACCATGTTGTCATCATGGGTAGAAAAGGATCATACTTTTTAGATGATTCCTTAGTGCTTTTTAGCATAGACTAGTGGATCCACCTAGTTAAGGCGTTCTATATGACGACAAAATATAGGACAGTTCTGGCAGCGTGGGTAAGACGTTGTATCACCAATTAGGCTCATAGTAGTGGTTGCCGGTTAGAGAATCTCCCACATTATTTTATTACTTTATTATATGAGTAAGTTGAGTTGTTATCGCATTTCTTTAACAAACTGAGTTGATTTCTATTGTTTTAAAAGCTTTCCATATATTGCATGTGTTGTTGTTTTATATTGAGTTAAGTTATTCATGAGTTGAGTAAAGCCAAGGTAATTTTTTCTTTCAGATTCTTTTAAAAGCTTACGTTATGTTTTAGTATTCCCCCCGCATACTTGTACATTCATTGTACTGATGCCATTTGGCTTGCATCGTTTTATGATGCAGTCACAGGTAACAAGGATCAGCATCCAGCGTCTCGTTGATAAAGTTGAGCACTCACAGTCTGTTGGTGAGCCTCCTTGCTTTCTGAAGGGCTCCTTTTTACATTTCTTTCTAGTTTTTTAGTTGTTAGGATGATTGAGGATCTTGTCCGGACATCCCTCTTTGTTTTAGAGGCTTCATAGACGAGTAGCGATAATAGTTCTTTAGTCTTTCCATTTTCAGTTGTTTACGTTTAAGACTTTAGTTGCCAGTTTGGCTAAGTTTGATATTTCTTTAAGACATTACATGAGTTATCCTTTTGAGACTATTTCTTGTGTTTAGGTCTTCCGCTGAGTAAGTAAGCTAGGCCAAGGGTTCGTTTGGGGCCAGCAATGGTTCTCGAGTGCTAGTCCCGCCTAGGGTGTAGGCTCGGGGCGTGACAGATCTGGTATGAGGGTGGAATGACCTGGATGGTGGAGTTGGCAGAGGAAAGTGGTGGGGTGACTTGAGATAGAGCGTATGAATCCAAGGTAATACTACTTCTAGTAAGAGTGGGGATTGAGTGTATCGAAGACCTAATTTGAGCTCCAAGTTTCATGTCTCTTTGATTATTTGCATGATGTATGTGGTGGATTCGGATAGACCAATGATGCTATCACTATATGTTGTTTATACTAATACTACTCTTGTTATTCCACTTGGCATAGTCTGATTTCAGGATCAGTGACGTTTCTAATGTGAAAATGAAGATGATATTTGATAGCTTCTTTTTCTTGATGGTGGGAATTGTTTCATAATTTTCTACTCTCGTAGAAGCTCTTGTACCTGATTACACTAGTTCTTGGGGAGGGTTCAATGTATTTTCTGTACAAAAGTACTTTATTTTAATTATGTTTGAGAGTAATTTTGTATGTACAATAAGGTGATTAGTTTATAATTGTTCATTTCCGCATTTCATGTCTTAACTTGGGTATAAGGGTTCTCCTATCTTGGTGTTAGAGTAGGTGCCCACACGACTCTTTGGGTTAGGTAGTGACAGGCTATTATATAGTTCCAATAGAATTTATGCTCATAGAGTGTAGGTATAAAAAATTAGGGAAATAAAATGCTATACTTCCTTTTTAAAAAAGAAAAGGAGAGATGATAATATTGTTACTAGCTCATTGTATAGATTATACAAAACTCAACTTCCTTTAAAAAAAAAAATAATAATAATAACCATGAATGTGAATAAAGCTAGAAATTTGACAAAAGATTCTAACTTTTAAATTTGTTACTCTAATAAGCAAAAGAGAAAAGAGAAGCGGAAGTGGAAAAATTATTGCATTTGGGATTCACAAAATTCAAAAGAAGTAAGAGTTGAGTTGTTTTTGTACAAAAATATCTAGAATTACCCCTTAACCATAATAAATACAATTAACTTCTTACCTTACTCGTGGAAACATTGTTATCATTGTACTAGAAGTTCTGATCTTTTATATTTTGATTGACATTTTGCAGTTCTTCAAAAAAATTCTTTATGAAAAATGCAGGAACTACCAATAAGCATAACGGCTCACCAAGACGTCATAAAGAGGCAAGTAGGTGGTGCTATAGATGCGGGTTTTGTCGTGAGGTGTTCATTTCGAGTTAAGGAATCGATGGGCATCGACGCAAGCACATAATCATTGGAAACCTCTCATCCAAGTGCCCTGAATTTTGTGCTTGTGTTAGTGCCCAATGATTCTTTAACACAAGGTGAATACCTCACAGTAGGTCCTGCATCTGCATCTGTAGAACCAAACACCTGCATTTTTCCTAAAGGATTTTTTTGAAATAACTTTACAATGTCTATCCACATATAAAGGATTAGGACTTCTGATAAAATGGTAACAACACTTGCACGAATAAGGTAAGAAGTTAAATGTATTTATTATACTTAAGGAATAAATTTAGATATTTGTTAAATAAAATAACTCAACTTTGACTTGTTTTGAATTTTGTAAACCCCTAATGCAACATTTTTTTTGCCTCTTTTTTTTTTCTCATTTGCTTATTAGACTCATAATTCAAATATTAGAATCTATCACCAATTTCCATTCATTATTCACATTTGTGATTATTATTTTGTTTTCTAAAAAGAAGTTTAATTTTATATAATATTTACATCAAGTTAGTGACAATATTATTATATCTCTTTTTTACTTTTTAACAAAGAAAAATAGTATTGAATTCACTAATTAATTTCATATGCTTATCTCCTAAGAACATGAATTAAGAAAAATTATAACTATCAATGTTATATAAGCACATGGCCATACGCATGTAAAAACAATCTTAATAATTTTTAAATTGAATTTTATATTTCATCTGTGACTTGCGAGCAATTATTCTTATAACTAGAATAGTATATTAATTCTAAATCACAAAATTAAGGAGAACATCAAATCCTATTTCCTATAATAAATGTAGTACTAGCAGAAATCAAATGACTTTTGCAATAAAGTTCAAGCAGCAATTCTTAGCTATGTAATAGAAATTGAAATCTATTTGCAACAAAACAATTGATTTATAACTGAAAAAAATCACCATATATGGAAGCTGAATTTCACATCATCTAAAATGTTTTTGTAACCGTCTAATTCTTTTTGACCCTTTATATATTGTCATTCCTTTATTTTTGTCCCTTCTTTTTAGAACCTTACCTTTAAAACTCTTACATAATTCTTCAATTGCGCTATTCTTTTTCTCTTCTTTAATTATTTATTAGTTTTTCCTCTATTTGCTTTAAATATTTACCTCGTAACTCATATCTAATTATCTATTCAATGGCTACTCTTAATAGTTATAACTCTCATACTTTTCATAATCATAACCTCAAAATATTTAATTTAAAACTTTAAAATATCTTTTGGTATTCCTCCATTTAATCTATATAAATTCCTCTTTTTTGTTTCATGCAATCCCTACCCAATGTTATTTGTTTCATTTTATAGTTCAAGCAGTGAAACACTTATTCATAATTGTACTATTTTATCCATGTCTTAGTTTGGCTCGATAAGAAGGTTCTTGGATTTTTTATTGATTATGAGAGTGGGTGTGCATAAAAACTCAAAAAAATATGATTAATATCTAAAGAAAGATATGCATGTCGTATTTTTTTCTTCTATATTTATTTTTTTGTATTTTCTCTCGATTAGACTTCTTTAACAAATTTCTAATAGATAAGTGATTTTAGGAATTTGGGATCCCAAAAGGAGTGAGACTATTAATCACCTTGCCTATACTGATGATACTATTATTTTTGTTGTTGCTGATACATTCTCTTTGCAAGTGATTATGAGAGTCAATCAGGTCAGAAGATTAATAAGGAGAAAAATGTTTTCCTTGTTTGTAGCAAGACTGCTCAAGCTGATATATTCAGGTAATTGAAGAGTGTACTGGCTGTCCTAGAGACAAGTTTCTTCGACATATCTAGGTTCTCCAATAGGGCATGCAAGAAAAGCAAAAAAAAAAAAAAAAAACAAAAGAAAGAAAGAGAAGGTACATAACAAGTTGCACATTTGGAAGGGTAAACTTTTTTTTCATTTGGTGGTTAGTTTGTTCTAATCAACAATGTGCTGCAAAACATATATATATATATATATATATATATAAACTACTCCCTCTGTCCTAATTTATGTGACACATTTCGAATTTCGAGATTCAAACAAGTCTATCTTTGACCGTAATTTTTTCGTAGATCTTTTAATTATTTTGAATTATCAATTATTGAGACTTATAGTACTTTTTATGTAGTTTACAAATATATAAATTTCATTTTAAAAAATTTGAAGATTCCATGAGCAAATTCTCGGTCAAACTTTAACTTTTGACTTTCGAAAAGCGAAATGTTTCACAAAATTGGGACAGAGGGAGTGTCATTCATCATCCCTCCAAAATGTGTTATACATGATTTTCATAGAGTTATTGCTAGATCATATGAAATTTCAAAAAGATGAAAGAAATAAATACTAAGTGTCTTGGGCAGAGGTTTGCTTACCTCAAAAAGTAAAAAGGATTGAGCTTTAGATCTTTGTCTGATGTAGCAAAAAAACTGTTTTTGCAAAATTATGGTGGAATTTTAGGACACAAAAATCTATGTGGTCTAATTTTATATGAAATAAATATTATAAAAGACATAGACCTCGATTGGTAGAATGCGGAGGGAGTTCACAGACTTGGAAGTATATGTTACAAGTAGGGACTTCATGGATGAAGAGATATGGTGGGAGCAGTAAATGTGGTCGCTCAAGTATTTGTTTTGACTATTGAATCCAATTAGGTTCCATATACTATTACATTTCAGTATCAATGACTACAAATCTGGTCTTGAAAGATGTAAAGCAATTAATGAATCAGGGAAGATGGGATGGTACCCTATTGCACCAATAGCTACCAAATGATATTTGCAATCATATTTTCAGCAAAATTAGAGTAGTAGAGGATACATAGGAATGGGACAACCATGATGAAAGCTACACAACTCAAACAAATTCACTTTTAGTAGTGCATGGGAAAAAATAAGACAACCAGGAACTGTATAGGATGATTATAAGTTTATCTAGGAAAAAGTATTCCTTTTAGGGTGTGTTTAGTATGAGAAAATGTTTTCCTAGAAAATATTTTCTTATAAAATAAGTTGGTTTCTAACTTAATTTTTCATGTTTGGTTGGTGAGTGAAAAATGTTCTCTAGCGTACGATTGGTGAATGAAATAGTTTTTTTTAGAAATTATCTTTTATTTTTTGCTAGAAAATAGAAAATACCTTTTAGAAAAATAGTTTTTGACCTTAAAATAAACCCCAATAAACAATCTGGCACTTGATCTAAAACCTGATCCTACTCTCGACACGGGATCCAATATTGAATTAGAACCTAACCGACCATTATCATGACCCGAATTAGGACACAATCCCAAGGTCCAACCCAAGACCTAATCTCGCTAGATACATGACATTCGAACTGTAATATGATCTCGACACCCAAACCTAAGCCCAACCTCAACCGTCAATCCGACATGTGACCAAACCTTGAATTTCGACCCTAATATTCGACTCAAGATCAACTTTTGAACTGGAAGCAGACCTGACCCGACCCGACCCTCGAATCTGACCTCAGACCTAACCCTGACCCCAACTTGAGACCCGACCCCGGCCCTAACACCTAACCCAAGATCGATACCCAACTCGAGACCTTATAACCAAACACCTCCGAGCAAAACCAGACCCTGACTTCAGCCATAACACTTGACCTGAGACCCAACCTAAGAACTGAGCCAAACCCTGAAACCTAACCTAATACCCAACACCCACCCTTGAGACTCAACCTCGACCATGGTCTGAAATTCGACCTTGACACCCAACCATAACTGAGACCCGACACCTGACCTCGACCTGAAACCTGAGACAAAACCCTGAGACACACCCTTAAGCTGAGATCTTACCCCTTCCTGACACTCGATCCTTCTTGAGACCCCACCCCAACCTCATCCCTAACAATAGATCCAAGATAAATTTGTGAATTTATTGGAATTTGCTTACTTGATCATTATGAATAGTAACTTGTCTAGATGGGCACTTATATATCTTTAAAATACACTATTAAATAGTGTAGGTGGGTAATAGGTCCTGCCCAAAGTTTGAGATTGTTACAGCAATTTCGGTCAACGTTCGGATATATTTCAGACCTTTTTATAATTACTATTAGTAGCCATACCTTTCTATTTTGTTGCAAAAGTTAAATACACAAGCCTATCTACAATTTAACCGTAACATTTGGCATTTCTAGTATATCATAACATTAGATCATCAAAATTTGATCTTGAATATATAATTTTAGTAGCACTACACTCTCATGAAATGGGCTATTGTCCCCTCGAGAGCTACTTGAATAGAAGGTGACACATATCCTGATTCTAGTCTAGCTAATCCACCGACGTGCTTGTTTTGGTAGATTAATTTTTCCCAATTACATTATTTAGAAGCCCGCTAAGTGTATCTAGAGGTACACTTATACACTTTGACATCCATGCCTTTTTCCATCGAGAGGCATCACTTAACAATAATCAATTATCAGTTAGAATCTACATATTATTTGAATAGAGTTGTAACTCCCCATATTCTATGTGTACTAGTTTTATTTATCTGACACTTATAAATTGCCTTGTGGTATAGTTATGGACTCAGTTTCCTATGCGACTAGTGACAATATAATAGGTTTAAAGTGAACTGCCCATATATTTTGATGCGACCCGATTAAGTAGATGTTGATGGAAGTATTTAAACTTGAGATCATAAGGTGGTATTTTAGTCTAAAGTTTAAAGTGACATAGTGTATATAAGTTTTAAATTAAGTTAAAGGTATTAAAGTCTAGAAATGGAATAAAATATTGAGGTGCTTGCATGACTACACTTAAGCTAGTAGGTGACAAGTAGGTGCATCACCTACTTTGACTTGCTGACCAGCCAAAGGGACTGAGTAGGTGCATCAGCTACTAAGATTTTTTTGACCATGTTATTGGGCCAAGTACACTACCACCTACTTGCATTAATCTGGCCCAAGTTGAATAGAAGAGTAAGGGGAAAATGAACTGCCAAGGCCCAATATGCTTAAGTCCAAAAAGGCCCAAGTGAAAAGTCCAAGTAGGTGGATTACCTACTTGATAATTTATGGCCCAAAATGAGTGAGAAAGTCGACCAAAGTAGGTCCCTTTAAAAGGGATTGATATCAGCTTTTTCCAACCATTTTTACTTTGACAAAAAATCTGATTTCTAGAGCTTTCTCTTTTCTCTCTCTCTTAGCTTCATACAACAGCCATTAAATACCATTAGGGTTCTTGAATATGGGAGTTCAAGCTATTGGAAAGTATAATTTAAGACAATTTACGGAGGACAACCTTTACCTTGAAGAATCCAAGTCTTAGCAAGTGGTAGTTTTGTCCAGCAAGGTAAGCTACTGCAATTTTCTCCCTCTTGTTCTTGAGTTAATTAGGACACTTGGTAAGTTTTTTTGAGTTGGAAATTTTTACTTTTACATGGTGTAATATTGGGGATGATGTTCTTGTGATTAGTGCATTTTTGGACAGCCATGGAAGGGAGTCCTCTTTAAATTCAGCTGTGAGCTTGTTTGAGCACTTTAAAAGTAATGTTAGCTCCTCAAGTGTTGGTGATCAGAAACCATGATTCATATTGCTTCTGTTACATTATTATGTTTAACGATTATTTTATGTATGTTATGATAAGAGATGTGACTGGATGTGCGGGAAAGTTATGGAGACGTTAAAAGACTTAAATATTGCAGGTAGTTTTGGGGAGGACCTGATACGAAGGTTGTACAGTATATAGACGTGATTAAAGGGAAAGGGAAAGAAAGAAAACACTGACTAGATAAATTGCATGCTTACTGCTTGGTTACTATTTAGGTGAGATCAAGTAACTCAAATTGATTGATTAGCTACAAATACTAGTCTTACAACTTATTTTATAGTAGATTAGTAATCTGAAGAGAAGGAGCATAAGTCATACGTTTTGAATTATATAGCAAGGTATATAAGGCTATTTGATTTCGTATTTCTTTGGCATGAATCCAACACTTGTATTACAATGTAAGCTTTCTAAGTGTCGTTGGTAGTGACTGATCCATAGTTGCAGTTCCTACTCCCTAGAGCATTAAAGTGAGTACTCTAATATGAGTTTATTACTAAATGTACGTTCTTACTCTACCAAGTATTAGCATACACGTATCCCAGATTACACATGGTACATATGTTTATATGTTTGATATACAATCTGTCTATATCATGCCAACTTACTTCAATTATCTATATATATGTTATCTTTTCACATGTTCATATGTTCCCTATTACTCCCATTGTGTTAAACTATAATGTTACCTCACAATATCCCTACTTGCTTTATTGTACATTTTATAGGTACTTACTTGGAATACGTATTCGTCCTTAAGTTGAATTTGCCCTCATTCTCCCTTGGTTCCACGTTCATGTATACCTTGTATTTGATATTAGTTAGTGTGTATTTGGCTATCATATAGAATTCAAATCTCTTGGCTGAATGTTAAATGTCTTCACTTGATATGTGCTTCAATTTGAGATGTCAAAATGCTTACTGAGTCATATAAGCTCCTAGGTATTACACGTTCATGTCACATTTGCTTCCCAGGTCATTGTTATTATCGTAAGTCCATATCATATGTCTTCTACTACAAGTCCATAGTTCCAAATCTCAACAATGATTATGACCAACAAAACAACAATTTCAAAAGGGTTATGATCATCAAAAGAACAATCTCAAAAGAGTTATGAACATCGAAACAACAATCTCAAAGATAAATAATCTATATAATTATGGGTGGCAGCCCAGGGGAAATTGCCTAGCATGGGTCGATCCCAATTGGTATAGCAGGGTGGAAGCTCAGGGGTGAAAGCCTAGCATGGGCCAATCCCAATTGATATAGAAGGGTGGAAGCTCAGAGGCGAAAGCCTAGCATGGGCCGATCTCAATTTGCAAAATTATGAGAACAGCATCCCAGGGGTTAAAATGCCTAGCATGAGTCATCCTCTTTTACCACTGATCAGCTGGTCATTGTATCATATATCTTATAAAATTATAACGCACAGAAAAGTAAAAAAAAGAATGTAACATACAAGATTCCACAAGTATAAGAAAAGGTGGTCTCAAATCCTTATCTATTTGTATCTGGTTTCACTTGAGCTCTCATTTTACATATGGTTGCATTATGCCTTACATATTCAGTACATTCTTTCATACGGATGTCCCTTATTCGGGACGTTGCATTTCATGCTGCAAGTACAGGTACTCAACTAGTAGATCTTCCCATTAGAAGCACATGATACTCAGCGGTTGTTGGTGAGCTCCAGGTTGATTCGGGGCTTTTTCGAATCTTTACTATGCATATTTTCATAGTGGTACAGTCACAGATTCCAGTAGAGGCTTTGTAGACATCGTAAAGCTATCATCTGTATTCATAGTTTCACTTGTCACATATATCGGTTTACTTTCTCATCATAGGTCACTTGTAAAGCATGTGTTCATATGGTACTTGTCCGCCTCACTTAGGGTTGGGGTGTGACAAGACTACACAACCAAAACACAACAATCATTCATATTGGTAAGTCATCATACCACAACTATAAGAAGAAACGAGTTTGAAGCACTTGTCTATGACAATAGACTACTGTATTCACATAAGTAAATTACATGTTGTAAAGAATGAATATGTTTCGAAAGATAATTATTTATTAATGAAGGCATAAATGTATTAAATAGAATTACATAAAAACTCATAACATACGAACTGAACTAAAATAATCTAAATAAATAATAACTGCTGAATTAACAAATACAATATCCTATATAAACCAAGGACTATTAAAATTCTAACACCGACTAAACTCTTAACTAATGTCTGAACTCACTTGTGGTGCTTAAATATGTCCCCGCAAGTAAGGCGATGAGTCACTAGGACTAACTTGGGACATATTATTTGGTAGATTTAGGCAATGCCTTGGTGAGAGTTTCAACTATTTATTTTTTTACTCAAAGACATCGTTGCTACTAATCATTTATGTGCAAAAAGTTACATATTTGAGTTTGGTATATCAAACTTTGTACATGACCATCGAGATGAGACTAGTCTAGCCTACTCAATCCTTTTATACAAAATTCAAGGAGGTTCATAAGAAATTTGGGCATATTTAGTATGTTTGACTCTAAAAGATGGTAAATACCATCTATCCATGTTAGCCCCCTAATATGTTTTGGAAGCTCAGCAAAAGAGTTGAACACTTGGGTTCCTGCAATACTATGACCCAAGTTTGCCAATCTATCAGCAGGTTGATTAGTTTCTCTATGGATATGATTGATCTCGAACCAATGTTCTTCAACTAAACTCTGAATTTCTTCTATGAAATTGAGAATTCTCCAAGGAATTTTCCATTCTCTGTTTATGCATTTAGCCAACAGTAAAGAGTCTGTTTCACCTAAGGCAGCTCTAAAGCTATTATGTGCACACCATTTGAGTACAAAAAGCATGGTTAATGCTTCTGCCATGTTGCGTGTGCCAAATCCTAGGTGGATAGTATAGGCAAAAATAAATCTTCCATGTTCGTCTATGACTAGTCCTCCACCACCACACGAACCCTGGTTGCAACTGCCATCACTGTTGATTTTCACTCTCTGTGTCATTGGCCTTAACCATCTAACCATTGTAGTGGTTTTTTGTTGTAATGTTGCTTTACATGTTTGGAAAATTGTCCTCCAATCAAGTCCTACTACTGTATTTTCAAATCTCCTATTAATGACCTGCAAAAGAAAGGACAATATGTTAGATTTTGTTCTGTAGAATGAGGCATTCATATTATTAAATTTTTGTTGCATCTGGAGCATCTTCAAACTCCTATTCATATGTTCAATCCCAACAGGGTCCGCAAAATATTTCCAGATTCTCCTAGCATAATCTCCTTTGATGAATAGGTGGTCAATGTCTTCCATCTCAGTAATAGTGGTTTTTGTATTACAATAGTGGCATGAAGTGTCCTCCTGAATTCCAAACCTGGCTACTCTCTCTTCGGTGTATAGTCTAACTTTTATCGCTCTCCAGGTCAAGAAGGACATTTTAAATGGAATGTCTTTGTGCCAAATATAGTTGACAAAATTATTCGTGGTCTTTTTTTGTCTCAGCGTATTCCATGCAAATCTGATTTAGAAGATGCTTGCATTATCTAGGGACAAAATGGCTCTTTCATTCTTGTGCTCATCAATCCTGATATTGAGGCCAATGATCTTAGACTTGGTCTACTCATTCCACTGAGGTTGCAAAAGGTTCTAGTTTCAAGTTTAATTACTGAGGACCTCCTTAATTGTAATTTGTCTATAGAGGTTGTTCTTAGGAGTTAATTGCTAAAGAGGTCCCAATCTAGACCAATTGTCAAACCAAAAGGAAACATCTCCCTTACCAACTTTCCAAATGATACTGCATTCGACCTCTTCCTTGATTTCAGCAAATATTTTCCAACTCTAAGCTTTCCCCTTTTTCCATTGAACTGTGCTGGGGTGGTCAAAGTTGAAGTACTTAGCATTCATAAATTGCTTCCATAAGGAGTTAGTCGTCCTCAAGTTCCACCATTGTTTTGCTTGGAAAGCTTGATAGGTGTCTGAAAGACTTCTAAAATTAGTCCCGCCCTTACTGTATGGGTAGCAAAGGTTTTTCCAGGAGACCCAATGGTACTTTCCTCTAGATTCTTGACCAGACCAAAAAAATCTAGTTATGTATTTTTCAATGAGTTTTATAGTACCCATTGGAGGATTAGTGGCTGACAGTAGATGGACCAGGTGAGCCAACAAAACATGTCTGATCAATATAGCTCTTCCTCTCATTGAAAGAAGTTTAGTATGCCATCCCCTAATTTTATTGATGATTTTATTAACCATGTCAAAATAGTGAGAAATCTTTTTCTTCCCTGTGATTAGAGGACATCCCAAATATTTGACAAGAAATAGTTGATGGTTCATACTAGTGATTTTCTTGATCCTATTGATAGTAATAGTGTTGGTGTTGGCAGCTACCGTAAAACAACTTTTGTCTTTGTTCATGAGCTGCCTAGAGATAGCTTCATACATTTTCAGAACTGTCAAAATCATTTCCAGAGGTCTCTTACTACCATTTCAGAATAGGATAGTATCATCTACAAAGGATAGATGGTTGATTTGAGGACCATTAGAGTTCATGTGAAAACCTTTGTACCTAGTTCTATAATTTAGATTGTTTAGCATTTTTGATAGGACTTCCGCAGCTATGACAAAAAGAGAAGGGGATATAGGATCTTCTTGTCTTAGGCCTCTTTCAGACCTAAAGAAGCCATGCCTACCCCCATTCACTATGACTGAGTACCAATTGTTGGAAATATAGTTGTTGATAATGTGGACCCACCAATCTGAGAAGCCAAACTTTTTCAAAATTAAGCACAAGTACTCCCACGATACTCTGTCGTAAGCTTTTTTCATGTCTAACTTTATAACAATATTCCCACCTCTAGTAGGCTTCTTGATATTGTTAATAATCTCCTGAGCTAGCATCATATTCTTTGAGATAAACTTTCCTTTGATGAATCCTGACTGTTTTTGAGAAATGATCATAGGCAAAATACTAGCTAGTTTAGAATTGATGATCTTCGAGATGGTTTTGGTGGAGAAATTAGACAGACTGATTGGTCTAAGGTCAGAGAACTTTTGAGGGTTCTCTATTTTAGGAATCATTACCAAACAAGTGTGAGTAAAAAACTTTAGAAGCTTAGCTCAATTGAAGAAAGCCTAAATAGCTCTAGAAAGATCATTACTTATAATACTCTATGTAGCTTGGTAAAAGCAACCATTCAATCCATCCGGACTAGGTGCACTTTCATTCTCAATTGAGAAGACAATGTCCCTAATTTCTTACATAGTGGGGATAGCGTTAAGTCTTTTGTTATCTGCTTCAGTCACCATTCTTTCAATATGGTTTAAAGCATCCAGGTTGGAGATATGAGTTTCCTCTCTAAAAGCATTTCCAAAATGTCTCATTGCTGCCTCTGTAATCCCTTCATTTCCTTCGATCCATTCACCATCTTCATCCATTATCCTACTGATAGTGAGTCTCCTTCTCATTTCCTTGATAATGTTATGAAAGTATGAAGTGTTAGCATCACCTTCTTTGAACCATTTGGCCCTTGCTTTCTGTCTCAGAATTTTATCTTGAAGCTTGATGTATTTAGTAAACTCCACTCGACTTTTGGAAAGATTTTCTCTATTCACAAATGAATTGTTGATAACATATTAATCTTCTAGTGATCTCATATCAGCTTCCAGTCTTTTAGGAACTTCAAAAATGTCTCCATAAGCCTGTCTCAACCATCAACTAAGAGTTTTGGTGGTTTTTTTAATCTTTTGATGAAGGACATACCAAGGATTTCTATATATCTCCTCATCCCAACATTCCTGTACAATTTTACGAAAGTCAGTATGTTTTGTCCATAAATTAAGAAATTTAAAATATTTAATATGAGTGTTGTCTTCATTGCTCATTTTGACCAATAAATATGGGGCATGGTCATAGCAAGTTCTAAACAAGTGTGTAACAATAGTGTTATTGATACTGTCAAACTAAGCAGTGTTGTAAAGCATTCTATCTAATCTTTGCCAGTTAGTAGTAGGTAGATCTCTATTATCATACCAAGTATAGTTAGAGCCTGTGTATCCTGCATCTTGAAGTCTGCACTCATTGAGACATTCTATAAAGTTCATGCTTTCTTCTAATGTGTGACTTCTACCACCTCCTTTTTCTTCATTAGAGATGATAACATTAAAATCTCCAATGACACCCCAAGGTCCCTGAATTTTGTTAGTCATGTCCTTTAATTCATGACATAGGTCTCTTCTTAGTTCGTCATTACATTTTGCATACACCACTGTCCGATGAATAGGTAAGCTATTGGCGTGAGTACAGCTAAGAAGGACACATTGCTCTTTATCAAAGATGATAGTGACATAAACCTTATGATTCTAGAGTATCCATATTTTGTTGTTGCAGTTATGGAAGCCATGTTGCATATTTAACTTTCTTTTGTACTTATCAAGTTTCCTACTATCCACCATAGGTTCTTGTAGTAGTAGCAAGGGAATTTGAAATTGTTGTTTGATAGTATGGAGTCTTTCCTAGGATACTGCTAATCCTATCCCTCTTATGTTCCATGAGATTGTGTTAATCATTGGGAAACAGTATGGTTTCGTTTTTCTTTGATCCCTATGCCTGTTGTATTTGTGCTGATATGTTGTCTAGGTTCACTTCCAGGGTTCTAAAGTTTCCTTGGTGATAGATTGTTGAAAAATGTTATACTTTGTTGAACTGAGTTGTTGGTTAAGTATATTGCATCATGATATTCAACGTTTGTGTTACCTCTAATTCTATCATCATCAGAGTGAGTTGAGTTTTCATTCCTGCAAATTATAGCATGATCAGTTTCTATAATACCGATGTCGTAAAAGCATTCCTCAAATTATTCATCTTTCTCTTCATTTCTATCAGGAGGTTCATTGTTGTAATTGTGTAATAGTTGTTGCTGCTGCTCTTTTAGGCCAGGATCCAAGTTTTCACTTCTCCATTCCTCAATATTTTTCATCTTGGGTATAACCCCATTTATCAGGTTGATAAGGGTCTAACTAGTATCTTGATTCCTTTTATGTTTCCTTGATATGACATTGTTCACTTTTATTTCACCATCCAAGATCATATAATCAGGAATAGATATTTTCTTGAGAAATTGTATTCTGTTATAGACTATCCCCTTGGGATTTTTTATTTCCACGCCAATAAGTTTTAAGGCCTCTTCTCAGAGTTCTTTGTCCTCACTATTTTGAATTGGTTGTTCCTTGCTTCTGGTTCTCTTTATCTTTATAGCGTCATGATGTTTCCTAGCTTTACCTCTTATTCTTTTTCTTTCAAATTCTCCTTGAACCTTGTCCCATCTTGTATTCCTTGATGGTGGTTGATTTTTCATGTTTTGTACTTGGGTTGTATCTTTCAGGTTTCGGTTTGAGGTAGTTAACATTTCTTCATCCTCATTGTCTTCCAGTAATACATTGAAAGTATTGGTATCCTCCTTTCTAATAATTTTTTCATGCGAGTTGGATTTCCCTATTAATCATATTGAACATATAGACTAATACTTACTTGTTAACGCCTCAACTCAACATTTTCATATTTCTCATCGATCTGGAAGAGATTAGGATACTTCAATTTCATTGCTTCTTCGACTTCTCATGTAACTTCTTCTACTTGTTTGTTCCTCCATAATACTTTTACAGAAGCCACTTTTTTATTTCTTAACTTCCTATCTTATCGATCCAGAATAGCAATGGGTACTTCTTCATAAGTGAGATCTCTCGTAACCTGTACATTTCAATAGGAGTAATATGAGATGGGTCACCTATGCATTTTCGAAGCATTGAGACATGAAACACCGGATGAATGGTTGAAAGCTCTTGAGGTAGCTCTAACTCATACGCAACTTGACCAATTCTTCGGATAATCTTATATGGTCCGATATAGCGTGGACTCAACATTCCCTTTTTACCAAACCTCGTTACCCCTTTCATTAGTGACACCTTCAAGAACACCTAATCCCCTATAGAAAATTCTAGTCCTCTCCTTCTAACTTCCGCATATGATTTAGTCAACTTTGAGCTATTTCTAGCCGTTGCTATATCACTTTGACTTTTTCCATAGCTTGATAAACAAGATCTGGCCCAAATAAGGCAATTTCAGTTGTTTCAAACCAGCCAATTGGGGATCTACATTTCCTACCATATAAAGCTTCATAAGGTGTCATTTTAATACTTAAATGGTAGCTATTGTTGTATGCAAACTCGATCAATGGAAAAATGATCATCCCAACTACCTTTGAAGTCTAATATACAAGCTTGCAGCATATCCTCAAGTGTTAGAATGGTACGCTCTGCCTGACCGTCTGTTTGAGGGTGAAAGGTTGTACTTAAATTCACTTGTGTTCCTAAACTCCTCTGAAATGACTTCCAAAAATTTATAGTGAATTGAGCTCCCTTATCCAATATAATAGATATTTGCACTCTATGTAGCCGAACTATCTCTTTAATATACAACCTTGCATATTCTTCAACTATATAAGTAGTCTTCATTGGCAAGAAGTGTGCTGATTTGGTGAGTCTGTCAACTATTACCCATATGGACTCAAACTTCCAA
Source organism: Solanum bulbocastanum (assembly GCA_037074985.1). NCBI lineage: Eukaryota > Viridiplantae > Streptophyta > Magnoliopsida > Solanales > Solanaceae > Solanum > Solanum bulbocastanum. Next base: position 14,181,724 of record CM073601.1, read on the forward strand.
AATGAGCAAGGAAAACCAGTGACAAAATCCATGTTGATCATGTCCCACTTCCAAATTGGAAGTTCTATACATTTCATATAACCTCTGGGCTTTTGGTGCTCTACTTTTACTTGTTGACAATTTGGATATTGAACCGCGAATTCTGCAATGTTCTTCTTCATGTCCCCCCACTAATATATTTCTTTCAAGTCATGATACATTTTAGTTGACCCTAGATAGATAGAATATCTCGAATGATGTGCTTCCATCATAATCCTCTATCTTAATTCATCTACATTAGGTATACATAATCTATTTTGACACAGAAGTACTCCCTCTTACGTAAGCTCAAATGCATTTGTCATACCCTGCTGTACATTCTCCTTAAGCTATAATAGAATAGGATCAGTGTAATGCTTCTCTTTCACTTCGACTACTAATGAGAATTCTGCCGCACTTTGCACAATAACCCCTTTGTCTGGAGATTCAAGAAGCCGAACCCCCAAGCTAGCTAGTTGGCATAGATCCTTAGTTATTCCTTGTCATTTCATAAACTGGACATAAGTGCTTGCCATTATTTTTTGGCTTAAAGCATCAACTACTATATTGGCTTTACCAGGATGATACAAGATATTAATGTCATAATCTTTTAATGTCTCCAACCATCTTCGTTGCCTCAGTTTTAGGTCCTTTTGCTTAAAGATATATTGCAAACTCTTATGATCAGTGTATATGTCAACATGAACTCCATACAAGTAGTGGTACCATATCTTCAAAGCAAACACAACTGCTGCTAGCTCTAGATCATGGGTTGGATAATTTTTCTTATGTGGTCGCAGCTGCCTTGAGCCATAAGCTATTACTTTACCATGCTGCATCAATACACAACCTAAGCCAACACCCGAAGCATCACAATACACTACATAGCCTTCTGTGCCTTCTAGAAGTACCAATACAGGTGTAGAAGTTAATTTAGTCATCAGCTCTTAGAAGCTTCTTTCACATTCATCACTACACTTAAACTTGGTTTCTTTGTATGTTAGCTTGGTTAGGGGTAGGGGTGCAGCAATGAAAGAGAATCCTTTAATGAACCTTCTGTAATAACCTGCCAATCCAAGAAAACTACGGATCTCCGTAGGCGTTGTAGGTCTTGGCCACTTTCTCACAGTTTCTATCTTCTAGTTATCAACCCTTATTCCTTCATCAGATACAATATGACCTAAGAATGCCACAAATTTGAACCAAAACTCACATTTAGAGAACTTTGCATACAACTTACGATCACAAAAACATTGTAAAACCTACCGCAAGTGATTAGCCTAGTCCTCTTCCGACCTTGAATACACCAAAATGTCATCGATGAATACTATCACAAACACATCTAAAAATTCCTTGAACACCCTATTCATCAAATCCATAAGAGCCACTGGTGCATTTGTTAGCTCGAATGACATGACTAAAAACTCAAAATGACCATACCATGTCCGAAAAGCTGCCTTGGGTATATCTTTGTCTTTGACCCTCACTTGGTGACAACCTGACCTTAGGTCGATCTTTGAAAAATACCTAGCACCTTGTAACTGATCAAACAAATCATCAATTCTAGGGAGGGGATATTTGTTCTTAATCGTTACCTTATTCAACTGCCGATAGTCGATACACATTCTTAATGAGCTATCTTTCTTGCTTACAAATAAAACTGGTGGTCCCCATGGGGACATACTAGGCCTTATGAATCCTTTTTCTAATAAGTCTTTTAATTGCTCCTTCAACTCCCGTCATTCTGTCGGGGCCATTCTATACGGAGGAATGGAGATAGGTTGAGTATTTACAATCACATCAATACTAAACTCTACTTCTCGTTCTGGAGGCAAACCTGGAAGATCTTCAGGAAATACATCAGGGAACTCATTCACTACTGGAATGGATTGAAAAGTTAGTGACTCCACATCTATATTTTTCACTCTCACTAGATGACATATGTATCCTTTGGACATCATCTTCTTTGCCTTAAGATAAGAAATAAATTTACCTCTTGGTGCCCCAATATTACCTTTCCATTCAAGGACTGCCTCTTTTGGAAAATGGAAATGCACCATCTTAGTTCGGCAATCTAATGTGGCATAACAAGAAGCTAACCAATCCATATCCATTATAACATCAAAATCTACTATTTCTAGCTCAACAAAGTCAGCCAATGTATCACGATCACAAATAGTTACAATGCAATTACGATAAACCCTTCTAACTATAATAAACTCACCAATCGGTGTAGACACTTCAAATGGCTTCACTAATTCTGGTGTTCTTTTGAACTTTTCAACAATCAATGGAGTAACATATGATAGTGTAGACACCGGATCAATTAAAGCATATACAATATGTGAAAAGATGGACAATGTACCTGTAACCACATCCGGCAAGGCTTCTAAATTTTGTCGATCCCCTACAGCATATGTGCGATTCTGAACTCCACTAGAACTAGCTGCTCCCCTAGATCCTCTACCACGACCAGTAGGCATCTGTCCCTTACCCAAAGAAGGTGTTGATGATAATGATGCAGCAATTGATCTAGTAGGCTGTGCTACACCACCCACAGCTCTATGAGGACAATTTATGACCCGGTGTACCACACCAAAAATAAACATTTGTCCCAAACCTACATGCACTAACATGATTCCTTTCACATTATTTACAAGGTTGTTGATAAGGCTTTGATTGGCCCTACTTCCCTGCTCTTGATGACCCGCTATTTGTGAACCTTGGCTTTCACTTCTTTGCCCAAACTGATTGCCCCTAAACCCTTGAAACTGATGTGGGGAACTAGTTGTAGAGTAGGAAGATGATGGCCCAGGCGGTCTGTTAAATAAACGAGGCCTAAACTCACCTTGGGATGGTTTAAATTGCCCCATGGATCTGGCCCACTTAGAATGCCCTATTTCTAACTCTTGTGTCCTTCTTCTTTGCCTTTGATCCTCCAACTTTTGTGCAAAAGCTTGCATGCTTGCTATATCCATATATTTATTCAACAAAGCAATGGTACAGTCTCTAACCAGATATGAATCTAATCTATCCATATATTGATGAACTCTATCCCCCGTAGTAGTTACTACATTAGGAGCATACATGGCCAACGAATTAAATTTGAGACTATACTCTCTCACACTCATACTTTCTTGGTGGAGATTTAAGAACTGATCCACACGGGCCTCTCGAATCTCCAATGGCAGATAATGGTCAAGGAATGCCTTTTTGAACTCTTTCCACGTAGCTGAAGGTGCATCTGTTCCCCTAGATTGCTTCCAAGCTTCATACCACAATATGGCCACACCCTTTCATTTATATGCTGCTAGCTAAAGTACTTCTTTACCACTTGCATGCATAACATCCAAAGTGCGTTGGATTTGACCTATAAAGTCCTGTGGATCTTCATTAGGATCTAACCTGGTTAATGATGGAGGGTCCAAATTAAGGAAGTCATGTATCTGTGTGCCAGCTGCTCTATCTACACCACTGGTACCTGTAACTGGACCTTCTTGCCTTTGGCCGTAGCCAGTAACTATACAAGTCAATAATTGGACTACATTCCTCAAATCTTGCTCGATAGCATTAATAGAGGGTTCTTGAAGTGCAGCTACCCTCCTTAGATCTTCTAGAGATGGAGGGGTCAGGGAAGTCTGTGATAGAGACTCATCTTGAGCCTCACCTTAAACAGCTTGACTAGGTGGTGGTTGGCTGGTCCCTTTTTAGGAAGCCACATTTACTTGCTTACCAATACTTTTACTCATTCTCCTAACCGGCATCCTTGCTATAATTAAACAATTTAGAAATTAAATATGATTCCCCTACAACACTAGCTCTATCGCACGATTTAAGAAATAAAAGAAAGGAGACAACTCATACATGTCCCATAGCCTCCTATTTATAAATATAGTGCACAGCATATCCATAAGAAATACTCTACAGGGACACGGCTTTGTAGACTCCCTAGGATGACCTGCTCTGATACCACTTTTGTCACGCCTCAAATCACATTAAGACTGACAGGCAGCTGATGCCCTAAAGGCTCGAGAGAACCAACATGTAACACGTGCTTACTATGCATATAACTATGACAATCTTGTGACAAGTCACATAGGATGCAGTGATACGAACCAACATAAGTAGACCCAAAACTTATATACAAGACTTGGCTGTTGAGGCCACAACTTGTTAAGACGCAACTAAACCATATACATAAGTCTACAAAGCCTTTAAATATAAAAAACCTTAGAGTAGGTCGAGACAAACCCCGTCTTACCCTTAACTACGATACAATACCAAATTGAATCTACCAAGGATGTAGTAAAGCTCTAAATACCAAATTGAATCTACCAAGGACGCAGTAAAGCTCTGAATACCAAATTGAATCTACCAAGGACGCAGTAAAGCTCTGAATCAACCTGGAGCTCACCAAAAGTAGCTGAGTGTCGTGTGCTCCTATTGAGCAGGTTTACTACCTGGAGTACCTATGCCTACAGCATGAAATGCAGCGTCCCCCGCGAGAAACTCCAGTTCAAAAAAAATGTACCGAATATGTAAGGCAATAACATATATACAATAGGAGTTCGAATGAAACAAAGTATCAATATATGTGTGCATAAATCAGAACAGAAGATCGCCTTTGTTAACTCTTGTGGGATCACATATATTACATTCTTGTCTTTACCTTTTTGTGTGTTACGATCTTTATAAGGCATCTGATACGAATGACCAGTTGATCAGTGGTAGAAAAGCATGACCCATGCTAGGCATTTTAACCCCTGGGATGTGGTCCTCATAATTACACAAATTGGGATCAGCCCATCCTAGGCTTCGGCCCATGAGCTGCCACCCTTAATTATACAAATTGCTTCATTTAGATTATTTAATCTTTGATATTGTTGTTTTGGTGGTCATAATCATTTTTTATATTTGGAACTATGGGCCAGTAGTAAAAGACATGAAAATAATACTTCAAGGTAGTAAAAATGACATAAGGAGCTATGTAACATCAATAGATTACTTAAGAGCTTAAATGACACAATTGACTTCAACTGACTAAGAGGAGGATTCACCAAACTTACTTTTGCAAACACAATTACTATACAAGCACATAGGAGGATACCTACACAAGTATAGAGTAGTAAATATATAATGAAACACAAGTATAGAGTAGTAAACATATAATGAAGTAATTCTATACATTAAGGAGAGGGGGAAATATTGTTAGCTATTTGGAGATCATACGCTACCACTATGTTTCCTTTAATAGGAATAGAACTTAGGAAATTTACTTATTGATATTAATTGCAAGTATAAGATTTCATATCGAAGAATATTGAATCGAATAGCCTTACATACCTTATCCTCTGACCAATACAACTATCACGATTCAGCCATAAGTCATGCTAAACTAAAATTAGCAGCTATCACACCGTGAGCCTCGTAAAATAATAGCTAACTTTGACGGATAATAGCCCATACATCCCATAAAATAATATGTATCACCAGACCCTCATTTTCTGCTCAATACATAAATTATATATCCTTTTCCAAGATTACCCAAATTGCACCAACAACAATACACATAAAACAACCTCAAATATTCTTTATCATACAACTAATTATTGAACTCACCACCCCCTTGAGTTCTTTATGACAGCACACCCATAATTCCTCACTCAAACTCATACATAAGGAGGAAGAAAATGGAGCAGTCACCTTACCTCAATTTCTGCAACTTCTCCTTATAACTTGAATTCCTCTAGAACTTCAACTTCCCTTCACACTTAAACCAAAGAAGAAAAGAAAAGTATCTTAATAATTAAGGAAAGTAAGCAATAGTTTATGGGAACTTCTGCCTTATACTTATAATTAAGCATGAATAACTTGTTTTCTAGTCTTCAATAGGAAATTTAAGCTAAATCCATAAGTGTTTCTCTTACATTGGTTTACAGATATGAGGGTTTCTTCATGAACCCTAGAAGGAACTTTAAGATTGATGTCTTAATCCTGAAGAGAAAAGAGAGAGAGAGAGATGGAGTTAATTCCCAATATTGTGTGTTAAAAATGAGTGAGAATAGCAGCCAATATATCTTATATTGAGCTTTCTTCACCTTTAAGAATATCCTCTAGAACCTCCCTTTTTTGGTCCATTTTCAGCCACTAATTGGTCAAGTAGGTGATGCACCTGCTTATATACATCAGGCATCTCAAAAGGTCAAACTAGGTGATGCACCTACTTGCTTTCACTTGGGCTTAAATATATTGGGCATTGGCTGATTTGGTTGCTGGGCTTTAATTTCATTTTTATTTTATTTAACTTAATTTGTGCCTCAAGTGAGTCCAATAGAATAGGCCCAAATCTGATCCATAAACCGTTGCCTTTTTAACTAGATCCATATAACTCAAGTAGGTGTTGTACCTACTTGGTCCTTTGGACTGGTCAATAAATCAAAGTAGTTGATGCACCTACTTGTCACCTAGTAGCTTAGTTAAGTCAAGCAAGCAGCTCACCTATTTTATTCCATTTTCTAAATATTAATCCTTGTTGCTTTAACTTAGCACTTAACTTTCAACTTTAAACTCAATTACCACTTAACTGTCTCAAGTTTAAATACTCCTGTTAGAGTTAACTTACAGTACACATGTTGAAACGTGCAAGGTTGATATCACCTTCCGATCTAGTTTAAACCAACGCTAAAAATATAAGAAACACGGTCCCTCACCTATACTATAAGGTTATGTCAAGTATCACAAGAATAGAACAAGCGTATGCATAATACGGGTTGTTATAATATGTCACCAATTTCAAGGGAAATTGGGATGACCATTTGCTATTGATTGAGTTTGCATATAATAATAGCTACCATACTAGTATTGGTATGGCTCCATTTGAGGCTCTTTATGGAAGGTGGTGTAGATCTCTTATAGGTTGGTTTGAGGTGGGTGAAAGCACTTTGATAAGGATTTAATTGGTACAAAAGGCCATGGAGAAAGTTAGAATTATTAGAGAAAGGTAGAAAACATCTCACAGTCAACAAAACTCATACACCAATGTTAGAAGAAAAGATATTGAGTTTGATGTTCATGGTTGGGTTTACTTGAAAATTTCAGTTATGAAGGGTGTAATGAGGTTTGGTAAGAAAGGAAAGCTTAGTACCCATTATGTAGGCCCATACCAAATTTTGAGACATGTTGGTAAGGTTGCATATGAACTTGATTTTCCTAATGAGTTGGCTCGATGCATCCAGTTTTCCATATCTCTATGTTGAAGAGATGTGTTGGTGATCCCACATCTATTGATCCCTTAGAAGGTTTAGGAGTTAAAGAGAATCTTTCTTATGAAGAGGTTCCGGTTGAGATTTTAGACTGGCAAGTTACGAAGTTCAGAAACAAGGAAGTTGCTTCCGTGAAAGTGTTATAGAGGAACTAATTAGTTGAGGGTGCTACTTGGGAGGCCGAGGCCGATATGATGTCCCGATATCCTCATATATTTCCTTCTACTCCTACACTAGCTTGAGGTAATGAGTTTCTCATGGTTTGTTCTTTGTTTTGGAGTCATATGTCTTAAGTGCTTCCATGATTTCCTTATGTTATACATGTTCATGAAAAACTTGTGTTTTGAAAGAAAATGAGTTTATGTGATTGATTTTCCTCATGTTGTTGTCCATTAAATATGAGTTGCCTATAAAATCCACGAGATGAATTATTGAGCATGCTTTAGCTTTGCATTTGAGTATGAATTGCATAAAGGCTCCATGAGATTCTGTTGAGCATGATTTTAGCTTGGAGAAGGTAGTTCCTCCTTGAATATGACAAATTTGAAATTTCATGCATTTCGGGCTGCTAGGTCTAGTTCCTACCTTTCTTATGATGCATTGAGCATGTTTATCTTGGAGTCATTGTTTCGTACTTGGTTACATGCATTTTGATAAGAGTGTATGCATGATGTGCTGCTAGTATTGAGTCTTTCCTTTAAAAGAGTGCCTAGAATCCCATTCGAGGACGACTGTGCCCAAGGGGGATATAATGTAACACCTAGGATTTAAAAAAGGGGGAAATATTCCTTCCATAGTCAACTCGGCGAAGTAGAGCAGGGAACGCCGAGTCACTTGGAGATCCGTCGAGTCACTTGGTGGTCCGCCAAGGGAAACCACCCTCGCCTATTGGCTTGTTTCCAGTGTCCAGCTTCTGGAACTTTAGGCGAGCCAAGTCGGGCTTACCGTTCAATTTGGTGTGTCGCCCAAGATCCCCTCCCCATCGCCTAATTAGCTGTCTTTTTAGCCAACTCACTATAAATTTAGGCTAGCCAAGGGTCCATTTGATGAGTCGCCAAGTGACCTTCGGCAAGCCTCAGCGAGCAATTCTTGTAAGTTTTAAGTCAGGGTCTTTTGGGTCTTTTCAGATTTATTTTAATTCTATACAACGTTGTTTTACCCTTCATATAAAGACCTATATAAGTATTCTACTCTCAAATTTCTCCAACTTAAGTCATTCTTTCCAAAATCACAAAAGAAGAACAAATTCCTCTCCCAAAATATTTTTCTCTCTAGAAACTTGAAGAAGATTTTATCTAGGGTTTCAAGCTAAGGTCTCAATTCCTCCATTGAAGTCAAGCATTTGGACTTGAGGTGTGATAGTTTGCATCCATGGAGTTCCCAAATTCCTCTAATTTCAAAGGCATAAATCCCCAATTGATTTAGGGTTCTCTTCAAAGTTGATTTAAATGATGGAATTATGATCTTTTATGCATGAATTGATGATTTACTATGATTATATGATGATTTCTCCATGAACCCATGTAAATCCCATGTTTTCCAAGTATGATGCTATGATGTGGGTCTTTGGTTATGAAAGAGGAGTTTTATGAACTAATGCATGAAGTGATAGAATCACATGAATTTATGATGAAATCCATATCTAATCCTTGATTTCTAGATGTGGTGATTGAAAGTAGGCTTTGAACCTTGAAAGGGCAAAGTATGAGATTATACATATTTTTATGAAACCTATGTAAATATTTTAAGAATGCTTTTAGAGTAAAGTATCAGTGATGATGATGTCGTTGTGTTCTTCAAAGGACATTCTCATAAACATATACAAACATGATTGTGAAAGGTTTTCTCACATAATAAGGATTTTAAGGTTGAAAGGTTTTCTCATCTAATGGAATCAAAGATAAGGAGCTATCCTAATGAAACTTAGCTTGGATTGGATACTCAGTTGTACCTTTCCATGGATAATGAGAATATGTAAGAATTGACTATTTCGTGGGAATTATGCTTATCTTCGAGTGGATATTGATATTGAGATGAAAGCTCTCCCGTTAGTATAGGTAGGGTTATTAGAAGCAATCTCTTGAGATGGAAGCCCCCCCGTTAGTAGAGGTCAGGTTTCTAGTAGCAATCTCCTTATACCTTAAACTATGTGCCTCCGTAGGATGATTAGCTAGTGTATCCACTTAAGCTAGAAGTTCATGGTCCTTACCTTGGCAAGTAGGACAACCCTTTTCGGTGTAGGAGACACCGGGGGATCATGTTATAGCTCACATGCTCACTATGTCGGTTAAGGCTCATTCCAACAATAATATGAATAATGAACTAAGGTTAATTCAAAAAGTATTGAGAATGATTTCAAAGGTTTTAAAGATGATGTTAGCATTGCATTCACCACGGTTTTATAAAGTATGTTTTCTAACCCTCTTATATCATGTTTTAGCTTGGTTAATTGCATGTCATGAAATGAAATGTCTCTTTTAGCATGTTTTAAGTGTTTTTTGCATGGCTATCATACTTGGTACATATTTTGTACTAACACATACTCTTGCCTACATTTTCCCAAAGGTAGGGTCTGACAGTCAGGGTCATCAATTTCGTGGCTAGAGGTTGACTTGAGATATTTCTGAGCTTTGGTGAGTCCTCATGCTTCGAGGATGGACTTTCATTGTTTTAGTTACTTTTCATGTATTTCTCTTTTGGACATGATATATGGGCTAGGCCCAATTTCATTCTATTGTAATAGATGGCTAAATGAGACGAAGTTGGCTAGACTTCTGTTTTTCTTTATAAAATGTTTTGGACTTGAAATATTGTCTTTACTTCTTATGCTCTATTTCTTATGATATGAGAGCTAAGTGGCATCTACGGAGTCCTTCGGGGTTTTATACGCCATGTTACATCTAGGGTGTACCCCTGGGTGGTGACATATAATCTCCATCCATATGGTACTTTAGCATAGAAATATGAAAAACTGTATGAAGTACAAACAAGTTGGGTGACATTGCTAACCTGTAAGCCACTTGCCCTACATTGTAAGGAATCTAGAACAAACCAATGTAAGGAAAGTTGAGCTTACCCTTCAAACCATATCACCCCTTTCATTGGTGACACCATCAACAAAACTTGTTCCCCACCCTGAAATGTCATGTCTCTTACCTTACAGTTTCTATACTCCTTTTGTCTACTCTAGGTTGTCAACAAACTTGTTTAGATATTTCTTACCTTCTCTCGAGCCTCCCTCACTAAGTCAATACCCAAGAGCTTTACATCTCCAGCTTCATACCACCCTATAGGTAATCTGTACCCCCTCTCATCAAGTGTCTCAAACGGTTCCATATCAATGCTAGAGTGATAAATATTATTATAAGAAAACTCACAAAAATGTAAGAATTGATCCTAGTGACCTTTATAGTCTATCACACATGCTCTCAACATAGCTTCTAGTACCTGGATAGTTCTCTCTAACTAGCCATATGTTTGTAGATGAAAATTTGTACTAAAACTGGGTTGAGCTCCCACCACCTCGTGCAATTTATCCCAAAACACAAAACTAAACTGGTGTCTCAATGATAGAAAGGGGCACCCCGTGCAACCTTAATATCTCCTTAGTGTATATCTTGGCTAACTGTTGAATTTTTATATCTTGAGTAGTACTTATGATGAGAAATGTGCCTTGTGATAAAAAAGACATGAAGAAAACGGTGTGGCAGAACTTTTAAATGATTATTTTGAATCTTGTGTTGACTAGCTATATTTTGATGTGTCATTGCGATGAACATCGCATGTAGTCTTTTGATCTTGTAGGGCTGTGCTAAATGATTGTGTTTGAGGTGCCTTATGTGGTGAGGTTTTATTTGAAAGCATGCTTCTTGAATCCTAGAACTTTCCTTGTTAGTCAAATTGTCTAGCTTTAGTGAATATAATAAATGATCTTGGGCACAAAATTTGAAGGGCAAACCAAATGTTCTTACCCCTTTGTGACTACCTTGTGAGGGTGTGCAACTAGTTTGGCACCATTTGAGCCTAAATCATTTGTTGATAACCTTGTTAGAATCTCTTGAAATAAATTGTCCCTAAATTCTCACCCATGAATCATTTTCTAAGCATGGGTTTGTTTGAATAGTCAACTAAGGTCAAAATCCTAAGTTGGGGTATGAAAAGGAAGGGGGAAAGAAACCCAAGTGGAAGAAAAAGAAAGATGAAGTGAGACTAAATTTTGAAGCGTATCACAAAAAGATGGAACCCCTCCTTACAAATAAAGATTAGCAAAAAAATGAAAATTAAAATGAAAAAGAAGGTTTGAAGAAAAATAGGGGTATTCAATAAATTGAATAAATTTCTTTTGAAGTTCTAGTCTCCAAGTGAAAAGAATGGAAAGAACTTGAGAAGAGGTGAAGATGAGTACAACAACGCTTTGAAAAGGTCACTGAGCCAAATTGACCATACATTTACCCCATCCCCATTACAGGCTTAAAATGCCCTTGAGATCTTGCATGAACTAGGTTGTTTGACGATTGAAAAATATGGACAAACCTATGGGAGGAAGACAGCATATATTTCTCTTTCAGAGAGTGAGAGTTGTATTGATTCCTAACTTTTTCATTGACTTTCTTTGTGAGAGAATTGAATCATTCTTGATGTTAGGGCACTTGAATGAATTTTTTGAAACATGGTTTTGCATTAGACAAGAAGCTATAGTGAGCTTGAGCTTAGATTTATACCGACTAGTCATCATTTAAAGCATTTTTATCATGATTGAGTGTTGCAGTTGAGTGAGTAGTCTTGTAGTAGTGCTTGCATGTTAATTCTCATTGAGAACGGTTGTAGACAACTTTGATGAACTAATTGTCATCTTGATTTACTTAAGGTCAAGCAAAAGTTTAAGTTGGGGGTGTTGATGAGTGGTAGATTTACACTCATTTGAGGCTTTTTTTTGTTCAACAATTAATGTTCTCAATGCCTAATTATGTCCTATTCTGATGATATTTGATGATTTGCAACTATGAAAGCTAATGACAAGATAAGGATGAATACTTGGAAAAAAGGTCAAACACATTGAAGAAGTGTAAGTTACGCAGTGGAATGACCTCGCCCAAAGTGACAGTGCTCACAATTTAATTTAGTGGATTCAGGTCGGCAAACTTGAAGTGAAACGGCAACTCGCCAAATAAAAAGGGTGAACAGGACGACCATCGCTGAAAATGACAGTACTTGGATGAAAAATGAGGCTTAAAGGGCGAACGAAGGTGGTAATCGGTGATCTGCCCAATGTGAAAGATGATGAGTCGGGGATTTTGACTCATTTAGGGCTTAACATTCATAGTTTTAGCATCTTCAATGCCTACTTTATGCTATAAACTTATGTTAAAATGCTAATATGCAGCAATGAAGGCAGAAGAAAAAGGCAAGGACATTACTGAGCAAAAAGGAGTGAAAAAGCTAAAAAAAAAAAGCAGAAGAAAAGCAAGACTGATGATCACCAAGACCACTCGGTGAATCGCCGAGTGGCTCATCAGCATGCCAAACATTCCAAAAGGCCAGCCTTGGGAAATAGCTAACTCGGTGATAGAGTGTGCACCTCGACAAACCGCCGAATGGATCGATGATGGAGATCTTGATCACATAGAGTTACAGAAGGTGAATGGTGAAGAGCCAAGGCAAGAAGGCGATGGAAGAGATCATTTGGTGCATCCTCCAATCGGTCCCAAAGATGAAAATCTGGAAGAGTATAAATGTGAATTTTAAAAGATGAAAAGAGAGTTCTAAAAGTTTTGACACAGTTCCCTCATAATCTAACTCTGGTTTTTTTTATCTAAACATTGTTTTTAGTATTTTTTGAGAAGAAGTTTAAGTTGGGTTTTGATTTTAAGTTGATTTCAAGCATTGTTAAGAATTGCAATTTTTTACCCAGCTGATGGAGAACATAGTTGGTAACATTTTCTTGTTTTTTATAATATGTAGCTAAAACCCCCATTATTTGGGGGTGTGATTATGTGACTAAATGTTATATTAGCTTATGAGTGTTAGTATTTACTCATTTAAATGTTGATTTGAAGTGGGTTTGATTGATAGTTGTGTTTTAATTCATAAATTGTAGTTGCAAATACAGTTCCAATTTAGCATTCTAGGCTTGCTTGAGAAAGAGGTTTTAGAATTAAAACTATCAATTGATGATTGTAGTGATTGGGTTTTGGTCGATTCAGCTTGAGAAACTGAATCTGAATTTGATCCTACCAATTTAGCTTAAGAGAGTAGATTAATAGAGGTTTTGGGTTGTTCACAGTGTTACACATGACGAGGTTCGAGAGAACTCGCTTGATTCATAGTAGTTGATCGAGAGATGGCTATTGCATCTAATGTCTAGCCTACCCACTAGATTCAACGCCTTTTAGTAAATGATAATCACCCATATAGCGAAATTGGCATTTCATCAATCACATCCCCAAGGATCCCTCTCTACTTGATTACCCCCTTGTTTTCGTAGTTGTTAATTGCTCACTCTAATCACCCCCCCCCTCCCCCTATTTGACACTAGTTGTCAACCCCAGCAATTTACTTTAATTGTTTCGATAATGTCTACCTCTACAAACTATTAGAACACTTCATTTATTTCGTAATTGAATTTTCTTCCGTATCACTCCTTGTGGGAACGACCCCAACTCCTCTTTGGGTTTATACTTGATTGCAACCGCCTATGTTTAGAATCAGCTAAAGTGTAGTTGAGAGGGTGATAGTGCAGACAACTGTGGAGGCTTCTCTTCGGGATACATCTATGGAGGGCTCAAGTGGAGCAAAGGATGGAGCTGAGTCGCACACTAATGCCCAGACTAATGGAGTCACGGATAAGAAGAGTTCACTTCAGGTCTAGCCTGATAGGGGGATCTTGACTCTTTTTCAGCTTTATGTTTAGAGTTTTTATTTTATTTGCATTTGAGGACAGCTACTAGTTTTGTTTGGCGAGGTGGGTATATTCATACCTGCCTCTTTTGGGTTGTTTTTGTGGACAATTTGTTTTTGATAGCCTATTGTGAATGCTTATATTTTTTGTGACTATCAGTCTTTGGTTTTAATGTGAATGTATTGGTTTTGGACCCAAATTAAAAGAATTTGTCATCTCTTAATGTTTGTGAATGGTGGCTGTTCTTTTGCAAATTTGAGTGTCGGTTGCAATCAATACCGATGACTTAATAGTGCTCTTGATTGAATGATATGTGTGTGCAATTCCAATTAGGCAAATTTGAGTTGCATAAGTCATATGTGAACTCTTAGCATCTCATTATGACTGGCCGGTTGTTGAAATGAATCTTTGTGATGATTGTTGCACGCGAGCTAAAATTGTAGAGTCTTGTTTGATGATTGTGTTGAATGCCATATGTGGTGAGGTTGTCTTGGAATGTGTGCTTGATAATACCTAGAACTTTCCTCGTTTGTCCAATCGACTAATGTAGGTGAATATAGAGATGACCTTATGCACCATTTGTGGAGAGTGAACCAAAATTGCTATTATACCTCTTTGTGACCACCTTGTGAAAGTGTGAACTTTGCTTGGCACCGTTTGAGTCTATCCTTTTCTTTGGAATTTTCACTCTTTCATATACTAGGGGATTTCACTTGAAAAAGAAAATATTCCATACTAACAGATTCAACTCCATAACCATGATCTTGTAGGACTTACCAATGAGGTCTTATCGGGATGAAACTTAAGCACACATTTGACCTCTTTCCTTCCCATCTAAAATCTTCATGAAGTATTGGGTCGTTTGAATAGCTAACTTTGGACAAAAGCCTAAGTTGGGAGTGTAGTGAAAAAGGAGGAAAGTTAAGAAGTTTGTGAAAGAAATTTGCCCTTGACGGTTTGTGTTGAAAAAAACAAGAGGGAACCCCTCCATATATAAAAAAAATTATTGAAATAAAGTTGGTACAATGGATCAAAGAAATGGGATATCCAATGAGTCATGCTTAAAATAACATAGGGTTAATTATGAAAATCAAAAAGAGTGAAAGAGAAGGAGAAAAAGTGAAATGCAAGCCATGCTTCTTGAAGGTAGAAGTCACTAAGCCAAAATGATCATACATTTACCCTTAGCCCCATTACAAGCGTTGAAAGACCTGTGTGATCTTGATTGAGCTTAATGTCATATTGATTGGAAAGTATGGGCAAGCCTATGGGGAAAATCATGCATGTGTTTATCTTTGAGAGTGTGGGAGTTGTTTTTGACTCCTAAATTCTGAAAATTTGATGAGTTTTGTGTGAGCATGGAACAATTCTTGATGTGAGCGCATTCAAATACTTTTGTTGAGCTTGAATTTGCATTTGAAGCTAGCATTTGAGATTGAGTTCTATTTGATGATGGCAAGTCACCATTTTAAACTTGAAGTGCTCAATTGAACATTATATGGGTAGATTGAACCTCATATGCATTCATGTTGAGTCTTGAGTAGCACTATTTGTAGACATCTATGTTGAACTAATTAATCTTATGTTTTACTTGAGGACAAGAAAAAGTTTAAGTTGGGGGTGTCGATGAGTCGGGATTTCGACTCATTTAGGCTTAACATTCATAGTTTTATTGTCCACAATACCTACTTTATGCTCTAAACTGATGTTAAAATGCTAATTTGTAGCAATGAAGGCAAAAGAGCAACGCAAGGATGTTACAGGGCAAAAAGGAACGAAAAAGCTAAAAGAAAATTGAAGAAAAGCAAGACTGATGATAGCCAAGACCACTCGGCGAATCGCCGAGTGGCTTGTCAGCTCGCCAAACATTCCAGAAGGCCAATCCTGGGAATAAGTCAACTCGGTGATGGAATGTGCATCTCGTTGAACCACCAAATAGATCGGTGACAGAGATCCTGGTTGCCTCAAGTTACAGAAGGTGAATGTTGAAGAGCCAAGGCAAGAAGGCGATGGAAGAGGGCATTTGGTGCATCTGGACTTAGTCAGCGATGCTCGACTTACTCCGCCCATCGATCCTAAAGCTGAAAATTCGGTAAAGTATAAATGCGAATTTTAAAAGATGAAAAGAGAGTTCTGAAAGTTTTGACACAGTTCCCTCACAATCTAACTCTGGATTTTTTTATCTAAACATTGCTTTTAGTTTTTTTTTTAAAGTAAAATTTGAAGTTGGGTTTTGATTTTAAGTTGATTTCAAGCATTGTAAAGTCTTTCAATTTGTTACCCAGTTGATGGAGAATATATTTGGTAATATTTTCTTGCTTTTTATAATGTGTGGCTAAAACCCTCATTCTTTGGGGGTGTGATTATGTGATTAAATGTTCTAATTAGCTTATAGGTGTTAGTATTTACTGATTTAAATGTTGATTTGAAGTGGGCTTGATTTATAGTTGTGTTTTAATACATGAACTGTAGTTGCAAATACAGTTCTAATTTAGCATTCTAGGCTTGCTTGTGAAAGAGGTTTTAGAATTAAAACTATCAATTGATAATTGTAGTGATTGAGTTTTTGTTGATTCAGCTTGAGAAAGTGAATCTGAATTCAATCCTACCAATCTAGCTCGAGAGAGTAGACTAATTGAGGTTTTAGGTTGTTCATAATGTTATGCTTGTCGAGGTTCAAGAGAACTCACTTGATTGGTGATAGTTGATCGAGAGATGGATATTACATCTAAAGTCTAGCCTACCCATTAAGATTCAACGTCTTTTAGTAAATGATAATCACTCATATAGCAAAATTGGCATTTCATCGATCACATCCCCCAGGATCCCTCTCTACTTGATTACCCCCTATTTTCGTAGTTGTTAATTGCTCACTCTAATTCCCCCATTTGACACTAGTTGTCAACCCCTGCAATTTACTTTAATTGTTTCAATAATGTCTACCTCTACAAATGATTAGAACACTTCCTTTACTTCGTAATTAAATTCTCTAACGTATCACTCCCTATGGGATCGACCCCAAATATCCGTTGGGTTTATACTTGATTGGGACCACCTACGCTTAGAATCGGATGAAGTGTAGCTGAGAGTTATCAAAAGATAGACTCAAACGAGATTGCCAACTGAGGTTCAAAAACCTGAAGCCTGAAGCAAATGAAAGGTGAGCTAAAGAACAAAACATGATTCGCCGATCATGTTTAGTGAGCCCAACTAACATCGTCGAGTTGGTTACGCAATGAATTTTGGGCCAAATTTTGGGAAACTATAAATAGCCCAAAGGAGAGAGAGAAAAAGAGTCTCGAGTGTAGAGTTTTTAGAGTGGAATTCATAGTTTCGAGTAGTGAATTTTTGAGAGCCTTTGTATGAGATATTTCACCTTGTGAAGAACATCTTTAGTTTTGGGCTTTTAAATTTTACCTATCATACTAGCAGCCATGGATGTGATGAAATCAAGCAATTATAATCAACATCTACTTTGATTTCAACTTTCCATTGTCAAATGCCAAAGTTATAATTTCTTTACTTTTTGTGATTGGTGGCTAAAACTCAGGTGCTTTTATGGGATCGAGTGTTGATTTAATTTAGTGTGTATTGTGTTTTACTTTGTCTTATTTCCTATCATCCATGGATTTAAGCTAATTATCATAAGGTTAACCTATGGGTTAAAGTTGACTTAATCCTATTTTCAATCTCCGATTGATGCTCGAAAGAGATTGACTTGAGTGGGTAATTAGTTTGATACATGAAATTTAGGTTTGATTTCTATAATTTGCTTGAAAGAGGAATTATGGTTCAGATATGTTTGTCCTAAATTTGCTTGAAAGAGAGATATCATAAGGTAATGGGTTGTTTAGTTATGCACATTAATGAGATCGAAAGGAGACTCTATGAAATGATGTTTGAGATCGAAAGAAGATTAGTATCATTGAAGATGACCCAGCCTATCCATGCATGTTTAGCACTAGTGAGCAACAAAATTACCCTAATGTGACATCGATTTTCAATTCCCGCACCCCTATATTACTTGTTAATTACTTGAATTGCTGAAGCTTTAGTTTAATTGTTACATTTGATACTACAAGCTCTTTAAGTAAATTTGGTGGAATCATTCACCCATTTGTCCAAACCTACTACAATGAACAAGTCCGCATTCTTGATTTCTTAGTTGAATTCTGATCATTATATCATTCCTTGTGGGATTTGACCCCGACTCTTAGTTGGGTATTTTTATGACAACGATCACTTACTCTTTGAATTTATTTTTTAGAGTAGTTTGAGCGTTATCACTATGCGCTATTAGCAAATGGATCAGCAGGGTCGGCTCAGGCCTAAGTTTTGGCATTAGGTGCCAGTTGCACTCCTTGAGTCTGATGTAATAATCTGATTTTTTTTTAAGGAATGAATTTTCCCTCTTTGATACTTTATTAGTATATAAGACATACCATGTGAATATCATTGAAGAAAATGAAGCAATTAATGAGCTAAGGAAAAAATAAGAGAATTGTGATAATTTTACTAGTATATGAGACATATTATATGAATGTCATTAATGAAAATGAAGCAATTAAAGAGCTAAGGGAAAAAGAAGAGATTTATGATATTTAGTCAGTATATGAGATATACCATGTGAAAAGCATTGAAGAAAAAGAAGCAATAAATGAGCTAAGAAAATTGTGATACTTTATCAGTACACGAGACATACCACATGAATATCATTGAAGGAAGCAATTAACGAGCTAAGGGAAAAAGAAGAAAATTGACATTATACATAATTAGAGCTTGTTTAGTTGGACACAATTTATTTCGGAATTAACTTTTTTGAGATTGGTTCTCCCATTCAAAATTTGGGATTAAATAAACTATAATTTCAGAATAAGTTATCCTACAATTTTATTATGATCAAACACGAGATAAACTTATCGTAACATTGATCTCAAATTAGCTAATTCATATCTCTCTTACCAGACAAATCTTTAGAGTTTAGCTCATTGTCCAATTTGTGGAATTAAAACTCATTTCAGAGACTATGGATATTAGTTTAACCCATATGGGTAGTTCGAGAACTTTTTCCAAGGATTAGACTTTTACAAAAATGCTCCCACAGAGCAAATTATTTACCTATTGCTTTCTCATGTCTTAAAATTTATAGCAGTAAAAATGAGATACAAATATATTGAAGTCAATCATGTGCAAATGTAGTCGGTCTAACATATTCTCGTTGTTATTATTATCATCACCAGAAGTTGGTGAAAGCTTAAAGCATATAAATAATTTATTCTAAACTAAATTTTTTTTTTTTTTTTTTTGTTAATTCTTTCACTTCCTATTAAACTAAGCATGAACATTAAAGCTAAATGTTACTCCCTCCACACAGATTTACATGTCACACTTTGACTTGACACACTCATTAAAAAAATAATTATTGATAAATGTATTTTACCAAACTATCCCCTATTAAATGATGTCTTGAAAAATAATTTGAAAAATAAGTATTTAATGCTAATAGTAAAACATGAAAAAAATTATTGTCAATTCTTGATATGTCAAAAGTGACAAGTAAAAATGAAGGGGAAATTTTCAAATTGTCAATATTTTAACATTTAATAGGACGATAATATTTTCAATATTTATTTAAAATGTTAATATTTTAGTTTGTTATTCTTCTGATTTATGTATTTTTTTTATTTGTTTGATTTGAAAGAATACAATTATTTAGTAACAGAAAGGAGAAATTAATGGGAGAGAATATTTCTAAAAAAAGAACATATCACTTAAAATTCTCATCAGTTACAATTTTAAAAATAATTGATTGTATTCATTCCAATATGTATGACATGTATAATTGTATTCATTATGGTTTTCATGTTTGAATTTGTATAACGACATTTGTACTTCTTTATTAGTTTGTATTCATTCCAATAGGTATACCAAATGGATTTGTAGTTATTTAAGAAGCATATTTGTATTCATATACTTATGTAAACTCGTGTTCATTCAGAAAAGATACAATATTGATTTGTATATTTTTTTCAAAAACGTACATTCTTTCTTACAATTCCAACAAAATTTGTATTCCAGTTATCAAAACATACAAATTTACAATCATAGTAACAATCAAAATTTGTATTTAAAAAAAATTGTATTTCATGACAAAAAAATTATTTTTTATCTGTTATGTATTCCAAAAATATATTATATTCAATGTCTTATTATAAAACATCTACTAAATAGGATTCCAAACTATTTTGTATTCCAAGCATCCAACATAAAAAAAAAATAAAAACAATTCTATCATTCACTATTTGTATCCCAACGAGATTACATACTAAAAAATGTATCTTTTTTACTTTGAAATGTGGCTAATGATTCTGTACTTCCGGTCCTTTTGCATGTGACAAAGATGCAAAAATACTTCAATTCATTGAAGAGATAACTAGAATCGTTGATGCCATCCAACAAAGTGTCTTCGATGAGATATTGACCCGAAACTCTCAAATAAAATACCTTAGCAATCGTCTAACCTTTAAATCCAATATTCGGATAGTAATTTGTGAAGATCTTCAGGTGAAGATCCAACATACAAAATACGATCCAAATTCATTTTTGAATCACTTTTCAATAGCCATTTTTGAATCACTTCCAAACAAATTAAAGAATGAGCAGTTAATGAATACCTGATCGTTCTTATATCTCACCGACAATCTCGAAGTTCAACGAAATCAGACGAATTCACTTCGAAATCCGTCGAATTCACTTCGAAATCCTAATAGATTATTTCAAAGTTTTCTTCCCTAATGGAAACAATCGCAAATCAGTCGAATTCACTTCGACAAAGGTTGAAAATCTTTTGAATGATTTTTGGGATTTCTTAGAAAAATGGAGGTATTTGATTTGAAAAATGCAAGGTTTAAGTTACTTGAGGATATATGAAATAATGGAAGAAATCTTGAGAGAGAAAAAGAAAGGATATAATGTGGGTAAAAAAATGGGAAAATTGTATGAAATAGCAAATTATTAATTTAAATTAAATGTTATAGTCATAGTTTATTTTAATTGTAATTCGCAGCAAGCATCTCCTTTTTTTGTCATCTGACTCGATATACAATTAACCATTTTCGGTATACAATTAGTAATTTTTTACATTTCGGTATAAAATGTATAAAATGTATTTGTGTTTGTATAAAGCGAAAAAAGTGTATATACAAATACAAATACATATTTTCGTCCTATACACTTATAATTATACAAATACAGATCTTATTATACAAATTACAATGTATAAATGAATTTATACAAAACAGAACAATTTTTATAAAATTGGATGTTTGTAGCGAATTATATAAATCAAAAGCTCCATAACAAACATAAAATTTGCTATGAAGCGCAATTATACAAACTATAGATATAACATACAAATATGATTTTAATGTTTGCTATATGTGAAAGTTGCTCTAAAAAATTTAGATAGAGAAAAGTGGGTAATGGGGTCTTTCGTTTTTTTTTTTTTCCTTTCACCCGTAATGAAGTCAAAAAGTTGGCCCAATTTGAGAAATTAAAAGAAGGTAAATTAATTATATTAGGATACACTTTATTTGCTAAAATATTAATATTTTGACATTTTTAATAATTATTTTAAAGTGTAGATGTTTTTAATAATTATGTTAGGGATTTTGATTAATTAGGTAATTTATTTAAAGTAAAAATCTATTTTAAAAATAAGTGACAAGTAAAAGTGAATGGAGAGTATATATAGTTTCATTTTAATTTCTTTTTGGTACATTTATCAATTAAAAAGTTAATTATTAATGTTAGGTTGCTTTATTTTTTTTTAAATTTTAATGCATCCACTAGTTCACTTGACATATTTCGAGCCATAAGATTAAAAAATATTTTTATACATTTAATACAATTTTAATTTAGAATCATAAAAGTTAAAAAAAATTCTTAAAATTTAGAATCATAAAAATAATTATTTTTTTCTTAAACTGGGTACCAAATCAACAAAATATAATTTTGTTTATAGTGCATTCATAGTCGTAGCCTATCATTTCAATAGAGTCTTCCCTGTACTGCACAAATAATGGAGGAATACAAATCACTGAAAATCATTCAAAAATCCCCAAACTCTCTTGTCTATTACCTGTATCTCAACCGACCCACACTCCTCAACGCTCTCTCACGTGACTTCTTCACTGAATTCCCCAAAGCCCTCTCCTCACTCGATCAAAACCCCGATGTCGCCGTAATCATCCTCGCCGGCTCCGGCAAGCACTTCTGTTCAGGCATCGACCTCCAAACCCTTGGCGATGTCTTCAAAGAAACCGACTCCGTCGATTGCGGCCGTAAAGTCGAGAGGCTCCGCCGACATATCAAGTTTCTTCAGGAGGCTATTACTGCCTTAGAGTGTTGCCGTAAACCGGTGATTGCCGCTGTCCATGGCGCATGTATCGGTGGTGCGATTGATATAATAACTGCCTGTGATATTAGGTATTGTTCTTCTGATGCTTTTTTCTCAGTGAAAGAGGTGGATTTAGCTATTACGGCTGATCTTGGGACACTTCAGAGGCTTCCCAGTATTGTTGGGTTTGGAAATGCCATGGAGTTGGCTTTAACTGGTCGGAGGTTTACAGGTTCCGAAGCTAAAGATTTGGGCTTGGTGTCTAAGCTTTTTACTTCTAAAGAAGCTTTGGAGGAAGGTGTCAAAGTTGTTGCTGAGGGTAAGTGTGTCATCTGCATTCATTTTTTCCTCTTAGTAAAGTTTCATTCTTTTTATTTACCACTTCACTTCTATATTCCTCGACAAAAAATGTTCTTGTTCTACGTTGATGGTTAATTAAGTTACTCCCTCAGTTTTAATTTGTTTTGAAGAAGTTAATTTTTTTAAATCGTGTGGTTTTAAACTAAAGATGGGTTGAAGGTACCAAAATATTATTTTAATTTTATTGTCTAAATTAAACATGTTATATGGAAAGCTAAATGAAAAGGATTATTTTTAAATAGGCTAAAAAATGAGTTAGATAAACAAATTGAAACATAGGGATCATTATAGAAGACTGTACATTAAGCAAGTTCGGCTGAAGTAGTGTGCCAAGAATCAGCTTAGAATTTGAAATGCACATCATGATATCCTGTGAAAAGCTAAGTTTTGAAAGGATATTAAGATATAGTGAAAATCACAGAAAACATTTTTCTTGGGAAAGGTAACAGATAGATATATAATAAGAGCACTGAGTTGAGGTAGTACAGCCATATTTACAGAGAAACCAAGAACCCTTGCAAAATAAGATTTACAGAGAACCTATCAGATCTATCAGGGAATTTGTTTCCCCTATTCTCCAAAAGTAAAACATCAAAATACAGTTCATCTTAATTTCTGTGTTGAGGTCTGCTTGCCTTAAAAAAGTTCTTGCCGTCCTCTCTTTCCAGACTGACCACTATATGGCATGCTGACACCATTTTCCACCACCCCTTCAGCTTCACTATTGCCCCATTGTAGGTTCCATGAATGTAACAGCTCAGCCGTAGTCACTGGCATCACCCAACTAAAGCCCACCATGCTTATGAGCAGCTGCCACAGTTGAGCAGTACTTGGACAGCGAAGGAACAAATGAAAATTTGATTCCACAGTTGAACCACACAAAGAACATAGTTGAAACCGCCTTTTAAAATGATTTTCTTGAGTTAGGTGTGCTTGTCTTGCCAATAACCAGGTGAAACAGACCAATTTGAAAGGAGCCTTGGATTTCCAAATTGACCTTCAAGGTCAGTTCCCTATCTCCTAGCCAGTATTAGAGAGGGAGAAGTAAGCTGATTTGTAGTTTGCCAAATATCGTGACTAGTTCATTCATAGAGATAGAGTGGTAGCCTCATCGTATTAATTTCATTTTCCCTGTACTGCACAAATAATGGAGGAATACAAATCACTGAAAATCATTCTAAAATCCCCAAATTATCTGGTTTATTACTTGTACCTCAACCGACCCAGACGCTTCAATGCTCTCTCACATGACTTCTTCACTGAATTCCCCAAAGCCATCTCCTCAATCGATCAAAACCCCAATGTCGCCATCATCATCCTTGCTGGTTCCGGCAAGCACTTCTGTTCCGGCGTCGACTTCCAAACCCTAGCCGATGTCTTCAAAGAAATCCACGCTGCCGATTGCGCCTGCAACGTTGAGAGGCTCAGGTGGCATATCAAGTTCATGCAGGAGGTGATTACTGCCCTAGAGTGTTGCCGTAAACCCGTGATTGCCACTGTCCATGGCGCATGTATCGGTTGGCCAATTGATCTAATTACTGCCTGTGATATTAGGTATTGTTCTTCTGATACTTTTTTCTCCATCAAAGAGGTGGATTTAGCTATGACGGCTGATCTCGGGATACTTCAGAGGCTACCCAGTATTGTTGGTTCTGGAAATGCCATGGAGTTGGCTTTGACTGGTTGGAGGTTTACAGGTTCTGAAGCTAAAGATTTGTTCTTGGTGTCTAACTTTTTTACTTCTAAAGAAGCTTTGGAGGAAACTGTCAAAGTTGTTGCTGATGGTAAGGGTGTCGTCTGCATACCTTTTTTTTCTCTAGTAATGTTTCATTCTTTTTATTTACCTCTTCACTTCACTTCTCATTCCTTTAAAGGAATCCTTTCCTGGCCTATTCACTATATGCAACAATCCGGAGACTACCGTCAATGAATCCTAAACTACACAGGGTTGGAATCCAACCTTTAGGAGATTATTGAATGGCTAGGAGGTGGATAGAGGGGCCAACTGTAAAAAGAAATAGAGAAGTTCACAGCACCACCTCTGATCCCAACTGTCTGAGGTGGAAACACATTAAGAATGGGATTTTCTCTGTAAATAGGACATATTAGATAATGAACAATACAATAGAAACCAACAATGCTTATAAGAAGTATATGAAAAACCTTAGTACCAACTAATGTAAAATGTTTTACATGGTCTGTTGCTAGAAGGGATTGTTGGACACATGAAGTATTGAAGTGTAAGGGATTAGTTATAGTATCCAGATGCCAACTTTGTGGGGCTAGAACAAAAGGGACCAATAACCATCTATTTTTGCACCAAGTTTTACAGCTTAGATATGGATCATTTTCCTTAGTCTCATAAATACAAAGTGGACCATGCCTAAGCATACTGCAAATTTGTTGAGCTATTGGATCAGAAAAGGAGGAAGCAAGAGTCAAAAGATATGGTGGAGGCTATCTCTCGTTACATCTAGTTGACCGTCTGGAGAGAGGAATAGTAGAAGTTTTGAAATAGGTCCAATTCGATTCAGAAAGTGGAATTGTATTGTATCTTTTTATTTTTGGTATAAAGAGAAAGGTTTAGAGGAAGCAGAGCAGCTTCTAGACTTTTTAGGATCCTTGTAATTTTCCTTTCTGTGTTTTCTCTTTTGGAAGTTCTCCCGTATATCCATTATGCCGTAAAAGACACCATTACTAGTTTCAAATAAATAAATAAATTCAGTGAAAATTTCCTTGAGAGGGTCATGTTCCAACCAATTATCACTCTCCAGAATAAAGTCTTTCTTCCATTTCCTACCTTTATTAAAGAGTTGGCATGTAAGTAGTTCCAATGGCTTCTAGTAGCTTCCCAGACCCCAACTCGAAAATTACAGGATACTTGGTAGACTATATACAATTCAAATCTAGGCATCCTCAATATTAGCTCATATGTTAATTTATTTTACTTCTGAATAGTGATTGTCTGTTAATTGATAACTAGTGAGCATGAACTTTGGGTTATCAGCTTTTGGGCACCGACACTTGAATCCATCCATAGTTTCATTACACCTGGGATTCACTTAACTTAACAGTTGTCAAAAAAAATAAATTCAGTACACCTGAGGCTTTTCAAGGCCATGGTGGGAATTGTACTTTTCCCATCTTATTGCATTCATGCAGTAATGGTGCTAAATCTCACTTGGCATTCACATTCCCTCCATAGCTTCATTTATAGGCTTTTCTTTGTCCTCCATGGTTTAGAGGACCCTGTTGAATGATGGTGCAAAGCAATAAGGCAAAAAGTATTGCTCATCTGAAGTTCTTTACTCTTTATTTTGGTGTTAAGAAGGGCATAATTGCTTTCCCAATCATTGATAAACTTAGTGACTTGACCATGAATTGGTAATTCTCGACTCTTCAACATTCAAATATTGTATTAGCAAGAATGCATAACTGGCTTTTATTAGTTTCCCCTACTATATGAACATTGTTGGCACGATATATACGAGCTGCTGACCTGAGACTTTGGAGCAAATGTTAATCTAATAAGTACTCCAGCTGATGGTGGACTATTTCCTATCATTAATTGAAGCATTTTGTTTTTTTTACCTTTTATTAGCTTTATTTAGGCATGGATTTATAGTAACTGGTAGGACTTCAATAAAACATCTCTTTATTCAGACTTCTTTTGCCACTTTTCTTCTTGTCTTTTGTCTTTGACTTACATAGTATAGCATACATCTCTTACGTTTGAGGGGTTAAAAGTAGTTTTCACTTACAGTTCTTTTCCTGCAAATTTGAATGGTTTAGATCTGTATGATCAGAATTTTGAATGTTTGAAGAGAGAGACGGGTAAACTGCAGTCTTTTTCTTCATCAAAATTAATAAATAAGTGCGAACTTTTCCTTTTCTCTTTATCTGTGGAGCAAATTGCACTTCATTATACTAGTATCTCTGAGCATCTTGCACATACTTGCTCCTCACGAGGACATCACGTTACAAACTGTATTGCTCATACACGTGTGTGGGTGCCTGATAAAGTTGCATCTAGAATCAGATACTTCATCACATAAATTTTTGTATTCAGGGTTGTGGATCGAGTGTGGATACGAATGCTGGAGTGCGGCCATTAGATGTATATGTTGACGTATATGAGACTTATGAGTATATATTTTGATTAGTTAAAGTTATTGAACTTAAACTAATAAAATTTAATTTTTAATATTTTATTCATAAGATGTATATAAATCTGTATATGTTGACACAAATCCAAAAAAATCAAACCAACTACTGAGTCAATCTATACGCTTGATCATAGATGTAGTCAAAGCACCAAAGGTGTTGGCGATTTTGGGTAGTGGTGGAAGAAGAAATGTTGGTTGGTGAATTGGCATACCATTTTGGTTAAATGGATGAAGCTAACAGAGGAATCGCAAATTTGACCCACTTTTATATCATTAAAGGTATATATTGACCTTTTCAATTGTAGGGCAAGTTTGATCCTTTTCTCTAGTTTTAACTAATGTAGCACAATGAAAGTTGGGTGTTTTGCTCCTTCCTAGAGGGAACCTTATTTTGAGTAACTTTCGGACAAAGCTCATCTATATCCATGGCTTATTATTCACGATAAGTTTGACTTGAATTCACATCAAAAGAGCAAAAAAAGTATATATACATGCTGATAATTTAGGTCATATGAAACTATGTACTCCCTCCATTCCAATTTATATGACCATATTTCCTTTTTTAGTCCATCTAAAAAAATGACCCTAAATTTGGAAACTAATTTTACCCGTAATGACAAACTTTTACCGCCACACAATTGTGGCGACATTTTTAAGATCACCACAACAACAAACTCAATCTATAATCCCTCAAGGGAGGTCCACAAGTGAGGTATGAGGAGGACAGAGTGTATGTAGATGTTCCCTCGGTTTAAAATAAAGCATATCCAAGCAGCTAGGAAAAGGAAATGTAGAAATGAAGTAGTAGCAACAACGAAATATGAAATGAAAACTAGTTCACAAAATAAGAGGAAAAAACAGTAATGACAATAAAATATTGTGATTATTGAAGAGCGCGCACACACACAAGCAAATGTGATAACTAAAACTGAAGAACAAGAAATGGCGAGGATAGTGCCAATACCACTAGTAAGAAAGAAGGTCCAAGTATGACCACTAAGCCTATTCTGCAGGAGAGCGAGAGAATGCTCAACTACCAACTAACCTTTTACCCTAGTTTGTGACCTCCAAACCTTCTATCTAAGTTCATGTCTTCGATAAGCTCAAGATATGCCATATCCTATCTAATCACCTCCCCCAAATACTTCTTCGGTCTGCCTCTACCTCTTATGATGCCCAGTGTTGCCAACCTTTCACACCTCCTCAGTAGGGCATATCTATACTTCTCTTTACATGCCCAAACCATCTCAACCTCGCTTCCCCAACTTGTCCACCTCGACCTCATGTGTAGCTTCACTAAACTTACACTCCACGTATTTAGTCTTGGTCTTGCTTAGGTTGAACCTTTTAGACTGTAGAGTTTAGTCTTGGTCTTGCTTTGGTTGAACCCTTTAGACTCTTAGAGTTTTGTCTCCAACCCACCAACTTAGCTCTAACTCCGCTACAAGTTTCGTCAATCAGTACTATATTATCTACGAATAACGTACACCATGGCACCTCACCTTAGATATGCTGCATCAATACTTCCATAACCAGAGCAAAAAGAAACAAGCTTAGAGCCAATCCCTGTTGTAAACGTTTCATGATTGGAAAGTGCTCCGAGTTTTCTCCCATTGTATGCACCTTAGTCTTGGCTCCATCGTACATATCCTCAATCGCCGTAGTGTAAGCCGCAAGTGCACATCTAGCCTTCAAACATCTCCAAAAAACCTCCCTTAGGACTTGGTCATAAGCTTTCTCTAGGTCAATGAATACCATATGTAAACCCCTCTTCCTATCCCTACACTGCCCCACGAGTCTCCTCACAACGTGGATGCCATTTGTTATAGAACGCCCCAGCATGAATTTGAACTGGTTCTCAGTAATATAGACACCCTTCCTAACTCTCATCTTCCCCACCTTTTCCCGCTTTCATAGTGTGTCTCAACAACTTGATACCCCTATAGTTGTTGCAGTTCTGAGTCTCATTTTTGTTTTTTAACAACGGAATCATCGTACTCTACCTTCATTCTTTGGGCATCTTTGTTGTCCTATTAATGACATTAGACAACCGAGTCAGCGACTCCTAGCCTGCCCTGCCTATACTCTACCAGAACTCCACAATAATCTCATCTGGCCCAGTTGCTCTTCCTCTGTTATTCTCACACATAACACCCTTAAGCTCGTCAACCTTTATAGACCTGCAATACCCAAAAATCTTGCTGTCTCTCAGTGTGCTCCAACTATTCCAACACAATGTCCTTATCCCTCTTTCGTTCAAGAGCTTATAAAAGTATGTCTGCTACCTCCATCTAATGAGTGACTCCTCCACCAATTGTCTGCCTCCCTCGTCTTTGTTGCACTTTACTTGGTCCGAGTCGTGTGCCTCTCTCTCTCTTGGCTTGACTAACCTGTAAAACTTTTTATCCCCGTCTTTGTCTCCTAGCTCTTCATACAAGCGTTTGAAAGCTGCTGTTTCAGTCCCCATAACCGCGTTGTTTAAGACCACAAGCTTATTGCCACACAATTCTTATGACATGTTCAAGGCAAGTAGTTTTGAAAGTCTTCCGTGTTGTTTAAGTCGGTGTCCAGTCAAGCAGGAGCATGTTAATTGAAACACACTAAATAATTGTTATTCTGACTAGGCTCACTTTGGAGCAGTTTTAGCTACACCTTAACTTCATCATCCCCTCTTTCCACGGGAACATTTTACAAGTTTGAGTACAATCTTATGCAATATTGGACTGGAATGGACCAACATGATTAGTATTGATTCATATATCTATACACCGGCATAGTTGGTATTGATGCATAGTTTGGGAAATATAGAGTAAAACTTATGATTCACTTTATTTATGCCATGCTTGAGAGATGAAAGTCAATACAGAGGGGAGTGTCCCGGAGTCCAACATTGAAAAAGGATGTGGGTATTTGTTACCTTATCAAGAAAAAACAGGGATGTGGGCATGGCTCAATCCAGCATGTGTCTTTACTTTATTTAACCAGTCTCAACACAATAACTTTGACTTCTGAATGATCCTTTCTTTTATTATGCTAGTTATCTTTGCCCAAGCAAGAAGTTTGAAACTAGCTTTTGGATCCACAAGGGTTTTTGTGAGATAAAAACGTAAAACACAGGGAGGCAAATATGCACGATGTCCTCTTTATGCAAGAAATTTTTTGAAATGGGGATTTGAAGATCAAATATGTTGATGACAAACAAACCAGAGGTGGCTGTTCAGATCTTCTATCCTACCCTCTTTCCTTCTGCACGTGCAGTATTAATGTTGGTCCATTATGGTACTCCGTGTCTGTTAATTCATGCCTTTCTCGAATCTGATGTAGCCATGTAGGCGGTCATCGGTTAAAAATGACTGAAGGCTGGAACGAATTACACTCCCTTCTTTTCCTCGAATGGAAGGTGTAGGACCCTTATCTTCCATGGTTTGTGACTGAATTTTGAACTGGTATCATTAGCATATATCTTTTCAAACCTTATTTTGTTCCTTGCTGAGCAAATGTATGTACCATCAATATCTCACTCATAGATTCTTTTTCCACTTATTGCTTCTAGCACGAGGTTTTTGGGAACTTAGCAGGCCTTTTACTAGCTTCTTGTTCCTCCTCAGTTCTCTCTTGCATTAGTGAATAAGTTCATCTTTTAGCAAGCTAGTTGTTGCATTCTTGAGGTTTTTGGTAACTGCAGGCCTTTTACTAGCTTGCTTCTTGTCCCCCTCAGTCTCTCTTGCATTAGTGAATAAGTTCATCTTTGAGCAAAGCTTATTTGTTGCATTCTTGAATATTGGTATTTTATGTAATTACTTTGACCTGGCTATTAAGTTGTTGATATTTTTCATCAAAATGCAGAAATAGCTACAAAGTCTCCACTTGCTGTTATTGGAACAAAAGCTGTGTTGCTGAGAAGTAGGGATTTGACAGTGGAACAAGGCTTGGATTATGTTGCCACATGGAATTCTGGTGCCCTGTTATCAGATGACTTAAAAGAAGCAATTTCAGCACATAGCCAGAAGAGAAAGCCTAAATTTGCCAAACTGTAGTTTGGTAAATGATGGAATTTGAAAGGGTGCGCGAATAAGACCATCTGCTGGTCGAGTGACAAGACTGAGAAGACACGGAATGATGCATAAGTGTCTGTCTGGCTTTATGAAGAGCTTTACGTAGAGCCTCTATTATGCGCAAGGTTGACTTGGATATTTCTGTCTTGTGAAATTGTACTAGTTGGTTAGTCTGAGAAATGATATCATGTGGAAAAATCACCCACGTGTTTTTACATGCTGCCTACATCACACTAATGTTGCAGCATATGTATTGTCATTATATGACTTAATTCACATCAAACTTATGTAAACTGACATCTCAACAACACCAATGTCCAGCTTTAAATAACATGCATAGTCCTGCTTGCAGTTAACGATCAAATGCACTTGCCTAGTGTGGCAAGAAGTCTTATGTGGTTTACAAGATATTGGTCCTTTCTTCTTTTATCAATGCTGCTGTGTCAACTTTTGGTCCGTCTATGGATTATGCTTGTTTTCTAATACATCACAATACTGCAGAATCTTTCAGGTGAAAGTCGCAGTCCCTCTAGCCATCTGGACTAGACTTTAAAAACCAAAGTATTTGCTCCAAAACAGCAAAACAACAGAGCAATGAGGTTGCGTTTTAACTATATGTTGCTGCATTTGATACTGTCATAAGAACGCAAAACAGGACAAGACAGGAAACCACCGATGCAGATTTGGCGCAAATGTGAGTCTCATCTTGGTAATAAAAATAATTCTTTTTTTTTTGGAATATTTTTTTATTTTATTAGAAAGTCAATGTTTGACCATGAATATTTCAAATCAAATTTGAAGTCGTATTTAATTTTGGAAACAACTCATATCTTGTTTTACAATTCACTTTTAACAGTTGAAGTTCTTTTTCTTTTTTTTTTTAATAAAACGAACTCCCATCATTTATATCAGTCACCAACCAACGATGAGAATTAACAATGTCGCTTAGTCTTCTCGGGTAGTTCATCAGAAAATACATGTTCGACGTAAAGAGATTGCTCACACATGAGAGAAATATCATAAGAATAGCTAGTTACAAGTGTTGATATTTTGTACTACTTTGTAAAAGTATTTAAAAATTGACGGGCTGTAGTACTTTTATATCAGTTACCAACTAGCGACGAGAATTAACAATGTCTTTTTGTCTTCTAGGCCCTACCGTTCTGCAAGTTCAACTTAAAGGTGACTTTAGAGTGGAAAAAATAATTAAAAGGTGTACTTAGATTGGAAAAAATTATGTCACAAAGTTTTGGGGAGGCGTTTGCTTGCATCAAATTTAGGAAAATATCATTGTTTACGCCAGAAGTAGTACATTTAATTTAGGGAAAAAGACAAATATACCCTTGACCTATCGTAAATGGTATGCAGATACCCTTCATCATACTATTGGGACATTGATGCCCCTGCTGTTTAAAAACTAGAGCATATATGCCCTTCATTCTAACGGAAGACTAAATAGGGACATGTGGCACAATAATATCCGTCGATTCGATATTTAATTGACGGATAAGATTATGATACGTGTATGTCCGTTAGTATAAAGGGTATATATGCTTTAGTTTTTGGACGACAGGGTCACCAATATCCCAAAAGTATGACGAAGGGTATCTGCATACTATTTACGATAGTTTTGGGGTATATTTATTCTTTTTCCCTTTAATTTATATGAGGTCAAAATCACGCGTCCTAATTTAACCCTTTGTTTTTAGCTTGTTTACTAAGGTTCAAATATAGATTGAATAATGAAATAAGTAAAAAGGCTAGGAAATAATAATTATATAGATTTAGTAATTATGAGATGTTATGTGAGTAAATGAGATAAATACAAAGCAAGAGTACAAATTTGAATGTTTTGGTGCGTATAAATGCATCTCCGAGAACGCCTAGAAGCTGATGAGAAACAGATAAAAGTAAAGACAAGGGGAACTTAATGCACAAGAAAACATAGAGTTGCCTCTATATTGCTAGAAATCAGAATACCTCTACAAATTATTGAAACAAATTATTTATAGTATACAATAGTGAGACACTAGCCAATAGAAACACTCCATTTGACTCCTATAGAACTGAATCCAACAATCGGAGGCCATATGGAGATGCTATTAGTGATGGAAACTAGTATTCCTACCGTGTTTAGGTCTGTACATGCTCGTACACACACCTAAACCTTTTGACTCCTTGTCCCCCATTTTCTATTTGTCCATGTCATCATTTGCCTTGTCCTTATCTTGTTTCATACTTCTTGCTCAAGGCCTCGTTCAAGACCATCTTCTCGATTCTATCATGCTTTCTAATTCGAATGGCACGTGTACAGCTCCAAATTTACCCTATACAGATAGTTCCTTCGATTTTTGGAAGTGGATCCATTCATGTTCAAGAAGTAGAAAATAAACCACTCAATTGTTTGTGGGAACTCTAATGAGACATCTCATTTTCTACATGAGACTTCCTATCTCATCAAATGTCCTTGCTAGGTGTCATTCATCTATGAATTTCGTGAATTATGCTATAACCATGACTTTCCTTCTCTTCATTTTCTTTTTTGAGAATATCTTCTTTGTTTTTTTTAAGTTGCACATTTGTATGCATTTTTCCTACGTTCTCTCTCTTGTTGCCTTCATATTTTCTTAGATTCCGCTGCCTTTTTTCTTTGTTCCCTCTCTTTTTTTTTTCTCCTCCTCTTATGAATATGTCTTCTACAATTCGTCAGCTTGAAGATTGGGAAGTCATATTCTCTGTCCCAAAGAAGTTGATCTTCGTTAAACCTTTTGAAATAGTCGTTCTTAGGGATGCGATTGCCGATACTCTGATAGAGTCCTTTCTCCCTAGTAAGTTGGAATTTGACAAGGACTGTAGTATTTTCTTATTTTACGGCCTGAATGGCAAATTGAGTACCCAATCTATCATGTATTTTGTCTCTAAGATGTGTGAGGAAGACATTCTCATCAAACGAAAGATTGTGGTTGGTCCGAGTGGCTTGAGGTTCTTTCCCCCTTTGTTTTGGTGGGCATTTCTACACCTAAACTCTACTATCTAGGTGTTTTACATACCTTTTTCTGATAGAGTTTTGTGTGTCCCTTGATTTTCATTCTTATCATCTAAGTCTACCATAATTGTAAGATTTCTCTAGGAGAAATTGCTCCCAAAATCTAGAGCGGTGTCTCGACTTTTGATGTAGGCCAACCAACTAGGTCTTCCGTTCACCATTAACCACTTCATTTTACTTTAATCCCATTGATACACTCAAATTATACTTTTCAATGAAGTATAAAGTGGTTTTTGTTTAAATATAGAACCTGACAAGGTTGTGGTAGAATCCCACGGAGCATATGACAAGAATATTACTCTTAGGGCGTAATCAGAACAGTGGTCTTTATTTCTAAAAACAAAAGGAAAGTAAAAATTTAAAAGACTTGGGTTTAGTATGCTGTTGGAATGTATGCGTCCATTATTAGTCAACAGACCAGGTCCCTTGACCCAGCAAGAACAGTAGCTGAAGTAAAAGTGTGGAAAATAAATTTCTCAAAGTAAATCAGGCACAATGATTTATGTGGAAACCCCCTTGCTCAAGGGTGGTGAAAATCACGACCTGTCCTCACAGGATTTCAACCCAAACTCCATTTCACTCAAACGGATCAACGATTTAGATTACAACTTCTTGCAACCTAGGAATTTAACTCTGAGTCCCTTCCCCCTCAATGTAGCAGCTCTACTACAAAGAGAGCAAACTAAGTAGATACAACACTGCCCACTAAGCCACCTAACTCTAGATAACTTAGACTTCAACTAAGCAGATACAACACTGCCCACTAAACCACCTAACTCTAGATGATTAAGAATTCGACTAAGCGGATACAACACTGCCTACTTAATCAGTTAACCCTAACTGACTTAGACTTTAATTAAGCAACAACTTTGTTGCCCGCTTAATCACCTAACTCTAGATGACTTAGACTTTGACTAAGGAACAACAATGTTATCCATTAAGTCAATCAACACTTAACTGATTTAGACTTTTCTTCTGAAACGAAACAACAATCTAATTCCTTTATAGCATAGGAATAGATTTACAAGATAAGCACTAAAGTATACACCCTAAGATAACTAAGACACAAACAGCTCTATCAGGTCCCTGTTGCTCTTAAGGAGTGTTGTTCCTTGAAGATGGCCTTTTCTTTTTAGCTTATGAATTTTGAAAAATTCACAACTTTGTTTGCCAAATCTTGAGTTTGTGTTATTGAGAAGAGACTATATCAAAATGACACAAACTCCTTAGGACGACACCATTGGCTGAGAGCCTGCTGTTCTAAAAAGTTGTGCACCAACCATGTCAGATGTGACAGCTTTTAGACAGCTGTCATTTGACTTTTCACATACGCAGTCTTTTGGGGACCAGGTCCCTTGCAGTGTTTTCTTTGTGAGTTCTTGAAAAGGCTTGTTAGTCCTCTCTCTCTTTATTGAATGAATAATGTTTGTTTGTTTATTGTTGTATGTATCAGTCATCAACAAGAGTTTTGACCACTAACACACAACCTCGTCATCAACAAGACTTGCATCTCTTTTCTGTCAAGATCATCACCCTAGAGAGCAAGTTTGTGACACCCATTTATCTAATAAGAGCTTAACTCAATTTTATTTATCGCAAATTCGTGAAACACTTAGAAGATTGTACTTCAACCCATTGACATAATGCACAACTTCAAAAGAGTGTTCCACGAACTTTCAAGTCCTGTGCACCTACACCAAAAATGTACTTTCTTGCCATTGCCAAAAGAGACACATCCACCTTGAAATGCCTTGAGAGAGAGGAAGTTTTTAGTTTTCTCAGTCGTGTTCTTTGAGAATCCACTATTCATAAACCAACACTGACTGATGCTACCTCCTCTCACTTGCATAGCAAATCACTTGTTAGCCTTGGGAACCCATTTAAGATGGAGTTCCCAGTAAGAAAATAAAGGAGTGATGAGAGAATTCTTTGTCCAGTGAGGCATACTTATTTTCTTCAACTTACGACCAAAAGCACGACCAGGTCCCTTCTTCTGCCTGTTCCTCTGTTGACCGGGTCCCTTCTTCTTCTTCTTCTTGTTCCTCTGTTTGGAATAGTTTGAGAGATTATCTTGGGTCCTTTTCCAAGTTGGACAATCCTTCTTCAAATAACCATCACGACCACAATGAAAACACAGCAAATTATCAGCACAAACACATATTTGCTATGGAGATTGTAAGAAGCACTTTTCTTGAATTTCCTAACCCCTTCACATCATTTTGACCCTGACTGGTAAAATTTGCAAGCAATTTTGAAGAGGTGGTCCATTTGAGAGATTTTTTCAGTTCTTCTTTGACATGGACCATGTCCCTCTCTAACTGATTATTTCTCTCCAAGGCCATAGCAAGTTTTGTTGCAGCAGTATTCATACTAGTTTCTAGCTCGATTTACAAGCTGCTATCCTCCCTCTTTCCTCTGCCACATTTCTCACTCACCATCTTTAATTTTTCCCTAAGTTCTAGATTTTCAGCTTCTAGAACTATCAATTGTTCTTCCACAATAGACATTTGGTTAACCAAGGCTACCTTTTCTTCATGAAGGATATCTAGGTTGTTGTTCATCAGATCCTTTTCAGTTGTTAACTCAATAATAGAGTTAATCAAAACAACGGCTAGAGTCATCAACCTTTTAACAGAATAAACATGCAAATTTTGTTTAAGGTCAGAAAGGGTTACCTCTTCTTCTACTTCTTCATCATCAGATTTTGCCATGAAAGCAAACCTAACATCAAACACATATTCATTATCTTTAACAGGACGCATGGATGCATCTTCAAGATGTTCTGACTCTTTGAGTCACTTGAGGAATCACCCCAGATAGTGAGAGCCTCCTTTACAACATAGTTAGCAGTTTATGTTTTGCTTGACTTGTCATGGACCTGGTCCCTTCTTTTGTTTTCACCTTTAAAAGTGAGACCATCCTTTCTTCTGTGCATCTCCTAAACTTGAAGATGTTCAAATAGAGCATCCAACGACAATAATTCAAGATCCCCAGCTTCATAGACAATATCAACTTCATCAGTCCAAGATCTGGGAAGAATCTCTAGTATCTTAGTGACAGGTTCTTCTAAGAACATGAGCTTATTTGTGATGGTAAAGAATCTAGTACGCATTTCATGAATAGATTCATCTTCTTCCATGGTGAAGCTTTCAAATTGAGTAGTGAAGAGATCTAACTTAGATTTATTTGTTTGCTCAGTACCTTCGTACACTATTCTCAAGCGATTCCAGATTTCCTTGGCTGATTCATAAGATAAAATCAGATCATATTCATTTACTCCGATTCCACATATTAAGAGCTTCCTAGCCTTGTGATTTTTCTCAACTTCCCTTTTGTCAAAGTCATTGTATTGTCGTCGGGTTTTGAGGACGACCCTTGTGACATCCCCATTTTTTACTACTATAGTTGGCACATAGGGACCCTCACAAATAACATCCCACAACTCACAATCTTCCGCCATTATATAGTCAAACATGCACTTTTTCCACCACCAATAGTACTGACCATCAAACAGAGGTGGCTTTGTTGGAGACCGTCCTTCTTGAAAGCTTAGTGGAGCAGTCATTCTTCGCAGGAAAATCTCTCTTGGTGTTAACCAGATAGAGAACAAGCTCTAATATCAATTGTTGAAATGTACGCGTCCACTATCAGTCAACGAACCAGGTCCCTTGACTCAGCAAGAACAATCGTTGAAGTAAAAGTGCGGAAAATAAATTTCTCAAAGTAAATCAGGCACAATGATTTTACGTGGAAGCCTCCTTGCTCAAGGGTGGTGAAAACCATGACCTGTCCTCGCAAGATTTCAACCCAAACTCTATTTCACTCAAACGAAGCAACGATTCAAATTACAACTTCTTGCAACCTAGGGATTTAACTTTATAACCCTTCCCCCCTCAATGTAGCAACTCTACTACAAAGAGAGCAAACTAAGCAGATACAACACTGCCCACTAAGCCACCTAACTCTAGACAACTTAGACTTCAACTACGCAGATACAACATTGCCCACTAAACCACCTAACTCTAGATGATTAGAATTCGACTAAGCAGATACAACACTGCCCACTAAATCAGTTAACCCTATATAACTTAGACTTTAACTAAGCAACTACTATATTGCCCAGTAAATCACCTAACTCTAGATGACTTAGACTTTGACTAAGCAACAACAATATTGCCCACTAAATTAATCAACACTTAACTGATTTAGACTTTTCTTCAGAAACGAAACAACAATCTAATTCTTTTATAACATAGGAATAGATTTACAAGATAAGCAATGAAGTATACACCCTAAAATAACTAAGACGCAAGCAGCTCTATCAGGTCCCTGTTGCTCTTGAGGAGTGTTCTTCCTTGAAGATGACCTTTTCTTTTTAGCTTATGAATTTTGAAAAATTCACAACTTTGTTTGCCAAATCTTGAGTTTGTGTTATGGAGAGGAGACTATATCAAAAGGACACAAAGTCCTTGGGACGATACCATTGGTTGAGAGCCTACTGTTCTGAAAAGCTATGCACCAACCATGTCAGATGTGACAGCTTTTAGACAGCTTTCATTTGACTTTTCACATACGCAGTCTTTCGGGGACCAGGTCCCTTGCAGTGTTTTCAAAAGTTTCAAAACACAAAAACTTGCATAAAAACAAACGAACGACCCAATGAGTGAATGATCAGTCCTAGCTAGTCATAAATGACTTGGGGCTGCTTCATGAAGCTCTAAACGCTGAAAATATTGAAAAAAAAAATACAAAAATGACATTGAGGGTCACTACATTCACAAACGTATGAAGCATAT
This sequence comes from Solanum bulbocastanum, assembly GCA_037074985.1. Taxonomy (NCBI): domain Eukaryota; kingdom Viridiplantae; phylum Streptophyta; class Magnoliopsida; order Solanales; family Solanaceae; genus Solanum; species Solanum bulbocastanum. Next base: position 14,220,723 of record CM073601.1, read on the forward strand.
GGAGCTTGATAATCACTTCGTCCGTGAGAAACAACATGATGGACTGATTTCTCTAACTTTTGTTCCTTTTATACCCAGCTAGTTGATTTGTTCACCAAGACTTGTCGGACCTTTGCATTATGTTCTCTTGGGCAAAAAGTTATGAGTCCGTTCATCGGGCTCCCTTTTTTAAGGGGGGTGGGGTGTGTCTCCCTCCTCCAATGAATTCACTAGTAAAGACACAAACAGTCATATACGAGGCCCAGAATACAAGAGTCCAAGTTGATAAACAATACACAACCAAAGCCCAAAACTTGTGATTAATTTCCTTTTCTGTTTTGGATATCAAGTCTTTTTAGTGCACATGAGTATAAAGTATGGTAGGACTAGTTAGATTTTTTTATTTTTATTTTTTCCCGGGGGGGGGGGGGGGGAGCGGGGCATGATTGGTCACTAATTTTTGTGCTGAATAGCAACTTACTTGATCACATGAGGCCAAATTTATAATAGCTAATCATGCTTAAATGATAGAAGTTTAATTACATGAGGCCAAATTTATAATAGTTAATCAAACTTAAATGATAGAAACTTATGTGCAAGTATACTATACATATGACACAACTTTTAATTTGATGTAAATATCTATTGATTGTCCAACAAAAATTGTGATCTACGTTTAAATGTGATTTACATATTTTAGAAATATAAAATATTTGTATTTATACCAATTTGTCTTCATTTAATATACTAGGTATAACAATACTTTACACATCCTTATTAAAGTCATAACTGTAAAATTAGGTGAATAGAGCGATAGAAAATCTATGGAAAACGCTAGGAGAAATTAGCAAAATTCAGAGGGAGATAATTTTGATAATTTTGTGTGGCAAGTGGCAACGAATCAATGAGCATACCTAGCTATATATTATATAATTAAGTGCATGCATAAGAAGAAAGTGACCAGATTAAATGCCTGGGCAGCGCAGCCTTTCATTGTTAACTTATTAGTGAGTAGTTCAAGATGAATGTTTGAATTTTTTTCATATTTAAGCGATAAATTTCGGTATATATAAAGTTATATTTATGATTTTATAAAGGATAAAAGTAGAAAGTATAGTTTGAATTATAGCATCCTTGAATTTATTAATAAGTGTACTTTGTCTCACACATTCAGTTAATATCAAATAGAGGGAATAAAAAATAGTACTCCCTTCATTCATTTTTATTTGTATATTATATTAAATATAAATTTCTATTTTTACTTTTTCAATTTAAAAAATTAAGAGATAATTCATTACTTTGTTCTTGATAAATCTTAATTATTTATTATAATCGTTTATAAATGTATTTTTCATGGCATTGAATTTATCATATTCAAAGAATAATATAATAAAACAGTTATTCTATTTATTACTCTTAATAGATATGTCAAGTTAATATTGGATAAGTAAAAATAGACGTAGGGAGAGATTAATTAGGTGCTGAATGTGACGGAATCAATCTGATAATCTTCCTAAATCAGCTGCTCAACTTATTTTAAGTCCATCAAGTTTCACTTGTGAAATGATGAAAAAATTAACTCTACTTCTTATCTTATCTACTAATTTATCAGTGGAGATATTAGTATTCAGATCTTGAAATCTCTATACACTAGCTCGTTAGTTTATAATAAGTCAAATGAATTAATTAATACTTTTCTAACTTTTTGGGTAACAAATTAAGGGAAACTTGTTATGATAGGGGGAATAAATTAAAATCATGTTATATTAATTAATGACTTGAAGATATTTGCCCGTCTTCAAGTTCCCCAGCATGAAAATACGAAAACAACATAGGCATAGTATTATTTTTAGGAAAAATTATCTAAATGTACAACTTATTTTACTATATTCTTTGATATTTCTTGTCATTTGAAAAAAAAATACAAAAATTCCTACTTTATGTGACGTATCAATCGGATACATCATTTTACGCGATGTATCGAATTATATGCGATTTAATCGAGACATTGAGTGATATATCCAAAACCAAGACCCGTGGTATCAGGACGATGAGGGATGTATCCGAAACTAGGACGTAATGTAGCAGAATGTTTTGGGATGTATTCGAATTCCACCAAATTAAAGAGATTTTTGTAATTTGAAAAACAGTCGGGATATGATATAATTATCTCTTAACAATATGAAATTTGTATAAAATCTATTTTTGTAAAAATCCTTTACCAGGGAATAGGACTCTAAATTATAAATAACTCTCACATACGATGTGAGTGTCACCCACTTAAAAATTATTATTTTTTCCATTTTAAAAATTAAATAAAATTTCATCTTTATGAGTTGATTCACCAAGAGAAAAGAAAAAAAAATGTGGACTTATTCGATTAGTTGCACAAAACTATACTCAGTATTGAATCCGCCGTTATTGAAATAATGTTGTTTCTATTATATAGAAAAGTGAAGTGGTAGGATGATTTGAGTTCAACGTTTATTGAAATAATGTGATTTCTATTATATAGAAGAGTGAAGCGTTAGGATGATTAAGGAAAAATTTATCAATGTAAAAAAATAAAGCTTAAAATAATTGTACTTTGTGCAAAGAGATGTCTCAAAAAAAAAAAAATTCAAGATGTAGAAAGTTTTAATGGTCATAAATCAAAAAGTAGAGGAAAATAAACTATATATCTAAAAATGTGAGGTCCATTTATTTCTTCAAAAGGTTATGAAGATTTTCTTTAAAAAAGGCAAGTCCAGGAATTCAATTGCTCTATTTTGTTAGTACTTCACTTTAATTCTCAATATTTTTCTATTAATCATATTAACTGAAAATAACTATTTTAATATAAAAAGTTATTTTTAAAAATATACCTCATTATTTTCACCTTTATTTTAGCTTCAGAAAAAATTGGTGTGACAAAATTAATAATATATAAAATTGAAATTAACAAATAATTTAATTTTTTAAAATTATATATATATAAAAGTAATCTTATAGGTGAAATGAATAGGATGGAATACTTGCTGTAAAAGTAAACTAGAATGTTCATTAAATTATAAAAAAAGTAGTTATTCATTTAAATAAAAAATCGAATATGTACTTTATTTGATTATAAATATTTAAACTAATGAAATTTGATCTAAGTTTGAAGTTGCTGGATTTTTTTTTTTTTTGTAAAACTAATGAATGTTTTTAGTCCAATTTACGTGTATTTATAATATATAGTTTTTTTTTTTACTTTAAAATTAACTAAATGAATAATTAATTAATTAATTATAGTAGATTACTTATTTTATTTTCAAGTTATTATTAATGCTTGATATTATTCTTCTTTTTCTTTTTGGTCTAGATAAGAACGAGAATATAATTTCATATTAGCAAGTTATCTCCTTTATCATCATATTAATAAATCTCATGAAAACATTATATTTGAAGGATTTGAGATTTTACACTATCCTTTTGTATGAGCAGAGAAGAGATTCATGAAGCTTATGATGACAGTTCTAAAAAATGATGAGGCAACCTCGGGATAACTTATTAATCTCAACAAAAGTGTTTTCTATGCACATGAGAAAGTTACAACAAAGGTAGTGGTTAAAATAAAGGAAGTCACTCATATCAGATAAGGTACTTTCCCTTTTCTTTATTTAGGATGTCCTATTTTTTATGGAAGAAGTAAGATTTGTTGTTATGGCAATATTGTGAAGAAGATTGATAACATGATTCAAGGTTGGAAAGAAAAATTCTTGTCATACGGAGGAAGGGTTATCCTTTTAAATCATGTTTTACTGAGTATTCCTATTCATTTGTTATCAGCTCTTAATCCAAGGTGTTATTCAACATTTACATAGCATTTTTGCTAAGTTTTTCTGAAAGAATACCAGTGATAATAAAAGTAGACATTAGATAAGTTGAAAAACCGTATGTCTTCTCAAGGTAGAAGGAGGAGTTAGGTTTACATCCATTTTTTATGTTTCTAATGCTCTTTTCTGTAAATGTTGGTAGAATTTAAAGAGCAAACCATCTCTATGGGGGGCCGTTATGATTAACAAATATTGCAAAAAACTACATCAGGTAGTGGCTCAATATAGAGGAGCCTCAAGCATATGAAAGAAATTAGTTACTATTAGGGAGCTCACATAACATCTAATAATGATGAAAATTTGAGAAAGGAGATGCTAGTTTTTTATATGAAAACTGGACCACCACGAGAGCATTATATCACATTCTTCCAGAGGCAAGAGAGGATGAAATTGAAGTAGAGAATTTCACTAATGCACATGGATGAAACAGAAGTTGGGAGAAAATCTTTCTGAAGAACTTTGGGGATAAGATCAGACTCGAGAAATAGTCTGCTTCAAGTCTGCAGGGAGGACACGCAATGGAACCATAGACAATCAAGTGAAAGCCAATTCACGAAATAATTTGATCTATGGACAGCGTCGTTGTGGTAAAGAATATGTTCTGTTTGTTATGACTAATATTCAACCACTAAAGCAAACAAATAGGCAAGATAAGCCATTTTGGATGCTGGAGGCCAGTGGTAATTGTTGGCCATATCATATCTAATATGATATGATTCCAAATATCTTATATGATTCTAAAAAATCAAAGACAATATTCGGCGTAACTATGTAAAACTACACCACTGATATTATGCAAGATATGATGAGATATTGTGCTAGAATCATGCTTGTATTTATAGATCTTTGTATAAAAATAGTGTATAGTTTATCAATTTATAGAACACAAAAATACAAAACAATTTCAACTCTTTTATTCTTGTTTTTCAATAATTATCACGGTATCTAGAGCCTATTTTTTTCCCCAGAAACTACTTTACTTTTACTATTGTTTAATTTCTATCATCGGATTATCTCTTGTGTTTTTAATTGAGTCACATTTTCATGATATTTTATCTACCAAGTTTGATGGAAAAAGTTATCCGATGTGGGAATTTCATTTTCAGATCTTTGTTCAAGGAAAAAGCTTGTCTAATATCTTGGATGGATCAACAACTGAGCCAAATGAAGACAACGAAAAATAAGTTTGTCATATCGTGGATCCTCAACTCTGTTAATGCAAATGTTGCACTCAATCTGCGTCCGTTCAACATGTCAGCAGAGATGTGAAAGCATCTTAAAAAGGTACATTCTCAAAGTAATCATGCTTGTATTTTGAGTTAGAACATACTCTTTTGGAATACAAATAGATAGATAAAGAGATTCAGAGTTATTATGCGAGAGTTATGACAATCTGATTTGAATAAGACCAAAGTTTTGGAGAAACCTTTCTTCCACAGATTTCAAAGAACTTATGCTGGAGAGGAAGAAAACTCGGGTCTTCCAATTTCTCATGAAATTGAGGCCTAACTTTGAGCCTATTAAAGCTAACATTCTTAATAGAGAAACTCTTCCAAACATCAATGTAATTTTTGGAGAACTCATTTGTGAGGAGATATGCATCATTACTCTAACATCCATGGATCGTCCTACACAATTGACACCCCTATGTATACATCAAAAGGTACTCATAAATCTTACACTCAGAGCTCATTTCAAAAGTCTGGACCACAATGCTTTGAGTGCAAAGAGTATGTATATATTGCATCATATTGCAAGAAAAGAAACATATGCAATTATTGTAAGAAGTCTGATCATATAATTCTAGAGTGAAATCGATGTCTAAACATGCGTCAAACCAAGCACAAAGCTTATCAAGCATCTGAAGCTTATACGATTCAAGAAGAATTCACACCACCATTTGCCTTCAATCCGAAAGCATTTCAAAATATAATAAAAAATTCAGTTGCAACTGCTCTCCCCGGGGCTATTTCCAGTGCTCTCACTATTGCCTAGAAATTAAATAAGAATTCAAAAATTTTGCATAGAGAATCAGCTGCTTCTAACTATATGACAAGAGATATCCATAATTTACTCTCTTTATCAACTCCACTCAAAAATCATCTTATTTTCACAACCAATGTCGATACATTACTTGCCCTTAAGATTGGAAAATCATCTCGCTTCACTAATTCATTTTTGTCCCTAAACTCGCTGTTAATCTTATTTTGGTTGGACAATTGGTGGAACAAAATTGTCTTGTTATTTTTCACGTCTTGGTTGTGTTGTTCAGAATCTGGAGACAAGGAAGGTGATCACCAAGGTTCGTAAGTTGGGAAAATGCTCCAGTTATCCATGTCTGAAATATCTCACCATGCATATTATTTTGATGCCACTAAAGAAGACATTAGTAACTCATAATCATGTCAAATACTTGGAAAGGAACAATTAAGACTATTAATCCAATCATAAGTCATAATAGAGTAGCTCCTTTCAAAATCATGATTTCATCAACTTTCATAATAGACACTTGCCTTTTTAAGCATCTAAACCATGATTTCATTTATATGTGAGAAAACATTTCACAAATTTTTGATACTTCTCTCAAATGCATCCTTGTTCATAAACATCATTTTCATAAAACATGCATAGATTTCGTAATCATAACTCATAAGTTCATAACCATGATTCATAATTCATAAAATAGGCATGGACATGGGTTCATGTGGAATCGATAAAAATCATGTAATCGTATCAAATCATGCATAATAAGACTGAATATAAGTAATGGAATCACAATAAATTGAACTCATTAAGAATCACATAAGACCCTAAGAGAATTAGGTGAAATCAATTAGAGATTTTGATATTCATTTGAAACCCAATAGATGAAAGGAAATCATTGGTGAATTACCACATACCTTGAGTAATCAAAGCCCTAACAATGGAGGAAGGAACTTTGAAGTTTGATGAAACACTAGTTTTTCCCCTTGGATCTCTTGAGAGAATTTGGAGAAGAACCCTTTGAGAGAATTTTAGAGTTTGAGTAAATGTGAGGGAATGGATTAGGTTTTGAAGAGTAAAAACAATTTTAGGGTTAGTTATATGGTTAAAACGACATAGTTTAGAGGTTAATTAGATAGGAAAAGACCAAAATACCTTTGATAAAAAATTTTAGGCAAGGTTTACGGTTTGGACCTGCAGTCCATAAGACTTTTCCTATGACCGGTCAACTGTAGAACCAACTACTGAAACCCAAAATCCAGCCAATTTCCACAAAACCATCCTACAAGTCATCGTCCTTTCTACGACTCATAAAGCCAACTCATAGACTCCAAGTTCAGATTCAAAATTTCACTAAGTATGGATCACTTCTATTGATCCCTTCTATGGCTCGTAACAATTCCTATGGCTCATCCTGTTCATCTGTAGACCATCATTAGAGACATAATATTTTTCAAAATTCAATCTCAAGTCCTATGACTGCCTTTTCTACGAATCGTAGAACTTTCTACGGTTCGTAGATGGCTTCCGTAGAACATGCATCAATGCCCAAAAATGCAACTTTCCCTTTCAAATTTAACTTCCAATTTCCGATGTGTTATAATTGTTCAGCCAATGAGTGCATTTAATCAAGGAAGGCTAGCAGGTCGAAGATAGTCAACATTCATAGGGGAGAAATGACATGAATGTTTAAGTTTGCCTTAGAGATTAGATTAGATCAATGTGAAGAAATAAATGAAGACCACAAAAAACCAAAGAAGAAGAAGAAGAAAAGGAGGAAGAAGAAGAAGAAGAAAAAGGAGAAGAGTAAGAGGAGGAAGAAAAGGAAGAGAAGAAGAAAAAGAGGAAGGGGAGGAATAGGAAGAGGAAGAAGAAGATCAAGAGGATGAGGAAGAAGAAGAGGAAGAGAAAGAGGAAGAAGAAGAAGATGAAGAGGAAAAGAAAGAAGAGGAAGAAAAAGAAGAGGAAGAGAAAAAAGAGGAAGAGGATGAAGAAGAAGAAGAAGAAGAAGAAGAGAAAGATGAAGAAGAGGGAAAAGAGGAGGAAGAGGAAAAAGAAGAAGACAAAGATGATGATGATGAAGAAGAAGAAGAAGAAGAAGAAGAAGAAGAAGAAGAAGAAGAAGAAGAAGAAGATGAAGAGGAAGAAAAGGAGGACGAAGAAGAGGAGGAGGAAGAAGAAAAAGAAGAATAAGATGGAAAAGAAGTCGTCAGACTATTTCTCTCTGTTTGCTGGTGAGATCATGTCTAGGAGGAAGGCCCGTTCGTTAGCTGGATCAACGCCACCTCCGGATGGAAAGGACAAGGAGTTATCGGATGTCAATTTCTTTTCTTTTATGAAAGCCTTAGGATGAATAAATTTAGGCATCGAAGTTTGACTATTTGAGACTCTATCTTTTGATGACGCTATCACTTTTAGGTGGGCTAATTCTTTCTAATTGTTCGGGTGGGCTAATTCTTTCTAATTGTTCAGGTTGGTTAATTCTTTCTAATTATTCAGATTGGTTAATTCTTTCTTCTGTGTCATTTAAAGTGTTCCTGTATCGACCCCAAGTCATTTACGACTTGCTGGTACTGACAATTCAGTCACCTAGTCGTTCGTTTGGTTTTTATGCGAGTTTTAGTGTTTTTGGAGCCTATGAGCCTTGAACGATCATTTTCGATCAACAGTTCAAGACGATTTTATTTAAATCCAATTATGATGATTCCATCAGCTCAAGAAGGGTCATTTTAGGCTAGTAATATGGTCGGCATGACTCCCGAGGAAGAGGAAAAGGAAAAGGAAGAAGAAGAATAGGAAAAGGAAGGAGAAGAAGAGGAGGAGTAAGAGGACGAAAAAGAGGAAAAAGAAGAAGAAGCAGAGAAGGAGGAAGAGGAGGAAGAGGAAGAAAAAGAAGAAGAAGAGAAAGAGGATGAGGACGAAAAACGTGAAGAGGAAGAAGAATAAGAAGAAGAGCAAGAGGACGAGGAAGAAGAAGAAGAAGAAGAAGAAGAAGAAGAAGAAGAAGAAGAAGAAGAAGAAGAAGAAGAGGAAGAGGAAGAAGAGAAAGAGGAAGAGGAAGAAGAGGACGAAGAAGAAGAATAAGATAAGGAAGAGGATGAAGAAGAGAAAGAGGAAGAAGAGGACGAAGAAGAAGAATAAGAGAAGGAAGAGGATGAAGAGGATGAAGAAGAGAAAGAGGAAGAAGAGGAGGAGGAGGAAGAAGAAGAAGACAAAGATGAAAAAAAGAAGAAGACAAAGACGAAAAAGAAGAAGAAGAAGAAGAAGAAGAAGAAGAAGAGGAAGAGGAAATGGAAGAAGTGGAGGACGAGGAAGAGGAAGAGGACGACGAAGAGGAGGGGAAGAAGAAGAAGAAGAATAAGACGAAGAAAAAGTCGACACTCTTTCTCTCAGTTTGCTGGTGAGATTATGCCTAGGAGGAGGGCCCATTTATTAGTTGGATCAATGGCACCTATGGTTGGAAAGGACAAGGATTTGTCGAATGTCAATCTTTTTTCTTTTATGAAAGCCTTAGAAGAATAAATTTAGGTATCGAAGTTTGAATGTTTGATACTCTATCTTTTGATAATGCTATCACTTTCAGGTGAGCTAATTCTTTCTAATTGTTCAGGTTGGTTAATTCTTTCTAATTATTCAGGTTGGTTAATTCTTTCTTCTGTGTGTCATTTAGAGAGTTCCTGTAGCGACCCCAAGTCATTTACAATTTGATGGTACTGATAGTTCGGTCACCTAGTCGTTCGTTTGGTTTTTATGCGAATTTTAGTGCTTTTGGAGCTTATGAACCTTGAATGATCATTTTCGATCAAAAGTTCAAGACGATGACATTTGAATCCAATTTTGACAATTCCATCAGCTCACGAAGGGTCAGTTTAGGCTAGTAACATGGTTGGCATGACTCTCGAGATTTTCAGTGTAAGTCAGTGCGATTAGGTGTTTTAACTTTAAGTTTAAGCTTAAGTTTCACTTTAGTCAACATTTTGAATAAACGCGCTCAGATGAGAATACCATCAGCGCGGTTAGCTCTAGTGTTGTATCGTAATTTTCCTGTCTGTAGAAAAAATTATTTTTTGAAATGTTCTAAGTATAAAACAATTTAAGAAACATACTTAGAAAAGAGTCGCCACTTAATTTTTTAAAGAAATTAAGAAAACTTATAATTTTCAAAGATTTAAACAAAAAAAAATCATTTGAAAATACCAAAGAGGGTTCGTAGTTCAATTTACACTTCGAGAAGGGTTTAGGCATTCGAAGTGCCTGCTAACACACGGTTGACCTGCAACTTGACTAAAATATATTTGACTAATTCTTTGATAAAAGATGGTTTAATACAAAATGTAATTTACAATATTCGAACTTTGAGAAAATAGTTAAAAGAATCATTTTTCATTTAAAGGACCTAAAATGAAATATTTGAATTATATTGCAAGTGATTAGAATTTTAACAAAACTAGATTAATTAGCATTTGTTAATAATAATTTAGACTAAATTGGTTAACTTAAGCATGGAACCATTGATGGGATAATAAATAAAAAGTTTTGACTACATATATTCAAAATAAGTATAAGACTTGACAAAAATGAATTATATAAAAATATGCTAACATAAAGAATATAGTTCATCTTTTGGGGAATTTAATTAAGTTAATTAATAATTCTAAGGTTAGAGTTAAATAAAAGTAGTCAAATATAATCAAAACAAGTAGGAGGGTAAAAGAGATGAGGAAATTGGGCCCTTCTTGGGCTAATTTCGCTGCCAGCTTTTGGGTTTTAACCCAATCCCCTTTTTGTATACATTGGTTGTATATCAGTGTATATTAGCATGTATATCATCGTTTTTCATGTATATTCTGCTTCCGAACACCTATATTCTGCCTCATCCCTGCATTTTTACGTTTTTGGCCACATATTTGCGGCTCCAAACCTGTATATCAATGTATACTTCTGTATACAACATGTATGCAGCCCATTTTAGGCTTTCCGGCAGCCTACGATTCAGCTTCCCTTGTGATATATCAGCTTTCATCTTTGGCGAATGGCCAGGGGGCTAACTCGAGGGAGATTCAACTCAAAGAAATGCAAGAGGGGAGTCTAAAATGAACTCGAGTTGGGGATTCATGCAAAGAAGATAAGATGATAAAGATTAGGATAAGGAGGAGGATCACAACAATTCAATACTTTAAAATTTTGCAAACATATGGAGGCAAAATAATGAATCCCAGATTACTCACATAATTTCAAGGTAACAGAACTATTGTTATAACTAGGTTCAATAGTTCTGAGCATAATTAAACAAAACTTAAATGAAATGCCAAAAAGCTACACTAAGACTACGGCCAGACTAGCTAAGAATCCTATTAGTGAAAATTAATCATTGGAAAGGCAATAACTCAAGTAAAGAATTTAGTCATAACCCATAAATATTTGACTCATTCTTAACACCAACTATTGTGACAGAATTCAAACTATCAAAACATATTAATGCATAATTTAGCTAAGTAAGAGGAGCTCAAATAGATGTCTTTTACATCATTATTAACCAAAAGCTTCAACAACAAAACCTCATGAACAGGTAATAATGTAATAATACATAAATCTTATGCCAAAGACCAAAGAGGCATAACAAACGCACAATCGAACCTTAAATGGCTATATGAACAATTTATACACTTGAACTTTAAAGCATTTTCTATGAAGAGTTTACTAATGTAGGCCATAGATAAATACATGTACTAGTATGAGAAACCGAGAAGTTAATTTAGGCCACTACAATTTTTTACATCTCAAAGAAATTTGCAAGCAATACACATTCAATGAATTATGGCTACAAACACTATCTGTACACTAAACTATTTTCCACATAGCATACATTCAATCTTAGGGATTCAATGGCTTAATACACATCAATATTTTGGACACCAAGAAACAAGAACGGGCAGATAACAATGAACATTATTTACCCGATCTTCATTTTTCCATATGAGTCCCAAAACTAAAATAATCATTTATCGCATTTCAAAATAGAAGAGGTGTGTTTCAAACAACCCGAAATCAGACCAAAATATACTCAACCTGCGGGCACAACAACAAAAGGAAAATAGACATATGAATGAGGTAGTAAACTATTCCTTTCACACTATTTACACTAGTCGAGATGCGAAACAAAAATCAGCCCACAACATGAAACAACCTACTTATAACGACTAAAAATTAGAATTTTTAACGAAACCACAAACCAAAGACAACAAGAAGAGGTGATGCAAGGGGATAATAAGTCACTAACATGAAGAAGTTATCTCGACAATAGAATGGAACCAACCAAACTTTGAACAAAAGAAAATTGAAAAATCGCTTTTGAATAAGAAGATCAACTACACCATTAACTTCTAATCCACAATAGGTCAAAATACTCCCAAAGATGAAATACTAGCATTCTAACAGCTCGCATGATTGAGAATCAAACGTCAATGCATTAAGAACAAAAGCTACTCGAATCGAAATGAGTGTTACCTTTTAGAGGGCAACAAACTGAGACCAAACGAGAAAAAGAGCAACCACTTCTCACATCGATTTAGACTCGAACAATAGATTAGGAAATTTGAAACATCTTTTAATGCAACCTTTCTCGAAACTTAAAATTAGAAAATCGGCTTGAAATTTCTTAAATATAAACGACTATAGCCCCAGAACTAAACTCAAAAACCTCTCTTTTTTCTCTGCCCCCCCTAACACCAAAGAAGAAAAAGCTTTATATAGAGGAATTTGGTGTTGATTTAGAGGGGAAATCCGTTGGAATTTTAAACAAAAAATTCAATTTCTTCTACTCTTTTCGAAGCAACAGTGGAAGGGATTTCAAAATCCCTTGAAAAGGGGGAAAGGGACGTGAGGGTGGTTGGATGCTGCAGGCGTCGTTTGGAGCTGCTGCGGATGTTGATGTTTACTGGCTTTTCCGAGATTTCCGCTTGATTTTGTGAAGAACACTAGAACCGGTATGTAGAGTGGGGTCGGGTACCACTGCTGGACTGCTGGATAAGGGTCGATTCTGTTTGGGCCGCAATGAGGAAGAAGGAAAACAACGTATCGGGGTCGATTCTTGTTTGTTGTATTGTGTTGTTGCTATTGTATTGTTATTTTTGGTGGGCTGGGTCAGAGGGTTAAAAAAGTGGGCTGGGAGTTGATTTGGGCTGCTGGAAAATTTCCAGATAGGCCCAAAATTGATCTTCTAAGGATCCAAAGGGTGAAGTCAAAAAAATGGGTTATATTTAGAGTTTAAGAAATAGCCAAGTTGAGTTAAATTAACAAATTCGGCTAAATCCTAAACAAGATGAATTAATATTAATTAATAAATGAGCTTCTTAATCTTAACAAAATAAAATAATTAACTTAATTGTAAACTAACGATTCAAAATTACAACCAAAATTTAAACTAAACTAATTTAATAAAATACTTACCAAAGTTAAAATATTTTTGTATGACTTTGAAATGGTTATAAAATATACTAATTATGGATATATAAAACTATATGAAATATATTTATTATTTATAAATTATGAAAATCGACCAAAATCACTTACAATGATTTCGGAAAGTATTTGAAATTTTATAAAACTAATTACTTTAAATCGTTCTAAATTAAAGAAGCTCAATGACTAATTTATATTGTGGATGGTGAAAATTGGGTGTCAACATCCAGAATGTCAAGTTTAGTCTAGATTGACCCTTCTTTCATGGCACGAGGCTTCCGAGCCCTTTTGTGATTTTTGACTTAAAATGGTTGTTGGGTGTGGGACCTACTTTTTGTCAAAATGACCTCATATCAAAATTTCAACTGTGCTATTGAGTCCGAAATATCGAATTTGATATGGTTGCATATCTCGTTTGCATGCATGGGGTTTCGAACGGGTTCTGAACAGCCCGTCAAAATTTTTAAGTTTCTGAAAAAATGTTGAAATCTAATTTATTTATAGTAGAAAAATCAGCACTTTTTGAAAACTTTAAAAGTTCATATCTCTCTTATTTCTTGGCCAAAAAAGGCGATTCGAAGTGCGGAAGCTTCATTTTTTTGGTGTCTTTGCTATAGAGTAATTGGACATTGTCGGATGCGCATTATTCGAGGTAAAATAACATTAAACTAGACTGTTTTGCCCTTTTTTGAGTTGTTTTGGCCTTCTTGATTTGGTCATATCTTGCTCATTTTAGCTTAGTTTTGAGTGATTCAAAGTCTAACGTGTCGAGAATTGTCGAGGCTACATGGTGGAGTGTTCAAGGAGTGTTGAGCACCCTTCGATTCTTGTAAATTTTGAATTTTACATACTGCATGTTTTCTTCTAAAATTGGTATCAAAGACCTGGGTACACTGATCTCACTTGTACATAACTAGCACCTATTAGAGTCATACGCATAAAAGCAATAACGTTCGTGTTTTATCTTTAAGAGGCTATAGAGTGTCTTAAAAAAAAATTCTCTATTTTGTATCATATGGTGAATCATGTCTATTATCAGTTTCTTAGAAATTTTGACTGCTCCATTGAGTCCAAAATATCGAATTTGGTATGATTCTATATCTCGTTTCCGTGCACGAGGTTCCAAACAAGTTTGAAACACCACGTTGGAGTTTTTAAGTTTTCAAAAAAAATGCTGAAATCTGATTTATTTATAGTAGAAAAATTACCACTTTTTGAAAACTTTAAAAGCTCATATATCTCTTATTTCTTAGCCAAAAAAGGTGATTCGAAGTGCAGAAGTTTCATTTTTTGGTGACTTTGCTGTAGAATAATTAGAAGTTGTTGGATACGCGTCATTCGAGGTAAAATAGCATTAAACCAGATAGTTTTGCCCTTTTCAAGTTTTCTTGTTTTTGGCCTTCTTGATTTAGTCATATCTTGCTCATTTTAGCTCGATTTTGAGTGATTTGAAATTCCATATGTCAGGAATTATCGAGGCTATGTTGTGGAGTGTTCAAGGAGTGCATGGCATTCTTCAATTCTTGTAAATTCTAAGTTTTACCTGCTGCATCCTTTCTTTTTAAGTTGGTATCATAGCCCTAGGCTCACAGGTCTCACTTGTTCTGAGCCAGTACCTAGTAGAGTCCTACGGATAGACGCTATGACATCCTTGTTTTATTTTTAGAAGGCTATAGGGTGTCTTAAGGAAATTTCTCAATTTTGTATCATATCATGCATCATGTCTATTATCAGTTCCTTGGAAATTTTGACTGCTCCATTGAATTTGAAATATCAAATTTGGTATTGTTACGTATCTCGTTTGCGTGCACAGGAATATAATCGAGTTCAAAACATTCAGTCGGAGTTTTTAAGTTTTCGAAAAAAATATTGAAATCTGGTTTATTTATAGCAAAAAATAAGCACTTTTTGAAAACTTTAAAAGCTCATATCTCTCTTATTTCTTGGCCAAAAAAGGTGATTCGAAGTGCGGAAGCTTTTTTTTAGTAGCTTTGAAGTAGAATAATTGGAGGTTGTTGGGTGCACGTCATTCAAGGTGAAAATAGCATTAAACTAGACAATTTTGCCCTTTTTGAGTTTTTGTTTTTGACCTTCTTGATTTGGTCATATCTTGCTAATTTAGATCGATTTTGTGTGACTTGAAGTTCCACATGTCAGAAACTATTGAGGCTACGTCTTGAAGTGTTCAAGGAATGTTCTGCCCTTTGATTCTTTTAAATTATGAGTTTTACCTGCTGCATGATTTCCTTTTAAGTTGGTATCAGAGCCCTAGGTTCACCGGTCTCACATGTACAGAGCTAGCACCTAGTAGAGTTTTACGGATAGATGCGATGACATCAATATTTTATCTTTAGGAGGCTATAGGGTGTATTAAGAAAATTTCTCTATTTTGTATCATATCGTGCATTATGTCTATTATCAATTCCTTGAAAATTTTGACTGTTCCATTAAATTTGGAATATCAAATTTGGTACAATTGCATTTCTCGTTTGCGTGGATGGGGTTCTGAACGAGTTCAAAAAGCTCGTCGAATTTTGTAAGCTTCTAAAAAAAATGCTGAAATCTGATTTATTTATAGCAGAAAAATCAACACTTTTTGAAAACTTTATAACCTCATATTTCACTCATTTTTGGCCAAAAAGGCGATTCAAAGTGTGGACGCTTCCTTTTTTCAGTGACTTTGTTGAAGAATAATTGGAAGTTGTCAGGTGCGTTTCGTTCAAGGTAAAATTAGCATTAAATCAAACTGTTTTGTCCTTTTTCGAGTTTTTATTTTTGGCCTTCTTGATTTGGTCATATCTTGCTAATTTTAGCTCGGTTTATAGTGATCTGAAGTCCACATGTCAAAAATTATCAAGGCTACTTCATGGAGTGTTCAAGGAGTTTGGGCGCCTTTCAATTCTTGTAAAATGTGAGTTTTACCTGCTGCATGCTTTCTTTTAAATTTGGTATCAGGTCCCTCAGTTCATCGATTTCACTTGTAAAGATCAAGCACCTAGTAAAGTCATACGGATAGATGCGATAACGTCCGTGTTTTATCTTTAGGAGACTATAAAGTGCCTAAAGAAAATTTCTCTATTTTGTATCATATTAGCATCATTTCTATGATTAGTTCCTTGGAAATTTGACTGCTCCATTGAGTCCGGAATATTGAATTTCGTATGATTACATATCTCGTTTGCGTGGACGGGGTTTCGAACGATTTCGAGCACCCCGTCGATGTTTTTTAAGTTTCCAAAAAAAGTGCTAAAATCTGATTTATTTATAGCAGAAAAATTCAACACTTTTGGAAAACCTTAAAAGCTTATATCTCTCTCCCTCATTTGTTGGTCAATAAGGCAATTTGAAGTGCGGCAGCTTCATTTTTTTTGTGTCTTTGTTCTAGAGTATTTGGATGTTGTCGGGTGCACGTCGTTTGAGGTAAAAATATCATTAAACTAGACTGATTTACCCTTTTTCGAGTTTTTATTTTTGGCCTTTTGATTTAGTCATATTTTGCTCATTTTGCTCAGTTTTGAGTGATTCAAAGTCCCACGTGTCAAGAATTATCGAGGCTACGTCGTGGAGTGCTCAAGAAGTGTTGGGCACCCTTTTATTCATGTAAATTCAAAGTTTTACTTGCTGCATGCTTTTTTTTAAGTTGGTATTAGAGCCCTGGGTTCACGGGTCTCACTTGTACATAGCTAGTACCCAGTAGAGTCCTACGGATAGACGCAATGATATATGTGTTTTATCTTTACGAGGCTATAGGATGTCTTAAGTAAATTTCTCTATTTTGTATCATAGTGCATCATTTCTATTATCATTTCCTTGAAAATTTCGACTGCTCAATTGAGTACGGAATATCAAATTTGGTATGGTTAAATATCTCATTTGCGTGCACGGGATTTTGAACGAGTTTGGAACACCCCATCGGAGTTCTTAAGTTTCTAAAAAAAATGTTGATATCTAGTTATTTTGGTAGCTGAAAAATCTACACTTTGAAAGGTTATATCTCTTTCATTTGTTTGCCAAAAAGGCGATTCGAAGTGCGAAATCTTCACTTTTTTTGTGGCTTTGTTGTAGAGTAATTGGAAGTTGTCGGGTGTGCGTCGTTCATAGTAAAAATAACTTAGTTATGAGTAAGGCTGACAATTGGACAGGACCAGATCAACAGGATCGGTTTTTGCCAAAACTGATCCTCGTTACCGGATTTATTTACCGGAACTGGGTCTTATCAAAACTGGTTTTACTGGATATTCCCAAAGGTTCTGCCCGATCCCTTAGTTACCGGATAGGAACCGGTTTGGACCGGACCGGAACCGATTCTTACCGGATCATTGTGTACCGTTAATTTTTTTTTTATTAACTTTAATTATTATATAATATTATATTATTAAAAAAACTTCAATTTAAAACTTTAAACTTTAAAGTTAACTTTAAAATTTCAATTGAATTTAAGTTTAAACTTTAAAGTTTAAAACTGACTTTAAAGTTTAAATTTTTTATTGAATTTAAAGTTTAAACCTTAAAATTCAATTTTATATTAAAGTTTAAACTAATATTAAAATAGTTGAAAATTAAATTTGTAAAATGACTTGGATTAAATATAAGAGACTATTTTAAAAAAAAATCAAGGCTAATATCCGTATATTTCAAATAAATAAAATGTACACTACAAATATTAGAAAGAGAGAAAGAGTACATAATCTAGGTATTGAATATTAATTATTGTACTAACAATTGAAATTTTTTTAAAATCTTTTCGTAACTTTTGTATCATTTCAAAAGAAACAGTTTTTGGAATTTGTATTTGTCGTTCTTCTTCCATTGCTTCCATGCCATCATCACTATTATCACCAAATATTTCATCTATTTCGTCTTCTATTTGGCTACTTAATTGTGGTAGTTCGGTATTTCTTCTTTCGGCATTGACCCAATCTCGAAACAACACCGATATTTCCAAACTATCATTTGCTAATGAATATTGATGATCTCCAATCATAAATCTCGCCGCACTAAAGGCTTGCTCCGAAGCGACCGATGATGCTTGAATCGCTAGCACAGCTCAAACAATCCTAGCAAGGGTCATAAATTGATTTTCACGATTCTTACACCATACTAATATTTGAGCTTGAAGTTGTCCTTCTTCATGCCTAATCTTTTCCCGTGCCTAATTGAAATATAAATTAAAATCATTATTAGTAAAGGATTCAAGCTCAAGATAATCATCCATCCAATCATCTGTATCATCACTTCTAGGCCTACAAGATGGAGTTCAACTATTGAAATATTTTTTTCCATAGCTTTATATGTATTATATAACTCTCTAGCTTTTGTATATATGCTAATTTTACAATCTTCAACACTAGAGTTCCATCATCTTTAATTTCTAAATTTGCATATATCTTTTCAACCATTCTTTCAACACCTTTTAATTTATAATTTGGGTTGAAAGTAGTAGCAGTCAAATAGATTTGAGGAATAGGGAAAAAATATTTTTTGAATTTTTCAATCATAAAAGCAAGTAAATCTTTAAATCGATCTTTTCCTCTATATTTTGCAAATTAAGATGAAATAGCACAAATATTTACTAAAATAGAAGAAATAGTTGGATAATATTGACCAAAAGCAGCACTTGTTGCTTTATAAAAACACATAAAAATTCAATAAGTTCTTTTGTATTTTCCCAATCTTCATAGCCAATTCTTAAATTCGGGTCCGCATTATGAGCATTAAAAACTAATTGTACCAGCTCTTGATAAATATAAGCAACTTCAAGCATTTCAAATAAAGAATTTTATTTAGTGCATACTTCTTTTGGAACTTTTCTATATGCAAGTCCACATTCTTTACAACGATTTTTAAATTCTATAATTCTAGCTTTTATTTTAGCTTTAAAAATTCAATTACAAGCAAGTCTAATTTTTTCACAAGAAATTCCAAATTGAGAAATACCATCTTTTACTATCAAATTATACACATGTACGACACACTTAATATGAAAAGAATCATTATCAATTGGACAAAGTCTACATTTTAAATAATCAATTGCTTTAAAATTATTAGAAGCATCATCTAAAGTGTCACTCATTATTTTATCACATATTCCATAAAATTATAAAATAGAGCTTATTTTTGTTACTATATAAGAACTGATTTTAGTTTCTTCAACATATTTATACCCTAATATTTATTTTTGCATGTTCCATTCATGGTCAATCCAATGGACAGTAATTGCAAAATAATCATTACCATTAGGACTACGTCCAATATCTAAAGTAATAGATAATCTACCATCATAATAAAAAAATAAACAACAAAGAAAATGACAATATTCTTTTTGATATTTAAAAAGATCACTTTTATTTGTACTTCTTAGAATACCTTCATAATCTGGGTTATACAATTTTCGAATATAATGAACAAAACCAGGATGTGAAGGAAATGAAAAAGGCAAACCACAAACAGCAACCATTTTAGCTAATTCTCTACGATCTTTTTCTTTACTATATGTATGGTGTTGTGTGCTTCGGCTAGCCGAGTTAGTCATATTTAATACACTTTGAACTATATTAGACCCTCCAACTCCCATAGAATTTTCAGGTATGGGTATTCCATTTCTATTTGCCCTTTTTATATCATCTAAGCGAGCAAATTCTTTATTACACTTTTTCAAATGTGTTCTTAGTCGTCTCGTTCCCCTTTGTGTACCCGTAGTTACATGTTTCATAGTCAATTTATATTTCGTGCAAGTAACAGTAGTTTTTTCCTCATTTTGTACCAAAAATTTTCATACTAAAGATCTTTTAACACATACAACGGTCTTTGAAAAAGTAGGTAAAGAAAGGACTTCATCTTGTTCCGGTAATTCGGTAGCCGAACTAGTAGGGGTAGGGTCTCATCATCTTCCTAATTTATTTCTACTTCTTTATCTAATTCTTCCTCAAAATTAGTAAAACATCTATTTAAAGTCTCATGATCTACTTTATTTTCGGACTTAAATTCAATAGGTCATCGTGAAATAAAAGAAGTTTCATCAACATGAGTATAATCATTAGTATTAACTTTAAATCTAGGTGGCAAATGTTTAGAAGTAGAACTACTTCCTCCTCCCCTATTATATTTTCCTTCCGACATTGGTCTTTTACCACTATTTCTTTTCGAATTCATGTTCAAGTTTAAAATAATTAAATATTAAGAAAAACAAGCAAGATAATATAACAAAAAAATAAAATAACTTAATTAATAAACAAATAAAAAATTAAAGTTGGAACGAATGTACCGAACGTCTACGTAAAAGTAGACGTATAACCAAAACCGAAATTGAGAGATGCATATTGAAGCTTCCGATTTACTTCAAATAAATCCCCGAAATTCGAACTCCAAGTCAATAGCACAAAATAATAATTATGAATTTATGAGAGATTGAAAATTAAGAGATTTTATAAGATGTTAATGAAATAGTTTGTGTGATTGTGATTTAAATGAATTAATATGGGTATATTTATAATGTTAAGGGGTTAGAGAGGGGTGGGGGCTGTTTTGAGCCTTTTTGGGCCCCAGCCAACGGCTATAAATTAACGTTCAACTTTTTTAAAAAAAAATTAAAATGGAAATGGAAAGTGACCATTGAACAGGATCAACATAACAGGGACCGGTTCTTACCGAATCGGATCAATTGGATAAAAAAGCAGGTTCTGTTTTGGTACCGATTTCGGTAACCTATAAGACCAGTTCCTTACCGATTCAATCGGTACCGTACTTACCGATATGGGAACGGGATCGAACCACCCAAAATCATGTCCAATTGCAAGCCTTAGTTTTAAGTGATCCAAAGTCCCACGTGTCAAGAATTATCGAGGCTATGTCGTGGAGTGTTCAAGGAGTGCTCAGCACCCTACGATTCTTGTAAATTCTGAGTTTTACCTGCTTTATACTTTCTTTTTAAGTTGGTATCAGAGCCCTCGATTCACCAGTCTATCTTGTACAGAGCTAGCACTTAGTAGAGTCTTACGAATAGATGCGATGACGTCTGTGTTTTATCCTTAGGAGGTTATAGGGTGTCTTATGAAAATTTCTCTATTTTGTATCATATCGTGCATCATATCTATTATCAGTTTCTTGGAAATTTAAACTGTTCCACGGTGTCCGAAATATCAAATTTGGTATGGTTGCATATCTCGTTTGCATGCACGGGGTTCCAAACGAGTTCAAAATAACCCGTCAGAGTTTTTAAGTTTCTAAAAAAAATTTTAAAATCTGGTTTATCTATAGCAGAAAAATTAGTACTGTTTGAAAACTTTAAAAGATCATATATCTCTTATTTCTTGCCCAAAAGAGGCGATTTGAAGTGCGGAAGCTTTGTTATTTTGATGGCTTTACTGTAGAGTAATTGAACGTTGTCGAGTGCATGTCGTTAGAATTAAAAATAGCATTAAACCAGAATGTGTTTCCCTTTTTTTAATTTTTATTTTTGACCTTTTTGATTTGGACATATCTTGCTCATTTTAGCTCGATTTTGAGTGATTCGAAGTCGCACGTATCGAGAATTATTGAGGCTACGTTGTGGAGTGTTCAAGGAGTGCGGGCCACTTGTCGATTTTTGTAAATTTTGAGTTTTACATACTACGAGCTTTCTTTTTAAGTTGGCATCAGAGCCCTAGGTTCACTGATCTCACTTGTACAGAACTAGCACCTAGTAGAGTCCTATGAATAGACGCGATGACGTTCGCGTTTTATCTTTATGAGGCTATAGGGTATCTTAAAGAAATTTCTTTATTTTGTATCAAATCGTGCATCATATCTATTATAAGTTCTTTGGAAATTTTGACTGCTCCATAGAGTCTGAAATATCAAATTTGGTATGGCTGCATATCTCGTTTGCGTGCACGTGTTTTCGAACGAGTTCGAAACACCCCGTCAAATTTTTAAGTTTCCAAAAAAAAGGTTGAAATTTTATTTATTTATAGCATAAAAATAAACACTTTTTGAAAACCTTAAAAGCTCATATCTCTCACTTTATGGACAAAAAAGGTGATTCGAAGTGCGGAAGCTTCGTTTTTTGGTGTCTTTATTATAGAGTAATTGAAAATTATCGAGTGCACGTCATTCGAGGTAAAACAACATTAAACTAGATCGTTTTGCCCTTTTTGAGTTTTTTGTTTTTGTCATATCTTTCTCATTTTAGCTCAGTTCTAAGTGATTCAAAGTTCCATGTGTTGGAATTATCCAGGCTATATCGTAGAGTGTTTAAGGAGTGCTAGGCACCTTTCGATTTTTGTAAATTTTGAGTTTTACCTATTGCATGCTTTCTTTTTAAATTGGTATAAGAGCCTTAGGTTCACCAGTCTTATTTGTTTTGAGCTAGCACCTAGTAGAGTCCTATGGATAAATGCGATGACATCTGTGTTTTATCTTTAGGAGGCTGTAAGGTGTTTTAAGGAACTTTCTCTATTTTGTATCATATCATGCATCTTATCCATTATTAGTTTCTTAAAAATTTTGACTATTCCATTGAGTTCAAAATACTGAATTTGGTGTGGTTGCATATCACGTTTGTGTGCACAAGGTTCCGAACGAGTTCAGAATACCCTATCGGAGATTTTAAGTTTCCGAAAAAAATGTTGAAATCTGGTTTATTTATAGCACAAAAATTAAAACTTTTATAAAACTTTAAAAGCTCATATCTCTCTCATTTCTTAGCCAAAAAGGCTACTCAAAGTGCAGAAGCTTAGATTTTTGGTGGCATTGATGTAGATTAATTTAAAGTTGTTGAGTGCACATCGTTCGAAGTAAAAATAACATTAAACCAATTTGTTTTTCCCTTTTTCTATTTTTTATTTTTGGCCTCCTTGATTTGGTCATATATTGTTCATTTTAGCTCGATTTTGAGTGATTTGAAGTACCACGTGTCGAGAATTATCGATGCTACGTTGTGGAGTGTTCAAGGAGTGTTGGGCACCCATCAATTTCTTGTAAATTTTAAATTTTGCATGTTGCATGCTTTCTTTTTAAGTTGGTATCACAGCCCTATGTTCACCGGTCTCACTTGTAAAGAGCTAGCACTTAGTAGAGTCATACGGGTAGACGCAATCCAGGTTTTTTCTTTAGGAGGCTATAGGGTATCTTAAGGAAATTATCTATTTTGTATCATATCGTGCATTATTCTATTATCAGTTATTTGAAAATTTTGACTGTTCCATTCAATTCGAAATATCAAATTTGATATGATTGCATATCTCGTTTATGTGCACGAATTTCGAGCAAGTTTGAAACACCACGTCGAAGATTTTAAGTTTTCAAAAAAAATGCTGAAATTTGGTTTATTAATAAAAGAAAACTCAATACCTTTTGAAAACTTTAAAAGTTAACATATCTCTCATTGCTTGGACAAAAAAGACGATTCGAAGTACGAAAACATCATTTTTTTTTAGGCTTTGTTGTAGAGGAATTGAAAATTATTAGGTGCGCGTCGTTCGAGGTAAAATAACATTTAACTAGACTTCTTTGTAATTGTTAGAGTTATTGTTTTCGGCCTTCTTGATTTGATCATATCTTGCTCATTTTAGCTCGATTTTGACTGATTTTAAGTCCTATGTGTTGGAAATTATCAAGGTTGCGTTGTGGGGTGTTCAAGGAGTTCTGGGCACCCTTCAATTTTTGTAAATTTTGAGTTTTACCTGTGCATGCTTTCATTTGAAGTTGATATCAGAACCCTAAGTTCACCAATCTCACTTGTTTAGAGCTAGCACCTAGCAGAGTTTTACGGATAGACGTTATGACGTCCGTGTTTTATTATTAGGAGGTTATAGGGTGTTTTAAGGAAATTTCTCTATTTTGTATCATATCATTCATTAATATCTATTATTAGTTCCTTGGAAATTTCAACTGGTCCATTGAGTCCGGAATATCAAATTTGGTATGGTTGCATATCTCGTTTGCGTGCACAGGGTTACGAATGAGTTAGGAACACCCTGTCAGAGTTTTTAAGTTTCCAAAAAAACTGTTGAAATCTTGTTTATTTATAGCAAAAAAATAAGCACTTTTTGGAAACTTTAAAAGCTCATATCTCTCTCATTTCTTGGCCAAAAAAGGCAATTTGAAGTGGTGGAAGCTTCGTTTTTTGGTGGTTTTGTTGTAGAGTAATTGGAAGTTGTCGAGTGCGTGTCATTTGAAGTAAAAAATAGCATTAAACCAAACTGTTTTGCCTTTTTTGAGTTTTTATTTTTGGCCTTCTTGATTTGGACATATCTTGCTCGTTTTAGCTCGGTTTTAAGTGATTCGAAGTCCCACATGTTGAGAGATATCGAGGTTACATCATGGAGTGTTCAAAGAGTGAGGGGAACCCTTCGATTCTTATAAATTTTGAGTTTTACATGTTGCATACTTTCTTTTTAAGTTGTTATCATAGCCCTAGGTTCACTAGTCTCACTTGTACAAAGCTAGCACCTAGTAGAGTTCTACGAATAGACGCGATGATGTCCGTGTTTTATATTTAGAAGGCTATAGGGTGTCTTAAAGAAATTTCTATATTTTGTATCATATCGTGCATCGTATCTATTATAAGTTCTTTGGAAATTTCGACTACTCCATTAAGTCCGAAATATCAAATTTGGTATAGTTGCATATCTCGTTTACGTGCACGGGGTTCCGAATGAGTTCGAAACACCTTGTCAGAGATTTTAAGTTTTCAAAAAAAATGCTAAAATTTGGTTTATTTATAGCAAAAAAATCAGCACTTTTAAAAACTTTTAAAAACTTTAAAAGCTCATCACTCTCAGTGCTAGGACAAAAAAAATGATTCAAAGTGCGGAAGTTTCATTCGAGGTAAAAATAGCATTAAATTAGACAATTTTGCCCTTTTTCGAGTTTTTGTTTTTGGCCTTCTTGATTTGGTCATATCTTGCTCATTTTAGCTTGGTTTTAAGTGATTCAAAGTCCCAAGTGTCGAAAACTATTGAGGCTACATCGTGGAGTATTTAAGAAGTGCTGGACACCCGTTCGATTTTTGTAAATTTTAAGTTTTACTTGCTGCATGCTCTCTTTTTAAGTTGATATCAGAGTCTTATGTTCACCAGTCTTACTTGTTTAGAGCTAACACCTAGTAGAATCCTACGGATAGACGCGATGACGTCCGTGTTTTATCTTTAGGAGGCTATAAGGTGTTTTAAGAAAATTTCTCTATTTGTATCATATCGTGCATCTGGTCTATTATCACTTCCTTGTAAATTTTGACTATTACATTTAGTTTAGAATATTGAATTTGGTATGGTTGCATATCTCGTTTGCATGCACAGGGTTCCGAACGAGTTCGAAACACCCTATCGAATATTTTAAGTTTTTGAAAAAACTGTTGAAATATGGTTTATTTATAGTAGAAAAATTAACACTTTTAGAGAATTTTAAAAGCTTATATCTCTCTTATTTCTTGGTCAAAAAAGGCGATTCGAAATACGGAAGCTTCCTTTTTGGTAGCTTTGTTGTAGAGTAATTGGAAGTTGTCGAGTGCGCGTCGTTCGAAGTAAAAATAGCATTAAACCAGACTATTTTGCCCTTTTTCGAGTTTTTATTTTTGGCCTTTTTGATTTGGTCATATCTTGCTCATTTCAGCACGCCTTTGAGTAATTTGAAGTCCCACATGACGAAAATTATCGAGGCTACATCGTGGAGGTTTCAAGGAGTGTTGGGCACCCTTCGTTTGTTGTAAATTTTGAGTTTTACATTCTGCATACTTTATTTTTAAGTTAGTATCAGAGCCCTAGGTTCACCGATCTCGCTTGTACAGAGCTAGCACCTAGTAGAGTCCTATGAATAGACACGATGAAGTCCGTGCTTTATCTTTAGGAGGCAATAAGGTGTCTTAAGTAAATTTCACTATTTTATAACATATCGTGCATCATTTCTATTATTAGTTTCTTGGAAATTTTGAATGCTCCATTGAGTCTGGAATATCGAATTTGGTATGGTTGTATATTTCGTTTGCGTGCATAGGGTTCCGAAAGAGTTTGAAACACTCAGTCAGAGTTTATAAGTTTCCAAAAAAAAATGCAGAAATCTGATTTATTTATTAGCAGAAAAATCAGCAATTTTCGAAAACTTAAAAGCTCATATCTCTCTCATTGCTTGGACAAAAAAGGTGATTTGAAGTGCAGAAACTTCTTTTTTTGGTGGTTTTGCTGTAAACAGATTGAAAATTGTTGGGTGCGCATTGTTCATAGTAAAAATAGCAATAAAATAGATTGTTTTGCCTTTTTTCGAGTGTTGTTTTTAGCCTTCTTGATTTGGTCATATCTTGCTCATTTTAGCTCGATTTTGAGTTATTCAAAGTCCCACTTTTAGGAAGTTATCGAGACTACATCGTAGAGTGTTCAAGGAGTGTTGGGCACCCTTTCATTTTTGTAAATTTTAAGTTTTACCTGTTGCGTGCTTTCTTTTTAAGTTGGTATCAAAGTCCTAGGTTCAACAGTCTCACTTGTATAGAGATAGCACCTATTAGAGTCCTACGGATAGAGGCGATGACGTCTGTGTTTTATCTTTAGGAGTGGATTTCCAAATTTGCTCAAATTAAATTAATTTAAATTATAACCTCTTCTTTATTAAGTAACCATAATTTAAAATAATTATTTTGCAAGACTAGCTTATTTGATAAAGTTAGTCAATCTAAAAATAAAATTAATATAAATTAGCAACCCATTAATTAATTAAGCTTTCCTAATTTTGAAAAAAATATATCGCAAAAATATTTATTGTAACAATCGAAATTATATTTAATTAGAAAAAATTGAGTTAATTCTTAAGAACAATATTTTTTGACGTAAAATTTAAAAAATAAAAAACTAAGTAGTAATATTTATATAATATATTTAATTTTTAATAAAAAATAATATTTATGAAATAAATTTATCAAATAAAATAAATAATTAAAAATCTTTTCTATTCCTACAAAAAATTCACAAACATATATATATATATATATATATATATATATATATATATATATATATATACACACACTTTAATAGTCCCCTACTGCCGCCCTATACTCTTCCTATTCCCAAAAGTCACGTTCACCCCCTTCATCTTCTCCAAAAGATCACCTCAATACTCTTTATTTTTTCAGAAATTACGCCGTATGCGTTTCTTTCCCAGACGTCTCCTCCTTCTCCTCGGCTTTCCCATAACTTCTGTCAGAAAACACGTGTCCTATATTACATCCTACATGATAATATGGATCCTATGTATATTATGTCACATATACTCATGTGTCTACTTGTTCAATTGCATACTCATGCACACCATAAGTTGGAGGATATAAATATAAAATGAGACCAAGTTAAAAGACATATTTATATATTATGCCTATAAATAAATATATAAAGTCACAACCTTTCAACACAAATACACGATTTGAGCAAAAGGTGTGTTTGGCATATGGGGGAAACAGGTCATTTCCATCTCCCTCACTAACAAATCGGTAAACGTCAAAGTCTTCCTCATGAGGGCCCTTCATCAACTTTCAACTTTCCCATCAGGGACCAAACACAAATCTTCTATTGGAAATGAGAAGTCCACAAAGCTTCAACTTGCTAGATGGTTTAATTGCATTTTTACTCTTACATATTATAACAACAATAATTGTGAAGTCTCAGCTGAACTGAGTAATACACAAATGTCTAAAGGAAACTCTCAGCTAAAATACTTTACATTAATCCTTCAAATCATCTTTCTGCAAACATCCAATTCTTGGAAGATCTGTCCTAATTCTGCTTGTGGCGATATCTGTAACATAAGATACCCTTTTCATTTAAACACCGATCCAAAACATATATATATATATATATATATATATATATATATATATATATATATCCCACGTGCTTTCCCATAACTTCTGTCAGAAAACGGCTCAAGGCCGCCGGAAAAATGTCAATTTCCGGCGGTTCCTTGGCCCATCTGCCACTTACCTTTTTTAAATCAATTCGAAAAAGTAGGATTTTCCAAGAGATTTTCTTCTCCTTCATGATTTTTTTTTCTGTTTCCTCTGTGATTTGCGTTTCCAAGAATTCAAAATTTGAATTCTTGGAGACCAATTTGGCTATATAAAGGAACTCATTTGTTCTCAGAAGGACCATCCATCAACGAACGGAAAAGATCCAGAAAATAGTGAGAAAGAGTGACAGAAACATACTTCAAACATTGGATTTCAGAATTATTTCGTCCTTCTATTTCGCCTTTGCTTCGAGTTCGAGTTTGAAGTTGGAATCTTGACGTCAAAGCTCTAGTATGCTGCTCCATACAAGGTTAGTATTTGGTTCATTCAATTTTTTTTATATATCATTTATGTTTAAGTTTGAATCTGTTACTGCTCGTGCTTGCATTTTCTTTCGTTTTTTTTTTTTTTTTTGTAAATGTGAGTGCAATTGTTTGTATATTCTTGACGCTTGTTTCAAATGTATGGTTATATTGAATAGGTTGCCTTATTTTCTAGATTATGTACAACTCTTCCCTGTTTCATTTCTACTCTCATGGATAAACAATATTAAGCATGGAATGTGTGTATATATTGAGTCGCTGATAATCATCATGGTTTTGTTATAGTGAAGGTATGTAATATGATTTTGAATGATTAAATACCAAAAAATGTCATATCCCTTATTGCTTGTCTGTTGAAAAATGAAGAGTTTGCTTTTAAAGGGGAGTATGTAGTTAGCATCTTCTAACTTCAGATTCTGTCCCCAAATCATCACTTCGTGGATTTATCTTGTGATAGTTATGACGTGAACATGCTTCGTTTAAGTTATATTTGGCTAAACACATTCGAGTCATGCTAAATCCGTCTTGTTACGCCAAGTTATTAGCTTTAGTTGGTTGCGTTCACATTTTAGCTAAAAACTTTAAGTTAAATAGTTTTGGATGTGTTTGCTTCCCATATATCTGTATGTTAAACATTTTTTGACGTGATTTGGTGAATTAAAAGTTTTCTCCTTAAATTAACCAAGTTTTGGGAACGGTAAGTATTTGCCCTGTTTTTTTAGTCTTAAAATGGTAGCATGTTACTTTTGTTATTGTTTTGCTTTTAATCTATCAAATTGATCTTAATATGAATTAGTTCCTAAATGACTAAGTCGGTTACTTGACTCTCTATCACTGTTTGTTTTGGACTCCTGGTTCTAAGGTTAAGAATAAAGAAAATAATGTTAATTTTTCTCAACACATGTGAAGTAGCTTACAACCAGTAGCTTTTTCTCTGCCTATTTGGTGTATTTTTAGCTAGTGTTGGCCTTTGGTTGTTGTCCAGTGATGCTTTCTCGACGCTTCTCTTAGACATTAAAGAGGAGCATGTCTAAGTTAATCGAGTTATTGACTGTTTAGATATCTTGACATAGGATAGAACATGGACAAAATTCATAAACGTGACTGCCTGCTTCTCTCTTTTAGACTAAAATGCACCATTTACTTTGCTGAAAATTTGCAGATTTCAGTTTGCAATAGTTGTTGTCTCATTGTGAATTGGATATGTTAAGTTTACTTTAGATTTGCCTGATACCTTATAGAATAATTTATAGTATCCTTTATTTATTCCTTAAAAATTGGGTGCAAATATAAATTATGTATATTCCTTAGAAACCACATGTGTTACGATTGTTTGCTTCTCTTGCCAAACTCAAATGATGAATAAATACTCCTATGCTAAAATAGATGGATTGTTGTGGATACATTAAAGCCCCCTTCATATCGTAGAATACACATTTGTAAATTTTGAACTTTGAGTTTAATTATGTAAGTTAAAAAAATGTCGAGATGTAAAAAATCTTTCCTCTAGCAGGTGAATGTTGGTGTAAGTTAACTTAAATTTGGGTTAACATAATGACTTCACAGATTATTATTTTTATATGCTTTATGATAACTTTGTAGCTCATTTGCTAATTTTTCATTTTTTTCTTTTACATGTACATCGCAAGTGCATTTGGAGTCGTGACATAACTCCATCTCTGTCAAAATCAAAGAAGCGACTGGCATTATTTGCTCGTGTCTAGAGGCCCTCATCACGTCAATAGTGTCCAACGATTCCTTCTCCGTTCAAAGTTTCACGTTCTTTATATACATATATGTTTTGTTATCTTTCAACTAACATTTTATACATTGGTATCTTGCACTCTCATTTATGCTTGCTTCTTATTTGTGTTGGGTTTGTACAAACCAACTAAGAGTGATAGTAAGATATAGTAGTAAGATATAGTCTTGAACCTTCCCATTCCTTTAGCTATAGTCTTGAACCTTCCCATCCCTTTAGATATTGGGCTTAGTATGACCATTTGGCTTAAAATGATGCTTTCTAACTTAGTTTTCAATTGTTATTTAACATATCTTTTGGTCATGAAAGCTCAACTTTTCAGAAAAAGTGAATTTGGGAATAACCCCTTTTTTATGGAATGTCTACATTTTAGATTTGTTTTAGTGATAACATAAGAGTTGAAAATAAAATTTTCAGCTACTTAATGAAAAGATGCAGATTTTGAGGTTAAAAAAATACAGATTTTTAGTGTGAAAAATGCAGCTTTAACATGCTCTACCACGCAGAATTTTTGTGTAAAAAATACAGGTTTTTTTTATTTAAAATATCACTTTTTTTTAGGACCTAAAGTATAGATTTTGGGACTAACCATTACACTTCGAGAATTTAAAAGGTGCAATGGCTTGAGACTAAAATTGCTTGAAAATACTATTTCAAAATGAAGAGGAAACGTTATTTTGAAAGGCGAAAATGAATGTTATAAGATTTGTTATTTTTTAGTCTCACACAGCTTTACATATCAACACTCACTTAGGCATTTATGTTGAGGAAACCGTATCATTTAAAAATCTCAAATGAATTTGAAACTAGTTTAAAGGTTAAAATGATCACCTTTAGAAATACATAAGGCTGAAGTCATTACCTTCTGGAAATACTTTTTTTTAAGAAAATAAGTTGGGACGTAGACTCTTATATATTTAGTAACAAAAAATAGAAATGTAAGTTGTTAGATAAGTCACAATAGTTAGGTCTACTTTATATTCTTTTGATAGCACCCCCTTTATGAAAATATATTTGCTATTGTCACTTTTTAAATCAAATGTTGCTAAAATATTTTAATTTCTTAACATGCTATTTCAAGATTTTAGATATGCTAACATGTTCAAAATACAAGGTACATACATATATATGTCATGCAAATAAAGGTATAAATTCTATATTCTTTTAGTTAGACTTTATATTATTTTTTCTCATATCTAGTATCCCTCTTACAAATGTTACTTATTCATTTTTATAATTTATAAATTCGTACACTTCCATATACATATTATTTTACTGCATCTAATCTATCGTCAATTTATTCCTACTTGTAAATAAAATAATAAGCGTTCATATGTTTTAAACAACATACATATATATATATATATATATATATATATATACACACACACTATATTTCATAATAAATTCAGCAATGTCACAAACTTTTATATAATATTTTAACATTTAGTATCATTATTATTTACTTTATTTGTTTATTTCTAGGAAACTCCATTTTTATATATTTTCCTTCAAAAACATTTTCCCCATACTACTACATATTTATACTCGGCTATTATCTCATATTCTCCTTTACATCTTAATTCTATATACAAATAAAATGACATTTTCATATCTTATAAATCCAACATTTATATATTTATTTTGATAAATTTACATAAGACACATCTATGTTTTCAAACATATAAAATTGTCGTACATTTTTAGTGCATTTATTTGTTTGCTTATTTATTTTACGAGAAAATGGTCAAATTCCCCCTCAATCTATAATTAAATTCTCAACTACAAACTTATATTTTTTCGAGTCTTATTACCCCCTTGAACTACTTTAAAGCGAAATATATAACATCCTAAAACTAGAGAACCACATTCTTCGTATGTGGTGTGCACACGCGCTATAACTGTCAAATATCATATATATATATATATATATATATATATTATTATTATTATTATTATTATTATTATTATTATTTTATTTTATTTTTTTTTAAAAGCAAATGTTGTTCTTCTTCTTCATTGCCAACAACATCATCTTTACTCTTCTTCTCTAGATGTTGAGACATGTTTTTAATTCTTTTCATAGTAAATCCCCCTAAACCTTCACCCTATTTCTCCCTAGACACCCCACCCCCACCCCCACCCTTATCTTCCACAACCCACAAATTAGATCTCAATCTAAGATTCATATCAACACTTATCATCTATTTTTCGGGTAAAAAAAATCAACAATATTTATCAACTGCATTACCATAACAACAATTTTATGAAGTCATTTAGATGAATCCCTTCACATCTCCCACCCAAATTCTGCAATTTTGGCATCAATTTCAAGTTCAAAGTTCTTGCTAATCGTCATGGACTTGAGTACGACTACGCCCTTTTGATTCCTTCTTTAAATAGTGAAGATTTATGCCTTTTAAACTTGAGAAAATAATTTGGATTATCAGGGTTGAGCATAATCGGCTGGTGGCTACTGCTCAAGTTCCTAAAATCATTATTGGGTGTAGTTTGAATTCTTCATCGAACGATAATAGAGATTAGAAATAAGATTTGAAGGTTGGTGAATTTTATTAGAGTAAAGAAATTAAAGATAATTTAATTTTATCCACTAAAATTTTAATGCTTATTTGGTGATTTACAGTGTTAAGAAT
Organism: Solanum bulbocastanum; assembly: GCA_037074985.1. Lineage (NCBI taxonomy): Eukaryota > Viridiplantae > Streptophyta > Magnoliopsida > Solanales > Solanaceae > Solanum > Solanum bulbocastanum. Next base: position 14,253,713 of record CM073601.1, read on the forward strand.
TGTGAGTAAATAATGAGACAAAAAATGAGAAAGTATTAAAAGATGGTGAAGAGATGGGCTAGTATGATAGTAGTGGACTAGTGGTGGTTCAACAATGGTGATGAACATGTATAGGTGGGGTAATTTTTTTGAGTGATGAGAGAGAGGAGGGGGAGCAAGGAAAAAAAAGTAGAGAAAATTAAACAAAAGACAAAAGTAAAAAAATTATATTTAGAAAAAGTCAAAATATTTTTAAAATATCATTTTATCAATTTTTCAACTTTCACATGCCTTCAAAAGAGTGAGCACACTCTCTGTGTCATGCCAGCACTTAAGGGTGTATTTATATCACTTTAAAATAGTTCAAGGGAGGTAATAGGACCCCTGTAAAATATAAGTGTGTAGTTGAGAATTTGGTTATAAGTTGAGGGTGTATTTGAACATTATCTCTTTATTTTACCGTAGGATAAATATGCTACTATTATATAGATGTATATATGTCATACTTTGTATTTTACTCTTTTTTTTTAAACTAACAATATTTACTTATAATTGATTTTAAAGCAAATAAATGAATAAATTATCCTAATCATTTTTTTCTATTACTTATATAGGTTCTGAAGGATGCTTAATACCTCTCCCTCGAATAACCAAAACCCTTACTCAAATCTCACTGGTTTCGCAAATCAAACAGAGTTTACATTTACATAAAGAAAAAATGGTTTTTCTAATATTTTTCTTAAAATTAGGTGCCAACTTTAAAACAAAAACAATTTTCAAAATTAGAGTGACAATCATATTCTTTTGTGAGCTACTATAGCTGTTTCGAAATAGGGTGCGACACCTTGGTCACTTTGTTGGGGTTATCCTAATGTTTTCTTAAAATTTGGTGACGACTCTACAACAAAAATAATTTTCAAAAATCAGAGTTTCAATCATATTATGTTGTGCACTATTTCGGCTAGTTCAAAAATGGGATGCCGCAGAAACCCCAGCGGAGTCGTCAAGGTGTCGCACCCTATTTTGAACTAGCTGAAACAACTCACAACATAATATGGCTGTCACTCTAATTTTGAAAATTGTTTTTGTTTTAGAGTCGCCACCTAATTTTAAGGAAAATATTAGGAAAACCATTTTTTCTTTATATAAATGTGCTTCTCTGTTTTGATTTGCGAAATCACTGAAATTCTGAGTAACGATTTTGATTACCGAGGGGAAGGTAAGTATCCCTCAGAGACTATCTGAAGATAGTCCTTAAAACTCAATTTAGAAAAAAAAAATTGGAAAATTTGTTCATTTATTTGCTTTAAAATAATGATAAGTAAATTTCGTTAATTTAAGAAAAAAGGTAAAATACAAGGTATGACATATATATCTATAAAATAAATTTAATAGTAGTATCTTTATCATATAGTAAAATAAATAAATAAATTACTTAAATATATGACAAATTTATATGTTGAAAAATATAGATGCGTCTTATGTAAACTTATCCTAAACATATAAATGTTGAGTTTAAAGGAATTAAAAATTTATCGTTTTATTTATATATAGAATTAAGACGTAAAGGAAAATAAAATAAGATTATAGTCGAATTTAAATATATAGTAGTATGTGTGAAAAATGAAGTTTAATAAAATAAATAATAGTGATACTAAATGTTAAAATATTATTTAAAAAGTTTATGATCTTAAATATATTTATTATAAAGTATAGTATATGTATATTGTTTAGAATATATTATTATTTTATTTACTTGTAGCGATAAATCGACGATAAATTATTTGTAGTTAAAATAATATGTATATAATAGTGTAGGAATTTATAAAATTATAAAAATAAATAATATTCGTAAAAGGGATAGTAGATATGAGAAAAATAATATAAAGTGTAACAAAATAATAGGTCATGTATAGAGAAAACTAAATATAAAAATAGAATTTATACCTTTATGTGCATGACATATTGAAATAGCAATATTTGATTTGAAATAATATGTATGTATCTTGTATTTTCTGTTGAATCTATAGGCATATCTAAAATATTGAAATAGCATGTTAAAAGATTAAAGTATTTTAGCAATATTTGATTTGAAAAATAACAGTAATGATAGAAAAAAATTCATAAAGGGATTATGTAAAGAATATAAAATAGGTCTAACTATTATGACTTATTGTAAAGTTACAATAATTTTGTTAATAAGATTATAAGACCACCCCTACTTATTTTTTCTTGTAAGAATATATTTATTGTTTTAGCCTATAAACTAGTTTTGAATTTATTTAAATTTTTTTAAATAATAAGTTTTCCTATCTCTCAAGATGAACAAATAACTTAAGCCGTATGTCACTTTCAAGAATAAAACAAAAGGGGCAACAATCCTAGCAAAACCTTATAACATCCATTTTTAGCTTTAAAAACATTGTTTCTTCTAACGAGCCAAAGGGCTTGAGAAAACGTGTATAATTTTATTGGTTAAAACTTTAATGAAAAAAATAAAATAAAATTAATGTAACAAGGTCAAGGGAGCCAAACTTTGAAAGTGTGTAGAAGTTGTTTAAAAGAGTATTTTGTTTTATTTGAAAGTTAAATTTCATCCCTTAAATCCACTTGTTTAAAAAAAAAAACCTCCAAAGAGCTGCGTTTTTACTCTAAATAAGTCAATATTTTGTACTAAAACATTCTCGTTTTATAAGTTCTAGGAAAATGTGTTCTTGTCTTCAAAGGTTATATTTTGACACTTAACTTGCTATACTTTAAAGCCCTTAAGACATGATGTTTTTAACTTTTAAAAATCTGCACCCTTTTGAAACTGAAAATACATCATTTTAAACCCAAAATACCGCATCACAAAACTCTAATGATATAGCGCTTTTCTTCCAAAAATACACATTTTTTGTGCAGTAAAACTCTGCACTATAAAGCTGTTTAAAGCAGCAGTTTTTACCTCTTAAAATCTGCATTTTAAAGCTAAAATCTTACACTTTAAACCCCACAAAAGGTTTGTGTTCTGGGCCTCAAAAAACCTGCAGTTTTACACTCAAAAATGCACCTTTTGAGCTTAAAAATCAACACTTTTCAAGCTCGAAGCGCTGCACTTTTGAGATTCATTATATACCACACTCTTGAGCTCTCATAAAACAATTTTTATTCCCAACAATCAGCATTTTCAGAATTTATAATCGTAGCTGAAAGAATGACACAAAATTCTCACTAAAACAGTTTATAAGCGTAGAGAACTCTTCAGATTTTTACCTCTTAGAAACTCAACTCTAGCAACCTAGAACCGTGCTAAGAAACAACTAAAATTTAATCCGAAAAACTATTACTATCCTATGTATCACTGAGTTAAGCAATCATAGGAAATTTCAACACTATCAAACCGACATTTCAGCCAAGACTTATTTGAAGGAGTTCTAGGGTAACGTTTGGGATGTCATGACGTATCGTGACTAAAACGAGAATAGTTTATGCTCCCTTCATTTAAATAAGGGATACCATTTAACACAGCAGTTAATTGGTTTCAAATCCATCGAAAAAGGGCAAATAGGACAGATAGCTAGGCAGCCACAACTCAAACATAACGACAGCTAACAAAAACTCATTGACCCATCTCCTATTAAAAATCAAACAAACATTGACACATATAGGTATAATAGGACATAGCAAACGTGTATGGTCTCTATTTATTTTCATAAGGAAGGGGATAGGAAGGAGAAGATGAAGATCACTGCTAGGTGCTCATCTTCTATCCGACAGTCTAAGGGAGTCCATACTTTCAACACAACTCTACAATAACACAGTGATCAAATAGTAGTCGGAATTTAATCAGAGAGTTAGTTTGGAACACGAAAATAAAGCGATAATGTTCATACTTCGGGGAACATGAGCTTTAAAACACAAACTAGATCTGAAAAAAATGGAACTTATACAAGCTGTACAAAATTTATATACACACGGAATAGCACGCGATATAGAATTTGCATAACAAAATACAGAATTTAAAGCACACCAGCTGCCTTCCTCAAACTTAAATCGAAATAAAGAAATAGAGTGCTGAAAAAGGAATAGGATCAAGGAAATTGCGACAACATTCTTCAACTATTTTTTAGGCTTAAAACCAAACATTCCCTCTAGCATCTGAACCAAGTAATCAGCGGCAGAGCAGTAACAAGAAACTAACTAATTATGTCTATACAGATAGTATTTACAAAATGAAAAATTAACTGGACATATAAACTAATTTTGACTCAAGGAATCACACCAAAGGCATAGGAGACGAGTTCAAGGCTAGAAAACAAAAAAATTAACAGGAAATTTAAGCTACTGGAAATATGAATGCTAACTAAACAACTAATTAAACACACGAGAGAAGCTAAACATGTCTAATTACATACTACAAACATAATCAAAACAAAAACACGAAACTAACAGTCAATAGAACGAGATTACTGACCTTGTGTAGAGCAGCAAACAAGAGCTTTGGCGTCAAAAGATTTCAACTTCGAACTTCCTTGAACTCGATTTTATGACCGAAAACTAAAGGACTAGAGAAGATGAGATAATTGTTTTTTGAACTCTAAAAGCTTTTGATACGTTTTTCCTTGGTGATTCTCTCTCTGATCTTGTCCCCTTTTTTGGATCTTCTCAGTCGATTCTTCGATGATCTCAATGAGAACCAAAGTCCTTTTATAGTCGATTTAGAACTTCCACTTGACCTCAAGCAGAAAATCTCTCAACAATCGACCTTTTCAGGTCGATTTGAAAGGGATGAGTGATTGATGGAGCAAGGAACCGCCGAAAATTGACATTTTTCCTGTGGATCAGAGCCGTTTTTCTGACGGACGCGATGGAAGAGCACGTGGAGCGGCCATGGGCGGCGATGAAAGAGGAGCGTGGGGCGTCTGTGAAGAAGACGTTCTGGGGAAGGAGAAGGGAGCAAACGAGTTTTCTTTTCTCTGGAAAAGGTTGAATGGCGCGTTGATATTTTTTGGGAAAAGAAATAGATGAGACATTTTTGAGGGGAAAAGAATAATGGGTAGTTTGGTTTGAAGAATAGGGTAAAATAATTTCGAGATTAAATTATAGTACCACTTAATTTGTTGTTTGGTTGGCAAGGCCGGAATAACTTATTCCGGTACTAATAATTAGTATCGAGGTAAGTTATTCCTTCCTATGAGTGGTATAGTAATTCCGGGATAACTTATCCCAGCATAAAATGACTAAATGACAAAAATGCTCTTTTAAACACTTTTTAGACATTACTTTTCACATCCATGAAGGGTATTTTTGTAAACTTATATGTTGTTCTTAAGATTTATTATTTTGAATATAACAAATCAAACACTTAATAAAAAATAATCTTAGCATAACTTATCCTATCATAACTAATCTCATCATAACTTGAATTCAAACCAAATGAGCACTAACTGAGGCACGGTAGGAGTCTATTTTGGAAAAAGTTAAAAAGTCTTGGTTTAATTTTGGCTGTCTGATTGTTTGATCGGATAGATAATAAAAATAATGAATTTAAAAATAATATATATATATATATATATAAAATAGTAAAAGGATGAATTAATTAAAGCTATTGGATTAAATTGTAGGGCCAAGATTGAAGCTAAAGAAACACAATCCATGTGCTACCCTACATGGCTTACATGGATTGGCCAGTTTAAAAATACATGAATTGCCAAGTTTTGCTCAAATTAAATCCCTTCAAATTATAACCTCTTCTTTATTAAATAGCCATAATTTATTAAATTAAAATTAATTATTTTTCAAGACTAGCTTATTTGATAAGATTAATCATTCTAAAAATAAAATTAATATAAATTTGTAACTCATTAACTAATTAAACTTTCCTAATTTTGAAAAAATGTCAAAAAAATGTTTATTGTAACAATAGAAATTATATTTAATTAGAAAAAAGTGAGTTAACCCTTAAAAACAATATTTATTTGACGTAAAAAAATTTTAAAAAAATGAGAAGTAAGTAGTAATATTTATATAATATATTTAATTTTTATAAAAATATTATTTATGAAATAAATTTATCAAATAAAATAAATAATTAAAAATCTTTTCGTATTCCTACAAAATTTCATAACACACACACACACATATTATTATTATTATTATTATTATTATTATTATTATTATTATTATTATTATTATTATTATTATTATTATTAAAACTTTAGTTAAATAAAATGTGAAGTGCCAAAATTGAGTGTCAATAGCTATAGGGTGTTTTAAAGAAATTTCTTTACTTTGTATCATATCGTGCTTCATGTCTATTATCAGTTCCTTGGAAATTTTGACTGCTCCATTGAGTCTGGAATATCAAATTTGGTATGATTGCATATCTTGTTGCGTGCACAGGATTCCAAACGAGTTCGGAACACCCTCTCAAAGATTTTAAGTTTTCGAAAAAAATGTTGAAATCTAGTTTATTTATAATAGAAAAATCAGCACTTTTAAAAGGCATTAAAAACTCATACCTCTCTCATTTCTTGGCCAAAAAGGCGATTCGAAGTGCGGAAGCTTCATTTTTTGGTGGCTTTGTAGTAGAGTAATTGGAAGTTGTCGAGTACGCGTCGTTCGGAGTAAAAATAACATTAAACCAAACTATTTTGCCCTTTTTCTAGTTTTTATTTTTTTCCTTCTTGATTTGGTCATATCTTGCTCATTTTAGCACGGTTTTAAGTGATTTAAAGTTCCTCGTGTTGGGAATTATCGAGGCTACGTCGTGGCGTGTTCAAGGAGTGTTGGGCACCCTTCGATTGTTGTAAATTTTGAGTTTTACATGTTGCATGCTTTCTTTTTAAGTTGGTATTAGAGACATAGGTTCACCGGTCTCACTTGTACAGAGCTAGCACCTAGTAGAGTTCTATGGATAGACTCGATGACGTCCGTGTTTTATCTTTAGGAGGTTATAGGGTGTCTTAAGGAAATTTCTCTATTTTATATCATATCGTGCATCATATCTACATTAGTTCCTTGGAAGTTTCGACTTCTCCATTAAGTCAGAATATCAAATTTGGTATGGTTGCATATCTCATTTGCGTGCACGGAGTTTGGAACGAGTTCGGAACACCCCGTCAGTGTTTTTAAGTTACTGGAAAAATGTTGAAATCTGGTTTATTTATAGCAGAAAAAATCAGCGCTTTTTGAAATATTTAAAAGTTCATATCTCCCTCATTTCTTGGCCAAAAAGGCGATTCAAAGTACGAAAGCTTCAAATTTTTTGTGGCTTTGCTGTAGAGTAATTGGAAGTTGTTAGATGCACGTTGTTCGAGATGTTTTGCCCTTTTTCAAATTTTTGTTTTCGACCTTCTTGATTTGGTCATATCTTGCTAATTTTAACACGATTTTGAGTGATTTGAAGTTCCATATGTCAGGAATTATCGAGGCTACGTCGTGGAGTGTTCAAGGAGTATTGATCACCCTTTGATTTTTGTGAATATTGAGTTTTACTTGTTGCATGCTTTATTTTTAAGTTGGTATTAGAACCTTAGGTTTACTGGTCTCACTTGTACAGAGCTAACACTTGGTAGAGTTATATGGATAGACGCGATGATGTCCATGTTTTATATTTAGAAGGCTATGCGATGTGTTAAGGAAATTTCTCTATTTTGTATCAGATCGTGCATCATGTTTATTATCAGTTTCTTGTAAATTTCGACTGCTCCATTGAGTTTGAAATATCAAATTTGATATGGTTGCATATTTTTATTGCGTGCACGGGGTTCCAAACGAATTCGAAACACCCGTCAGAGTTTTGAAGTTTCAGAAAAGAATGTTGAAATTTGGTTTATTTATAGTAGAAAAATCAGCACTTTTTGAAAACCTTAAAAGCTCATATTTCTCTCATTTCTTATTCAATAAAGGTGATTTGAAGTGCAGAAGCTTTGTTTTTTTGGTGGCTTTGTTGTAGAGTAATTTCAAGTTGTTGGGTGCATGTCGTTCAAGGTAAAAATAGCATTAAACCATATTGTTTTGCCCTTTTTCAAATTTTTGTTTTTTAGTCATCTTGATTTTGTCATATCTTGTTCATTTTAGCTCGGTATTGAGTGATCAGAAATCCCACGTGTTGGGAATTATCAAGGCTATGTTGTGGAGTATTCAAGGTGTGTTGAGCACCCTTCAATCTTTGTAAATTATGAGTTTTACCTGGTGCATGCTTTCTTTTTAAGTCGGTATTAAAGTCTTTGGTTCACCGATCTCACTTGTACAGAGCTAGTACCTAATAGAGTCCTATGGATAGACGTGATAACATCCGCATTTTATATTTAGGAAGCTATAGGGTGTCTTAAGGAAATTTCTCTATTTTGTATCACATCATGCATTATTTCTATTATCAGTTCCTTGGAAATTTAGACTGTTTTATTGTGTCCTGAATATCAAATTTGGCATGGTTGCATACCTCCTTTGTGTGCTTTGGAACACCCTGTCGGAGTTTTTAAGTTTTCAAAAAAAATGCTGAAATCTGATTTAGCAAAAAAATCAGCACTTTTTGAAAACTTTAAAAGATCATATCTCTCTCATTTATTGGACAAAAAAGGCGATTTGAAGTGCGGAAGTTTCGTTTTTATGGTGGCTTTGTTGTAGAGTAATTGAAAGTTGTCAGGTGTGCGTCGTTCGAGGTAAAACTAACATTAAACTAGACTATTTTTTCCTTTTTGAGTTTTTGTTTTTGGTCTTCTTGACTTGGTCATATCTTGCTCATTTTTGCTCGGTTTTGAGTGATTCGAAGTCTCACATGTCAAGAATTATCAGGGCTACATCATGAAGTGTTCAAGGAGTTCTGGGCACCTGGTGATTCTTAAAAATTTTGAGTTTTACCTGCTGCATGCTTTCTTTTTAAGTTGGTTTAAGAGCCCTTGGTTGATGGGTCTCACTTATACAGAGATACCACCTACAAGAGTCCTACGAATAGATGCGATGACGCCTGTGTTTTATCTTTAGGAGGATAAAGGGTGTCTTAAGTAAATTTCTCTACTTTGTATCATATCGTGCATCATGTATTTTATCAGTTCTTTGGAAATTTTGACTACTTCATTGAGTTTGGAATATCGAATTTGGTATGGTTGCATATCTCGTTTGTGTGCACTGAGTTCCAAACACCGCTTCGAAGTTTTTAAGTTTCCAAAAAAAATGCTGAAATCTTGTTTATTTTTAGCTGAAAAATTAGCACTTTGAAAAAACGTTAAAGGCTCATATCTCCCTCAATTCTTAGCCAGAAAGGTGATTTGCAGTGCGAAAGCTTCATTTTTTTGGTGGCTTTGTCGTATAGTAATTGGAAGTTATCGGGTGCATGTCGTTCGAGCATTAAACCAAACTATTTTGCCCTTTTTTGAGTTTTTATTTTTGACCTTCTTGATTTGGTCATATCTTACTCATTTTAGCTCAGTTTTGAGTGATTCGAAGTCCCACGTGTCGGGAATTTTTTAGGCTACATTATGGAGTGTTCAACTAGTGTTGGTCACCCTTCGATTCTTGTAAATCTAAGTTTTACATGTTGCATGCTTTTCTTTTTAAGTTGGTATCAGAGCTCTTGGTTCATTGGTGTCACTTGTATAGAGTTAGAACTTAGTAGAATTCTATGGATAGACACGATGACATCCGTATTTTAACTTTAGGAGGATTTAGGGTATCTTAAGAAAATTTCTCTATTTTGTATCATATCGTGCATCATGTCTATTATCAGTTCCTTCAAAGATTTGACTACACCATTAAGTTTAAAATATCAATTTTGGTATGATCGCGTATCTCTTTTGTGTGCACGGGCTTCTGAACGAGTTCAGAATACCCCGTCAGAGTTTCTAAGTTTTTGAAAAAAATGTTGAAATCTGGTCTATTTATAGCAGAAAAATCAGCACTTTTTGAAAACTTTAAAAGCTCATATATTTCTCATAACTTGGACAAATAGACGATTCGAAGTGTGAAAGCTTCATTTTTTGTGCCTTTGCTATAGAGTAATTGAAAGTTGTGCGTTGTTCGAGGTAAAAATAACATTAAATTAGACTGTTTTTCTATTTTTGAGTTTTTGATTTTAGCCTTCTTGATTTGGTCATATCTTGCTCATTTCAGCTCGATTTTGAGTTATACAAAGTCCTACATATTGGTAATCATCAAGGCTACATCGTGGAGTGTTCAAGGAGTACTGGGCACTCTTCTATTCTTGTAAATTCTGTGTTTTACCTGCTGCATGCTTTCTTTTTAAGTTGGTATCAGAGACATCTGTTCACCGATCTCAATTGTATAGAGTTACCACCTAATAAAGTCTTGTGGATAGACGCGATGACGTCCATATATTATCTTTAGGAGGCTATTGGGTGTCTTAAGGAAATTTCTCTATTTTGTATCATATTGTGCATCATGTCTATTATCAATTTCTTGAAATTTCTCTTGTTTCATTCTTTTCGCAAGATTGATCGTAAGCTCGGCAGTGCGGCACAGGGTAGTGTCGACCTCCTATGCCGGTCCTGCCACAAGCACCAGCACCAGCCCAGGAGAGAGAGGAGGATCCAGAGCCAGTAGCGGACTCTCCAATAGCTCATATACCAGCTCCATCGATAGAGCCGAGGCCCACCTAACGACCACTCGAACCAGTTCTAACTATTGATCTCCAGGCTGCTATTGCACAACTCTTGGGTGTGCTTGGGGATATGTAGTAAGCACTCGCCCCAGCTACACTCGCACCAATAGCACAGGATCAACCTACTGTGAGGGCACCTTAGATCCAGGTATCGCCTAAGGGAGTACAACTTTTTGGCAGCGGACAGACCTATGCCGCTCAAGGACCAGAAGATGCTTGGTGTATTTCTCAGGTTGACACCATCGATGTTTTCTGGGACTGTAGGTGTGGATGCCCACGAGTTTGTTACTACTTTCCATGAGAGACTTCACACTTTGGGTCTAGTGGAGTCCAGAGGGGCCGACTTCATCTCTTACCAGCTAGATGGGCCAGCTAGGTGGTGTACGTTCATGCAAACCAAGCTAGTCAAGTCTCCATCGGTATCATGAGTTGAGTTTTCTGAGGTTTTCTTGGCCAAGTTTGTCCCTCATAGTGTTAGTGACCGCCTCAGAGATTAGTTTTACAGGTTGGAACAGGTTGAGATTACAACTTCGATTTGAGATCCAGTCCTTGGTTTCTGTGGGTCGATCATTTTTTGATGTATTTGACCATGCCCATACTATGACCAATCGATTCTAACATAAAGTATCTAATCAAAGTAAAGTAAGAAATTGGTATACGCCCCCAATTCACGCCAATCCACATGCTTTCAAACAATTAAGCTCTACCTAATAGAAAGAAAGTCGTCTACCTTTAGGCCTTTCGTTGGAGCTTTTCCTTTCTAAAAGGCCTTTGAATATTGTCACATTATCAAATATAGGATCAAAACCTTAGTAGAGTTATTTCAACACCAAAATCACAACAAACAAAGACGGATCACTTTTGGAGTTGAAATGGGAATCGTGGAACCTATATCAAACTTTTCAAATTTGACTCCATGAAAAGACCCAAAACAGTATCCCAAACATGTGTTCTAAAATGGAACTTTTTAGATTTGACTCCACTAAAAGACCCAAAACAGTACCCCGAACTTATGTTCCAAAATGGAACATAATTCGGGGCAAAAAAAGCCGCAAAAACCAACATGCAAAAAAAATCACACTTTAACCAACTTAAAAAGAAAGCATGCAGTAGGTAAAACTCAGAATTTACAAAAATCAAAAAGTGGTCAATACTCTTTGAATACTCCACGACATGGCCTCAATAATTCCCAACACGTGGGACTTGGAATTACTCAAAACCGAGATAAAATGAGTAGTATATGACCAAATTAAGAAGGCCAAAAACAAAAACTCGAAAAAAGGCAAAACAGTCTAGTTTGATGTTATTTTCACCTCAAACGACATGCACCGACAACTTCCAATTTCTCTACAGCAAATCCACCAAAAATACAAAGCTTCTGCACTTCGGATCTCTTTTTTTGGCTAAGAACTAAGAGAGATATGAGCTTTTAAAGTTTTCAAAAAGTGCTGATTTTTTTTATAGAAGATCTCAGCATTTTTTTTAGAAAGTTAAAAACTCTGACGGGGTGTTTCGAACTCGTTCGAAACCCCGTGCATGCAAACGACAAAGTCAAACTTAGACCAAAAACCACAAAGGGTCGAAAAAAGCTCGAAAGCCTTAAGACATGAACGAAGGGTCAATCTAGACCAAAATCAACATTTTGGAGCTAACCGCTCTAATAAAATTCTCATTTGGGCATGTTTACTCAGATTGTTGACTAAAGTCAAACTTAGGTTTAAACTTAAAATTAAAACGCCTAATCACACCAACTCACACTGAAAACCTTGGGAGACATGCCGACTATGTTGATAGCCTAAAATGCTTTCAAAGCTAATGGGACTATCAGAAGTGAATTCAGATGTCATCTTCTTGAACTTTTGATAAAAAATGATCGTTTAAGGTTCATAAGATCCAAAACCACTAAAACTTACATAATAACCAAATGAACGACAATGTGACCGAACTGTCAGTCCAAGTAAGTCATAAATAACTTAGGATCGCTACATGAATGCTCTAAATGGCACATAAAAGGCAAAACAAAGATATGAACAGGAGGGTCATTACAACTCGACTTCGTCACTTACCAACTAGATGGGCCAGCCAGGCATTAGTGGCACACGTTTATGTAGACTAGGCTAATTGGGTCTCCACCAGTATCATGGTTTGGGTTTTCTGAGGCCTTCTTGGCCAAGTTTATCCCTCTTAGCGTCAAAGACCGTCTCAGGGATTAGTTTTGCAGATTAGAGCAGGGCTCCATGTCAGTGGCAAAGTACAAAACTAGGTTCCACGAGCTCTCTCTTCATGCGAAGATGATATTGCCTACAGAGGAAGAGAGGGTCAAGTGTTTTATCCGTAGGTCGAGATTACAGCTTCATCCTGAAACTAGGTTCTTAATTTCTGTGGGTCGATCCATTTTAAATGTAGTTGACCATGCTCGTACTATGGAGCATCTTCGTCGCTAGGCCCAATGGGGGATCGAGAAGAGGGCTAGGCATGAGGGAAGCTACATCGGCTACCACCCCAGGTCTAGGGATTATCATAACAGGATTGAGCGACGGTTTCGACAGGGTTAGTCTAGTTGGCCTACCCAGGCCTCTCTTCAGGTATCAGATGGTGGTTGGAGTGAGGTAGGTTTGAGTTAGGGTCACGAGGTGTTTCAGTCGGGTTCTTCAGGCCATGGTGTCCGTTCTTCTGGGAGTCATCCTCAGAAGGTTTGCTTCGGATGTGGTGAGATAGTTATTGGGTCAGGGACTAACCTCAGCATAGTCGAATTACTTTCGCTCTTTAGGCAACTCCCTCAACTTTACTAACTCCACCATTACCTCCATCTAGAGGACGTGCTCAAGGCCAGGACCATTGAGGTAGTTATCAGGGTATACAGAGTGGTCCTCAGGAAGGTTAGTCAGGTGGTAGGTTTGATTGTCAAGGAAGAGACAGACATTTCTGTGTAGCTCCAGCGAGGGCAGAGTTGAAGCATCAGATGATGTGATCACATGTATGATTTTTTCTTTATTCCATTCGGGCTTTACTTTTTTGTATGTTTCTATTTACTATACTTCTCGCTTGAGTATGAGTTCTGAACCTCTGATAGTACCGTTGCATGTGTCGACCCCCATAGATGAGTCTTTAGTAGTAGATTAGGTATTTCAATATTGATTAGTTACTATCCAGGGTCGTGACACCCAGGCTGACCTTATATTACTTGACATGATTGATTTCGACTTGATTCTAGGCATAAACTGGGTTATACCCTTATCGTGCTATTTTAGATTGCTTCTCTAAGACTGTTACCTTGGCCATTTATGGTATTACTTCGATGGTATGAAAGGGCTTTCATAGTATCACACCAGTTGGAGTTATCTCTTTTATTTGGGCTAGGAGGCTAGTGGCTAGCGGGTGTCGCGCCCCATTTTACTCAAAACGGGTTTTGATGCACGACCTAACAACTCTTTTGGGTTTCGGGAGATTGAAGAGTCGCCACCTAACGAATTAAGGTGCGTTAGGGCACCTATCTAACCTAACTAAGTCTAGCTAAGGTCAACGAACCAGATATCGGGTAAGGGTTCAAGTTACCTTGAGGGGAAGGTATTAAGCATCCCTCGAGGTCCACAAAGGTGGGTCCCGGCCGTATCTCATGCAATATGTGGGGGTTACAAGTAGCATATAAGGTCACTTCATTATTTATTATTTAATTAAACATGCGATCTAGGTGATAATAATAAATAAACAATTAAGATTAATTTAATTAGTTGCATGCAAGACTAAGTGATAATAAATAAATATTAAACAGTTAATAAAGAGATAAGCGAGGAGACAGAAATTGCGAAGTCAATAGGTAATCAAATTTTAGTTTTTTTATATTAAACTACCCCAAATAAATATAATTAAACACGTAAAGGGATAAAAGGGGAAAGGAGACTCTGAAGGACTTTATGGATCAGCACTCGACTTTATTTATTTTTGATAGGCTTCCGTGTAGGGACAGAAAAAACCAAAGTTTGTCGTTAAATCTTTGAGTCGATGTCATCATATCCATAGGGCCTGAACTACCCCTACCCAACCACCGCATGCTTTTCGTCCTAAAAGGTGTCTATCGTCCCCGCTTAATGTCCAAGAGGCATTGGACTATTATTAGGATGGTTTAGACAAAAATAAAATATATAGGCCCACCTAGACACCAAGTCAAACATGTTGGACGAGCATTTAGCAAGTAAGGTCTCACGTTAGCCTCTTAAATTTTATTTAAACATGCTTGCAAACACAAGTAAAGTGCAGGTCTCATGATAAGTGTGTGCATATAGGCAACCAAACAACACAATATTATACAATTAATTAACAAAAGACAAATAGTTATAACATATCCGGATTTAGTTATTTATTTTAGTTGATTTTAAGTGGCCAAATATTTACTTAATGCAGAAATAAAAATATTTTAAGCAAAATTTTATTAGGATAGCAAATTTAAAATGACATATTATGTAGAAAATGGCATAATAATGCAATAGCAGATTTAGAAATTATTGCAAAAATTAGTTGAACATAACAATCAATATTGTTAAATACAGAAAGTCCGTAGTTGATTTAATTAGGACAAACAAGTAACCAATGCAGAAAATATCTCTTTTGGAACAGTAGCATATGATATTATTGGGCAGAAATTAACTTAAGTAGCAGTTTAAGTGTAGAAACTAATTAATTTCAAAGATGTTATTAAAGCAGAATGGGCTTAAAATGGTTTATAGTATGCAAGGAAAGATTTGTATCCTATCAAAGTGGCAGAAAGTAATTATTCGCAGAAATCAGTTAATAAATGGGCAGCAAATACTCATATTAATTTTGATTATGTTATTAAACATCCATGAAAATTATGGAAATGCCTACAAACATGACTTCTAAATGAGCAATGTCCACAACCTATAGGCATGGTATCTACACCCAAATGGCATAAAATTTAAATCCTATCGATATGCTTTTCTAAGTAACAATGCTGACTCACATCAACAAATAAGCAATTATGGCCAATCATTATCCAAGAGCATGCTGAGATTGATACATCATTATAATCAACCACCTAAAAATGTAAATCCTGGGGCATAATTCTAGGTATAAACATGCTAGATTAATTTTAACATACATAATCCAAGAAGATCTGATTAAATGAGTTAACTATGGCATCACAAAAAGTGGCCACATTAATTAATTGATATGCTAGGGTTATCAATTAACATACAAAGCTCTTAAAGCCTAATTGATTAGACTAATTAATTGACTAAATTTTATATTAGCATGATATGATAGCAACAAATCTAATATGAACCAACCATTGAAAATATCGTTTGGCTAAATAAAGTAAAAACAACGAATAACATAGATATTTGTTTAAAATTAAGAATACGGTTGTGTAAATCAATTAAATGCAATCCAATCAAATCTAAACCCATGATAGACTTTGAACAAAGATTAAATAAAATTGGGGGGATCATTAGTTTATTTATTTATTTTTTTTATTTATTTGTTTTTAATATAGAGTGATGTTAAAATACAAACTACCAAATAGTCATAGTCCTATATGCATGCTTTCTAACACAAATAAGTTACGCTAGAATAACAATTAACACATAATTCCCCTCCCCCTTTAGACGATTCCCCAAAGTATTTTCATATATAGAGAGAGTTATAGGAGTTATTACATAATTATTACAAACCGACATAAAAATACAAATAATACAAAAATAAGTGGTCTCGTCTCATGGCAACTCTTCGGATTGAACCTTCTATTCAAAACCTATTTAACAACGTAGCATCCAACACAAGATCAAAGTATGATAATAACTGATTGATACGCATAAAAGCAAATAATGGCAAAACACCCGAATTTCACACAATCACATAAAATCACACATTGTACGGAGGAAATAGAAGACTAACCCAGATGCTTCCCATTATTCATTCAAACATACAACAACAATTGAAACAATGCAAAACGGAAATTTAACTAATAGAGAAATAACTAACCGGTTAAGCAGTTTAAAAACAATCGGCAATGAAGACAACACGAGATTCCAATAATTGATCCGAACACAGCAAAACAGCAAAAGCAGAACAGAGAGGGACTTTGTAATTCACTTCTCTTTTTCAGAGTAGGAAGGAATATATATATATAGTGTTAGCCAAAATCCGAATGTCTAACAAATAGGAGAAGAGTCTCTTTATATACTACTAGAATACGGACCGAACAAGGGAAGAAAAAAATAAAAAATAAAAGGGAATCAATTAATTTTAAAGGAGCCAAAATCATCATTATTAATTTATTTTATTGCTAAAAATAAACAAGTAAGAAATCTGCTCACCTTAATTAATGTAAAGGAAATCAATCAAATAACATAAACAAGGCAAGAAGGAAAAGAATAAATAAATAAATAACTACTTTCCTTATTCCAAGAAAACTAAATCGGTAATATTTTTAAGTTATTATGCTCAATCAAATAAAATTTTACTAAAATATAACAAGTAAGAAACAATTAAATTTCAATTACGCCAATTAAGATCAATTAACATTAATAAATAAAAATATAATCAAAATCTGCCTAACCAAAAAGACACGAAATTTGTCCGGATCAACCCAATACCACAAAATCATCTTAGTATCAATTAATCAATATCAAGCAAGGATAGAATAATTATATTGAAGGAAGAAAACACAAGTCAAGGAGTATTTACGCATTATTATATAATATATTCATAACAAGGAAAAGAAATCCGCCGATGATCAATCTAAGCTCATGTAGCAACCCCAATTATCAATTTACACATAAATTATTGCATCAATCAAAGGGATTAAATGACATTGAAAGAGGTAATCTAGAAATAGGGACATCTCAAGATAATAGGTGATTTCATAACTATCAACATGTTAACGAATTGCAATACTTTAATTACATAAGAAACTTGGACAAAGAGAAACACAAACGACCTGCACATAAAGATTTAAGGCTTTAAGAATAAAAAATTCATACCTGGGGATGGATCTGGGATCTTTACAGATCCACCCCTATCAAATGCTTTATTTTCGTTCTCACAATATTCTTATTTGCCGGAGTTTGCTGCTACTGCTGGCCAGAGAAAAGAAGCTCACCGGTAGCTTTGTGTTGCTGCTGCCGCCGATTCTCACTGCTGCTAGCCGCTGGATCTTGTTGTTGTTGCCTTCGCCGGAGAAGCAAGCGACATGCAGCGCTGTTGCTTCCGGTAGCTGCTGATTCCGGCTGAAGCTGCTGCTCGCCGTGACTGCTAGCTGGCGGCTGGCTGTTCACTGCCTGGAGATGCTGCTCACCATGACCTGCTCAGCGGTTCTCGCCAGAGCTGCTGGTGGCGTCGTCCGTCGCTGCTGGACGGAGAAAGGAGCGACGGAAAGGGGAGAAGAAGAGAGAGAGGGCGACGCTGCCTGGTGGATTGTCGTCCTCGCTGGTTGTTGTTTACTGTTCTCGCCGGCTGCTCGCTGGTGGTGCTGCTGTTGCCGGAAATAAGAGCAGCAACCTCGACCTAACTGTTGTCCGGCTGTTTCCTTCACCGGCTACCGCTGTTGGTCTTCCGGCGGTGGCCTCGCCTCGCTAAGCTGCCGGTTGCAGCTACGTCTTCTCGCCGGGGCAAGGAAAAGAAGATAGAGAGGGGCGGCGGATCTATGAGAGAGGAGGTGGAGGAATGAAAAGATGAAAAGAAGAGTAAGGTTGGGGTCTTTGCTAGGTTTAAAAATAGGAAATAGGGGAAATCAATCACAACCGTAGGATTAATTTGAATGAACGGTTGGGATTAAATCTAGGATTTAAGTTAAAAGATGGATGGCTGGGATTTAATTTAAAAAACCTGGAAATTGGATTGGGATGGAAATAAAAAATGGCTATAATTGAAATTAAATTGGAATTGAAATTAGAATAAAATCGGCTAAAATTTAAATGAGTTGGAGGGAATTATTAAAGAAATGCTATTCAATTAAAATACTACAAATATTATAACATTTTATATAATAAGAATCGCTTAAATTTTAAAACATTTGAAATAAAATAATTATTTTGAGTTTTACTAATAATTAAACAAAATATTTACGATAATTTTGAAATCATGCATACTAAAATATAAAATTTTAAGACAAAATTAGTTAAAATTTTAACTCAAAATATATTTAAAAAATACGTATTTAATCGAATAGCTTTCCAAAAATGGTTAAAGGTCGGTCAAAATTGGGTGTCAACAGCGGGTGCTTATCATATTTGGCTTATGTTCGTGATGTGAGTAGGGAGGTCCCTCCGGTTGAGTCAGTTCCTCTTGTTCGTGACTTCTTAGATGTGTTTCCTACCGATCTACCTAGCCTACCCCCAGAGCGTGATATTGATTTTTTGATTGAGCTTGAGCTGTGTACTCGACCTATTTCTATTTTGCCATATTGGATGGATCCAGTGTTTAGATTCAGGATCTCTTGGGTAAGGGATTCCTCAGACCTAGTGTATCACCTTGAGGCGCTCTTGTTCTTTTTGTAAAAAAGAAGGATGGTGCGATGCACATATGCATTGACTATAGGCAGATGAAGAAGGTGACGGTGAAAGATCGATATCCTCTACCTAGGATTGATGACCTATTTTACCAGCTACAGGGAGCTTCAATGTTCTCTAAGATTGATTTGAGGCCCGGTTACCACTAGTTGAGGATTAGGGTAGCTGACATCCGTAAAACTGCATTTAGGACCCCTTATGGCCATTTTGAGCTCCTGGTTATGTCCTTTGGGTTGACTAATGCCCTTGCTACCTTTATGGATTTGATGATTTAGGTGTTCAGGCCTTATCTTGATTCATTCATCATAGTCTTCATTAACGATATTTTGATATACTCGCGGAGCAAGAATGATCATGAGCAACATTTGAGAGTTGTGCTCCAGACTTTGAGAGATCAACGACTTTATGTCAAGCTCTTGAAGTGCCAGTTTTGGTTAGACTCTGTAGCATTCTTGGGGAACGTTGTGTCCAACGAGGGATTATGATAGATTCGACGAAGATTGATGCTATTTGTGATTGGGTTAGGCCTACCTCATTTACTGAGATTTGGAGCTTCGTCAGAGCTACCTTAGACAGTTTGTGGAGGATTTCTCTACCTTGGTAGCACCTTTGACCCGATTGACTCATGTTGATGTTTCTTTTGTTTGGTCAAATGAGTATGAGGCGAGCTTTTTGAAGCTCAAGGAGTTATTGGCCAACATTCCTATATTGACTCTTCCAGTTGAGGGCGAGGGATTCACGGTTTATTATGAGTATCCGGTGTTGGTTTGGGTTGTGCATTAATGGAGCAGGGTCGGGTTATTTCTTATGCGTCAAGGCAATTTAAGTTTCATGAGCGTAACTACCTACCCATGACTTAGAGTTGGAGACAATAGTTTTTGTGCTTAAGATTTAGAGGCACTATTTGTATGGAGTTCGATGTGAGATCTATACCGGTCACATGAGTCTTCAGTACATCATGAGCCAGAGGGACCTTAATTCGAGGCAGTGTCGTTGGATTAAGCTCCTGAAGGAACACGACCTCTCTATTCTCTATCATCCGAGTAAGGCGAATGTGGTAGAGGACGCCTTGAGCTGGAAGGCGGTGAGTATGGGTAGTCTAGCCTTATTATTTGTTGAGAAGCGACTTGGCTTTGGACATTCAGTTCTTAGCCAATAGCATGGTTTAGTCGGATATCTCAAATTCTAGATGCGTTTTGGCCTATATGAGAGTTCAGTCTTCTTTGCTTGATAGGATTTATGGTTGCTAGTTTGAGGATAAGGTCTTGGTGGCCCTAGAGATCGAATGTTAGTAGGTGATGGTAGTTGGGCTACCTTAGATTCTGATGAAGTGTAGAGATTCATCGATCGCATCTATGTTACAAGAGTTGAAGATTTGATATGGTTCATACTTTGTGAGGCCCATGAGTCTAGATCCTCTATCCATCTGGGCATAGCGAAGACGTAGCATGATTTGAGACAGCATTATTGGTGGAGTGGCATGAGGATACATTTCGCTGACTATGTTTCCCATTGCTTGTGCTGCTATTAGGTAAAGGTTGAGCATTTGAAGCATGATGGTGAGTTTCATAGATTACCCATTTCAGAGTGGAAGTGGATCGCATTACTATAGATTTTGTGGTTGGCCTACAATGGACTTCTAGAAATGTTGATAGAATTTGGGTCATCGTTGATCGATTGACCAAGTCAACACACTTTTTTAATGTTCAGTCTTTATTTAGCACCGAGAGGTTGGCTCATATCCACATTTGGGAGGTGGTTCAACTTCATGGGGTGCCAGTTTCTATTATATCGAATTGGGGTTCCAGTTTACATCTAGCTTTTGAAGGACCTTTCAAGATGAGTTGAGCACCTAGGTTGACCTTAGCATAACTTTCCACCTACAGACTGATGGTCAGTTGGAGTGTACTATTCAGCTCCTTGAGGACATGCTACGGGTTTGTGTTTGGAGTTTGGTGGTCATTCAGACCAATTCCTGCCTTTGGCGGAGTATGCATACAACAACTACCATTCTAGTATTCAGATGGCCCGTTCGAGGCCTTGTATGGTAGGCGTTGTCACTCTCCAGTGGGCTGGTTTAGTCTACAGAGCCTAGGCCGCAGGGTATAAATTTGATTCAGGAGGCTTTGGACCAGGTGAGAGTGATTCAGTATGGACTTCAGACGACTCAAAGTAGGCACCAGAGCTATGAAAATAGGAGGTGTCAACCTTTGAGATTCTCTTTCGGTGATCGGGTATTCCTCTGTGTGTTGCCTATGAAGGGCATGATAAGGTTTGGAAGGCGGGGTAAGTTTTGCCCGAGGTACATTGGGTCTTTTGAGATACTCCAGACAGTTAGGGAGATTGCTTATGAGTTGGCCCTACCTCCAACATTTTCAGCCATCCACCCAGTTTTTCATGTCTCGATATTGCATCGGTACATTCTTAATGAGTCCATGTGGTCCAGTATGATGCAGTTGAGTTAGATGACCATTTTACATTTGTAGAGGAGTCAGTTGCCATTTTAGCCAAAGATGTGAGAAGATTGCGCTCGAGAGCCATTCTTGTTGTTAAGGTCCATTGGAGGCATCGCCCAATCGAGAAGTCTACCTGGGAGACCGAGCAGGATATGCGAGAGCAGTTTCCCGGCTTGTGTGACCATTACTTTTATGGACGAAAGTCCTTTAGTAGTGGATGTTGTAATGACCCTCCTGGTCATTTCTGTGTTTTGCCTTCTATGTTGTTTAGAGCATTCTTTTAGTGACCCCAAGTCATTTACAACTTGCTGAGACTGACAGTTTAGTCACTTGGTCGTTCGTTTGGTTTTTAGGCGATTTTTAGTGTATTTGGAGCTTATGAACCTAGAACGATCATTTTCGATCAAAAATTCAAGAAGATGACATCTGAATCATATTTTGATGATTTCATCAGCTCCGAAAGGGTCATTTTAGGCTAGTAGCATGATCGGCATGACTCCTGGGTTTTCAGTGTGAGTCGATGCGATTAGGCGTTTTAACTTTAAGTTTAAGCCTAAGTTTAACTTTAGTCAACATTCTGAGTAAACACGCTTGGATGAGAATTTTGTTAGCGCGGTTAGCTCCAGAATGTTGAGTTTGGTCAAGATTGATTTTTCGTTCGTGTCCCAAGGCTTTCGAGCTTTTTCCAATCCCCTTTATGCTTTTCGACTTAAAATGGTGGTTGGGTCTAGGGTCCACTTTTTATCAAGATGACCTTGTATGGAAATTTTAACTGTGCCATTGAGTCCGGAATATCAAATTTGGTATGGTTGTATATCTCATTTGCGTGCACGAGATTTCAAACGGGTTCGAAACACCCCGTCAGAGTTTTTAAGTTTTCAAAAAAAATGTTGAAATCTGGTTTATTTATAGCAGAAAAATCAACAGTCTTTGAAAATTTTAAAAGCTCATATCTTTCTCATTTCATGGCCAAAAATGCGATTCAAAGTGTGAAAGCTTCTTTTTTTTGTGGCTTTACTGTAGAGCAATTGAAAGTTGTCGGATACGTGTCGTTCGAGGTAAAAATAGCATTAAACTATACCGTTTTTCCATTTTTTGAGTTTTTGTTTTTGGCCTTCTTGATTTGGTTATATCTTGCTCATTTTAGCTCAGTTTTGAGTGATTCAAAGTCCCACGTGTCAGAGAATTATCGAGGCTACGTCGTGGAGTGTTCAAGGAGTGCTAGGCACCCTTCGATTCTTGTAAATACTGAGTTTTACCTGCTACATGCTTTCTTTATAAGTTGGCTAAAATGTGGTTTTTTTTTTTGCATGTTGGGTTTTGTTGCATTTTGTGCCCCAAATTGTGTTCCATTTTAGAATACAAGTTCGGGATACTATTTTGGGTCTTTTGGTGGAGTCAAATCCAAAAATTTCAGTGCGAGTCCCACGATTCCTGTTTCGACTCCAAAATTGACCCATCTCCATTTGTTGTGATTTTAGTGTCTAAATGACCGTATTAACGTAGTGATCCTATATTTTATAGTGTGGTAGCGTTTAAAGGCCGTTTGGAAAGGAAAAACTCCGGTGAAGTGTTTTAAAGCATGCGCGGTAGGCCTTAAGGTAGGCTACAACTTCCTTTCTATTAGATTGAGCTTAATTGTGTAAAATCATGTGGATTAGAGTTAATTGGGGTCGGGTACCAATTTCTTACTTTACTTTGATTAAATACCTTATGTTAGGATCGATTGACCATATTTTGGGTGTAGTACCATATTAGTTAGGTTAGTAGAATTGCATGCTTTTTCTCTAAATGTTATTGTATGCTTGTATGCTATATGTTCTTGGTTTAGGTTAGGCTATCATTGCCTTAGACTTATGACCCGTGTGGGTTGGATAGCCTTGACTTTACCGATGTCATTCAGATGACTTAGCTCCTTGTAGACTGGAGTAGCAGGCTTGAGTCTGATAGTTTAAGCCTTAGATAAGACGCTATCGCTGCTTGTTACACTTCTGTATATTCTACCTCTAATTTTGCGGTTCTGACGCGTACTCGAAGGTTCGATGCATCCCTGGAGGCGTGTGATTGAAATAGTATAGGCTTGGAGTCTTTTCTGTGATTTCTTAGAGTGGACGACATTTTACGATGGCTGTTGCTGGATTGGATCCTATTGGAGATACCGTCATACCCGCGATCGTTCTTTTTAGTTGGGCTGGGAGCATATCGCTGGCTGGGTGGACTCGATGATTTCGACGATCAACCCCGAGCTTCTTTTCTTAGCCTAGCTGGGAGTATGTTATTGGCTGGGTGTCTTAGGGTTGCTCTTTCTAGATGGGCTAAGAGGTGACTGTATGGTAGGACGACTCGCGATATCAACTTCATCCCCGGGTCTCTCTTTCTAGCTAGGCTGGGAGTGGACTGTCTGGTTGGGTGCCCCCGGGGTCACTCTTTCTAGCTGGGCTAGGAGTGCACTACTGACTGGGCGGAGTCTGATAGGTTATCTTGGTTACCTTGGGCTGGGAGCCCAGTTTTCTTCTTTTTTAGTAGACTTAGCTATTTTGTGTACATGTCAGGCTTATGTGGGTTCGTTCAACTTTTATTTAACCTTGTGGATGAGTGTACCTTCTTGGCTTATGGGGGTCTAGCTATGTTTAGTTTGGCTGTACTTATTTTATTTCTGGTATGCTCTTGTGTTTTCTTTCCATATCCTCTTTGACCTCTCTGTGTCTAGATTCTATCATTTCTTATTGTTTTTATCCTTTTTGCTCAATCGGCCTTTGATGCCTACTGAGTACCTGTTGTTTTGGTATTCATGCTACACTCTACATATATTTCATGATGCAGGTCCCAGTACCAGTTAACATCGGTGATTAGTTTTTGCCCTCTTTTGCAGCTGTGGTTCGGAGACGAGGGTGAGCACTTGACGTTTTGGGTTTATCCTGTTTCCTTCTTTTGTTTTAGCTAGTCTTGTTGCTTTTTGAGACACACTTTGATATGGTCTACTTTTGGAACTTGTACTCCTTATTAGACAGCTCTGTACTAGTGACTTCCAGGTTCTGGAAGGGATTTCTGTATATATTTATTTTAGTTTGTTTCCGCCTTCTTATCCTTTGTTTATATTATTGTTTTCAGTAGTTTCTACCCTTACATTCATTACTTGATGTTCTAGGTTACAGGTTGGCTTACCTACTGGTAGGGTATAGTAGGTGCCATGGAAAGTGGGAAGGTGTCTTGTCTTGGCCTAGGCCTACTTGGGTCACACCCAGAGAGTGTTGGACATCGTCGAAGAAGAAGTAGAAGGGTCAATTGGAGATCCTTAGGCACGAGTAAGTCCAAATTACAAGTTAGTTGATTATGAAAGTTATGAGTCAATTACTGTTAATAATAATACAGATGAATTGAAAAAAATGATTCAAAATATTTAGAATTTTCAATTTATTAGAGACAACGAATTGTAAGTTTGTAACTTTGTATATTTTGAATTTTATCAATCTATTACTAAAGTCAAAGGCTTATTGAGTCTTTGTATTTCTTAATTTCTAGTTTCATAAAATTTGTATGTCTTCAATTAAATAATTTTAATTACATTACATAACCATATATTGAAAATTAAATTTGTAGTCCCTATAATAAGTCAATACTTAAAAAAATAGTGTTAACAAAATATTACTTAAACAAGTATTGACATATAAAAATTCAAAACACTTTTATTTTATATATATATATATATATTTATAGTTGGATCGCCCAGCCTATTATAAGGATCTTTTACAAATTAAACCAATTTCAGCATGATGATAAAGACTTCTTGGTATCTGGGTCCGCCCTTAGGGTAATCTAACAGTCTCTATCGGGGCCGCCCTCAACATAGGATAATCCAACGAATACATTCGGGTCCGCCCTTATTACAAGGTAATCCAACGGATTTCTTAGTCTCATATTAATATGCTTAAATTACTTCAATTAGACCTTAATTCTAGCTGTTTAACCCATCTTTTATAGTTACATTGCCATTTAATTATAGTAGTCTAGTATGATATAGTTCAACACAAACATTTTAGCCTGTCATTTAGGCTATATCTAAGAATAAATAAAAAAGAAATAAAAACAGTATTTGAAGACGAACTTCAAAATCACACCAAATTGCGAACTTTTATTCAACTTTGAAAATATTACAAGGATATTTTGGGAGAGAGAGAAAAGGGGTTCTAGAATCTCCATTCCAACTAAACCATACAACCTCTTATATAGAGGGAAAATAAAACATATCGAATACAAAAATGGCCCACACACTTTACAATGGCCAATTACAAAACGATAAGGCCGACAAACAATTGTGGCCTTCACACCTACTACATGTGGCCAACATAACTTTCAGTGGCCACTATATCATCTTTTTCAAAGATGCTATCTTTATAAATGTTTTTTGTCATTTACCCATTTATTATTATGGTGGGGTCGATCCTCATGCTTTTCCTTTGCCTTTGTAGGTGGTTTTATCGGAGGATTCCTCCACTTGTTCTTGAAATTTCTTGAAGAAAGGATCAATATCAACCTCTTGTGCTATCACTTTGGCCTTCACCTGCCATACACACTTCATCATCCTAATTAGTGTGGCTTGCCGATGCCATATATATGTCATCTTCAATTTCAACATCAAGTTTCTCATTAAATCTTTCTTGACTTCCTCCATATATAATTCTATGGTTTCTGACTTAGATATGATTCCTTTCTTCATGTGAAGTTTTCAGACAATTTGTTTAAAAGGACTAATAATCTCCTCTTGAGGGGTAGATATATCCTGGGCATGATATTTATTAATATTTTGATTTATTAAATCTAAGATCTCTTGGCCATGCATCTTACCTTCAAGATCTTTATTAATTAATTTACTCCAGAATTTTGTATAAAAAGTTTTTTGTAGACAAGAAAATCCCTCAGAAGTAGTATTAACTTCAACATTCCACTTCATAATTCATGGAATACAAAATTCTGTAAGAAAGAACATTACTGACATCCCTTCGAAAAAGATATTATCTTGTTCCACGCTTATGAGCTTGGGGGACATATCTAACCATTCTAAATATGATTTTTTATATTGTTCGAGTAGAATTTTATGGAAGGATCGTATAACATTCACCATTTACAAAACCAATTAGGAATGGTTTGTGTAAAAATATTTGAACATATTTTTATAAAGCATGAATGCTTTCTATTAGCATTCTCATATAATAAAGCTTTATTAAAGCTGTCAACATAATCCCAGTGATTGTATTTTACTGCACTTTTTTGTTCAGGATGGATATAATCCTTTTCTTTTAGAGGAATCATTCCCCATTCTTCTGGAGAAAGGATTCTGTTTATAATAATCTTGGAGAAGTTATAAACTTTTTTTGTATTAGTAGGGTAAAAGTACTGAAATTCTCCGGACCCTGTAGCTGAGAGTATCATCTCGTAATGCATTTTGTATTTATATGCATTAGTAGTATAGCATACTGTATCTAAATACATGTTCATCAACTGCCGTGGATCATGCTTCCATTTTAAATCCTGATTTTCTAAAAGAAGTATAACCTCTTTTTTCTCATTCATATCAAATACCTCGGTATTTTCTTCATCCACCAATATTGTGGAATAGGTCGGAGGAGTATTATCCTTGGTCTATTTGGATTTCATAAAATCCATAAATTCTTTATTCATTGGATGGTTTATATTAAAACCTTCCGTATCTGTCGACGAGCAAGAAGCTGCGACCAATTGCTTGTTTCAAAATTGAGCAAGGATATGACCTCCTCGTCCTTCTTGTCCTCTTCCTCTTCCCCTCCTTGAAGGGGGGCATGATGGCCTCATTCCTGAAATCATAACAAATTATATTAATTTAGATATTCTCTAGTAAGAAAATCAGGAAGACTATTATCTTCTCCTTTCTTATAATGAATCTCAAAGTCAAAAGGGGCTAATAGGGCCTACCACC
Organism: Solanum bulbocastanum; assembly: GCA_037074985.1. Classification (NCBI taxonomy): domain Eukaryota; kingdom Viridiplantae; phylum Streptophyta; class Magnoliopsida; order Solanales; family Solanaceae; genus Solanum; species Solanum bulbocastanum. Next base: position 14,281,229 of record CM073601.1, read on the forward strand.
TAACAAACATTTGTTTAGAAACATCATGTTTACAATCTTTATTAAATATAAATTTGGCTGCTTGGTAATCAGTTTTTATATTAAATTTTTTATTATAAATATCGCCTTGAAACTTCAAAAAACTTTTCACAATAGCTAAGATTTCTTTGGCTACTGTGGCATAATTCTTCTGAGCTGGGTTCCATTTTCTTGAATAAATTTGAACAATACAATGACATTTATTATCAAGACAGTATTGTGTCAAAACACCACCAAATCCTAAATTTGAAGCATAAGTTTCAACAGTCTTTTCCCAATTTGGGTTTGCTAATGTGAGGCATGAAAGGTTTTTAACCTTTGCCTTAATTCGTTTAACAACTTCAGTATGATCAGCTGGCCATGCTTTTGAATTATTCTTCAGCCTGTCATGTAATATAGTCGAATCCAAAGCTAAGTCCTTTATAAAAGGTGCTACATAGTTAAGACTTCCAGGGAATCTCTGTGGCTGAGTTTTATTAGTAATTTCATTAGGAAATTTAGAAGCAAATTCAATACTTCTATTAATAGGGCTAATATTTCCCTTTTCAATATTTTGACCTAAAAATCTGACATTAGTTTGAAATAAAGCCATTTTTGATGCAGAAATAACCAAACCGTTTTGTATAATAATTTTCTTAAATAACTCAAGATTTTTAAAATGATTTTCTATATTTTTTGAAAATACAAAAATATCATCTATATAAACTATTATAAAATTACTACATCTACCTCTAAGGATCATATCCAAGAGGAGATACCTACTAGAGAAGGTTCATATACCATGGCAGAAGTAAAGAATCTTCTGTTAGAAAGGAGGAAACTCATAAGTTCTCCTACTACTATTTATGATTTGAAAGAAGAGATTAATAATCTCAAAGATGATATTAGACAACTAAAAGAAAAGAATGTTTTCATAGAAGTCCGACTTGATAGTTTGGAAACTTGGAAAAATTTGAGTAATAACTCAACAACTTCTTCTTCACATGGGGGAGAAAGTAATAACCTTGATTTTCTTACAAATCTGAATTTTGGTAATACTAAAGGAGATTTTTTGCAAAGTTTGAAAACATTTACTTCTCAAAAGTTTTATACACTCTTCTTATAGATTATAATTATAAAAATGATTTTATTGTTTTAATTGATAGTGATGCTAATTTAAATTGTATACGAGAAGGACTTATTCCTTTGAGATATTTTCATTAAACTACTCATAGTTTAAGATCTGCAAATGACAACAAAATAAATATTGAATTTAAATTACCTAAAGCTTTTATTTGTAAAGGGAAAAATTGTGTTCCTTAAAGTTTTGTTTTGGTTAAAGATATTACTAACCAAATTATTTTGGGAGTACCCTTTATAAATGATATTTTCCCACTTATTGGGATAATGAAAAAATTATAGGTACTTGGAATAATAAGCCTTTTACATTAGAGTTTATTACCAAACCTTTCACAAGAATGATAAATGAATTAACTTCAAAAATGATTTTAAAAAATAATCAGATGAGTTTTATTAAAGGTGAAATTAAGAGTATTGAAATTGATAATATTTTACAAAATCCTAAATTATAGGATAAAATTGCTATTTTGCAAAATCAGTTTTCTCTTAATATTTGTGGAGATCATCCGAATGATTTTTTTAAACATCTTGAGTTATTTAGAAAAATTATTATACAAAACGGTTTGGTTATTTCTGCACCAAAAATGGCTTTATTTCAAACCAATGTCAGATTTTTAGGTCATAATATTGTAAAGGGAAATATTAGCCCTATTAATAGAAATATTGAATTTGCTTCTAAATTTCCTAATGAAATTACTAATAAAACTCAGCTGCAGAGATTCCTTAGAAATCTTAACTATGCGGCACCTTTTATAAAGGACTTAGGTTTGGATTCGGCTATATCATATGAAAGGCTGAACAATAATCCATAAGCATGATCAGCTGATCATACAGAAGTTGTTAAACGAATTAAGGCAAAGGTTAAAAATCTTCCATGCCTCACATTGGCAAACCTAAATTGAAAAAAGACAGTTGAAACTGATGCTTCAGATCTAGGATTTGGTGGTGTTTTGACACAATACTGTCTTGATAATAAATGCCATTATATTGTTCAATTTTGTTTAGAAAAATGAAACCCATCTTAGAAGAATTATGCCACAGTAGCCAAAGAAATCTTTGCTATTGTGAAAAGTGTTTTGAAGTTTCAAGGCGATCTTTATAATCAAAAGTTTATTATAAAAACTGATTGCCAAGCAGCCAGATTTATGTTTAATAAAGATTGTAAATATGATGTTTCTAAACAAATGTTTGTTAGGTGGTAGGCCCTAATAGCCCCTTTTGATTTTGAGATTCATTATAAGAAAGGAGAAGATAATAGTCTTCCTGATTTTCTTACTAGAGAATATCTAAATTGATATAATTTGTTATGATTTCAGGAATGAGGCCATCATGGCCCCCTTCAAGGAGGGGAAGAGGAAGAGGACCAGAAGGACGAGGAGGTCATATCCTTGCTCAATTTTGAAACAAGCAATTGTTTGCAGCTTCTAGCTCGTCGACAGATACGGAAGGTTTTAATATAAACCATCCAATGTATAAAGAATTTATGAATTTTATGAAATCCAAATAGACCAAGGATAATACTCCTCCGACCTATTCCACAGTATTGGTGGATGAAGAAAATACCGAGGTATTTGATATGAATGAGAAAAAAAAAGGTTATACTTCTTTTATAAAATCAGGATTTAAAATGGAAGCATGATCCACGGTAGTTGATGAACATGTATTTAGATACAATATGTTATACTACTAATGCATATAAATACAAAATGCATTACGAGATGATACTCTCAACTACAGGGTCCGAAGAATTTCAACATTTTTACCCTGCTAATACAAAGAAAGTTTATAACTTCTCCAATATTATTATAAACAGAATCCTTTCTCTAGAAGAATGGGGAGTGAGTCCTCTAAAGGAAAAGGATTACATCCATCCTGAACAAAAAGGTGCAGTAAAATATAATTACTAGGATTATGTTGACAACTTTAATAAAGCTTTATTGTATGAGAATGTTAATAGAAAGCATTCATGGTTTATAAAAATATGTTCAAATGTTTTTACACAGACCATTCCTAATTGATTTTGTAAATGGTGAATGTTACATAGTCCTTCCATAAAAATTCTACCAGAACAATATAAAAAATTATACTTAGAATGATTAGATATATCCCCCAAGCTCATAAGCATGGAACAAGATAATATCTTTTTCGAAGGGATGTTAGTAATGTTCTTTTTTATAGAATTTTCTATTCCATGGATTATGAAGTGGAATGTTGAAGTTAATACTACATCTGAGGGATTTTCTTGTCTACAAAAAACTTTTTATACAAACTTCTGGAGTAAATTAATTAATAAAGATCTTGAAGGTAAGATGCATGGCCAAGAGATCTTAGATTTAATAAATCAAACTATTAATAAATATCATGCCAAGGATATATCTGCCCCTCAAGAGGAGATTATTAGTCCTTTTAAACAAATTGTCCGAAAACTTCACATGAAGAAAGGAATCATATTTAAGTCAAAAACCATATCATTATATATAGAGGAAGTCAAGAAAGATTTAATGAGAAACTTGATGTTGAAATTGAAGATGACATATCTATGGCATCGGCAAGCCACACTAATTAGGATGATAAAGTGTGTATGGCAGGTGAAGGCCAAAGTGATAGCATAGAAGAGGTTGATATTGATGCTCTCTTCAAGAAATTTCAAGAACAAGTGGAGGAATCCTCCGATAAAACCACCTACAAAGGCAAAGGGAAAGCATGAGGATCGACCCCACCATAATAATAAAGGGGTAAATGACAAAAAACTTTTATAAAGAAAGCATCTTTGAAAAAGATGATATAGTGGCCACCGAAAGTTATGTCGGCCACATGTTGTAGGTGTGAAGGCCACAATTGTTTGTCGGCCTTATCGTTTTGTAATTGGCCATTGTAAAGTGTGTGGGCCATCTTTTTATTCGATATGTTTTATTTTCCCTCTATATAAGAGGTTGTATGTTTTAGTTGGAAGGTAGGTTTTAGAACCCCTTCTCTCTCTCTCAAAATTTCCTTGTAATATTTTCAAAGTTGAACAAAAGTTTGCAATTTGGTGTGCTTTTGACGTTCGTCTTTAAGTACTATTTCTGTTTCTTTTTATTTCTTCTTAGATATAGCCTAAATGACAGGCTAAAGTGTTTGTGTTAAACTATATCATACTAAATTATTATAATTAAATGGCAATGCAACTATAAAAGATGGGTTAAACAGTCGAAATTAAGGTCTAATTAGAGTAATTTAAGCATGTTAATAAGAGACTACGAAATTCGTTGGATTACCCTATAATAAGGGTGGACCCGGATGTATCCGTTGGATTACCCTGTGTTGAGGGCGGATCCGGTAGAGACTGTTGGATTACCCTAAGGGTGGACCCGGATACCAGGAAGTCTTTATTATCACGCTGAAATTGCTTTAATTTGTAAAAGATCCTTATAGTAGGCTGATACCATTTATAGTCGGATCTCCCAACCTACTATAAGGATCTTTTACAAATTAAAGCAATTTCAGCATGATAATAAAGACTTCCTAGTATCCGGGTCCGCCCTTAGAGTAATCCAACGGTCTCTACCAGGTTCGTCCTCAACACAGGGTAATCCAACGGATACATTCGGGTCCGCCCTTATTACAGGGTAATCTAATGAATTTCTTAGTCTCTTATTAATATGTTTAAATTACTCCAATTATACCTTAATTTTGATTGTTTAATCCATCTTTTATAGTTACATTGCCATTTAATTATACTATTCTAGTATGTATATTTATTATTTTATTATATATAATATAATGTAAGTATTCTATTAGAATAATAGATTGTATATTTAGTATACACTATATAGGCAACTATTGAGCTCGGGATCGGCTTGGCCTAACAGTGGGTGATCCAGCCCAGCTTGATTCAATAATCCAGTAAGGATTAATATTAATGGGCCCGGTCTGATCCGGCACGACCCAATTAACAACTTTATTCTCAAAAGAAAGAACAAGCAGGAATCCAAGAAATGAATGACAAATTTGATCCCATTAGGTGTGCATAAATTTGTTTGCAACAAATTTAAAGTTCAGAAAATATATCGCAATCACAAAATAAATAAAAAAATAATTTAATTTATCAAGATTATGAGTACAAATTTGTTTATCCCTGGGTTTTTCTTTCTTGAGATTTCTCAATGATTCAAGCATTGTTAATGACGTACTTCATAAATTAGGATGATGTGGATCTCCTTGAGATTTATTTGATCTCTATGAAAGGATTTTGTACATCTTCTTGAAGTATATGATTGTCAAGAAGATTTGTCCACCTCTTGATCTCTCTGTGAATATTTCAATATGAGTTTATAAAATTTTTCAGATGTCTCTTCAAGGGTGTATAGGTATGAGTAAGGGTTTACATGTCTGGGTTGGTTCGGGTTTCTCAAATATCAAACCAAATCATTTGTGTAAAATTTTTAAATTTATAAACCAAATCAAACGAATAGAATTCGAATTTTTTCGAATTTTTCAACCTCGGGTTGGTTTGGGATTTGAAAAAACCCAAACCAAACCATTGTGCCAAAATTTTAAATTTATAAATCAAACCAAACTAATAAAGCTCGGTTTTTTTTCCAGATTTTTGGATTTTTTCGGTAAAGTTTGCATACAAACATATAATTAACTTGTGCTCCAAATATTTCTTTAGTCCAACCAAAATACAATTATCTAAGGTGTTTCTTAAGAAAATAACACAAAATATGAGATGAGTACTGATGACACTAAAATATTCAACAAAAAATAATAATGAAATCATCATATAAAGTAAATATTGCAAAGTCATAATGAAAATTATCATAATTTAAAAGCACTAAATCATGCTAAAATAAGTTTAATAAGTATTAGTTACATTACTAAATATTTAAGGAAAATTAAAATTAGATTATGTATTTTAATTGTCTAAATCAATGTAAAACTAACGAACAAATATTTAATATTATTGTCATTCTTAGTGTTGAATTGATTTTCTTTTTGCATTAGTATTAATTTGAGTTTTATTATAATTATCAACATCTATGAACTACTTTATTGGACCATTCCGAATTTTAAGTTTTAAATTTGAAATAATATAAAAGATAAAAACTATGAAATAGTATAAGAAATATTTTAAAATTATATCAAAGTAAATATTTTTATGTATAAAATAAAATTTAAAATTACATATATAATGTTGGGTTGGTTTGGTCTCGGGTTGTTTTTTTTAGTGAAAACCAAACCAACCCAAATATAGTCGGATTTTTTTTTAATACCAAACAAAGTCAAACCAAACCACTAGTCGGATTTTTTTTTCAGTTTGACTCGATTTGTGGTTGGGTTCTGTTTTCGGTTTGGTTTTGTACACCTCTAGGCATGAGCTAGGGTATGTGGTAGAATAGCCTCCAACAACCTAATTAAAATTCGACTTGTCTTATAAAATCCCACAAAATTTCTATGTTTAATTACACACGAATTTAGAGATTAACACGACTGCTAATACTGCTAATACTGCTAAAGTACTAAATGATAGATTTAGACCCGTATCATAGCGTCCAATTATTGTTATACCAAATAACATGTTCGAGAATAAATGTTAGTACTATATAATGCCGTACTTGTGAAGGATTTTTATTGTAAACTTAGGGCTAACAAATTAAAGTTTACGTGATTATTCCAAGTTCTCTCAAAATCCTCATCATTGTCTCCTCATTGCTCAACTTTTTGCCGTCTATTCGTGGGAAGAGCAATCAAGTCAAATAATTAATTTTAAAACATGCATCCACGTATGTATATCATTTATAATTGGTATTTTCACGGGAAAAATGAGAACTAGTATATACTATAATAATATTTTGAATTTTATGAGGAGGAAATGAGTGCCAGGTCAGCCATGGCAAAAGAAGCCACTTGTTAATTAAAAACATTTGAGTGCATTAGATTATTTAAGGGTCCACAAATTTAATAGATCACCACGTACAAGAAGAGAAATATCAACAACCATAGGGCATTGATATGATTGAATTTTGGCTGCGACTATATCAATTTTGCTTAGTTTGCATGAATTGAGTTGCATTCCCAATCATGCAGGGCAAAATTTAAAACTTATCATCAAAACCTCAATTATTTAGTTGATATTGACAAATGCCATCTATCGTCATCCATATTTGCAATAGTTATTTCATCCCCCTCTTCTTGCTAATAAATTTAAATATCAAAAAAAGAACTAGGCTCAAAATGAGCCATAGTAGGTTTTAATTGTGATTATTGGAAAGAAGTGGAGGAAGTGCATTTGATTTTGATGCTTCATATTTGATTAAATGAACTCATTTGATTTTGATGTATCATACTCAATAAATAATTTTCTGGATAGTCGTCCATGTTAAAATTTTCTAATAATATATTTTTGTTTCTTTTAAAATTACAATATCACTCAATTATTTCTATTTTCCTCAAAGTATATACTTAGCACAATAAAAAAAAAATTTTCTCTCCTAATGGATATCATGCCACTTTTTTTTTTTTAAAAAAATAATTTTTAAAATTCTTTAAATCCTCTCATATTTTATAATACCTTATTCTGACCCATATATCTTCATTGAAACTTCCTGAAGCACAATTAGTTTTACCATTTCTGCTATAAAATTGAAGTATCTAGACTCTCAAAAAAATATGTATCGGACTAGTGCAAGTATAAAAGCAACATGCAAAGTTATTCACCTCTGCAGCTCCAAAATTTCATGAACGGGATGAGTAGTTCAGTTGAATACGTAAAAGAAATTGCTTATAGAGATATTAAACAAATTTCTATTGTATTCTTAAAAAAAAAAAATATTGTTACTAGGCAATTTTTCAAACATACGTAACTATTCAAGAAATTACTCTTAATTTATTAAAAACACATCACACAACATGATCTTGGTCTAAATTTGAAGTACCTGATATGTTTCCCATCTAACTATTATATGTTGAATTGGGACTTCAACTACAAAATGAACCCTTCTTTTGGGTTCGGTAAATATTGGGCGTACATCATATAGAAGAACAATTTACAAATAAAAGAAATTCAGTTTAAACGCTATAGAAAGTGTCAAAAGCAGAAATTAAGTTTCATGAAATATTTAAAATCATAACTTTAATGCTCTTTTATTTTAATTTATGTGATGTAGTTTAACTTGTCATTTAGTTTAACAACAACAAAAATGATAGCTTGATATCTTTGTGACCGTAAATCAATTTATCAACGATAAACTTGATATTTTATTAAATTGTTTCTAAATATAAAAATGTATCATTTTTAATTAGAACAGCTTAAGAAGAAGAGTGAGTCATTTATATAAATTGGAATCAAGAAAGCAATATATTTTATTCTTTTGAAAATTAAGGGTTCAATCAAACAAATGCCACATGAATTCAAAAGGATCATTGGAAACGTCATTTAACAAACTTATGGAAGACGTTTTTAATCCCGCAAAAAATATTCCCACTAAACCAGATTATATTATATAGAATCATAGAAATGACACTATACAATTCCTCGAGGGGACGTATGTAGATAAAATATTTTATTTTTATTTTTTGATTTTAGATTAGGTGGAGTGGTGGTGGTGGAGTTCAAAATTTGTGTATGTAAAATTAAATATATACATTCATAATAGCTAACATTTAAACTTTGTATATATACCATATAATTGTTCGGCTAAGAGTATGCACTAGACTGCCCTTTACCTAAGGTGGTTCCGCTCATGGGAGGGGGTCTTTGATTATTTATACTCCCTGTCCCTAATTACTTGTTAATTTTTGAATTAACACTATTAAGAAAACAATAATTGACATAGTGAATTTATCATTTTACCCCTATTAATAATGAAGTGGATGAATTAAAAATTTAATATTTTCAAGAAGTTTTACCTTTTTCAAAATTAATTAATCGAGAGTATATTAGGTAAAGAAATTTTGTCGTTTCTTGATTTGTTAAATGGGACAAGTAAAAATAATAATTGAACAAGTAATTAGGAATGGAGAAAGTATATGTTATTGGAACTTTATAAAACGTATGGATGGGCGGAAGGGAAAGTAAATTGTGATATTTTCCTTTGTTGTTCAATGATTGTTTGGTAAAAAGATAGTTATAATAGGTTACGTAAAGGAAAACAGGTGTCCATCTATATGGCCGCCAACTAGCTATAGCTAGCTACCATTCTTCCAATCATCATATATTATACATAAAGACAACACAACAAAAGAGGGAATGGGAATGAAAGGTGGCTAGCTTTTCATATTATTTACGTCATTTGGAATTTGGACTCGTCCTATAACCATGCATAAACCGTTGGAATTTTAGCTAAAAAGAGAAAAGGAGAATCCCAAATTAAAGGGTTTAAAACACCTTTAATGCAAAAAAAGAGCCAAATCATGCTCTCTTCATCCTTAAAGAATTAAACAGACTAACAGCAATAAGGGGTATTTGGTTATGTACAATTTAAATAAACAGGGAATAAAGAGCTAAGGCGTTACAGGAAATAAGGCTTTTTTTTTTGTAACGTAAAAAATCATTCATATTTCATGGGCAAAAAGACATAATCAACGAGGAGTCGAGAAAACACTAGTACAGTATAGTATGGTATATACGCAATAATTGTTAATAATAATATCTCTCATCTACGCAAAATTATAGCCCTACATTATAGGGTCTACTTCAAAACATTTGTAGGACAATACTATTTAATTTATTATATAATATAGTTGAACTAGAACAATCTAGAAGACCCCTTTTCTTGTTTTGATTCAATAGCAACTTTAATTTGTAAATATGAACTTGTACGTAAAATGTTGTCAATTTTTTCCAATTTGAATGAAAGAAGTACATCGACGGCTAACATAAAAGTACGTAGTACATATAGAATAAAATAGAATGAATACATAACGTAATCTATACAATCATTCTAATTAAATTAGTTTGGAAGTGAAACGTAATTGATTGATTAAGTGTGATCAATCAAAAGCCTAGCTATAATCGATTGATTTGGGTGTGAATGAAAATCTTAAAAATAGAATAAAGTGGGGTTCAAGAATTTCTCTAATAGTACTATAATAAGCCTAACGCGTTGATGGTAATAATATTCATTTGAGTATAGTAATTAATTTGTATGATTGGCACGCATAGGTAGAGCACGTGAGGCAAAAAAATCCATTATTTTGGGTGAATGATTTTATCGTACGCCACCTACTAACCCTCCACTTGTCATGCAACGTAGATGATAATTGAGTTATATGCACAAACCACATTTTCCCCTATTATAAATACTCTCTCCCCTTTTGCATGAAATTGTGGGATTTTCTATCTTTTATATAAGTGAGAAAGAGAAAGAGCAAGGTTTCTCAAGAGACCCTAAATAAAGCCTTTCTTCCCAAATTTGAATACATAATTTGTATCATTCAATAACCTAATTACAATCGACATGGCCTTATTTGACCTCCACCATCCATGGCTCTTGGTGTTTGGAGTCTTAGGTAAGCTAAGCTTCCCATGTTTGTTTCTATTCTTTCATAAAAAGTTGTTGCAAAATAGCCCTTGCTTAATATCTTTTTTTGTAATTAATTAAACTATAGTTATTCCTAGCTAATACAATATATTCACATTGTCCATTGCATATATATTCCATGAATATATTGCATGACAAACCTTCCTTATGTCATTCTTTTAGGAATTGAGTAAAAAGGAAAGTAAGTCATATAAAATGGACAGAGGGAATAAGAGAGCACTAACCCTTTTATTTTTTTCCGTTGTATGTTACAGGAAACGTTATCTCCATATTGGTCTTCTTAGCTCCAGTGTAAGTAACTAATCACCTTTCATTAATTCTAACATAGAGAATTTTAGTATTTTTCTTAGACAAATACTTAATTTTTAATTGCACTGATTTTTCAGGCCAGCATTCCGACGAATCTGCAAAGAAAAATCAACGATGGGTTATCAATCAGTACCTTACGTGGTAGCACTATTTTCATCGATGTTATGGATGTATTATGCATTTATCAAGAAAAACGCCATTCTTCTAGTCTCCATCAACTCCTTTGGTTGCATTGTTGAGACTATTTACATTACCATTTTCATTCTCTACGCATCCAAGGAGTCTAGGGTAAGTTTTCATTATGGTGTACCTACTATAGTTGAACAGGTTGAACAACGTGGTACAATCAACTCTATAACAATTAACAGTTGTACACGTTGATTGTATCATGTTGTTCAACCTGTCAGCTTAATTCCCTTATCTTCAACAAGTGTTACATATATAAATTGATTGATGTTTTGAATATGCAAATTAAACAGAGGCAGACGGTGCGGCTTTTGGTATTATTGATCGGAGGATTGTACACACTCATATTTTTAATCACTTTATTCCCTTTGAATGGAGTCCTACGAGTACAAGTTGTTGGATGGATTTGTGTATCCGTAGCAGTGGGTGTTTTTGCAGCACCTCTTAGCATCGTGGTAATTAAACATGACATGATGGATTATCTATCATTAATAACGTCAATTTTAAAATTAATTAATTACAATTTCTAACACTTTTTATGTTTTTTTTTTTTTTTTTAATTCAGTTTCAAGTGGTTCGAACAAAGAGTGTGGAATTCATGCCTTTCACCCTCTCTTTCTTTCTTACTTTGAGTGCTATCATGTGGTTTGGTTATGGACTCCTTCTAAAGGACTTGTGTATTGCAGTAAGTACTTGCACCTAATTAAATGTACCTTCCTTTTTAGTTGTCATGTTACATTTTTTTAAAGTTAATTTGACTAATTTTTAAATTAAATTAGATTACATTAATTTAATATTTTAAATAAAAAATTTAGATATTAAAAAGCTATAAAATAAATACTATAATTTGCAATTTTTTACATATCAATATGATGAAAAAATACATCATAAAATATTAATCAAAATTTGACCATAAAAAGAATATTATATATACTCTCTGCATTTATTCTTTGATACATTGAACAATTTGGGTTGCGTGCTAGTTAGACAAGGTAACTAAAAGCAACCTACTTACAAAGGCAACAAAAAGAACCACTAATTTCAAACATTAACATGATGCGTCCTTATTGCTCACCAACTACTTAATAATCATACATTTATTGTTCCACATTAATTTCGTCATCGTACAATTCAACCAAACCAAACTAGAAAATGATCTCAGTAATCATTTTTTAAAAAAAAATTTATTTATAGTAGTACTAGAGTTAATTTGTACTATATTTAAAAGAATTAACTCTCATAAAACTTAATTTGAATTTTATACAGCTGCCGAATGTGTTGGGTTTCTTTCTGGGAATGATTCAAATGTTGTTATATGGAATTTACCGAAACGCGAAGCCAGCAGTAGATTTAGAGAAAAAAGTGTGTGAGCATGTAATAAACTCAGAACAGATTCATCCTCTTGATTCCGAGGACGTTAATTCCAACGATGAACAAGGAATTAACAGTCCCGCAGTAGTCCCAGTACTGGTGGCAAACAACAATGACAACGAGGAACGACTTGGCGATCAACTAGCACAAGTGAACTTGCAGCCCCTTCAAACACCGGTGCTTGTGGTGTGTGCTGCATGAATTTTTCTCTTTTATTATATTTAAGTAACACTTTATTTATCTGCTTCTCCGTTTCATTGCTTTTTTTGTTTATTTATTTGTAATTTATAGTATTATATATTACCTACCTACCACTTTCGGTTTCCATTTCTCTGTATAAAGAGGAAAGAGAAATATTATGAATCAAAAGGCCGTTAAATATATATTATTTACATTTCAAATATTATGAATCAAAAGGCCGCTAAATATAATATTATTTACATTTCAATCCACGATTTCTTTGTTTCTAATCTAGCAGTGTATACTCCCGATTCTTTTTAGTATTAAGAAAGGAAGATTTTTAAAATTTATGATTGTGATAGATGTTTGTGAACTATAAATCATTTTATTAAGGGTAAAATAAGTATTTTAAAGTTAAATTGTACTCCTTCCGATTCGAAAAGAGTAGCCTAGTTTGACTTGACACGAAATTTAAGATAATAAAGAAGACTTTTGAATCTTGTAGTCCTAAATTAAAATTATGTCAAATGTATAAAATTGTCACTTAATCTTGTAGCTTTAAACATGTCACGTCGAAAATTGAAATTAAAATGTTACCAAACAAAGATAGAGATCATTTTTTTAAAATAGACTAAAACAGAAAGGAGGTCATTTTTTTTTTAAACAGAGGGAGTAATATGTCTATCCTCTGTTCATTTATACTTGTCCACTATTGATTTTGCACACCTCTTAAAAAACTACAAATAAAAGGGTAATTTTACTATATCAACCTTTGAATATAATAAATACAATGTCTCGGAAAATGTAATAGAAAAATGACTATAGTTAATGAGAAGGATAAATTAGGAACTAAATATAAAATTATTCATTGATTTCATAAAGTGGACAAGTGTTGTTGGACATTCCAAAATAGTATACTGGACAACTATTATTGAACGAATAGAGTATTATTTTTTTGGAACCGACTAAAAAGGAAAGTTGGTCATATAAATTGACGGAGAAGTATTACTTATTAATTAGCTAGAGGCGAGAGAATGTCCCAATGAAATTACATTAATGTTGCTCCGCTAATTTCCTTAAGGTTTTAGGTTAGATGTCAAAATCCTTTCACACCATATCATCCAGGTCAGCCTGTTTATCTCTTCTTTAGCTTCAAGCTTTACTCATCTATTTCTAGTGCGAGATTAACTAATATACATTGATAGTGAGAATTTATTTTACATTGTCAGATAATTTTAATTTGTTGTGTCCCAAATTGAATGAACTAATGAGAAAAATAGCCTTCTTGCTTAATTCTACACATTTCTAAATTCTCATATAAAAAATAATGAACAAAAAGTTATAGAATTGTGTTATTGATGATTGCCTCAAATTACTTCAAATGAATTTGATGGTGTTGAAGAAACAATGATACAATTAAACTGATGAAAATGATGATAAAAGTGTGACACGCTCTTATATTTGGTAAGATGTGTCCCAATCTTAAATAAACTCAGCTAGAATAAACTTAAGAGTCCAAGTTACTTTATAATATTAGTTTCCTTATTTGTAATCAAATATTAAAAGGTTACATAATTGAAAATTTACCTATATATTGTAAACCTTAGAATTACTTCATGACAACGTAAGATAAGTATCCACGGTCATTGGATACTAGTTAATCTCATCATATATGTGTGGCATAAGGCTAGCTCGCATTACTTGCTAGCTAGCAACTAGTAGACCCAAACAAAGACAACTCTAAATTTGTTATTTCACCTATCTCAATTTATACAAGTTCCTTTTTTAGTGGGTTCAAAAATTAATGAATAACATATTTTATGTTTAGTAATAATTTAATTTTAAAATATGTATTTTATCCTTAATGAAATAGTTTATAGTCACACAAACATTTATAACTTATTTTAAATTACAAATTTCAAACATTTTTCTTTCTTTTTCAAACTTCATGCAAATCAAATTACATTAGATAAATTAAAATAAAGAAAGTGTATAAGTGTCACAGTTTAATATTGTATTTCACTCTATTATAACTTATTTTAGATTACAAATTTCAAACCCCTTCTTTCTTTTTTCCAAACTTCAAGCAAATCATATTACATCAGATAAATTGAAATGAAGAAAGTATATAAGCGTCACGGATCATAATACTATCTTTCACACTATTATAACTTATTTTAGATTACGAATTTTAGATTTTGTTCTTTCTTTTCCAAACTTCATGCAAATAAGATTACATCAGATAAATTGAAACGAAGAAAGTATATAAACGTCACAGATCGTAATATTGTCTTCACACTATTATTACACCTGGGACCCATCCTTGGTCCGAAAAAAGAAATGAAAAAGAAAGAGTGAAAAGAGAAGTAGCCACGTATATTAGCTAGTTTCAAGTAGAGGAGAATATTAATCACATTAATGAAATTGAAAAATGAAACTCTTCCTTACAAGACAAGTATTAATGTTGGCTTGTTCCTTCATATCAAATAAAGAGAATGGCAGAGGTGGCACGTCTTTGGCCAAAATAAATCATAATTTTTGTGTTTGGCCTTCTTTCACTACCCCATATATTTGTCATAAATGGACCATACCAAAGGAATTTTGGCTTCTAGCAATCAATAGTATGTTATATATATGTGTTCAAATTTAAAAAAATCAGAAAATATGTATAATTGGAAAGATAGAAATAAGAAATTTTTAAAAGGAAACGAATAAATATTCGAAATCACATAATTTATTAGGCATCTTAAAGGAATTTAATCCTATTACCATATCTGAGGTTATGGATAACGATGACAATGCGAGGGGAGACCCTCTTCTTATCTTTTTGATACTAGAATGAGTGTTTCTATTTAAAAACACAACAAACCTTCTTATCACCTACTATCAATGAGAGAGAAATGAACTTTATTTTCTCTACACATTATTTCCCTCCATTTTCCAATTGACATTCTACCTCTTCTTTTAAGATTTCAACTTCAATAAAAATCCAACAATTTCCCACATGAACGGGGAATAACTATATTGGTAAGATATATGCATGAAAAAAAATTGTGATTCGTAATTAAGGATTAATTGCATATGAATAAGTAGGTTTCCTTTTGAACTTTCAGAGATAGATTTAATATCTTTGAACTGTTGAGCTTTGAAGTATATCTAGAAAACATATAAGTCATACAATAAACCATTTAACTGATTTTGATTCTCATTATTTTAATTTTTTTCAGTCATAAACATTGTTTGGTTCTTAAGTGTGTACATAGATAATTGGTCTTACAAAACTCTCCTTAAAACGACTTATACTTCACACTAACATGGATGATTTCTAATAAATATGTATTCCTATAGACACATTATTTGATATACATTGTATGGAACTTAGGAATCATTAAAAAGTACTAATTTATCCTTGATACTGAACATTGTCTCATCACAAGAATTGACCACAACTTTATTTTGACAATATGCTAAAATGTAATAACCTCGTGGTCATTTACTTGTTTTTGTGTGAATTTACTGTTTTGCCTATTTCCATAGCTTCTATGTAGTGTATGTGGTGTATCAAGATGGGTGGCACACTTTTCTGAGGTAGTCGAAAGAGCTTTGAGTAAGTTTTTCCCTTTTTAAAAGTTTTACGTTGAAAGAGTTGACTTTGATCAACATCTGGTGAATCTGATATCGTATGAAATTTTTGTCAGTTACATCAGCTTTTCAGAGCATACAGTTTCTTCCTTTTTATACTTGGGTTAGTTAGGTAATATATATATTGAGTAACATTGATTGTTAGGAAGTTTTAGGTTGAGAATTTAGGATTGTATGATGCTTAGTTATCCTTTTGCAAATTTTTGGGTTAAGCTTAGCTTTTAGTCATAAAGCCTAAGCTTAGGATAATCCTTAGTCATGGTTGACATTGTAGGATCCTTACCGTGCTTCTAGGTGGTTTAAACTTTGATTTACGCATGTTGGATTAGGTTGGTACGAATGTGTGTCTTTTTTGTTAATTTTGGACTTTTATCATATTATTATTGTGTTTGTGGGCCTGAGGTCTTAGGCTTGGAATGACTAGATTCCGGGTTAGTATGATTGTACTATAGCGGATGTTCACCTGGTTGTTTGTGTGACGTGATTGATTTAAAGAATAGTTTGATTGTATTTTTTATGAAATCAAGTGCATGACATATGCTTTTGACATGTTTTGGTTCATAAATGAGGGGAAGATGTAATTGAGACCCTTAAACGAGCTTATTACAACACTCTACCTATTTTGGGCTTCGAAGGAGCATGTTATTGATCTTATTTAAGAGAACTAAAGAACTTTTAAAATATTTTCATCACTTTCTTGGGAATTATCATTTTTAAGAGGATTTTTCATGAAACCTGTTGATTTCACCATAGGGACTTGTTATTTTGGAAGGAAAAACACTAATTGTAAAAGAGTTTTAGGACAAAGAAGGTAGGTTTCTTTAAACATATGATTTCTCGCATCTTTTATTGACAGATAAGATCCAGGAAGCACTTTGGTGAAGGATTATTTTGGATTTAACCTTATATTATTAAGCTCAAGAAAGTATTTTGGGCAGCCCATAAAGCTGATGTATGGGTTATATTTCTTGTATATCACTTGCTATTGAGTCTGAGGGATAATTTCGGGTCATCTGTGCCTGCAGATGGAGCCCCAACTAGAGGCAGAGGCCATAAGTGACCTAGGGGTTGAGGTAGATAATGGGCTACAACACCATGTCGAGATTAAGAGAGGGCGCCTTCATTGGAGCCCGCTATAAATATAGAGCAGGTCCATCACCATTTGGGTGGTGTGGGGTCTGCCCAGCCTCTGCCATGATTCATTTCCATGTCAGTCTTTTACGATACTTTGGCTAGGATCCTTAGCTTTATGAAAGGTATGTCCCAGGATGAGACTTTGCCTAATATATCGGCTAGCCCTCAGGTTAGAGATGAGGCGCAAACATCAGCTCAGTCATAGGTACATTATGTTCATATACTAGGGGTACAACATGTTGTTGCAGCTTCTCACTTAGCGGTTCAACCGGCGCCGACAGTTGTTCCGTCTATGATAGCTAAGTCGGTTATGTCATTCGAGGAGCAAAAGATGTTGGGACGATTCATTTGGTTAGGACCTCCTAGGTTTGTTGGTACTTTGGGTCATGAGAATGCCCATGAGTTTCTCATTAGTTGCCAAGAGAGGTTGCATAACCTCGTTTTGGTTAAGTCACACGGGATTTATTACATTACTCTCTAGATGGATGGACCAACAAAGCAATGGTGGAGGTCTTATCTTGAGTGCAGGCAAGATGGGTCACCTACGGTGACTTGGTCTCAATTCTCCAAGGACTTTTTGGAGAAATATGTACCTCACAGCTTGGGAGAAAAAAAGGTTATAGAATAAGTTCACATGCTTATCATATGGATTGATGTCGGTATTTGTGCATGAGACATAGTTCCATGAGCTAGCCAACCATGCAACTATGATTATGTCGAAAGAGCATGAGTAGATTTGTAGGTTCATTAGAGGGTTGACTTTACTTCTTCATTTTGATACAAAGTAGATGGTAGTGTCAAATTGTTCATTTCTTTAGGTTATAAACCATGCATGCAACATTTAGGGGATACAATGTGATGACTATGGGGGTAGCGACAAGAGTGCTCGCCACGAGGGTGGTTTTAGTAGCTCTCAGTCTCATGGTAGAGGGTTTTTCAGCAGAGGCAACCCATAGCAGTTTCAACTTAGTAGGATGGTTCAGGCAGCCCTATATATTATAGATGGTGGCTTTGTGGGTGTTAGAGGTCACGGCAATCAGGCTTTGGGCCATACTTCTTGGGGTTTGCATTTTGGGTATTTGGGTCGTGGTAGTCAATCAGGTTCAACTGAGTCATCTCATAAGGTTGCTTATGGAAGGGGTTGTTATGCATGTGGCGTGCTAGGACACTTTGCTAGAGATTTACCCATGATCAGTCATTATAGGCAACAAGGTTAATAGGTTTAAGCTCAAGGGATCCGATACAATCGATTAGAGGCAGCTTATAGGATAGTAGGGGTGGTCTCTAGGGTATTCAAGGTGGTCATTAGTCAAGCAGGTCAGACAGTTGAGGTAGATACGGTCATATGTATGCCTTCCCGAGTAGGCTAGAGGGGTGGGTTTTAGATGCTGTCATCATAGGTACAATCTCCATCTCTTATCGATTTTCTTTTACTTTGTTTGATCCAAGGTCTATTTATTCATATGTGTCTGCTTATTATGCTATGCATTTGGAGTTATCTTGGGAGTCGTTGTCGGTGCCTATGTGTGTAGATTTTACTGTAAGTGATTCTTTAGTAGTGTCCATCTTAGGGTATGACACTTGGGCAGACTTAATTCTATTAGATATGGTGGATTTTGACTTAATTCTAGATATGGATTGACTATCTCCATATAATGCATTCTTGAATTACTTTTCCAAGACTATCACTTTGTGTATGCCTCGTATCCCTTTTATTTTATGGACGGGTGCCGATAGCCATATGTGAGGGGTGTGATTTCATTTCTAAGGGCGCAAACGGTTGATAGGAATGGGTGTTTACCTTATCTTGCTTATGTTTGTGATACTAGTGACGATACATCTTCTCTTGAGTCAGTTGTGATGGTTATAGAGTTCTCAAACGTATTTCATATCAATCTATCTGGTCTTCCTCCTCACCATGATATTGACTTCGGCATTGACGTTGAGCTGACACGTGGTTAGTTTCTATTTTGCCTTATCGGATGGCTCCAACTATGTTGAGGGAGCTTAAGGAGTAGCTCTGATGAATGGTGAATTTCGACTCATTTGAGACTCTTTTCTTATGATTTTGTGTCACTCAAGTAGAGAATGAGGCTAATTATTCATTGAATTGTGTTGATTTCAGGTATTTGTTGTTATCAAGTAAAATGATGGATAAAAGTGGAAAGAAAGCTGAAAAGAAGTTGAATTTGGAGGAAATTGGGTCTCTGATGTCACACCTGAAGGTGCGCTTAAGTGGATGGTCAAAGGCGGTCAACATGTTGCTTAAGTGAGCGTACGGGAGTCACTTTTACGAACTAGCCACAAAGGGCGAGGTTCACTTAAGTGATGAGATGTTGCTTTTGCTAACTTCCATCCGCTCGTGCGAAGCCCGCCTTCTTGGTCAAGGGCTAATTTGGAATTTCTTAGGCATTGGATCAATATTCTCATAAAGGGGCTGGAGAGAAACATTATAGAGATCAAATTTTAAAGGAGATTTTTTTTAGGAGAGTGGATCCTTTTGCTTAGCCTAAGGAAGAACACTAATTTGTAGTGTTAATATTTTGGATTGAGACTGTGAAGACAAGTTGCCTCACAATTCACATTTGAGTTTGAAGATTGTGTGCTATATAGTAAAATCTCTTATTCCCTTCTTCATTTCCATACTTTAAATTGCTAGAATTGTGGTTGTAGTTGTGTATATGAAATTGGGGTTTTTATGCTAGAAATAGACAAAGTTATTTGGATATTTGATTTATTGTTCTATTGCTTTTGTGATTCCTTGATTTCATGCTTAATTTCATGAAATGGTTTTAATCTATTTTTCATGCTTTAATCTATGATTTATAAGTGCATGCTCAGATCTAGCTTCTGATTTTTGTGGGTTGCTCAATATGTTTTTTCACATATTTTTTTGTGATTGCAATTTATTTTCCATCACTTTAAAATTTGTTGCAAACAAATTGACATGTCAGTGGGAGCAAATATGCCCTTCATCTCTTTTCTCGATGCAAATCAAATCTTTAAATTTGAAGCCACAAAATCGCAAAGGTGGAAGAATAATTAGTACATCAAGTCTCGTCTTTAAGTTTCATGAAGTCTACAATTCCACAAGCCTTGAAGCTGGGGGCATTTGTAGACATTGAAAATTTATGGGACTCTACAAGACGTGTCTAGTTAGGACTCTACAAGATATATTTGATTCCAATTAGGACACTTAGGGGCTACACAACCCTAAATCCTAGCTCATGTCTATATAAATGATATTATATTTCCTTGAAAAGAAGATTTCAAAAATTTCACAAATTGAAATATTCACAAAGATGAGATCAAAATATTTCAGTCTTCTTGATAATCAAATACTTCAAGAAGATCCACAAATCCATTCATGAAAGATGAAGTCCAAATTATCCAAGTTCAAGAAATATGCCACATGGAGATCAAGTCTAAATTATCCTAGTTCGAGAAATACGCCACTAACGACCCTCGAATTATGAAGATAAAGTTCAAATCAGCCTAGTTTGAGAAATACGTGATTAACGCCCTCAAATTATAGATAAATCTAAACAAAGAAGAATCAAAGGAGAAACATAATTATACTCACTATTTTGATCAATAAAATTATATTTTTTTTAATATATATTTCATTTGTGATTGCAATTTATTTTCTATCATTTTAAAATTTGTTGCAAACGGGTACCTTATTCAATAATCCCATAAATTGAATGAACTATAGCATATCATTGAGTTTATCGCATCATTGTTGTTATGTTGATAGACTTTCTGTAATATTGGATACCTTAGTCAAAGGTGCTACTTTGATATTCTGCAAGCATATATTTCAAAATTCTATATACATAACACTTGATAGAATAAAATTTTACAGCATTTAGAGAAAAAAGTAAAAAATAAATCAAATATATTGAATAAATTTTAATTAAATAAACATTGACACTAATATATAATGATTGACAATCAACTTAGCCATCTTCACCTTTCAATTAATTTGTATTAAAAAAATTACTCACATGTTAATCAATTAGCAAAGCATGTGGCGGAGACAATTGAAAATTTTGAATCAAAATAATTTTCATGTCTCCAAAGTCATGAGCAGAGTATAAATTAATTCCATGTTGGCAGCATAATGCAATTCGGCCAACCTACGACAAAGACTATACAAAAAAGGAAAAAGAAAACTACAGACATTAATTCTCCTAATATTAAAAATAGACATCTAATTATTTTTTATATATATTTACTTTATTAGGGTTCTTCCCATATAGTTTAGGATTCATATATTTTAGAAGTCCCCTTAATTTTTCACGTATATTCCCATACATTTTTGTTTTACCATATTGGTAGGAGTCCTTAATTTTCATAGTTCTTCCTATATATTTAATAGCGAATATTATAAAATATTTAAATAATAAATTGAAACAAAACAGTACATCACATTTTTTTTTCTATCGTAGAGTCTTTTAATGAAAAACAAAAAATTCAACCAACAATTTTAAGGATCTTCTTGATTTTAATATATAGTATGAATAGATATAGATATCTTCATTCCTGATTAATCTTTGTTACTTCTACTTGAATTTTGTGTTAATACTTGTCTTTTTTTAAGAATAAAATAAAATAAGAAAGGAGCAGCGAGGAGTAAAATCAAGTTTCTGGCATACAACACAATCAAGATTAGTGTATTACATGTTTAGGATCAAAGATTGCAGACAGTAAATGATCCTCAGCTAGGCAGTTGAGACATGTCTTTACTCACAATTTTGAAATATATCCCCTCTTTCCTCATTTGTCCTCTTTAACTTGTGTTTGAAATAACAGACTACATAAGAGTTCCCTTTTATAGCTCCATCACACACTTAACTAAGATAAGATGGTGGAAATGTTGATTTTTACAGTCGATCAACTACAAATTAAGCTCAGATCAAGACTACCTTATCAACGGTACAGCTAGCTGGGGAATGATCGAACATCTAATGACTATTCGTTACCCCCATCAAAACTGCCTTGACCATTTTGTCTTCTTTTGTCTCTCCAATTCTCGCCCCACATTTTAGCCTCTGCAACTGCTCTTTCTCTATCCAAATCCCTGTTTAACATCCTTGCTGTTTCCCTTGGAGAATCTTCCTTCTCAGATCCTCCATCCACGTCCCATTTCCGTCCTGATCCTCCTCCTGCCCCATCTTCATTCCTAAATATTCTTCCAACTCTATCATCTTTATTTCTCCTATCAACACTGTCTGCCCCAAATCTATGAATTTGCCCAGGAACTGTACCAGGATCATATGACTGGTTTGCAAGATAAGAAAGGGCAGTGACCACATCCCCAATTAGTGGACGACCAGCAGCCTGTTCTTGGATACACATGGAGGCCACAGCTAAAGCCTGGTACAGACCTCTCATTGGAAATTGTCCTTGAAGACATGGATCAGCTAATTTTGCAAATTTCCGACGATCATTAAACAGTGGCCTAGCCTGGATATACATTCAGAATACAAAGGATAGTCAATCATTTAATTTCATAGCTGAACATGTTATTTTCAGACAAAAACGTGATCAGTCACAGAGCAAGGAAAGGGGATTCAAAAAATACAAGAATGACAAACTTGGGATTTGAACCAAGGACTTAAATTACTCACTTGAATCCCCTTCCCAATAGGTGGCTCCACTCTTGGACGTGATTACGAGTAAAATAAATCAACAAATTGCTAAATTAAAGGAAAGAAATAAGTAGATTGATTACCCATGCAACAAGGTTTTGTTCTCCCTGAGGTTTGGTGCTGTCAATAGCCTTACGTCCAGTGATAAGCTCCAAGAACACAACCCCAAAACTATAGACATCAGATTTGACGGTCAATTGTCCAGTCATGGCATACTCAGGGGCACAGTAACCATAAGTTCCCATGACCCTTGTGGACACATGTGACTTGTCTCCAGTAGGACCAAGTTTTGCTAGCCCAAAATCAGAAAGCTTGGGGAAAAAGTTTTCTTTAAGCAATATGTTGGATGACTTGAAGTCCCTATAAATAACAGGAGGGTTCGCCTTATCATGAAGGTGCTCCAAACCTTTTGCTGCACCAGATGCAATCTTCATTCTCGTGTTCCAATCTAGTGGCTCTTTATCAGGAGGGAGATCTGCGCATCACTTATTCACATGAGATCACTAAAAAACACAAAGCCTAGAGCCAGAAAATTCTGCAGTATATTATTGTTCATAAAAAACTAATGAAATGGGTAACATGCAAGATCTAAGTTGAAAACTGACAATCAAAAGTACGCCTTATAGAGAAATGGCTAGGTTTTAGAAGACAGATATACAATCATAAAGCCATAAGAGCTCATTAAACCACCATCATATTAGAGACCCATGGGAGAAAAGGATTCTATTCTTCCATCCCTAGTCCTAAATTATCATTTATACAACACTGGTTCTTCAGATATAATCCCGGACATATCGCATAATAGAATGGGAAGAATAGCTGGCAGGATTCCAGCAATTGAGGACTGTCACGGAAATAACAAGGCAGCATTAATAATGGAAAAGTAAAGACAACCCCCTCTGAGATTATAAATATCGAACTCATCAGGCATACTTACTGCATTACAAGGGTTCAGACTCTTTTGGGATGCACAACAATAAGAATAATGAAGTGTACAAACAAAAGAAAAATCATAGCTGAGATGAACTAACACCAACCCCACCAATTTTGGATCCGTGAATATTTCCCTCAGATAAATGGTGTCATGGCCAGTAGTGTTTGAGATTTGAACTTGGAACCTCAAACTCAAGGTGAATTTTGAACTCCTAAAACACTAAGTCAACTTCTACTCTTGTGTTTGGAGGATTCAGAATCAATATATATCTGTACAAAATTTAAAAATTACCGTATATATGGTGTAATTTTTTACTGAGGGAGTTCGGATGAACACCCTCGGCCACGTCTAGATCCACCACTAGTCATGGCAATGTAAGACATTCTGGTGGGACAAGAAACGATATTATCACTGCAATCAGTTCAGATCTAAGTCCATGTGTGAGGAACAATATATTTTTATTCATATGTGCGAGGAACGAGCCATATGTAACTTCAGACTGAGATATAAGATTACATGGAATATTGGTTGCTGCATACAGCACAATACTACATGTAAATACGTAGGCAGATAGTATATAAAAGCAACAAGCACAAAAACAGGCCTAGCCACCCTGATGAAATCAACTGGATGCTTCGTGTTATTTCATGGAAAAAATAACTCTAATGAGAACTTGGGTACTGCCTGCTTGAATGCTTGCAGAATATGGTCTCTTCAAGGCAAGTTATCCCTGTCTTTTTTCATTTAAGGTGAACTCTGCAAATTGTTGTACTGATTTTTGACTTTTCATATAGGTTTTTTCTTATTACCCTGGTGTCTAGGACAGCATGTGCAGTATTGTGCACAAATTAATTCCATGTGGTACTGTTACCTCCCACCAACGCAACCACACCAACAAGGGTTATGGTGGAGCGGTAAGTACTCCTTCACCCTTAACCAAGAGGTCTCGGGTTCAAGGCCCCTTGGGTACGGAGTTGCCTTTGTTAAGGAGCGCTTTAACCCCAATGTGGGACTTCGTGGCGCGAATCCAGATTTAGTCGGACTCCAATGCGAGTACCGGACACCGGGTGAGAAACAAAGAAAAACCTCAAGTACCACATAACTCTGACCGCCAAAGCTTGGACAAGTTTTTTACATAGGAACTCAATATTAATAAAAAGTTCCTTTGCTTTTACTTATCCTGCTTCGAGGAACACCGCATTGTTTTTGCTTATCCTGCTTTTACATAGGAGCGCATTGAGCTAGCTTTTTTGAGGTTGAGTTAGGCCCCACTGTCATATCTATACATAAGCAAAAAAAAGAAAAAATAGAAGAGTTTGGTTTTAAATTTAAATTAAAAAAAAAAGTAAAAAAATAACTTCAACAGAACAAATTGTCACATGTATAGACTAGGGAGCAGTTCTTTAATGTAAGGATGCACTGATTTTTTTCGAGGAATTTCGAAAACACAACTCAATTTTGTTCGAAGTAAACAAAAGAAAAAGAAAGGAGAAATAATTTGGTTTTAAAATTAAATAAATAAGAAAATTAAAGTAAAGTTAATAATTTGAGTAGAACATGAGTATAGAGCAATGGAAAATCTAATTCACCTGATCAGTGAATTAATTAGTTGAAACAGATTTTATAGGATTTCTAAAAATCTAATTCCTGTAAATGTCCAGAATTGAAATAAATGGGATCAGGAAAACGAAAGAGAAACGCCAAATTTGATATTTGATTTAGAAAGGGAGAAATTCAGAGCTGGTTGGTTACGGAGAGAAACCATATATAACAAACCAGTATGTCAAGTCTGATTCCATTTTTTTTTTTTCAAGAAAGGGCCCAACAGTTTTAACTATATAGACTCTATGACTTTCTGACGAAGGGTGCTCAACTAACCACCCTTGGACTCGAGTGCAGGTATTCGATATGGGTGCGCATTCTAGAGGTTGGATCCTTCATGATTCGGGGGTACAAATATGGGTGCGGAGCTTTTCAGCTAACAAAATTCAAATATCTAAAAATAGATTTATAAAAGTATGCCTCAATTATGAGACATTGTGGAAAATTTATAAGTTATTCTGAAGAGAAGATATTGATCCATGATGAAAATCCCAGAAGGAGATAAAAGAAAAAGGACTGACATAGAAATTTCTATATATAAACTATTCCATGTTCTTCAATTTCACCTTAGACCATCTCCAACCCAACACCAATTTTTACACCATTTTGGTGTGTGAATTGTGTTACACCAAATTTGGTGCAACACTATTCATCACACCAATTCATTTTATTGAATATTTTAATATTATTTCATTATACAAAACTCTTAATTAAACATTATATAAATTGTATGTTTTAATTAAATCTCTTGTATATTTAATTATTTTTTATGTAATATTTTTAAAATATTAATTTTAGATATAAAAGTTAATTTTTTTTATAAATTAATTTTTCTATATATGACTTTTTTTTTATATTAAATTTATGTTAATTCTACTATAAATTATAATTGGATATAACTACAATTAACTTTCACAAAAATTAAAAATGCAAACATATAAATTATTAAACAAATATATGGTGAATGTTTTAGAAAGAATTTGTTTTATGAAATAAGAAAATATAAATGAAATAAGAAATGATAATATAATAATGAAGAGAGAGAAAAATATTCATTTTTGGTGTAAAATTTGGTGCAGTGGGTTGGAGTTGATTTACACTAAAATAGTGCTGACACCAAATTTTGTGTTTGGGTCAGAGATGCCCTTAGCTTTCATTTTTATTTGTCCCAAATTTCTGTATGGATTTTTGTCAAAGTACTCATAATCAATTAACTAGATCGTGTATGGATCACACAACCGTGTCGTGTCGACAAGGGTGCGGCACAGAAAATAAAGAGTCTAAACAACTTAGGTCATTGTAGCTCCACCATGGTCTCTCCCTTCCGAAGAATGGCACTATCCAGATAGTCCAACAGTTTTGTCTTTGACAAATATTTTTCTGAACATTTTTTTGATAAAATGTAATTCATATTATAAAGTTCACAAACATGTAAAATTCTATCTCTAGAAGAGTTCAGAAGTCACACTGAAAATAGATATCCCAACTTCAGTTTTGGGACACAAGAAGTAATACATATGGAATATCTTGCTGCATGTTATGGGGTATAACTGCTACATAAATAGAGAAGAAATATAAATCAGACAAGCAGAATGACATGCAAAATAGGTTACCATGAAGGTGATCCTCTAGTGATCCCAAAGGCATGAACTCATAGACAAGAAGCCTCTGGTCCCCATCAGCACAGTAACCAATTAAATTCACCAAGTTAGGATGATGAAGAAGACTAAGCATAAGAACCTCCACTAAAAATTCTCTATTCCCCTGAAGCCCATTCCTATCCAATTGCTTAACTGCAACAACCTGGGAAGATCAACCAATTATTCATCAAACATATATAACTGAAGGAACAAAAGTTTACAGCAACTACCTGGGGCGCTCAAGAATCTTCACATTTAATGGTTGCAGAATATAAAATAAATTCAAACTTTTGGCGAACGAAACCTTGACAATGATAAGAGGCTGAAGCTTGGACTTAAGAAGCTTCAAGATGGTACTTCTAACATTTTTGTCCGTATAGAGTCAAATGAGACGAGTATCTTATTTCCTTGTGATCCACTCAGAATGTTCAATCATCACAGCTAATGGCGCATGTTAGAAATGGTATGGCATGGCATGGAATAAGCAATTGTCTACCTACGTAAACTATTAAGCTCTTATTATTTCTTTCATCCAGCATTTTTCTGAGTTTCTTCATAGAAACTATCTTATTGATTGAGAATTAGTTAACGTGAGTTTTATGAAAATGCCTTGCTTGAACATTTACGCCTGAAATTTACCTCCTTTTGTAGTGCTCTTCAAGAGTCTAAAAGAAACGTTATCAATAATATGTACAACTACACGGGTAGTTTCAAGAAGAATTATTTTATGAAATATGAATGCTATGGAATTCTACAGCACTGTCTTGCTTCAACCATGTTACTAATTTATATAGGCTAAGATACTCTAATTGGCAATGCTCCTCAAAACTTTAGAAGTAATGGTAATAATAATGTTGTTTAGCCACAAGGGAAGTTTCAAATGAAAGCAATCTCTCCTTCAATATTGGTGAAGAAGTTGACATGATTGTAATAGGAAGGGATACATTTGGAAAAAGTTATCACAGTTTGTAAATAATTAACATTTACTTGAGCTTGCTTTATTCAGATTTATTAGTTTCTCCTTAAAATATAACCAGAAGCCCACATACTGAAACTTTTGTAGCATTAATTGGTATTTATGACTTGTGAGATTATTTTGTGGTTGTATCTGGCAGTAAACAATACACCGACTTTACTTCACAAAAATCTTATAAGATCAGAATACACTAGAGTAATGCTAAGAAACAAAGGGACAAGAATTCAAAGGTGTTTTGATAAGAATCCGGTTACTTGAAAGAAAACAAGAAAATAATGCAGAATGGAAAATATGAAGATTAAAGATAGGAATTTAAAGATATGCAAAATTCGATAATAAAATCTCCAAATTTTATAATAAAGTGCTAAGAACCCTAATTAATTTTGGTACTTAAAAATTAACAGATCGAAGCTAATTATAGTATCAATAGAGTCAATTCAAGAACTTAGCTAACAAAGTGATCTAGACCTCTATTTCGATGAAATTTGAGACTAAATACTAATTAGTATAAGACTAATTACATTCTTTCTTTGTCAAAAGAAAAAAAAAGACAAATTACATTCTTTAATTTATTTTAATAGAAACTAAAGATATCAAGTTAAGAATTAGACTAACCTCTTAAAGAATGTTTCTCATCAAACACAAAGGTGTAAAAGAAGAGAAACCTATCAAATTCTATTAATAAAAATGTTGTTGTTCGAAAAATAACAAAAATTCACTTCTTGTTATAAATATATTTGTATTATAGTTTATGTTTATTTTGTATGTATCTTTTGGAGAAAAGTTAGGAACCCTAACTTAGGGACCAAGTTAATTTTCCCCTATAAATTAAAGGGATTCTCTTCATTGTAAAGAATCCCTCCAGAGAATAAGAAGTCTTCCCTTTTCTCCCTACTATATTTTTCTTCTTATAGTTTTATAGTTTCATAACACGTTATCAACATGAGATTCTAAATATCATCACCTTCTAGTTCATTTCTTGTTGGTGCTGGCCTACGATTTTAATGGAACCATATTATTGTACTAGTCACATAGATTTGGTCTGATGCTAGAATCAAGAATGCTTTAATTTGTTTATAAATTTCTACTTTATTCAATCAGTTGGTTTAAACTTACAGATGAAAATCATGGACAAGGATAAGATTCTTATACAAGAGTTGATGTACCCATACTCGTGCAGCAAAAGGTGGAGGAAATCAAACCAGTAAAGTAATTGCTTGGTCTTCCTACTCTCCCTTCAAATAATATTCTAATATTATCATAACTTGATCTCATAAAATGTGGATATGACATGGTTTATGCACTACATGTGGTCAACAAGTTATTTTTTTTGCATAAAGGATGTTTTCATGAGGTAAATAATATTGCCACAAAATTGTACACTTGAGCTTTATAAACTTCGGGGTATGCATCAATAAGATATATATCCATAAAAAATGGTTATATTTTCTAAGTTTTAACATGACTAAATTTATTAATCTTCATGGCCATTACAAGTGTGAATGTTTCTAAAGGCTAGTAGGTGAGTCTTCATTGAGTAGTTCATTATTTGTTTTCTTATTTTAATTCATTTAGAAACACAACTTTGGAGTTTAATCCTTGTATATATAACTGGATCGTTTAATTGAGTTTATAGTTAATTACAAGTCCCTGTGGGTTTGACGCTCTGAACTTTTAACACTTTATTACTCGTACGACTAGGTATACTTGCATGTGCGTTTTGGGAACAACAAATATCACACTTCTTCCCAAACTACCTAACTAAAGCTAAGAAAGATTGAAATTTGCATCAAAACACACCCCTTTTTGGGCGTGGATTCAACCCTTTTTGAGCTGCATGTTTGACACTCTTTTGGGCTCCGTGTTCCTCTCTCTTTTGGGCTCCATGTGGCTCAATCTTCTTCCTCTTGGACTTGAACTTGGACCATGAAATATGTGTATCACTTAGTCCACTATTTGCCATAATTCCTGGGGTTATTCTTGCGCTCTTCTTCCACGATAAGCATATTCTCGGGATCATTCTTGAGCTCTTCTTCCACGATAAACATCTTCTGGATTCCCAAGCTTTATCCAAGTCATTTAATGGACGTTTGTCATCATGATGCTATCATATTTTTTCATGATATTACATTTGTCATAGGAGGGACAAGAAATCACGACAAATGCATGAAAATGAAGGTAACACGAGTTTCACTTGGACTATATCTATGGAATATCTTAAAATTCTGTGTCTCCACCTTCTCTATGGTATTTGAATTAATGCATTATTTCCTGCCAAATTAATCAGGCTATAAGGACAAATTGGTGATATCTCACAAATTAGTTCTACAAGAAAATGAGCCATCTAGGATCCCTTAAAATTAAATTGATCCATCTAGGATATGACAACTTAGCATTTCAGCATATCATGACCCATATCAAGCATAATTTTCATCTCCATCATGGGAAAATCTTGGCTCTGTCCCTGAGCAGATTAAGGGAGTCCAGAAATCAAACTCCAGCAGATTTGTCATCGGAACATGATGTCTTAAGCTCCTATTTCCTACCAGCTAAAATAAGCATCATTAATGGCCTGCTTTACCATTTGCTTTTCTGTGTTCAACTTGGTTGAAAAAAAAAGACTGAGAGATCATTTTCTGGTTTACTTTTAGCCAGACTCAGCCTCTCCATGAACATGTGTGCTTTTAGATTCATTCAATGCACACAAGCAGGGTGATTGAGGTGATTGTTCCACAAATTCTTAGTTTCTTCACACAAGACTATAGAAAAGGAAGACCAAGTGGGATGAAAGAAACTAGCGAACTGATCACCAAACAGATACAACTATGTTCTATTCCTGAATATCACTATAAAAAAAACTTGGTTCTCTCCTTCTACCTATCTCTCTTCATTTCCTAACCAATTACCTCTTATGCTCTGCCAACTTGAGAACTACCAGAATAAGGAAATCTTAAATAATTGAAGACTTGAGTTCAGTTAATTGGCTCCTCTACCTATTTCTTTCAAGCACCTTGTAACAATTTCTGATATAAGAACTACCCATGCCAGAGTGCAGGCAGGCTTCATACCGCTACCCCGAACCCTCCAATTGCAAGTACTAGAAGAAGGAAAAGGAATAAGGGGGAAGGGCCGGTAACACAGGCAAAAAGGGGTATCACCTGGTTGCATGATAATCTAGGAGAAAAAAAAGATAAACCTCAAAAGGAATTTACCTGACCGCTAGGTAGTTGCCCTTTATAAACACGACCAAACCCTCCTTCACCTATAAAAGATTCTGGCCTGAAGTTATTAGTAGCAGCTGCAAGCTCACGGAAAGTGAATGTATGTGCAGCAATCTGAACATCAGGTGCATCCTTTAGCCCCAAAAATTCTCTCTTTGAACCATTGGTACTTCTTGTTTTAAGTCTGTCTGCTCCTGTAAGTAAAACAGTGGAGATCCATAAGTAGAGGAAAAAATCTAACTTAGAATCTGCGAACCAAAAAGGGAATAATCCAAATAGAACTTTCGTCCAAATTCTATCCCCATTTCATTTTTTGGGGGAGATTGATTCAAGATTGATACATACCGAACAGAGACACCCTCCATAATAATAAACAAGATCAAGTTAGAACCATATATCTCGAAGAATCTTAATAACTTAGTTGGTTGGCTATCTGAACTTAATTTCCCCCTAGTTATTCTATACTAAAAGAGAGAGATCAACATATATCTCAAGGAATCTTAGTAGCTGAGTTTTCAATTTGATGTAATAAAAATAGTTAATTTGATAAATGGAATGAGAGAAAAGACAAACCTGAAGATAACCTGGATATATTTGAGGGAGCGGTGAGATGGGGTTGCTTGTGGTTAGAATCGTCTCTATCTTTGTGGGAATTCAACTTCTCATCCTCTTTAGAATCAAAACAGGAGAAGCAACCCATTTATTAACTAACTTCCAAGATCCAATCAAATCAACAGATAAAGCGATGTTCCTAGCTCAATCGTTTACTGTGATCAGCAACAACTAGTGCCTAGATGAATAGCAGAACAAGTAAGATTTACAAGGGGAAAGGAAGAATGGTAACTATGGAGATGGAGATGAAGATAATTTGCTTGTAGCCGGCTTTTCATTACATTACACACTTTTGCTTTGTGCGCGTCTTTTTTTCTCTCTCTCTTCCACACACCGAGACATACAATTCTACTAGTGTCGCTATATATATCTCTTCTAAAATTCTCGCTAAAACCATCTTTGACTTGGTTCTTCTACTACTCCTTTTCACATTCATCGGTAGCTGGTTACCATAAATATCATTTTCTCCCTTTGCTTTTTCTTAAAATAAATTTTTATTTTTATTTACCACTTTTGACATATGAATTTTTTATTTTTTTTTATATTTACTCTCAGCATTATATACTGTTTCTTCAAATTATTTTTCAAAAATTAATACTTTTTTTTAATACTTAATAATCCCTGACCATCATTTAATAGGGATAATTTGGTAAAATACATATATCAGTAATTATTTTCATAATAGGTGTGTATCAAGTCAAAATATAACAAGTAAAAGCAAGCAGAGGAAGTATTATTTATATACATATTAGATGATGTATAATTAATATTTCTTTCGTTTCTTTTTGTATTTCGTTATTTTAGATTACAAGTGCATTAAAAAAATTAAGTAAGTTTACTATATAACCTTTATTTAATATTATTATTTTTTTAGTGAAGTTTTCAATCAATCAACATGAATTAATTTATTTTGATTAATTTTTTATCAATGGACAGGAATTATTTACTTAGTTTTTTTGTATTAATAAAACAAGCTCCAACCCTATTTTCTATTTTGATCTCCAAATATAAAGTTCTCTATTTTTGGAAGATAACCAACTCCAATCCAATTTTTTATTTAACTCTGTCAAAGGAATCTCCTTCTCTTTCATCGGTATGATATTATTATTTATGTTTCATTTTTATTTCCTATTTCATAATATAAATCTTTTCTTTCCTTTTTTCAAATAATTACCCTATATAATCTTTATGTAATATATATTTTATTCTTTTCAAATTCTTTATTTAACATAAAAATATATTTTATTTTAAATTTGTAATTTACATAAATTGCAAACGAAGATTAGTGATCCAATCGTTTGTGAATACATGCGACAAGAACAGCTACAAATAGTTGAAAAAAAGAAATCAACCATCATAGCCGCAATCACAATCATGACAATTCTCTAGATCATACATTAATTTTTCAAATATTGGTGAATCTGGAAATGATCTACCGGATTACTAAATTATTATTGTGATTTTTAAAGTTATTATGTTTGTAGTATATTGTTATCTTGAATTTAAAGTTATTATGTTATATATTGTATTGTTATCTTGTATTTAAAGTTATTATGTTATGTATTGTATTGTTATCTTGTATTTAAGTTATTATGTTATGAATTTTTAAATTAAATATTTCATCTTATCATTTAATTTTTTTGCATTTTTCATAGTGAATAATAATAATAGTTTTAAATTATATTAGCAAAATTTTTTAAAAAGTATTTAAAATATTATTCATTCAGGATGAAAGTAGTAGTATGTTTTAAATAATATAATAGTTTTTAAAATGTTATATTACATTAACAAAATTATGAATTTTAAAGATTTAATTAATAATATTATATGATTTACTATATATTAATTGCAATATTATATAATATAAATAGGAAAAATTACTTAACTACACACTATTTATTATCATATTTTCTTATTTTCCTTATCATTACAAAAAATATCAAAAATACCTTATTTCCTTCCATCATACCCATGATTTTCCATTCTTTTTTCACGCCACAAATCTTTCCATAATTACATCAATTAATCTATTTTTGAATTTCAAATATTTTCTATTTCCAATTATTCAAGAGGTAGATTTCTTTCCATCACTTCAATTTTTGATTTTTGATTTTTTGATTTTTTTATTTTTTCATCTTAAAAATAAAAATAAAATTACCTCCACCCCCTGCCCCCATTGAAATCTTATTGAACCTTTGCAATTTTAGTTAATCATATCGTCATTGAAAATTTTTCTTAAAAAATATTTATTTTCTTTTTAATATATCTACTATTGAAAAAGGTCCAAAAAAATAGAAGAAAAAAGTTGGATCTGCCATTGCACGACCATCACTATCAAAGATACAAATTTTTAATGTATCTCGTTTATTTTGTGTCTTAAATTAGTCTTTGTTAGTGTTATCATTGATCTGATACATCACTGCTACAATAACCTTCATTTTATACAATGTAGAGAAAATGGTCTAAAACCCCTCCAACCTATACCCGAAATCTCAACTACACACTCCAACTTTACGGATGTCTTATTACCCACCTGAACTTTATATTTCTCTATTTTATACACACCTAAAATGCCACAACCACATATATGTTGCTAGGTGAAAGTCACACGTTTGACACGTGGAATATTATTAAAAACTTTTTTAAATTTTTTTTTCTCCTTTTTTATTTATTGTTTTAAATTCTAGTTTAAGGTCATAACATCAAATTTTATGGATGTATTTTGATCTTCAAATTTGAAACTATTTGATGACATTGTTGATTGTTAATTTTTCAAGCTAAAAACACTAAGTTTGAGTGTTTGACTAAGTTCATGGCTGCAATTTTTAGATTTGAACTTTGGAACTCCATGAACACCGACGAGCTTTCATATGGAATTTTTAGATCTATTTTCTAGATTGGGAGCAACTTCCGCTAATGTTTTGAAGAGTTTCATATGGCAAAAAACTGAAACTCATGGGTTTAAAATGTAAACCACCAACTTGAAACCTCCATTAAAGTTGGTTCAAAAGGCTTGGGTTCAAATTCAACTTGCCACAAACGAGTACCGTTTTGAATGGGTAATATATCAAAAAAATCAAAATGTCAAGAAAAGCTTATATCTAAAATTTAGCGTGATTTAAAGAAGTTTTAAGATGACTTTGCTTCAATAGAGCAACGGGATGAAGAAGATGAAGAAATGGTGCTTCATTTTCAGATTTGCAGGAATTTGATCAGTTATTAAAATCAGTTGAAATTTTATTCCATACATCTGTTGCGTATTGAATATAGGATTAGAAATTTTCTTAGTATTACAATTTATTAAAGAAAATTAGTTGAGTTTCACTATATTAAGCATATTCAAGCTTGAATTTTTTTTGATTTGGAAGATTTTTGGGGCAAAGTTCTTGATGGAGGAGGAATTTTTCGTCAAAATTAACCTTCTAACGCCCCTAGAGAAGGTGAGAACACCTTCCATGACAGGTCAGCACTTAGGTGTGTATAAAATAGAGAAATATAAAGTTAAGGTGGGTAATAGGACATCCGTAAAGTTAGAGTGTGTAGTTGGGATTTCGGGTATAGATTGGGGGAGTTTTAGACCATTTTCTCATACAATGTATAATGTTCATATTTAAGGTATTGATACCTAACTCTAATGTAGTTGAACCTTTGATTAGTGTTTATCATGTTCAATATAAATGTACTTGATACATAAATTTTGTGTTATGTATCACACACAAAAAAGAAGCTATTTTGTAACAATTACACGTATAATATATTTTTTTAATTTTAAAATATAGTATTTCTCAAACAAAATAATATACATAAATAATAATGTATCATGCACTTTAGTTATGATACATAAATTCGAATTTATACTAAATGTATCTGATACATAACAATTACGAAACAATAATGTATCGATCTCCAACCTAAACTCTTATGGGCAACACTTTCTTATTTAATGTATCTAGTAGAAATACAACACTTGTCAATTTAAATTGAAAGGATCTTCATGATGTATCTTCTCAAAATTTTCGATAATTTTGAATCAAAATTGAAAGAATCTTCAATGAACTAGGAGAATAATTTTGAAACTCAAAATTTTCAACAATTTTGAATCAAAACTGAAAGGATTTTCAATGACCTAGGAGAAGAATTTTGAATCTCAAAATTTTCGACAATCTTGAATCAAATCGAAAGGATATTCGATGAACTTGAAGATTCACAAAAGAAATTGTTTGTCCAACAACAATTCCATTAATTTTGTATCCTTCATAACTCACCTCGCTTATCCAAATTTTCGACAATTTTTTTTATGTAACAGAGAGAATGGTGAACAAGAAGAAGAAATTGAAATTTTGAATTTTTGGTTTGTTACACTATATGATTGAATTCTTGACAATAATTTGGAATGGAATAGCGTAATTTATGGGATCTTAATTTGATTTTTAGTTTTTTTTTCCCTTAATTAGTGCAACAGATGGATACTATGATATCTTAATTTTATTTTTTAGCTTTTTTTTTTTCCTTAATAAGTGCAATAGATTGATACATAATGTATCAACAATAATGTATCCGAATCCTTAATTATGTATCCGAAATGCCTAAAAAACATGGAATTTATGTAATTAGAAAAATAATAGGGATAAAAGGTAATTTAGGTTTTACACTATGAGATTTATGTAAGTTATACTAATTAAATTTTATTCTGAATAAATTTTACATAGATTTTCTCTTTAACTCATACATGTATTAGTTATTTGGATTTCTAAATTGCAAAACAAACATTATATTAATTTTATACATAATACTAACTAAGACCATCTCCAATCCCTCTCTATTTTACTCTCTATCCTCTATATTTAGAGAGTAAAATAGAAAATGGGTTCTCCAACCACTCTCTGTTTCACTCTCTAATTTTCAATTATAGTGATATGACTATTCATACTCTTTATTTCACTTTATGAATATTATATTGTTAATTTGTTATCATGTATAGATAACTAAATTCTACATAGTTAATTATTTCATATGCTAATACATACATTTACTCATAATAATCTGTACTTTGTAAGTATCTATTCCTTCTTTAAAACAGGCTTTTATAAGTATTTCTATTCCTCCTAAATGCACATATTTAATTTGATCTTTACTGTTTATTTTTTGTACTTCCTTATTTAATTCTCTTTTGTTTATAATTGGTACTTCAGCTTTTCCTTGGGCATATTTACAATCTATAATATGTTCTTTTTGGCTAATTATATAAAATTCTTCTTTATTTCTCTTAAAAGGATTTTTTATTAATGGTATATTTACTTAAGTCAATTTCTTTTCCTTTTACTTTTTCAAATATATTATTATCAAATATTATTTTTTGTTCTGAATAATCATCTGTTATATATTCTTCTTGTATAATTTGTATATTATTTGGACTTTATATACTCATCAGATTACAATAGTAATTAACATACAATGATAAATGAAGAATATTTTCAACTATGGAAAGAAATATCAACAGAAATAGATTCATGGGAATAAATTATAAAAACATATTTAGAAATGTATTTTAAAACACAGGACCTACAATACTTAAAACTACTAATAGAAGGAGCTCAAATTATTCTGCATAAAAAGGAAAAAGAAGATGAATATTATAAAAAAGCCTTCATTTAATTAAAGACTATGACAAAAATAAAACATAGCCCAAATTCCAACCTTACCCCCACATTGGTATCAGAGTTATTGATTAAAAAAGTTAATTACAAAATTAAAGAGCTAATTACTAAAAAAGATAATTATAAAATCACAGAGCTAATAACTAAAATTAATAGGACTACTAAATAGGTAAATTAAGATGAGAAGACCTCATAAAAATACTCTAATCTATAAACAAATAAAATATGAGTTAAAATATTTATATATAGAATATTTATATATGAATACAAAAGATTAAATAAACAAATAACCAAAACTACGGAAGAAATCCACAAATTAGATACATTAATCTCAAAAATATCATTATTAGAATCCAAATTTATTATCCAACTAAAACAAAGAGTAAATCACAAATAAACATGAATAAGGAAGAATTTGCAATAAATGAAAAAACATATGAAAATTATGATGGATTAAAAATAAAAATAGTTTTCTCAAATTTAGGAAGAAAATATAAGAAGATAAGAAACCAATTATATTTAATGTTAGAAAAAGAAGAAGTAAAATTAGAAGATAGTTTGACAGCCATGGTAAGAATAACAAAAGAAAATGAAGAAATAGATAGACAAAAAGAAATAGAAAATATACAACAAATAACTGATACAAAAAATGACAGAATAAGAGAATTAGAAAAATAATTACAAACATTAAAAGAATTATATGAAAAACAATGCAAACAAAAAGAAGAAGAAAAGTTACTAATAGAAATACAAAACTATAAGGAAAAACTTACAAAAAATCAAGAAAATACCGAAACAGAAAATGAAAATAAAAATGAAAACAAAATGGAATTACATATAGAAACTACAGAAGAAGAAAATATGGAAATAGATCAAAATTCAGATATATGTGAATCAGAAATAAGTGCAACATATACAGAAATAATAACTAACATAGACAATAATAAAAAACTAATAGAAAATACAGAAGTAGAAATAAATTATGATGAA
The DNA here is from genome assembly GCA_037074985.1 of Solanum bulbocastanum. Classification (NCBI taxonomy): domain Eukaryota; kingdom Viridiplantae; phylum Streptophyta; class Magnoliopsida; order Solanales; family Solanaceae; genus Solanum; species Solanum bulbocastanum. The sequence goes on from CM073601.1 coordinate 14,319,998, forward strand.
AAAATAAAAGAAGAACCTAGTAGTAGTAATCCAAGAATATATCCAAAACATAAAAAACCACAAATAATTACCCGAGACTATACGAATTCAGATAGAGATGCGACTTTATGGAATAAAAGATTAAATATAAAAAAATGGAGTCCTAAACAAATAAATGAACACCCTGAATATTTAGATTTGGACTGTGTAGTAGATATAAATCAAACTATACAATTATGGATAGGTCATATTGCAAAACAAATAATAGACAATAAAATTAATATAACAGAAGTATCAGGATACATAGAAAGAACATTAATAGGAGAAGTAAAATTATGGTTCTTAAACCTAGAAGAAGAAAGTAAAAAGACATTACGATCAAATAAAGATACACAAGCTAAAGAAACAACATCAGCAATGGACATACTTTATAAATATGAAACAGCTATAAGAAATGAATTTAGTAGCATGACAACAGAGGAGGAAGAACGTCAAAAAGATAAAATTATAAATAGAAATTTAATGAATAAATTAGGGATATGTAATATGTGTTATTTAGAAGAATATACTTGTGCATACAAAAAATATTATTATAAAGGAGTTTATAATAAACAAGAAAGTCCAGGAATAAGACACTTATATTTTACAAAATTACCAGAACCATTTAGTTCAAAAATAATAAAAGCATGGGAAGAAGCAAAATTACAAGATACATTAGGAGCTAGAATAAAATTTGTTAAACAGTGGTATGCAAATATGTGTGAAAAGTATAGAGAAAAAATAAAAATGAAAAAAACAATAAGAAAAAACTTAGCATATTGTAAAGATAAAGTAGCACCGCAATTTGGTTGTAATGACCAATATTATAAAAAATATAAAAAGAAAAGGTTTAAAAAATATAAAAAATCAAAACATAAATACAAGAATCCAAGAAAAAGATACTATACAAAATCTAAACGCCCATATAGAAAAAAGAAAAGTATAAGTGAATGTAAATGTTATAATTGTGGAAAATTAGGCCACTTAGCAAAAGATTGTAAAATACCAAAAAATCCGAATAAAAAACAAATATCAGAAATAATTATAGAAGAAGAAGTTTGTTTACGATTAGAATACATAGATTATGAATTAGAAAGTGATGATAGTATTTATGAAATATCTGATAATGAAGAAGAATATCAAACAGATAATGAAATAGAACAACTAGATGACTGAAGAAAATATACAAATTATACAAGAAGAATATATAACAGATGATTATTCAGAACAAAAAATAATATTTGATAATAATATATTTGAAAAAGTAAAAGGAAAAGAAATTGACTTAAGTGTAGAAAAAATATTTAATATACCATTAATAAAAAATCCTTTTAAAAGAAATAAAGAAGAATTTTATATAATTAGCCAAAAAGAACATATTATAGATTGTAAATATGCCCAATGAAAAGCTGAAGTACCAATTATAAACAAAAGAGAATTAAATAAGGAAGTACAAAAAATAAACAGTAAATATCAAATTAAATATGTGCATTTAGGAGGAATATAAATACTTATAAAAGCCTGTTTTAAAGAAGGAATAGATATTCCAATAGAAATATATTTAGCAGATGATAGGATATTAGAACCAATAGAAAAAAGTGTAATAACAGCAGTAAGAGGGAACTTAATATATTAAAAGTTTAAATTTACAGTAAATACTAATTATTCAGTAGCATTAACAGACCAAAATATAGATAAAGCTTTAGTATTATATTGGAAAATTAATGGAATAACCTTAACCCCAGGAAGTAAAATATGCACAGCTAGATGTAAAAATTTATATGTATTAACTGCTAAACACAAAATAAATGCAAAAAGTAAAATAAAAGGCATAGAGATAGAAACCCCATTTGAACAATTTGTAAAAATAATAGATAATAATAATTATTCATATAAAGAAATAGACACTGTTGAAAATTTAGACATTATAGAAGAAAGAATAGGAAGAGCTAGAAAAATTAAAAATAATTTGCAAAGAGAGTACACAAAAAAGATAGCATATGAAATAATCCCAAACAAATACTACATAGTGGGAACAATAGAAGAAAAAGAATATTTAATATTAATAGATACTAAGCAAGAAGACAATTACATAATAGATAAACTATTAAATAAAGAAGAGATGAAAATAAATAAAGTTACAAAAAAAAAATGTTCAGATTTACCAGCACTAATAGTAGCCCAATTAGAAATAGAAAAAGAAATAATAATAGCAGATATACCTATGAAAATAAAATTAGAAATTAGCGAAACCCTACAAGCAGATATCATATTTGGATTAAAATGGTTAGAAGAATTAAAACCTTATAGAATAGAATCTAATCACATAATTATTACTTATAATAATAAAACAATAATAATAAAAAGAATAATATTATGAAAATACACGTACTTATGAAAATAATAATAGAAGGATATTATAATAGATATTATACACCAATGATAGATACAGGAGCAGAAGTTAACATATGTAATTACAACTGTTTACCAAAGGATAAATGGATAAAATTAAAAACCCCTATAAAAGTAAAAGGATTTAATAATGAAGGAAGTCTAATACATTATAAAGCAAAAGACATAAAAATACAAATATGGGATAAAATACTTAAGATAGATGAAATATATAATTATGATTTACCTACAAAAGATATAATTTTAGAAATACCGTTTTTAGAAAAATATTATCCACATATAATAACCAAAACACACTGATGGTTAACAACACCATGTAATCATAAAATAGGAGCAAAAAGAGTAATAAATAAAATACGAAAAGACACAGAATGGATTAAAGGAAGTGAAAAAATTACACAAAAACTAGACAATATGCCAAATAGTACCAATAATATAGAATATATAATATTCACAATATATAAACTAAGTCCAATAAAAAATAAATTAGAACAACTATATAATGAAGATCCATTAAAAGGATAGAGTAAGCATAAAACAACTGTAAAGATAGAATTAATAAATGAAAATAGTATAATAACTCAGAAACCTTTAAAATATAATTTTGATGACTTAAAGGAATTTAAGATGCATATAACAGAATTACTAGAAAAAGAATATATACAAGAAAGTAATAGTAAACATACTAGTCCAGCATTTATTGTGAATAAACATAGTGAACAAAAAAGAGGAAAAAGTAGAATGGTTATAGATTATAGAAACTTAGATGCAAAAACCAAAACTTATAATTACCCAATTCCAAATAAAATATTAAAAATTAGACAAATACAAGGATATAATTATTTTAGTAAATTTGACTGTAAATCAGAATTTTACCATTTAAAATTAGACGAAGAATCTAAAAAATTAACAACATTTACAGTACCACAAGGATTTTATGAATGAAACGTATTGCCATTTGGATATAAAAATGCACCAGGTAGATTTCAACACTTTATGGATACATATTTCACAAATTTACACAACTGTATAGTATACATAGATGACATATTATTATACTCAAGAACATATAATGAACATATAGAATTATTAATACAATTTATAAACATAGTAGAAGAATCAGGGATAAGTCTGAGCAAAAATAAAGCAGAAATTATGAAGAATCAAATAGAATTCCAAGGAATACAAATAGATAAAAATGGAATTAAAATGCAACAACACATAGTACAAAAAATTATAAATTCAGAAGAAATGTTAGATACAAAAAAGAAATTACAATCGTTTTTAGGATTAGTAAACCAAGTAAGAGAATATATACCTAGACTAGCAGAATATTTAAAACCGTTACAAAGAAAATTGAAAAAAGATATTGAATATAATTTTGATGAAACAGATAAAAAACAAATTAGAAAAATAAAAGAGCAATGTAAACAATTATCGAAATTATGCTTTCCAGATGAAAGTAAAAAATTCAATTACATAGTAGAATCAGATGCAAGTAAAAATAACTATGGTGGAGTATTAAAATATAAATATGAAAATGATAAACTAGAACATCACTGTAGATATTACTCAGGAACATTTACGGAAACAGAGGTAAAATGGGAAATTAATAGAAAAGAATTATTTGCCTTATATAAATGTCTATTAGCATTTGAACCATATATTGTATATAATAAATTTATTGTTAGAACAGATAATACACAAGTTAAATGGTGGCTAACAAGAAAGGTACAAGACTCAGTTACAACAAAAGAAATTAGAAGATTAGTATTAAACATTTTAAATTTTACTTTTACTGTTGAAGTAATTAAGACTGACAAGAATGTTATTGCAGACTACCTATCAAGACAAGGCAGTGCAAACAAATTTTGAAGAAACACTTACAAATACAATACTTATGGAAAAGTTATTGGAACAAATTACGATGCTTAATAATAGAGTATCCCTCATGGAGGAAAGATATGTGGAGAAGGACCACGGTAAAAAACCAGAGCTAGCAGTGCAGTCGGAGCACTCTAAAAAACTAGATTTAGAAAGTGACGATGGGAAACACCTAAAAACCCAACTTACTAACAAATTATCTATTGATGCAGGTACAAAAGATACGAAAGAATTATTTACAACTGTCATAAAAAGAAAAAATTATAACTTGAATAAGGTATTTGATAAGCCTTATGCCCCACCTCACATACCAAAAAATGAATTATTTATACCACCTCAAATACATACATACACCACTTCAATTAGCCAAACAAAGAAGACATAAAACCACATAACCCGTACATATATTGAAAATCTTGACAAAATTCAAACTTTCTTAAATACCCAACCTATCGAAAGCCCAGAAAAATTAAAAAATCACCAAGGATATATCACCAATAAGTTACAAAATTATAATAAATTAATTGCTTTACCAGGTACAAAACCCAATTTAGTAGCAACATGTTACTCTTATGGACTTATTTCAACAGCTTATACAACCACAGGAGACGAACTTATACATATACCGGAGTTACATCAAGCGATTATGAATTATAAACAAGTTACAAAAGGACAGTTATTCTATGTCAGATTTTACTCGGCACCAGCAGAGATATTATTTGACGAAATTAAGTCAGTCGTTACAGTTATAAAAATAGGAATGACAAAAGATTACATTATACCAGAAGAAATTACAACACAACCAATTATACAAATGACTGAGATACCAGAGTTCTAATTACTATTTCAAAGGAAGGATAATAATGTCTTTGTCAACAAAAAAAAATTCCTTTGATACTAAATAAAATATAATTAAACGGGTTCCTAAATATGCCTAGCATCAATATGGAGTATATATCGGCAACTTTACAAGAATCTCAATACATTATCCAAAATATCAGATAAAATTAAGTAAAATAATCAATTTATAATGACTACAGTTCTCTTTCATTGAAACGAATATAGTTGAAGTAATAAAAAAGTGAAAGTAAGCTATTAGTGGTAAAAACGTGATAGGGAGAGATGCGATGGGATTGCAATCAGATAAGGCTGGACTTCGTATGTCGGTAAACGGAATTTATTTGACTATTTGTAAGTTGGTAAGACTCTTAATAAGTAATATTGTGCTGAGATGGAGTCAGAATTTGAGATTTTTAAATTTAAATAGTAGTAAGAAAAAATCAATTAAGTTGACTATGAGCGGATAAAAAATAAATCGGATGTAAATGAGATGAAATATATAACCAACATATATTTGATATATGAATAAAAAACTATTAACACCAATGAATAAATAAATATCTATATTATATTTTAGGAGTACTTCTTATAGGAGTATTATTTAATAGAAATAAGTACTCCTATATTAGAAATCTTTTTCATGTTTTTTTTATCTTTTTAGGGTGAGTTTGGTAGGAAGGAAATTATTTTCATCTCTTTTTAAAATATATAATTATATTCTTTAAAAAATAATGAATTCTAACTAATTCATTTTGGAAAATATGATTTTAAAACTGTGTTTGTGAAATAGTGGAACGAAATGATGTTTCTTTTTATTTTAGAGAGAAATGTGCTTTTTGCTTTTTTCAAAGTTTAATTTTATGTTTTACTTTTTTAAAAATCAAGTTTTGAATTTTTTTTTTGTAAATATAAAGAAAAATCTCACGCAACAAAAAAAAAAAAAAAAATATAATAATACAAGTTCATGTTTCTTTTGGAAAAAAATAAAAATAAAGTATATCATAGCTAAAAGGGGGAAATTCAACAAAGCTAATGAAATTCGAACCCAAACAGCTTAGCAACAAAAGAATTTTGTAAATCTTTTTTTACCACTGAATCATCAAGCTACTTCTGTATGTGGGTTCGCTGGTTAAATAATATATATACTAACTAGATTTTCAAATACAAAAATATGATGTTTATGTAATAACTATTGGGTTCGTCCGAACCCCCCTAATTCTACTATAGCTTCGCGCCTTCGCCCCTAATGGTATATATATGTGTGTGAAAATGGAACCTTTTTTTATTTTAATTTGAGGTAGTGGAAAGGGAAATAGGGAGTGGATTGATAGATGGAGAATCAAATTACCCTTAACAAAGTGAGAGTTTAGGTGGTCAATCAACTAAGCTACTAAGATTTCTCGTAAAAATGATACTCTTAAATGTGGTAAACAATTTTCCGCTAGGACTTTGTGGTCCTTTTGTGCGCAATAAGATTATGGTTTTCTTTCCTTTTATATTGCACCGAAATTCCTTAAAATTTATATAGTCTATTTGGTATATTGGTTGGAAAATATATACCATGAACACAAAATTTAATGAAGAACACCAAGATGAAGGTTTGATAATATAAACATAGTAGAAGGCTTGAAACACGTGCAAAACATTTTTCTAAAAATGATATTTGCTCCTTCTTCTCCATGAGATTGTGCAAATAGTTTTAGAGGATATGACAAGCCTATGAATTTCAACACTAAGTAAATAGAAAAAAAATTCCATTGAAGAGAAAGAACTTGAACTTAATCTTTTTTTTGGAGAAGATAAGAATTATTTGTAGAATGTCGTAAAGAAAGGTATTATGTAAAAGTTTTTCTTTCAATTTGTAGAAATTTGATTTAAGTAGGTGGTAATCAAAGAATGAAAGGACACACCCTTTTATTTAAAAGACACATCTTTTAGAAAAACACATCATTTAATTTAAATACTAATTAATAATTTAATATGAACAAAATTTCAACAATCCCCCACTTGTTTAAATATAAATTAGGATACAAAGATCAAGTTATGTTTATGTTGTAACAACTTGACCTGATCGTTATGAACAGGCCAATAGAAAAAGAGTTAGGGCAAAAAACTTTTTGGATAGTCACCTAAATAATTTCGGTTAGGAGAGCCTCAGATAGAATCTGGGCTAAATGAGGTCTAGGGTCATTTGGGAATGGGTGGGGTGTGATGTTAAGGTTTGGATGATACATTCTTGTAGCCAAGATGTTAAGGAGTCCATAGGGCCTTTCAAAATCGATTTTGGGTAAGTAGAACTCCCGGAATTGATCTTGGCATGAAGGATAATGTCGGGACGTCAAGGGAAAAGGTTGTGCTGTAAAAATGGCCTCTTCCGGACTTTAGAGTTTCTAAACTTTTGTTGAGCCAAGTATAGCAAGAGGCGTCCCGCTATAGCGAAATGTACAGACCGCTATAGCAGAAACAACCCAAAACTCCTATTTTCTGCACTTCGTGCTCTTGAAGTTGGGAGGGACAATTTTGGGCAGTTTGCACTCATTTTTTCACAGAATTCGTCGGTAAAGGTAAAAATTCAACTCTCCAACCTTATGTATTGATTCTTAAGCCTTATAATCTAGGTTATTGCCCATGGAGGAAGGTTTTGACATGATTCCATGGTGAAAAAAAGGCTAAATTAGGAAAGATGATCATATTTTGGCCTAGGGTTAGGATTTGTTGATAATCTGAGTAAATTATAGGTAATTAGTGATTGATTGTTGTTTATATTATTTTTTTAGACCAAGAACAAGACAAGACAAGACACTTTTCAAGGAGAAAACTCGGGTTCTTTGAGTTTCCAAGAGGCTTTATTCGAGGTAGGTGATGGTTGTATGTTTTCGGTGTATGTATGTATGCATGTCTACTACTTTATTGTATCATTTGTGCACTGCATGGTAGGGAGAAATATGGTATGACATCATGTAGGTAATCACATGCAATGAACTTGTTATTATGACTTGTGGTTTCAAGTGGTGTTGTTCATTGTGTTATGTGATTGTGCATGATTGTTTGTGATTGTTGGTTGGATCGGGTACTACATCGGTACACTAACTATGGATGACTCGGGTACCACGTCGATACATTAACTATGGATTGCTCGACCACACCGGCACATTAAGGGGTCAGTTGGTAGGGAGTATTAGGACGAATAATCCTTATATTATGTATGACGTTATTTAATACTATGTTTGACAATAATTTTGGGCCAATCTATAACTAATGCATGAATTAGTTTTACACCCTACATGGTATTATAGGATGTATTACGAATACCTTCCATTTTGTGGTATTAGTAATATATAGGATTTAATATCATGAGATTAATCTATGTAAAGACAAAAATATCCCTCAAATCATTTTAATCATTTTGTTTATTTTCTTGATTTTATGTTTTGGTAAATTTATTTAAATAAATTAGCTTACAAATTTTATTATTTAGAGAGAGTTATTTGTTGCTAAATAAATTCAATACAAATCAATACAAAATTTGAAATGTGAGTTGTTTAACATTTACTAATTGAAAAGACAAATATATCACTACATGACATTTCTGATCTTGATTGAATGTATTATTTATTGTTATATATGTAGTTTTCTAATTATTTGTATTTTGAACAATTTATAAAATTGCATACATATTAAAATTACAACTTACAATTTTTATGTGTAAATGTATATGGTTTATTCGATTTACTATTGTTTGCCGTCTTTACGATTTTAAAAATAGACGGTCTATATTTTTTAAATTTAAAATTAGTGTTATGTGGGTGATCAATTTATTAAGATGATAATTATTTTCCCTCAAATAATTCAAGTAAGAAAATAACAAATATGACAACAAAATAGTTCTTCTCCTAGCAAGTCATAAAAAATAATAGTTACACCTTGACCCAATTACTTGAAATAAAATTTTTCATAATAATTCAAGGATATAATTGGAAAGAAGCTTTTTGTAGAGTTTTAATCCAAACAAAAGATGAGGTAGGGGAAGCGATGAACAAAACACTTAATAGAAAAAACCCTACATTACTAATTCCTACACTAGTAACCCATGCATTACTAATTCCTGCGTTACTAATTCCCGTGTTATCAATTTTTGTACCAAACGACCCCTCACAGTTTCAGTTTGGGTTCGTGAGAGGACCATGTATGTGATTATGGTTCTATGAGAGGATCAGACATTTGAATTTGTGATTATATGGGACATGCTGTTACGACCCGAGCCTACACCTTGGACGTGACCAACACTTGAGAACCATTGCTGGTCCCTAAGCGAACCCTCATCCTGATTATAAGAGGAAGACTAACTCAATCATACAAAAGCTTAAAACTGAATAAAATTCGTTAAATTCAATTACAAATCTTTAACTCAAATGAAAAACTTTGAATAAAAATACGTTATTCAACTCGCCATAAAATAGGAAACTTAAGTCTTCAAAATATTTGACAAAATAAATGAACATACTTTTGAAACTCTATTGTCTATCTATGAAGACTCTAACTGACAAAGATGGAAGTTGGGACAATACCCACGATATCCTGACAAAACTAAAAGGTAAATGAAATCCTCCGGAAGCAAGGAGGCTCACCATAGCTAACTCGAACTCCATGTGGTATCAACGAAGCTCCTGTTGATAATCCTAAATACCTGAATCTGCATCATGAAAGGATGCAGGCCAAATGACTCAATCTGCATCATGAAAGGATGCAGGCCAAATGACTCAGTACGTGGAATGTAAGAGCATGCAAGGGGAATTCTAAAGCATAAACATAAGCTTGAACTTGATAAAAAGGGAAACATACTTACCTCTTCTCAAACTTAATAAACTCAAGGAATACTTAAGGATACTCAAAACTACTCAAACTTACTCAACTCAGAAGTACTCAAGGATAAGATACTCAACTCAGTAACAAGGTCTCAACTCAGTGAAACTCAACAATAAGGTACTCGACATAATGAAACACAAATTAACTCAAGATACTCAACTCGAAAGACTCAACTCATGATACTCAAGGATAAAGCAGTAGTAAAAGATGTAATATATAGAAAGCTTTTAAAACAATAGAAACCAACTCAGTGTATTGTAGAGTACAATAACAACTCAATTTATACGTAATAAAATATAATATAACTCTGTGGGAGTTTCTCTAACCGACAACCACCACTATGAGCCTAAGTGAAGATACAACGTCTTACTCACGCTGTCAGAACAGTCCTATACTTTTCCGTCATATAGGACGCCTTAACTAAGTGGATCCACTAGTCTATGCTAAAAAACACTAAGGAATTAGCTAAAAAGTATCATCCTTTCTACCCATGATAGCTACATGGTTTATGGAGACGTGAGTTATTTAAACTCAAACTCGTCCCTATATCGGTGCTCAATACTACTCCCAAAACACTTAGCTCATATGTTTAAGAACATAACTTCTTCGATTTAAGATAATTACTCAAAAATCTTTCTCTTAAACGAGATGGTACTCAAACTACTCAAAACTCTTCTGGAAATCTCAGTTTCCTCTCATCTTAAATGTGAAAACATTTACTCTTGGGAATACTTAGTTTCCATATATCATTTTAAAGAAAATGAGCTTTTCTCTTACTCTTTACTCAACTCAAAGCTTAATTCTTAAAACAAAGTTAAAACGTTTGTAAAAGATTTCTTAAAATATGGTTCATGCCAAATTAAGGACGTGAACGACTCAATTCAAGGTTTTCAATAACCATAGATAGAACTCAATACTTGGAACTCAAGAACTTCAATGATACTACTCATTTCAAGAATGCTCAACTCAGAGGGTTCATGCGGAATTATGAACATGAACTACTCAACTCAAGGACTCAAAGATACTTCTCATCTTAAGACTGTTCGACTTATAGGGTTCATGCGGAATTATGGGCATGAACAATTCAACTCAAGGACTTCATGGGTAACATGTGATAGTCCCATGATTAGAAATATAATCTCAAAGGGGATTAGGAACTCAATACTCAAGAGTTAGAACTTGAAGATACTACTCTTCTCAAAGGTATTCAACTGATGGAGTTCATGCGGAAGTTATGGGCTTGAACGACTCAACTAAAGGGTCAAAATATCAATATGGACCTCATGTATACGAATCTTCTCATTATCTTACTTATTTACTCAAATCTTAGTTCATATCATTAGTTGATCTCAAAGGATTCACACTCGAACTCAAAGACTTTCTTGGACTCTACTCTTAACTATCTCTTGAATGTGAGTTATGAATTCAAGAGTCATGGTTCATGAAATAAAGAATCTAGGTGATAGTGTAGACTTATGAATACATTCTCCTCACTCTCATGCTCACTTTCTTGAGTCTTGAAACAAGTTACTAGAAGTTGTAGATGACTCCCTAAACGGACTGAAAGGGACTTTCTTAGAATGTTCGAAAGAATTATCAAAACTTAACTCTTAACACTACCTTGAATTTGAATTATGAATTTAAGGTTATTATTCATGTTATGAATGATTTCTAGGTGTTTAGAAGTAGTTTAGAATCAAAAGGGAGTAAAGGTACCCTTTGAAAGAACTTAAACGGACGAAACGATGAAGAACGGGTGGGGGCTGACGACCCTGGCACTATAAGTGGCATGAGTCGCCATCCCCTAAACTTCAGTGAAGTGGTTGGGGCGCTCTGGCTGGCGTGGGGCTCCAGGCCCCAACCCAGAAAACTTCGACGACTTTCTTTGCTCGTTTTCTCACCCTAACTCGCTTAGAATTGAACGATTTCTTCCCCAGTCACTTTGATTCGATTACTTAATATAATTACACTCTAATCTACTCAAAACAACACTCAAATCACTAAATTTCATCTCAATAAATCATCAATACCCCAACACAACAAGATTTAGATTGAACTTTAAGAACACATATCAAGAACTCATGAAGTACTCTAATCTTTCAACTTCAAGAATGAAATTTTGCTGAAAATAACATGATTGGCGTGTGGTTTAACTAACCCAACACTATGGAAGCTTACAAAACTCTTAGGGATCAAACCTATGACGAAAATCTGCAACAACATGCATGAATGTCGACGAACGCTTGATCCTCTCCTCTTTTCTCTTCTTGAATTGTCAACTGAAACTCTAGGCATATATTTGGATTATAAAACTGAACCTAATAGGATTAGATCCTTAAAACCTTACTAAAAATGAATTAAATCTAATTGAGTAAGGAAAATACCAAACTCACCACTGATGCTGCTAAGCTGAAGATCGAGAATCTATCTTTGCGTGATCTGGAAGCTAAGAACCTGAACCTACATTACGAGAAGATGTAGCACAGAGTATGCGTTAGTACTTGGAAGGTAATGAGCATTCAGGATAGAATAAAGCTAAACAATAAACATAACTGAACCAAAGCATATATCTGAGCAATGATAAGAGATAAGTATGATACTACATTGAAAATACTGAAACTAAACTAACTGAATACAATGACCAAGTTTATAACATGCTGAGACTGAAATATGACCGTAAATGATAACATGGTTAATTCAATAGAATCTGACTGTGGGAGCTCCTAATAACCAATATAAAACCACATGAGCTAAATGTGGAATCCGATGTATATGCCCCATCGAGAGGACCCAATATACCCTGCCATAGGTATAGAGGCATGACTGGCATGATCACTAAAATGTAATGCCCACACAAGGGACTTATAAACCTATGGAGGAATGTAGTTCTGGGACTATTCAGGATGTTGAACCCTAGTCCACTCGGTATTAAGCTACTCCCAATTAGAATGTATATAAGAAATTTTATGACTAAAATTTGAAGTACTGGATAGCTCAATTACTAACATGCAAACTCTGAGAATGCAACAATTATGACTGATAATGTGACATTCGAAAATTGAAGCATATATATATGAAATAACTAACCTAGCATGTGTAATTCACGAACTAAAAGAACTACATAACTAGGGTTCTTAATTTCATAAAAGTAACTAAGCAATAACATGATAATCTGATTTGCATCATTCTAACAACTAAAACCCAATAATCTCTAACATTCAAGAAACCTTAGGTCTAGATAATATTAAGGGAATAAATATTCTAACTAAAATCTAGGGACCTAATGAGTGACTAGAATCCACTAGTGAAATCCCACATACCTAGAGTCGAATTTCACAGAGAAATCTTTCAATTTTGGTGCTGGAACTTAAGGAAACCTTGTTGCATTCTTGGAGAGGGTTGGTCGGCTCTTTCTCTTTCTTTTTTCTCTAGTTTGATGAATTTTTGGTGAATAATTGATTAGGATAGGTTCTAATTAGTTACTAGGCTAAAACTGACCAAAATAACGTAGTTTAGGGGTTAAACGACGTAGTTTAGGGGTCCAACACATGAGGAAAAGACCAAATGACCCCTGACTTAAAATCTTCTAAAGCCACCAACGGGACTAATTGACGGTCCATGGACTGACCCATGGCCCGTCCTGTTAGTCCATCGATTGATTTTAGAGGATAGGCTTTAAAGGGGTCCGAAGGGTCTTGACCTAAGGACGGATCGTCTTTGGACTGATCCACGATCCATCCTATCAGTCCATCAATCGACTTCAAAGACCAAGTTCTAAGGGGTCCTGAGGGTCTCGACCTATGGACTGATCGACGATTTGTGGACTAATCCACATGATTCGTCCTGTCAGTCCATCGATCGACTTCAGAGACTAGGTCTGGCCGTGGATCATGCCTTAGAATAATTTGTGTCTTAGTTTCTGGGGAGGGTTGTAGATGGCCATCTACGAACCACTAGGATGGGTCATGGGTCTCCCTACTGTCCATGGGTGGCAATTGTGGGTTGCACCTGCAACATCTGGAAATCTGCTGGTTCGGTCTGTTTGCGGATACGTGGTGTCACTTTATCTCCCCCTTGGGAACATTTGTCCTTGAATGAAGTCTAAACTAGTTGTAAAGAGAGCTGCAAACCCTGCCACTAATTTCAAAAAACTGATTTCTGACTGAACTAAGTTCTAAGGACATGCAAATACGCTGAAAATGCAAGTACAAACTGAAGGAACGTGATACTAAGACTGAATCTGCGAATGAATGACTGAAAAACTGAAGAGAAACTATTACCTCAAGCTAGAATAGAATTGGAAGGAAAGAGATGAGGATATTTGGCCTTCATGGCTTCTTCTGCTTCACAAGTAGCTCCCTCTACGCACTGACTCCTCCACAAAACCTTAACTGAAGTGGCATCTTTGTTTCTCGGTCTTCGAACCTGACTAACAAGAATTTCAACTCGTACATCCTCATAAGTGAGACTATTCTTCATAGCCACACTTTCTAAAGGTACAATAGATGTTGGATCACCTACACACTTCTTCAACAATGAAATGTAAAAAAAGGGATGCACTGCTGCTAGTTCTGTTGGCAACTCTAACTCATATGCTACTTTACCAACTCTTCTCAAAATCTTGTAAGGGCCTACATATCTATGACTGAGCTTCCCTTTTTTGCCAAATATCATCACCCTCTTCATAGGTGACACTTTCAGGAAAACCCAATCATCAACTTAGAACTCTAAGTCCCTTCTCCTTACATCTGCGTAGGACTTCTGGCGAATTTGGGTTGTCTTAAGTTTATCCCTAATGAGTTGCACTTTCTCTATAGCATCACCAACTAAATCTGGCCCCATCAAGGCTGCTTTACCTAGTTTAAACCAACCAACTAGAGATCTACATCTATGCCCATACAATGCCTCATAAGGGACCATCTGAATACTGGAAGGGTAACTATTATTATAGGCGAACTCTATAAAAGAAAGGTGATCATTCCACCTACCCTTGAAATCGATCACGCAAGCTCTCAACATTTCCTTTAAGGTCTGAATGGTATGCTTTGCCTGACCATCCGTCTGTGGATAAAATATTGTGCTAAGGTTGACTTGAGTACCCAAACCATTTTGGAATGAATTCCAGAAATGAGAGGTAAATTGAGGACCTCTATCTGAGATGATAGACAAAGGAACTCCATGCACCCTGACTATCTCATTAATGTAAAGTTTGGCGTAGTTCTTCGTTGAATCTGTAAACTTGACATCTAAAAAGTGTGAAGACTTAGCAACTATGTCAACTATCACCCACATGGAGTCATTTTGTCTACGAGTAGGAGGTAAACCTATGATGAAGTCCATGTTGATCACTTCCCACTTCCAAGTAAGAATCTTAATCCCTTGAGTCATATCTCCTGGTTTATGATGTTCTACCTTCACTTGTTGACAATTAAGGCACTTAGCCACAAAATCCGCTATATCCATTTTCATACTATTCCACCAAAAGACTTTCTGCATATCACGATACATCTTAGTAGCGCCTGGATGAATAGAATATCTGGAGTTATGGGCTTTTGCAAGAATCTACTGTCTCAACTCACCCACCTTAGGAACACATAATTGACTTTGATAGCGAAGCACACCATCTCCCCCTTGGGAGAAAACCTCAACTCCCTGCTGATGAACTGCACCATTTAGTTGAAGCAATATGGGAGCACTCTCTCGCTTTTCCTTAACCTTCACTACCAATGAAGATTCTGACCAATTCTGAACAGTTACACCACCATCTGATATGCTTATAAGGCAAACACCTAAGTGAGCAAGCTCTGAACATCCTTTGCTAGTTCCTTTCTTTCTTCTTCAACATATGCTACACTACCCATACATAGTCTACTAAGAGCATCTGCTACTACATTGGCCTTACCAAGATGGTAATGCACACTCATATCATAATCCTTGTGGAACTCAACCCATCTCATCTGGCAAAGATTCAACTCTTTCTGGATGAACACATACTAAAGGCTCTTATGGTCTATGAACACACCTACATGAACACCATACAAGTAATGTCTCCAAATCTTTAGTGTAAACATCACTACTACAAGCTCGAGGTCATGAGTTGGATAGTTTTTCTTGTGCAAATTAAGTTGTCTAGAAGCATAGGCTATAACCTTACCTCATTGTATCAACACACAATGCATGCCGACTCTGGATGTATCACAATAAATAAAAATAATTGCCTGAGCCCTCAGGTAGAGTCAAAACATGAGTTGTAGTCAACCTAGTTTTCAGTTCTGCGAAGCTTTTCTCAAAATCATCTTACCACTGAAACTTAACCTTTTTTCTGAGTTAACTTAGTCAATGGGGAGGCTATAAATGAAAACCCTTCCACGAACCTTTTGTAATAACCCGCTAGACCCAAGAAACTTCTAATATCTGTAGGAGAGGTAGGTTTGGACCATTGTTTCACTGCCAAGAAACTTCTGATATCTGTAGGAGAGGTAGGTTTGGACCATTGTTTCACTGCTTCTATTTTCTGAGAATCCACTCGAATCACTTCGCTAGACACAATATGACCAAGGAAAGCAACAGATTGCAACCAAAATCACATTTTCTAAATTTATTGAATAACTGGCGATCTTTGAGAGTTTGCAGGACAACCCTCAAATGAGTCACATGTTCTTCCATATTCCTAGAGAAAATGAGGATATCATCAATAAAGATGATTACGAACAAGTCCAAATACTTCTTGAACACTCTGTTCATCATATCCATGAAAGCTGCAGGAGTATTGGTTAGTCCAAATAACATAACTACAAATTCATAATGATCGTACTGAGTTCTGAAGGCTGTTTTCGGGATGACACTATCTCTGACTCTAAACTGATGATAACTGGATCTGAGGTCTATCTTTGAGAAATGACTAGCACTCTGAAATTGGTCAAATAAGTCATCAATCCTTGGGATAGAGTACTTATTCTTGATTGTGACCTTGTTCAACTATCTATAGTTAATGCACCTTCTGGGAGAACCATCTTTCTTTTTCACGAACAACATTGGTGCACCCTGTAGGGAAATACTAGGTCTGATGAGGCCCTTATCTAGAAGGTCTTTAAACGGCTCTTTTAATTCCTTAAGCTTAGCTAGAGCCATTATGTAAGGAGAAATAGAAATAGGTTGGATATTTGGAAGGAGATCAATTCCAAAGTCGATTACCCTTTCAGGAGGAACTCTAAGAAGATCATCTCAAAATACTTCTGGGAACACATTAACTACTGGAACTAACTCAAGAATTGGGGTTTCAGAGCTTGAATCCTTAACCTAAACTAGATGATAGAGATAACTCTTAGAGATCATCTTTCTGGCCTTAAGGTAAGAAATGAATCGACCCACAGGCGCTAAGAGACTACCCTTCCATTCTAAGATTGGTTCGTCTGGAAATTAAAAACGAACAATCCTAGTTCTACAATCGATTGAGGCATAACAAGATTGTAACCAATACATGCCTAAAATGATATCAAAATCTACCATTTCTAACTCTACAAGATTTGTTGAGGTGACTTTCTAGGAGACTGTGACAAGGCAATTTATGTATACCCATCTAGCTATAACTAGGTCACCGACTAGAGTAGAGACTGTGAAGGGTTCTGAGAGAGTTTTTAAACTAACATTGAAGAGTACTGCTATATAAAAAGTTACAAAGGAAAGTGTAGCCCCTGGATCTAACAAAGCATAAACATCTAGGTTAAAAACTCGTAACGTACGAGTGACTACATCAGGATAATCATCCTGATACTGGCGAACCTAAAGAGCATACAACTTGTTTAGGCACTATCCACCACCTGTACTAGATGAGTTACCCTGCTAAGTCGGGCAACCTATTGGTGCTGCGGAAGTTGTAGACTGAGCTCTACCATTATCACATCATTGACCCTGTTTAGCAAAAGGAAAATCTCTCAACTTGTGACTAGACTAACCACACCCAAAGAATTATTCCTTTCGTGCAAGACACTCGCCTAGATGGTTTTTACCACACTTTGGACAAGTTGGGTAGGTTCTGGTGCCTGAAATACTCCCCTGAGCCTTAGAGCCTGATGTCCTACCTTTTTGATCCTGTCGAAACTTGGAGGATAGAATAGTAGCTGATGAAGGTGCTGGATCTGAAGACTTTTGCTGAAATTGTAAGCAATTTCCACCACCCAATTTATGTTGAGAATACTCATAGTTGCATGTTCTAGCCTTCTTATTATCCTTAGCCAGTTCCCTAAGCTTATCTCTCTCAACCTGTTGAGCATAAGTCATGAGCAAAGAAATGTTCATATTTTCCAGCAACATAGCATTTCTACACTCTATTTTCACTAAGTTGGATAGCCCATATAGAAAATTTTTCATTTGAGCCCTAGAATCGGCAAACATCTGAGAAGCATACCTGTAGAGTTGGGTTAACTTGAGTTCGTACTCTTGGACTAAAATGAAACCTTGCCTCAAATTCATAAACTCCTAATTCTTGCCTCCCTCAACTCTCTTAGGAAGAACCTATCCAGAAAGTCTCACTAAAGCATTCCCAAGTGATAGGAGTTGCATACGTACCCGTGATTTCTTTCCATTGAGTTAACAGATATGAGCTACATCCTCAAGCTGTTAGGATGCCAACTCTACCCTATCACTACCGGTCACTTGCATTACTCCAAAGATCTTCTTGACCTCATCTATGAAGTTTTGGGGATCCTAACCAATCTTTGATCCTAAGAACTCAGGTGGATTCATCCTAACAAAATCACGAACCCCAGCTGCCACTGATCCACCACTAGCTTTTGTAGGCACTAGAGCCTGTTGGTAGTTCTGGTTAGGCACACTCTGAACCAAAAGTTGAATAGCATTTCGAGCATGTTGAGTATGCAGGATAGAATAAAGGTACTGAGCATACAGGAGAGAATAAAGGTGAATAATAAACATAACTGAACCAAAGCATATATCTGAGCAGTGATAAGAGATAAGCATGATACTATACTGAAAATACTGAACATGAACTAACTGAATGCAATGAACAAGTTTATAACATACTGAGACTGAAATCTGACTGTAAACGATAACATGGTCAATGCAATAGAATCTGACTATGGGAGGTACTAATAACCAACATAAAACCACATGAGCTAAATGTGGAGTCTAATGTATACACCCCATCGAGAGGACCCAATATACACTGCGAGAGGTATAGAGGCATGATTGGCGTGATCACAAAAATGTAATGCCCACAGAGGGGAGTTATAAACCTAAGAGGGCACGTAGTTCTGGTACTATTCAGGTACGTTGAACCCTAGTCCACTCGGTATTAAGCTACTCCCAATTAGAATGTATATAAGTAATTTTATGACTAAAATGTGAAGTACTGGATAACTCAATTTATGACGTGCAAACTCTGATAATGCAACAATGATGACTGATAATATGACATTCATAAACTGAAACATGTATACATCTGAAATAACTAACCTAGCATGTGTAGTTCATGAACTAAAAGAACTACATGGCTAGGATTATGAATTTCATAACAGAAACTAAGCAAAAACATGTTAATCTAATTTGGATCATTCTAACAACTAAAACCCAACAATCTCTATTATTCAAGAAACCCTAGGTCTAGATAATATTAAGGGAATCAAGATTCTGACTGAAATCTAGGGACCTAATGGGTGAAAGGAGCCCACTAATGAAATCCCACATACCTGGCGACGAATTCACAGAGAAATCTTTCGATTTCGGGGCTGGAACCAGAGGAAACCTTATTGCATTCTTGGAGAGTGTTGGTCAACTCTTTCTCCTTTTTTTCCCTCTAGTTTGATGATTTTTTGGTGAATAATTGATTAGGTCAGGTTCTAATTAGTTTACTAGACTAAAAATGACAAAAATTACATAGTTTAGGGGTCAAACGACGTAGTTTAGGGGTCCAACGCATGAGGAAAAAACCAAACGACCCATGAATTAAAATCTGCTAATGCCATCGACGGGACTGGTCGACGGTCTATGGACTAACCCAAGGTCCATCCAGTCAGTCCGTTGATCTACTTCAAAGGATGGGTTCTGGCGTCCTGAGGGTATCGACCTACGAACAGATCGAAGGTTCATGGACTGATCCATAATTCGTCTTGTCAATCCGTTGATAGACTTCAGAGACCAGGTTCTAAGGGGTCCGGAAGGTCTCAACCTACACACTGATCCACGATCCATCATGTCAGTCTGTTGATAGACTTCAGAGACTAGGTTTTGGGGCCTCTATCTATGGTCTGCGGGTCTGGTTGTGGGTCATTCCTTGGAATAGTTTTTGTCTAAGTTTCTAGGGAGGGTTGCTGGTGGCCATCCACGGACCACCAGAATGAGTCGTGGCTAACCCTACGGTTCGTGGGTGGTAACCGTGGGTTGCACCTGCAACATCTGGAAATTTGCTGGTTCGGTCTATTTATGGATATGGGATGTTACACCTTGAGTCGAAAGGTAATGAGTATGGGTAGTCTAGCCTTCTTGACTACTGTAGAGCAACGTTTAGCTTTGGACATATAGTTCTCAGCTAAACAGATAGTTTGGTTGGATATTTCGATATCTAGGGGTCTTCTAGCCAATGTGGGAGTTCCGTCCTCTCTTCTTGATCATATATGTACCTGTCAGTTTGAGGATGAGCCCTTGGTGGCAGTTCGAGATCAAGTGTTAGCGAGTGATACTGTTTAGGTTACCTTAGATTCAAATGAGTTTTGAGGTTTACAGGTTGTATTTATGTTTAGTTGTCGGAGCTGTCAAGAGGTGAAGACCAAGCAGTTGAGACCTGATTAACGTTTCAAAGATACTTCATCCGATTCTAAGTGTCGACGATCGTAAATCAGTATAAACCTAACTAAATGAGTTGGGGTTGATCCCACAGAGAGTAACTTTCTTTGAATTTGAATTTTGACCGTGACCCTTTGTAATCGAACAAACACCACACTTAACAATTTTATAAGTCAAATTCCAAGATGACGTTACCAACCCACTTCAACAATCAACAAGGAACAGTCAAATAATGAGATAACACTTAGGGAATTGACTAACAAATTGTCGAATTTAACTTAATTAGTGTACATCATTACCAACAATGTTAATTCGTTGCGGGTAGAATGTACTATAAGTAAAGCAATTTTCTCTTGAACAATTACCTTATTTTCATTGAATTCTCTCGAATTTCAACACTATCCATAAGACGCCCATCCCACTTTCTCATCAAATATACTCTTTTGAGTTATATACAAAGGTTGAATCTCACTTTCACTTTCTCAAGCCGAAACTGTCATGGCCCACAACTAAGGATGCCAAATTACTACGTTGGCTCTATACTTCTCTCTCGAGCAACTAAAAAACTCTGACTATATTGCACTAAACATGCAATAATGAAGTTAAACCACAGTAATAATTTAGACTCACTTCAAATTAACACCAAAATTTGCTAATTAATGACACCCATTTAGTCAAATGCAACAATTGGTCACATTGTCAAACCCCCAAGGTTAGGGTTTTAGCCAATCATACCAAAAAGATGAAATTTAATACCTACCATGTTTTCCATAGCTGGGTAAATGAAATTTGAAAGTCAAAATTTAATAATATCTTCTCTATTACAAAACCCAAATGAAAAACCTTGCTAAAATCACATGAAATCAGTAATAGTAATGTTTTTGCTCTCTATCTTTTGTTCCTCACAATTTTTGAATGCTTTCTCTCTCTTGCAAAAATCAATTTTTACAAGTATGATGTATGGATTTTTGGGACCAATCTATAAGGATAGTCGGGCTTCGCCGACTGTTCGGCGACTCACCGATCAACTTTCGTCTCACCTTCATTCTTTACATCTTTGTAGTCCAACCACTATCCTTTTAGGCGAGCCAAATCGGGATCGCCTGTGTATTCTATGATGCGCCTTTTTGCCTTTTAACTTGACCATCAACACTTATCTGGATATCCATTAGTACTTTTGGCGACAAGGTCATCTATCGCCAATGTGATCGACGACACGCCGAGTGGTACTACTTCTCGCCAAAGTTACTCCTAATCCAATCTTAGAGCTCTGTAAATTTAGGTGATAGAGGAGCAACTTGGCGATTCTCCAAGTAATCTCGGCGACCATCAGGTTTGTTTTTCCTCTTCTCTTTTTCAGCTTGCATTGTCCTTGTTGATTATTTCTATCCTAGCTTCGTTCTTCAACCCATATATCTTAAAATCAAGGGTTTTACATTAGTTATTAGCATAAATGGAGCATTCAAGGACATTAAATCTACGCAAAGAAAGCCTTAAATTAGTCCAAATCTCGAACTCATCAACGCCCCCAACTTAAACTTTTGTTTGTCCTTAAGTAAAACTTAAGTTCAGCAGTTCAGAAAGGACTTTCCAAATAGTCCTATAGAAGACGATCATGAATGCACACAACAAGACTCAACTTACTCATGCAAAGATCAATTGTGCACTCAAAGGTTCAAGTTGTGACTCACCATTACCAAAGATCAGGTTCACAATACTTGCTTCAAATGTGAGTTCAAGCTCAACAAAGGTACTCAAATTCCCTCGTACAAAGAATGATTCCATATTCACACACTATTCTTCACCAATTAAAATCTCTGGAATCACATACAACTCTCACACACACAAAGATGAACACATGCATGACTTCACCCATAGATTTGCCCTTATTTTCCAACCAACGTTCATTTCAGTTCACTCAAGATCAAAAAGGTCTTTTCAAGGCTTGTAATAGGGCTGAGTGTAAATGTTTGGTCATTTAGGATCAATGGCTGCTATCCTTATGAAATTTGGTACGAACAACACTTTCTTTCCTTTTCTTCAACATTTTCACTCATGCTCAAAATTTACCCCAGTATTCACTTCTCATGGAATACCGGACACCCCATTTCTTTTGCAACTTTCACCACTTTTTTGTTCTTTTTTTTTTTTTTATTCTTCTTTTATTTTTCTTTTTTTTTTTTTTTTTTATGGAGGGGTTCCATCTTTCTCAAAATCATGGATCAAGGGGGACTTCTTCGCACTTCTTGATTTACCTTCTCTTTTCACCACAACCCTAATTTAGGCTTTTGGCCTAAGTTATCTATTCAGAAAAACCACACTTCATGAGAATTATGGGTAAATGGAAAGAGAGGGGTTACAATTTCATCAAGTTTCTTCCAAGTAAAGGATAAGGCTCAGATGGTGTTCAAGCAAAGTTAACACACTCACAAGGTAGGCCACAAAAGAGGTATAATGTTAAATTATTTCACTCTTCAAAATTATTGCCTAAGATCATTTCAAGAGTTTGCATCACTTAGTCAACCGGACCAACGGGGAAAATTCTAGGTTTCATCACACAAGGTTCACGGTAAGCTCATCACACAAGGCATTGGCACCAATATCAAACAAGACTCCACAGCTTTGCTAGTGTGCAATGTTCATCACAAGAGACTCATTCAACAACGGGCAAGTCACAACGAGATGCAAAAAGTTCACATATCATCTATGCAACTTCATTTGGCCTTATTGTAGCCGCATATTCATTTTTGTTCTATTAAGAGCACTATTCAAGTCATCGATATCGATCATGATCGATACTCAAATTAATAACTTTTTTCAAATGAGCAAGGGACTCACTGACCAAACACACACCCCCACCAAAAGCATTCAACATTATCCCCAATGTGAGTAGAAAACAGATAATACCAACAATGGAAAATAAAGATAAATTATTGATATGTAAACACACACAGAAAGGTGACAATGAATCTCCACTAGGCGCTCATTTGGCGAAAAATTATAACAGACGCCGAACTACTCGATGATTCACCCAATGATCTGGATATCACCATTATTTCTAGTATGCAACACATTCAGGAATGGGTGAAAAGGTGGAATTGAAAGAGTTCGCCGAATCGGTCAGCACTTCGCCTAACGGACTTGCAGCCTCGCCGAATGATCCAGTGGGTCAGGCCATTAGAGCACAGGTAAAAGGGAGGAGAAAGTCATGTCACCCAATTACTTCGGTGAGTCACCGAGTTATAAAGTTTCCCCGCCTACTGTTCTAGTATCTCAACTCTATTTTCAAAGTCCAGAAGGCAAACTAGGTCAGGTCGAACAGCTTCGTCGATCCGCCAATTGAGTCTTCACCTCTCATAATTGTTTGCACCTACAAAATCAGTGCATATTATTTGAAATACTAACACTTGGGTTGCTTCCCAAGAACTGTCTTATTTAACGTCGTGGCACGACGTGGAAATTTTGTCAAGCATCCTCCAGATTCACCACTTCAATCAGAGAAATATCTTGGCATTTGCCGAAATACAACTTCAAGTGTTGCCCATTCACATTGAATGCAGGCCCCTCTTTACCTTAGACTTTAATGGCACCATTTGTGACTAACGTTTCAAAGACACTTCATTCGGTTCTAAGTGTTAACGATCGTAAATCAGTATAAACCCAACTGAATGAGTTGAGGTCGATCCCACAGAGAGTAGCTTTATTTGAATTCGAATATCAAAATATGACTGTGGCCTTTTGCAACCGAACAAACACCACACATAACAATTTTATAAGTCAAATTCCAAGATGTCATTACCAACCAACTTCAACAATCAATAAGGAACAATCAAATGACGAGATAACACTTGGGGAATTGACTAAACAATTGTCAAATTTAACTTAACTGGTGTACATCATTACCGATAACGTTAATTCTTTGCGGGTAGAATGGACTATAAGTAAAGCAATTTTCTCTCGAACAATTACCTTATTTCCGCTGAATTCTCTCGAACTTCAATACTATCTTAGGACGCCCTGTCTACTTTCTCATCAAATATACTCTTTCGATCTAGATACAAAGGTTGAATCTCAAGTCTTACTTTCTCAAGCTGAAAATGTCTTGACCCATTACTAATGATGCCAAATTACTAATTGGCTCTATACTTCTCTCTCGAGCAAGAACAAAACTCTGAACTATATTGCACTAAACATACAATAATGAAGTTAAACCACAATAATAATTTAGACCCACATCAAATTAACACCAATATTTGCTAATTGATGAAACTCATTTAGTCAGATGCAACAATTGGTCACATTATCAAACCCCCAAGGTTACGATTTCAGCCAATCATAACAAATAGATGAAATTCAATACTTGCCAAGTTTTCCATAACTAGGAAAATGAAATTCGAAAGTCAAAATTTAATAATATCTTCTCTATTACCAAATCAAAATGAAAAACCTTGCTAAAATCATTTAGAATCAACAATAGTAATGTTTTTTCTCTCTATCTTTTATTCCTCATAATTTCTGAATGCTTTCTCTCTTGAAACGATCAATTTATACAAATCTGATATGTGGCTTTTTGGGACCAATCGGCGAGGATAGTCGGGCTTTGCCGACTATTCGGCAAGTCACCGATCGACCTTAGTCTCACCTTCATTCTTCACATCGTTTTAGTCTAACCAATGTAATTTTAGGAGATCCAGATTGGGATAGCCGTTTTATTCCGCAATGTGCCTTTTTTCCTTTTAACTCTCCTATCAGCACTTATCTAGATCTCCATCAGTACTTTTGGTGATGAGGTCATCATTCACCAATGTGATCGGTGGCACACCAAGTGCAACTACTTCTCGCCAAAGTTACTTCTAATCCAATCACAGAGCTCAGTAAATTTAGGCAATAGATGAGCAAGTTAGCGATTCGCCAAGTTATCTCGACGACCATCAGGATTGTTTTTCCTCTTCTCTTTTACAGCTTGTGTTGTCTTTGTTGACCATTTCTGTCCTAGCTTCGTTCCTCAACCCATATATCTGAAAATCAAGGGTTTTACATCAGTTATTAGCATAAATAGAGCATTTTAGGACATTACATCTATGCAAACAAAGCCCTAAATGAGTCCAAATCTCAAACTAATCAAGACCAGGTGGTGAGTTCCAGAGACTACCCATTTCGGAGTAAAAATAGGATTCCGTCACTATGTACTTTATGGTAGGTTTGCTTTGGACTTCTAGAGGTTTTGACAACATTGGGTTCATCGTTGATTGATTCACCAAATCAGAACACTTTATTCAATACCAAGAGGTTAGCCCATATCTACATTCGTGAGGTAGTTCATCTTCATGTTCTTCCAATCTCTATTATATCAATAGGGGTGCTTAGTTCACTTCTAGTTGTTGGAGGACTTTCCAGGATGAGGTGGGCACTCGTGTTGACCTTAGCATATCTTTTCACCCATAGACTAATGGTCAGTTGGAGTGTACTATCCATATTCTTGAGGATATGTTGCGGGCTCGTGTTTTAGAGTTTCGAGGTTAGTGGGACTAGTTCTTGCCTTTGGTGGAGTTTGCATACAATAATAACTACCATACTAAAATCTGTATGGCTCTATTTGAGGCTTTATATGATAGGCGTTGTCGCTTTTTAGGTGGTTGGTTTGATTCTACATATCCTAGACCGCATGGTACATACTTGATTCAGGAGACTTTGGAGGAAGTGAGGGATATTCAGGATAGACTTTAGACAGCTTAGAGTAGGCGCAAGAGTTATGCTAATAATAGGAGGCTACCATTGAGATTTTTAGTTGGTGATAGATTTTACCTCCGAATGTCGCCCATGAAGGGCATGATGAGATTTGGGAAGTGGGGCAAGCTTAGCCCCAGATATATTGGGCATTTTGTGATCCTCAAGACAGTTGGAGAGGTTGCATATAAGTTAGCTTTGCCTCCGATATTCTCATCTATCTACCTAGTATTTCATGTTTTGATATTGCACCAATAAGTTCTTGATGAATCACATGTGCTTCAGTATGATGTAGTAGAGTTAGATGATCGTTTGACCTTCGTAGAGGAGCTTATTGCCATTCTTTCCATAGATGAGCGGATATTGTGTTCGAGAGACAGTCCTGTGGTTAAGTTATGTTGGAGACATCATCCAGTTGAGGAGGCTACCCAATAAACTGAGCATGATATGCGGGAGCAATTTCTAGGCTTGTTTGAACCTTTAGGTATGTCTTCACTCTTAATTTTATGGACGAAAGTCCCTTTTAGTAAGGGATGTTATGATGATCTTCAGGTCATTCTATGTTTATGCCTCTTGTTTGTAATTTAGAGCTTTCTTATAGTGACCCCAACACTATAAGAAAAACAACCTCTAAGAATGGGAAATATAGTTTTAGAAAGTTCAAATTTGGTCCTAAATAGTCTATTGAGACAGGAAAAGACTGGTTGCCACCCGTCCTAAAATACTTCTACACTAAAGGTCAATTGGGACGAGTTTCTTTAGCTGGTCGCTGAATGAGTTTAGAGGCGGAATCAAAGCTGGCTGCCAAAATATTTTGAAGATTGTATATCTCGTCCCAAATAGAGGATTTTAATTCTTTGAAAAATAGTCATTTTCTGGTCGTTAAATCCCTTTAGCGACTAGCAACAAACTTTCCCTAATAACTCTTTAGGGACGAGCAACTACCTCGTCCTAGATTACTTTTTCTTGTTGAGCAACCACTTCGTCTTAGATTGTTTCTTCGCGACTAGCAACACCTCATCCTAGATGATCCTTTTTAGGGGCAAGAAGTTTTCCAATCCTCGATGAAACTTTTAGAGACAAGAAACTATCTCGTCTTCGATGAACTTTTAGAGACGAGCAAACTTTTTGGTCTATTACTGACCATCAGCACTTCTGGAACTTCATTTCACAAAATTAGTATAAATTTTATCAACAAATATAAGATTTCTACGGTATTCTCCATATGAAAAGCTGATATAAATATAAAAATAAGTAAATATCCCATGGTGTTAGTTTCAATATTTGTTTAACAAAAAAGAGCTTAGCAAATTAGCAATATCCCGAGCAAAATACTAATGAAATTGTGCATCTTCTAAACTTGCATCTTGACTTGCAGCTTCAATCTTCACAAAAGCACACCGAAATTCACCAAGGGTTATCCAAAAATATTAACAAGCTGCAAGAATATAAAAAAAAATTGAGTAAGAAAACTTTGATAGTGTATCCCAAGTCTAAAATGTCTACAGATTGCATTCAAAATAAATGCATTAAATCCCAAAGAACCGTAAGCCACATAAAATCCCAAAAAACTGTAGATTACATTCACTATGTATAGTTTTGCAGAAAATAAAAGTCGTTCACACACAGTTGTACGAAACTAAAAAAGAAAAGAGGAAAAAGATGTGTGTATGCTAATGTATTTGTATAAAATGGAAACAATACAGATAAAGAAGGATCTAATCTTTTAAACAATTATATTGCTGGCGAAGACACCGTACATCCACCTAAATAGAGTTTTTGATTCGCTGAGGCAGTAATCTTTTAAGCAATTCTATTGCCGATGAAGACGCCGCTGCAGCTACCTAAACAAGTTTTTGATTCGCGAAGGCTGTAATCTTTTAAACAATTCTATTGTCGGCGAAGACGTCGCTGCAGCCGCCTAAACAAAGTTTCTGATTCGCTAAGGCTGTAATCTTTTAAACAATTCTATTGCCGACGAAGACACTGCTGCAGTCGCCTAAACAAAGTTTCTGATTCGCTAAGGCTGTAATCTTTACTAGAATTTATTAAATAGAATTGGTCAACATTCTACTGAAACATCAGTTTTTCCACTTCGTAGGGAGAAGTTTTAGTATTATGTTCATGACATATCCACAAAAATCAATACAATTTTTCATTATCAATCCAACAAACAAAAAAAAACCTAATATGTTTCATGAATCATAACACAAATATGTCAAACAACCACCAGCTAAGAGAAGATAATCACCCAACGAAGTACCTCACAAGTGATTAATTCCTTTAAACAGGCATATAAATAATAATAGAAAATATGATGGAAAGCATGTCAATTATCAATCTAGTGTCTTCCATTTTCAAGAAGGACAATGGATATGTTATTTGTTCATTCCTCTCTTCATTAGTTTCGTAAGAGCGAAGCCATACACTAACTGATTAAACAACTATTTGCAAATATACTTTGGTATATTGTTACTTACTTGATCAGCAAAAGAAGTCAGTGGTCATTCAATTGATTTGGGTAATGTCATATGCAGATTATGTGATTGTTGAGAAGCAAAGAATTCTTGTGTTTTTCTTAATTGTTTCATCTCATCTTCTAAGGTAGACAAGAGATCATTGAAAGATTATCAATTGGTCGACCCAATTATCAAGAGAAAGTTGCATTCATTGCTTACAAGGCACCATAACCTTGGAGAATACATAAAAAGAGATTAAGAAATATGAACGATAAGAAAAAGCATAAGATGCACAAAACATGTGATTCTGTGACCAGTACCTTAAGGAATTACTTGCAGGTAACGACATATTTGGATAAGTTTTAATAAATGAAACCACTTCCCAACTTGCTCTATTTGCCTTAATAGGTAAACAATAGTTCACTTGTAATTTAGAATAGATTTCTTTAGTTGAATAACTCCCTCTATATTGTCTCTGAATATTGTGTTAATTCATATTATGTGAGTGTCTCTGTTCTATAGTAGTTCACTGTTTTGTTTCTTTAGGAAAAGTGATTTCTCTTAGGATGCATTCCCTACATTTTTGGGATCTTATCACACTACAAACTTGAATATACTTCAAAAAAATTAACCAGCTAATCTGAGAGAAGAAGAGTAATTCAAACAAGTAATGTAACTCGAACAAATCAGATATACAAAAGAAGAAAAAGCCAGCTCCCAAAAGAGGAGGCTTACCTAAGATTCGAACAGAAAAAAATAGTAATTCAGTTACACAAAAATGGAAGAGTATATGTTGCAACTATTAGAATGTACCTTGAAAATTCTCAAGTTTACTGTTTCAACCTACTATGAACAATATATACAAGAGGCAATTTGCATCAGATCTATTATACTTCTTTCATCCTTCATTAGATTGAGTAAATTTCAAAGTAAAAATATGATCGATGATTTAGGAAGACACTATACACTATGATATAAGAAAGAGAATCAACAAATCAGATTTAGAGAAGAAAAAAAAAACAACTCGCAAAAGAGGAGAAATAACTGAGATACAAGTAAACAGAAATAAGAGATAGATCCCCTTCATTTTTTGGAGCATAACACACCATAAATTTGAATTTCTTTTACAAATAATGATCAGAAGCTAGTGTGAGCGAACAAAAGTAACATAAAAAAGATGAGTTATAACTCGAACAAAACAAACAATAAATCAGCTTTATAGAAAGAAACAAATACACTAGAAGAAGTGGAGTAATACTTGAGATTTGAGAGAATAGAAGATAAAGAATGAGTTGAGATCGATGCTAGGAAGACCTGTCCTTTCTTTGTCCTGAAAAAACACAGATGAAACACTGAAACCAAGTTGTTGTGTCTGCTTCTAGGCAGACATGTGCTTTCTCTATTTTGATAAATCAAAGATTTTCAATTAAGAGCTCCTCTTAGATTTATAGAAGAAAAAAACAACTCGCAAAGAAGAGAAATAACTGAGATATAACTATTAAGAAATAAGAGAACCTGTTAGAATAACTCAACTCTATTTCGTTTTACATATTTTATTAGTTTCAGATACAAAAAAAAAAAAAACTATCAATTTTTCACTTTTCCAATAGTAACATACAACAATCAGTTCTCTCACTTGCTCTGGAAGGCTTAAAAGCATAAAAAATATTTACTTGTAATTCATAATGGATTTCTCAACCTTAACACAGCACTCTCGATATTGATCATATTGTTTTAGCTCGTCTAGTTGTGAATGCCTCTTTTCAAGTTTAGTTCACTATTTTCTTAACCTTTAGGAACACTTGATTCTTTAAGGATATATCCCCTTCATTTTTGGGATCATAACACACTATAAAACTGAATTTTTTTTTTACAAATAATGTCAGCAACTAGTGTGAGAGAACAAAAGTAACTTAAACAAGAAGAGTTATAACTTGAACAAAACACACAACAAATCGGCTTAATTGAAGAAGACAAATAAACTGGAAGAAGTGGAGTAATACTAGAGAATCGAGTGAATAAAAGATGGAGATTGTGTTGAGATCGGTGCTAGGTATAGACCTGTACTTTCTTTGTTCTGTAAAACTGAAACAAGTTGTTGTGTCTGCTTCTGGGCAGACCTGTGCTTTCTTCATTTTGAGAAAATAAGGATTTTTAGTTGAGAGCTACTCTTAGATTTAGAGAAGAAAAAAACAACTTGCAAAGAGGAGAAATAACTGAGATACAACTAGAAAGAAATAAGAGAACCAGTTAGAATAATGCAACTTTATTTTGTTTTACATCTTTTATTAGTTTCAGAACCAAACAAAACTATCAATTTTTCACTTTTCCAATTGTAACATACATGAATCAGTTTTCTCACTTGCTCTGGTAGGCTTAAAAGCTTAAAAACAATTAACTTGTAATTCATAACGGATTTCTCAACTTGAACACAACTCTCTCGATATTGATCATATTAATTGTTTTAGCTCGTCTAGTTGTTAGTGCCGATTTTCAAATTTAGTTCACTATTTTCTTAACCTTGAGGAACCCTCAGTTCTTTAAGGATATATCCCCTTTAATTTTGGGATCACAACACACTATAAAACTGAATCTGTTTTTTACAAATACTGATCAGCAGCTAGTGTGAGAGAACAAAAGTAACTTAAACAAGAAGAGTTATAACTTGAACAAAACACACAACAAATCGGCTTCATCGAAGGAGATAAATAAACTGGAAGAAGTGGAGTAATACCTGAGATTTGATTGAATAGAAGATGGAGATTTAGTTGAGATCGGTGCTAGGTAGACCTGTACTTTCTTTGTTCTATAAAACCACATATGAATGACTGAAACAATTTTCTACGTCTGCTTCTAGGCAGACCTATGCTTTCTCTATATTAAGAAAACAATGATTTTCAGTTGAGAGCTGCTCTTAGATCGTTGTATTATGAAGATCGTTGTTAGGAAAATCGCTGCTAGGGTTCTATTTCACGTTAAGTATTGAGAAATAGAGGTCTTTTATTTATTTTTTCCTTTTAGAATTTTAATCACTAATGGACATTTTGGCCCCTAGTTTTGGTGAAAAAAGATTTTTTTTTTTTTTTAACATTTCAATACTTTCCCACCTTAATAAATTTCTCAAGACCCCAAAATTTTAAATTGGGACCAGTTTATACTTTCTTTAGAGACCACATTTAGTACCTTCACAATAACTCAAGAAATTAAAGACCGGATTAAAATCTCGTCCCAATAAATACACCTTTAAAGACAAGATTATTAACTCGTCCCTAAATATTGGTCTTAAATAAACCTTTTTCTTGTAGTGCAAGTCATTTATGACTTTGTAGGACTGACAGTTCAGTCCCCTGGTGTTCATTTGATTTTTATGCGAGTTTTAGTGCTTTGGGAGCTTTTGAAACTAGAACCATAATCTTTTATTAGAAGTTCCGAGAGATGACCTCATAATCAATTCTGAGGATTCCCTCGACTCCAGAAGGGTCATTTTTAGGCTAGTAGCATAGTCTGCATGCCTCTTGAGGCTTATAGTATGATTATGTTCAATTATGTATTTTGAAATTCAAGTTGAAGCCTAAGTTTGACTTTAGTCAACATTTTGAGTAAACGAGCTTAGATGAGAATTTTGTCAACACGATTAGCTCTGAAATGTCGAGTTTACCTAGAATGACCCTTCATTTAGGTCTTGATTCTTCCAAGCTAATTCCTAGGCCCTTTTTGGAATTTGGCTTAAAAAATTGGATGTGGGACCTAATTTTCATCGAGAAGACCTCGAATGTAACTGTTGATGGTTCTGTTGAGTCTAGAATGTTGATTTTGATGGGGTATCATAGTTCGTTTGCACTCATGGGGTTCTGAATGAGTCTTGAGCACCTTGTTGAAGTTTTGGGGCCTTAGCACTTTTGTTGTCAACTGAGGCACGCCCACGTTTGGAGACGGCAGGCATGTTCGTGGACAGCATCTGGCATGCAATTTCACCCGTTCACCCCATGTTCATGCCGGTTAGCCGTCCAGCCTATTTAAGACTTGTCATGATAAGCCCGCGTGATAAATTTAGAATTACAATTTCTCCTTAATTTTAACTCCGATTTTGGTGAATCAAAGTTCCATGTGCTCGCTATTGTTGGGGCTAAGTAGTGGAATAAATGCATTGTGTCGGTCACACTCTTTTAGATGTAAAAATTATGTGAAAGCTTCTGCCTTCTCACTTTTAATTTGAGTTTTTGTTGTGTTTTTGTGTTAGCTGAATTTCGAGCCTCAAACTTTGTTCTATTTTGTTAGGTAACTTCATGGCATAGATTAGTACCTTTTGATGGAGTAAATTCCATTATTTCCAGCATAGGTTCCACGATTATCCTTTGACTCTAAAAACTGGTTTTCCCCGTTTTGGGTGATTGGCCTACAAGTAGGTTACTGCTTCCTTTCTAAACTAAGCATGAATGTTTAAATTCATGATGATGATTATGAATTAGGGGCGGCTACCTACTTATTTTTTATTTTATTCTTGGAAACCATGATCTAGAATTGATTAATATTGTTTCGAGGGTAGTACAATGTTGGTGGAGAGTTGTATATGTGTTGTAGCATGTTATGTTACTTGTTTGATTACTTGTTTTTGGAGCATGTTTTGGCCTTAGTCTAGGATAGACTAGTGTTGCCTTCAACCCATGCACCTTGTGACTATGGTATGTCTCTAACATCGTTTAGGATGGACTAGGTCCTTGTACACTGGAATAGCAGACTTAGTCTGATCATGTGAGCCTTAGCTTAGGTATTTGTATTGCTTATTAGCCTTTCAGTCTATTCTCCCTCTTTTTGTGCCTCCGATGTGTTACCAAAGATTGTGTACTTTCTCTGGATTGGAGTGCTTTTGGCTTATAGACTTTTGTGACATTTTTGGGAGTGGACATTGATCCATGGTGGCTTTGAGCCTACTTGAGATCCTATTCGAAGTCAATACTCCCTGTACACTCTTGCTAGTTGGGAGGATGATGTCCCTGGGAGTGGGCTGGCGGACTGGGCAGCCTGGATGTATGAGATCCTCTACGGAGTTGACACGCCCCCGAGGTAGTCTTGTTAGTTGGGTAGTTGATGCCCTTGGAGTGGATTGTATAATTAGGCGGCCTTGGTTTAAAGTCATTCTTACTAGTTAGGTAGGAAGTTGACTGGTTGAATTGATTGTCAGTCTTGCTATTTGGGCTAGGATTTGATTGGTTCTTGAATTTGAATCTTGATTACTCTTCTTTCTTGTAGACTTAGTTATTCTGTGTACCTCTTGGGCTTATGGGGATCCGTTTGGATTTTATTTAAACTTGAGCAAGAATGTCCATCTAGGCTTATGGGGTTCAGTTAGGTTTAATTTAGTTGTACTACGATTTACTTTTAGTATCCTCGTGTGCCTTCTTTTCATGTCCATTTGGCTTCAGTATGTGTATAGATTCAATCTATTTTTATTGTCTTTACCTTTCTTGCTTGGTTGGCCTATGATGCCTACTATGTACCTTGTTTTGGTACTTATGCTACACTTTGCATTTTCTTGTGATTCAAGTCCTAGTGCCAGCTACAAGCGGTGATCGTTCGTGTCATTTTTTTCAGCTTGGGGATATCGGAGACATGGGTGAGCATTTGGTGCCCTGGATCAACCTGTCTCCTTTTGTATATATGTTAGCTTGTCCTTTGCCGTTGAGATGGCTTGTTGTGGTCCACATTTTAGACTTGTATTTATTCTTGTTAGATAGCTTTGTACTCGTGACTTCCAAGTGTTGGGAGGGTATCTATTGTATATAGTTTTGGTGCTTTCCGTTTCTTCCTTTTCTTATTGTTAGTATTATTTTTCTGTATAGTTTTACCCTTGTACTCACTACTTGTCGTTTTGAGTATGGTTTGACTTACCTACTGGTGGGTTTTAATAGGTGCTATCATGGATCAGGGAGTTGCGTCTTGACAGGGCATGGATGGTATTCGAAAGTTTTTAAACCATAATTTCGATATTCGGTTTTTAAAACATTATCATTATCATACCAATTGAATTTGGTATGGTTCAATATTTTGAAGTTCATTTTTTGTATGCCATGGTTTGGTAAATCAGTAATCAACTTCAACTAATATATACTCGTATAATTGAGTATTATGACTTCGACAATTGAAAAAAGGCCTCAACTGTATCATATTAACACATTACACATGTAGAAATATATTTTCAAAATAAAGTACAACTTTTTTTGTTAATCATAACATTTTAAATACATTTTATTCAAAATATAGTTAAAGTTTCAACTTCTAAACTTTTAGTTTATACTAATACTAGGTTTCATAGTTGTTAGTATTTTAATAATAATAATAATAATAATAATAATAATAATATATATATATATATATATATATATATATATATATATATTTGTGTGTGTGTTATTTATGTAACTATATACTTCACTATGGTATTCGGTATTTTGGTATGTTATTTTTAAATATCAAATATGATACCGAATACCAACAAAAATAAAATGTATACCATATACCATACCAAATAACATAATACTAAAACCATGGTATTAAAATTTTTTGTATTGTATGGTAATTCGGTATATTCCATACTATGTCCACCCCTATTAGAACTAGTCTTCTCATCATCAAGGACAATCTTTTTTTCGTTAGCCAGCCGCATAAATCTATTCTTGAAAACAAAACATTTTTCAAGTGAGTCACTCACAAGTCTATGATAGTTGCAATAATTTGGGTCAAAAGTTTTTCCAACTCCATTAGGTCACTTTATCTTTGGAAACTCAATGAGCTTTAACTCAAACAACTCATCAAAAATCTTAGAAACCTTAGAATCCAATAAGGGGTATTCCTTTTCTTACATCTCCCTTAGGGTCAACTTTTGATTTGAACGCGCTTGGAAAGTCGCTTTCACACTTTGCTTCTTGCTTTCCTTCGTAGTGAACTTTACAGGAGACACATTGACATTCATGAATTCTTTGTTGTGATTCTAGGCACAAATACACACATAGAAACGTATCTATACATGCCAAGCCTATGTGGCTGGAAACTGGAAGCAGCAGAAAGAAACCCAGAATATTGTGTCCACAATAGCCTTTATAAGTGCCATAAGCACTAGTCCAGACAAGGCCCCGATTATACCCGAACTGTATATCAAAAGTAAACATCATATGAAAGCTCCAGGAAGAGGTAGAGCTTACCAACTCATAATCGAATATGAATCCTAGTGGAGGGGTCAATTAGAATCCCTACCTGGACCTGCACGCATGAAACAAAAATGCAGTGTCCCCAGGCAATGGGACGTCAGTACGGATAAAAATGTACTAGTATGTAAGGGGGAAAATAGATTCATAAATAGCTACTATAAAAAGAGTAATAAAGATACAACCTGAAACGGAAACTCTGATAGCCTCCATGGATGACATCCTACCTTATATGAATTAAATATGCATAGTATCCTTACATAATCGTATGTCGTGAATACATATATATAGATCCAAACACATGTCATACCCAACCAAGTGCTAGCAATGGTGATGCCTTCCGGTAGCGAACCGGCATCATATTCGCCAAACTTGTGGCCATATGTGTCTCATACGTATAAATATAGGAAATAGGCCCCATATTGAAGTAGCATGCATAGCATGTAATGTCAAGGATTCGTAATGCATTTGTGTTACCTAAATCAGGTTGCCAATCTTGGCTCGTTGGTACTCTTATCCTCATAATTTTGTAATCACTTTGGTATCACATATAAATATCTCGTATAACCATATACTTATCAATTAAGCTAGAACACTTAATTAAAATTAAGAAAGGTAACTTAAACCTGAGAATGTTCATAAAGAACTTAAGGTGCTTCACCTAGTTTTTATATATGTTCCCTTAGTAGTTTCGAAAATAAAGTATTTCAAAAAAAAAAAAAAGCATGTCCTTTCGTAGTTTAAACATACGAGTTACATTTAAGAGTTTCAAAAATCGACATATTATTTTTAAGTTTTTCAAAAAAGAAGAAAGTAGCAAGGAAGGAGCGCTGATTCCAAACTCTTAATGTTCCTCCCTAATATTTCTAAGTTATAACACCTAAAGAAGAAGAAGAATATATACACACGAACCTACAGTCAAGGGAATCGAAAAAAATGATACATAGACGCCGAGTAACCTATATAACCGAACGAGTGGAATATCAACGTAATTGAGTCACAAAAATACATCAGCTGCAATCCCAATGCCTTCCACAGAAGGTCTTTTTAACAATAGAATAGTAAAACAACCTTTAATGATTTAGGATTCTAAAATTCATGCTCAAAGAAATTAACGCTTAGCCTTAACATACCTCAATTCTGGGTCTTTTAGTATTAATACAGACTACACCCCTTCCTTAGAGTATGTAAGTAACACCCGAAAAACTAGTAGGAGAAACTAGAGCCTTATGTGAGAGTTTTAGAGTTGGATGTGTGAGTTAATGTTGTAAAATGGCTTTTTGAATTTAGGGTGAGGGTTTTTTAGGTTAAACATCAAGGTACGACTCCCCAAGGACCAACCAAAGGGTCCTTGAGGAGGACCCTAAAGTCTAACCCCAAAGCTGCCCCAAATCCACCCAAGCTGCCAAAATGAGGTGACCTACGGATGGGACCTACGGGGCGTAGGTCCATCCACGCCTTGTGTGGGAGGCTCATAGGTCAAGACCCCAAGTTAGGGGTTTCAGACCACCACCCACGACATGTAGGATGGGGCGTAGACCCACCCACGGTCCGTGGGTCATGGGCGTAGGTGTAGCCTGCACTTTTACTCATGTTCGGCCAAGGTAAGTTGGTTTTAGGTAATTCCTAATTTAATTAGTTTAATGTGGAGTCATTTTAATTCATTTTAATAGACTTAAATAATTACTTTTAAACCATTAACTAACCTATTTACTTCATAATTCCCAAGACCCGGAAACATAACCAACTTTACCCACAAAAATACTCTCTCAAAAACCTCCATTGGAGAAGAAGAAGAAGTTGAAGTCTAAGGCACAAGAACTCATCTTTTCTACCCAAATTCGTGAGGAATCTTCATATAAGGTATGGTAGTTTTGATTCATGGTTAGCTTTTCATCCATAATGTCCTCAAACTCTCAATTTCAAAGTAGAAAAGTCTCCAAAACCTAGGGTTTTCACTCCAAGCCATAGATCCTTTCTAAAAACGTTTTTATGATTTAATTATCTTATATTATTGTTTAGTTGCTGTTTTGTGGTGGTTTTATGATAAAGTCTTCCATGAATCCATGAATTACCCTAATATCCCAAATTGGATCGTAAAGTGTGGGTGTTGATTGGTATTTGTAGAATGTTATAGAATCATGAATATAATGAATTGATTGCTTGAATTATGTATTGATTAAGGAATTTCTATAGTTTTGATGTTGAACTTCCTCCAAGATCCCATGAACCCCCATGTCCCCAATGTGTGACTATGTGATATGGGTGAGTTGTGGTGAGATGAATTTTATGAGATTATCTTGTAGTAGCTTAGTTATTTGAATCATGTTACCATTGATATCTAATGTATCAATTCTAGATAGATTGGTTGAATGGCAAAACTTGAGAATTTTGCTATGTTTATGAGACTCGTGTGTATACAATTAGATTGCTTTGAGAGTAAAGTGCTTATATTATGATATAATTGTGGTGTTGATTGGATGATTATCCTCATGTACACACTTAGGTATGAATGGCATATAATGTTAAAGGTTTGTCACATATAGTGATTCTAAGGGTTGAAGACTAGTCTCCCCTAATAAATTTAGGAGCTTTAGCATGAGTTGTTGGATTGAGTGTCAAGACATGAGTTGTTGGATTGAGTGTCAAGACATTCTTCCTTAATTATCAATTCAAGTCAAGACTTAATCTAAACACAATGGTAATTATGCTTAGCACCGAACGGATATGTATATGAGATATAAGTTATACGATAGTTTAGTCCGACTTCCCCTTGAAAGCTTTTACACTAGTTGAGTCCGGCTTTCTAAATGGGTTCCTTTTACACTAGTTCAATCCGGGTTCCCAAAGTAGTTATCTCATGAGATGGAAACCTTCTACATTAGTTGAGTCTGGGTTTTTAGTAGCAATCTCCTTATCCCATAACTATGTGACCACATAGGTTACTTAGATACTGGTTTCACCCAAGCTAAAAGTATAGTCTACCCTCGGCAAGTAGAGAAACCCCTTTTCGGTGTGGGGGAAACACCGAATTCCATGAATAATCTCTCATGGTCTATGCCGATTAAAGTTAACTCCCACAAGGTCAAGTTTAGGATGAACTATGGCTATTCAAGAAGTACTACTTTGGGTGGGGGTATGGGACTTCATCCATGCATTGCACGAATATGCTTTGAGAGTAGTTATGGTAGATTCCTATTTTGTCATGATTATTCATGTAGTGAATATGCTTGTGACTAGATGGCAATTGCATTAGATGTTAAGGCTACTTGTAATGTTGTATGCTAACTTGCATCATTGCCAAGGGTTTCTTTCCTTGATATGGTTGACTAAAGATGAATGTTTCCTTGTCTATGAGAAATAGGCTAAAGGTGATATTAAATGATGGTAAACATGAATGAGGATCTAAAGTGACTTGCTTGGTATGGGTGGGATTATGGGGTCTTATCCATGCATTGCACAAGCTTGCCTTGAGGTAGCTCATGAAGTGTTTCTCTCATGTCACACTAAAACTAGATTGTATTGGCTATGTATATGTTCCTAATGATATTTCTTATACTCACTAGTTGGGATTGTTATCTATCATGATATAGTATATGCCTTATTATGATGTCTCTTATGCTTATGACTTGTGTTTTGACACTACTTTCTAAATGATGGTTTAAATTAGCAAAGTGCATGCATTCAACTAAAATGTCCCATTTAGCATGTTTACAGAGGTTTTTATGCATGGCTATCATACTTAGTGCATTTTTGTACTAACCCATATTTCTTCTACATTTTTCACAAAGTGTAGGGTTTGGCGATTTCGACTTCCATCTTCGTGGCTAAGATCATAGTAGATCAAGAAGAAGAAGCTTGGTAAGTCCTCATAGTAATCGATGGCTAGACCATTATGTCCTTTGAGTCTTTTCTTATGTTTTAGACTTTTGTAAGGGCTATGTCCCGAAGATTGTATTCAAATGTTATAGATGGTTTGAGACATAATGTTGTAGACTCCCACTTATTTTTATAAAAGACTTTGATTGTAAAGAAAAGTTTTAAATTTCTGCACTATTTCCTATGTTCTTATGTTATGATATGCTATGAGGCTTGTCTGAGGCTTTTCAAAGTCTTTTACGTCGTGTCACATCTAGGGGACAGCCTTGGGTCGTGACAATGTAATCTACATGAAATCATGTCACACAACCATTACAGGCAGAATATTAACACGTCAGTGTCAAAGTAGCAATTTAGAGCTTACTAGTAGAGTAATTAGCTCACCAGACCCATTGTAAATGTATGCTTCATAACCTTTTCTTCTCCAAATTAAAACTCCAAATTAATGACGTAACATACATTTTTGCAGCAGATATTAACAAGTGGAGGCCTACGCTATAGTCAACAACAACCAAATAGAGTATGCCTGCACAATAATAAAAACTCCGCATATCGCCACACCCCTCCTTTCCAACCACAAATTAACCACAACCAAATACAAACCATGAGTCTTCAAACCATTAAAGCCAGAAAAAATATATGTGATACAATCCTATAATTGTCCAATATACCAATAATAACTCAAACTTACGGCTTCCAATCACCATCCTGTGAGTTCATCCAATAATTACGTTTGAAATCATGTATTTCTCTTAATAATAAATAAGAGAATAAAAGGGAAGGACATTAACTTAAAATTGATGGATTTTATAGTATTGTGGCATGCCTCCTCAATTACAAAGAGTCTCCTCAAACACAAGACATTGAACCAAGAAGAAGTCATTTGAAAATCGCAATGCAATAAAAGAACCAACGTTACACTTATTTAACTTACAATTAATTACCCATCTATATTTCTTCTTGTCTTCCAGACTTATATCAACAACAAACACACACAAACAAATAATTTCCAAAAAAATCCAGCAACAACAACATCATAAAATACTTCAAAAACAGCCCAACATCACATAACTATCAAAATACGATTTTCCAGCCGTCTATTCATTTTCTTGCTTATATAGCATAGTTATAACTTGGAATCACACAATAAAATGAAGGGTGAGAATTATTACCTCCAAACAGCAGCAGCAACACCTAAAAACGAGACTCCTTCACCACGAAGAATCCTTCAAATCACAACCAACGAGGAGGAAAGAATAACATAATCTCTATGAACATTCCGAGAGTGAAACCACGTTGAAATCTAGTAGATATTTGCTTGGATAAAGGGGAATCTTTAGAGAGGATTTATGATTGTTTTTCTTACTATTTGGTAAAAAAAAATTGAGTTTAAACGAAGTGAAACCAAATCTTATATAGCTAAACCGACATAGGGGCGAGGGACCCACCTTCAATGCCTGCTTGTGCAGTCTCACTAAAATCTGAATATCTCTCAATTTTGAAGTCGTATGTACAAATTGTTCAGTGTGTTGGAAAGCAGACTCGTAGTCCTTTGATTTAGTATATTGGGGTTCTTCTAAAGATTTATAGATTGGGAGAAAAGATCCAATACATTTTACCCAACTCGGAAAATTTATCAAAGAAACTTACTCTAACTTTTGCCGACTTTTTATTTCCCAACTTGCATGACTTCAAAACTTAACTTACAATCATTAAGCAACTATATCACCTTATAAAGCATCCTTATTATCGCACAATACACTATTTGTCTTACCCCAAAGGTACTGGATAACTTGAACTTTCCAAACGGGTGAGGTGTTAGAAGAGACATTCGTTAACTCAAACTTGTTTAAGGGCATCTTTGACCCATAACATTAGTATAATTCTTTGATTTTTTTTCTCCCTTTTCAATCTTATTCTCATAAAATTATACACCAATTCATAAGCCTCATACA
Source organism: Solanum bulbocastanum (assembly GCA_037074985.1). Lineage (NCBI taxonomy): Eukaryota > Viridiplantae > Streptophyta > Magnoliopsida > Solanales > Solanaceae > Solanum > Solanum bulbocastanum. The sequence goes on from CM073601.1 coordinate 14,362,040, forward strand.
CTTATGCAATGATACGCATAGTATGCGAAAGAACCACGGGGTCTCACATTTCTCCATCAATTTATGAAATCAATTATTGGCTCATCCTTCCTTTGGTGAATATTTGTGAGTTCTACCATGATCACTATATGTTTTGTGTTATAGAAGAGATTGGGAAACTCATTCTCTAGCTGCTCCAAACTATTAATAGAATTAGGCTCGAGATCCGTGTGCCAATCAAAGGTATATCCTTTTATAGAGTGGACGAACTACTTAGGAAGATGGTCCCCATAGGTTCCAGCATTATTACATGTCTCCACAAAGTGTGCAACATGTCGCTTCATATTTCCTTTTACCCTCGAACTGTTGTAAATTTGGAAGGTTGAAGATTAGCAGACATTTTGAAGTTATCAATTCTTGCAGTGTATGGCTTGGCATACATATGAGAAGACTTGGTGGAGACTTCATAATTATCTTTTATTGTCCAATTTGATGAACTTCTTCAAGTGATCAAGTGGGATAATTCCCTTAAAAAAAACTGGTATCTCATTGAAAAGTGGTGCTTGCTTTGCAGGATTCTCGATCTCTTGAACTTCAACACTCTTTCCAGGTGCATGGCCAGTTCTCCATATAAAAATCCTTCCATCCTATCCTTAAACTTATCAATTTGAGACTCTTAGTTGTATACATGCTTTCTCAATCTTTCAACCAACTTTGTCAAATTTGCAAGTTATTCCTCAATGGATGAAGCAACATTTACCATTGCTTGCATGATTATTGGGCACGTAGGAGAGTAGCAAGGATTGTTACGCATGTTGATACTCAATTAACTCATATTATGTGATGCTTGTGGATAGGATTCATTGGTTGAATCGTATTTCTCCATTGTGGTAAGGTTCTTGGAACCAGATTGTTCAAGTAGAGTTAAGGTCTTCTTGATCATTTCAGCAACACATGTTTCCTCCTTATAAAGCATTTGTGGAGGACCTTTACCAATTTTTGGTCGAAGATCCAAACATAGGAGTTGGTGTATATGAGACTTGATTTTTTTTGTCACAGCATAGTGGACTTGCTCCTCGTAATAGCTCTAAAACTTTCGAAGGTAGCACCAAAGATTCCATCAACTTCAGTAGGGAACTTAGAGTTAGCAAACTTAGAGGCAGTTGATTGAGGTTAAGGGAAAACAAGATAGTGATCCTATATTATTTTAGTCAGAAGGTGAGGTTCAACAGTAGATAGAAGAGGTTTTCTCCCAAAGGGGAGATGGTCGTGTATGTGTTCCTAAGGTGAATGAGTAGGTGAAGCAGGCTTGATTCAATCAAATTTAGTTTACGAAACTATGGAAAAAAGTTCAACTCAATAAAAATAGACTCAAGATAGAAATCTTATGCAGATGTAAAGAGAAGGAACTTAGAGTTTGAGATAGTAGATTAGATTTTCCTGAAAGTATCACCCATGAAGGGGGTGATGAGATTTGACAGACTTGGAGGAGTCAACCCGTAGAGGGAGCTACTTGGGAAGCAGAAGCAGCCATGAAGGCCAAGTATCCTCATCTCTTTTCTTCCAATTTCATTACAACTTGAGATAATAGTGTCCTTCCAGTCTTTCAAGTTTCTCATGCATAAATTCAGTCTAAGTACCATATTCCTTTAGTTGTTCTTGCATTTTCAGCATATTTGCATGTTCTTGGAACTTAGTTCAGTCAGATATCAATTTTTAGTACTTAGTTGTATGGATTGTAGCTCATTCCCTCCATATCCAACTAGTTTAGACTTCATTTAAGGATGAATGTTCCCAAGGGGGTGATATTGTAACACCTAAGATCTCAAAACAAAGAAAATCCTAGTTTTCAAAAAATCTGGTGCAATACCAACAAAACCATCCACAGACCGTAGGGAGGACCACGGACCGTAGGTGGGATTTCGTCGTTAAGGCCCAAGTCTTAATAATCTCTGATCCCACCCACGGTCGACCAGTACGGTCCGTGGTTGGACCTACAGACTGTAGTTCTAACCGTAGGTCAGGGTCAGCAGCCAGTTAGAGGGAAATTATTGTTGGTTTAACTTCAAATGGTCATAACCAACCCTTATCACAAAAGGAATTTAGGTGACCCATGACCTACAAAATGATAGATAATTTAACTCTTTTCAACGCCACCGAGTTTGCTAAAATCCCATCTCTGAGTAAAAAGTTATGCTCATTTTAGTGAAGCTTTGTTAGGCAGTTGACCGACGAACCCAAACGACAGCCGGTAGGTCAAATGACGAACCGTCATTCCCTCTGTGGATGGACTTGCCAGAATTAAGTTAGGGTCGTTCTGGTCCTTTCGCCTATGTGTTGGGCACCTAAACCGCATCGTTTAACCCCTAAACTACGTCGGTTTACTCAGATTAAGCCTACTAACCTAGTCTGAACATAACCAAAACATTTATTCACTAAATATTCATCAAACTAAAGCAAAAGGAGAAGAAGCCGATGACCAAGCCCTCCCCAAGAACGCAATAAGTTTTCTTTAGTTCCAGCCCCGAAATCAAAAGATTTCTCCATGAATTTCGTCACCATGTATGTGGGATTTCACTTGTGTTTTCCTTTCATCCACTAGATCCCTAGAATTTAGTCAAATTATTGATTCCTATATCTTGCTTAGACATAGGGTTTCTAAAACCTTACATACTAGTTGTGATTTAGCTTTTGGAATATTTCTAATCAGATTATCATGTTTTTGTGGAATTGTGATTTAGTTCTTTGCATGAAACTCAGAACCTTAGTTGTGTAGATTCTCTTAATTTATGAATTACACATGCTACGTCAGTTAACCAAATGTACATGCTCCAGTTTTGAACATCACATTATCAGTATATTTCAGCATGAACCCTATTTAGAGTTATGAATCTTGAGAAGCTTTTTAAAGCCAACACATGAGTTTTAAACTAAGTTTTTGGAGAAAGTTAAGATGAGTTTAGAGAAAGATCTTCTAAAACATGATTAGTATGCCAATCGAGTAGGCAATTAATGTATAAGAAGTATGTTATCTAGATATACCATCAATTTTTATGCAGTATGACTTCCCGAGTCATCAATCATCATAGTATACTATGATTTTGAATTGTTTTTGTGAAAGAGTTTTCAAGTTAGAGTGTCTGCATGTCAGTATTTTGAGTTGTTCAGTATTTCAGTATTTTAGTCATAATGTATCATATACATACTCCAGTTGGGAGTACATACATCAGTTAAGAATGTTTCATTATCAGTACTTAATGTTGCATTTTCAATTAGCATGTTAGAATCTCGAGCTATCCAGTTTACTTCAGTTATGTTATAATTTACATATATTCAGTTGGGAGTAGAATTAATACTGAGTGGACAAGGGTTGTCACCCTCAAATTCCTAGAACTACGTGCCTCTGTAGGCTGTAAGTCCCCTCTATGAGCATCAATTTAGTGATCACGCCAGTCATGCCTCTATACCTCTGGCAGGGTATATTGGGTCCTCTCGATAGGGCGTATACATCGCACTCCATATTTAACTCATGTGGTTTTATATCGGTTATTAGTTGCTCTCATAGTTTGATTCTAGTACATTGATTGGGGTACCACTTACAGTTCAGTATTTAGTTTCAGCACGTATAAACTTGGTCATTGTATTCAGTTTAGTTCATATTCAGTATCTCTAGTATATTCATCATATTCATCTTATATCATTGCTCAGTTATATTCTTTGTTCAGTTATGTATATTATTCATCTTTACTCTATCCTGCATGCTCAGTACCTATCAAGTACCGATGCATACTCTGCGTTACATCTCCTTGTGATGTAGGTTTAGGTCTCAGCATTTAGATCACACATAGATCGATTCCCGATCTCCATTTCAGAAGCATCAGTGATGAGTCCTCATTCTTCGAGGATGATTGACATTATTATCTTTCTACTTTAATTTTTTAGTTTCAGTTTTGCTAGATTTAGCTGGGGCATGTCCTAGCATCTCAAGTCAGTTAGAGGCTTTATTTCAGACATAATACTAGATTCAATTTTAGTTTTGAGTTTGATCCTCTAGTTGTTATTAAACTCACAGCCTTTTATATATTCAAATTAGTATTAGGTATTCCCCACTTTTAGTTATCATTGTTTAAGCTTCCGCATAGTATATTTATTCGTTAATCTTTTAGTATGCTTATAATATGAGAGTTAAGGGTTAACATGGGGTCACTTGTGATTCTAGGTCCTTTGTCCGCGCCTGGGGTAGCTTCGAGGCATGAAAAATTAGGAAGGAGAAAAAATTCCATAATAAAAACATCTATTTCATTGTTTCGCATGAAGATCAACTACAATATTAATGATGTTATCATGACTATTTTGTCCTAAATCAATTATAGTACGTAGTGTTGTTGCTGATTCACTTAGCAAGAAAATGTTCCATCTCCTTGAAGACACACTCTAGCCACCCGACAAGCCATTTTGCTTGATATAACATCCCACAATCCATCACTCGCAAGAATCAAGCACTCATCATCTACATTATTTTTTACAAAGGTAATCTCATGCTTAGATATCACATAGGGCTTCAAATAATTGTATCTTGTTTGAGACAAGTAGTTGAATATCTATAACATTTAGTAGTTGAATCCCTATAACTACTAGTAAATTTTTATGTTATTTTTTCTTATTACAAGGAGGAAACAATTATTTGAAGCCCTATGTCATATCTAAGCCAGAGATTGCTTTTGTAAAAAGAAATGTAGATGATGAGTGCTTGATTCTTGCGAGTGATGGCTTATAAGATGTTGTATCAAGCGAAACGGCATGTTGGGTGGCTAGAGTGTGTCTTCAAGGAGATGCAATTTTTTTTTGCAAAGTGAATCAGTTGCATTGCTACTTAAGTTTCTACGGGATAGAATATTCATGATAACATCAGCGTTATTATAGTTGATTAGACGATAAATCAGGAAAAAGGAGAAAGTCCATAGTACAAAGATCTACTTCCCAATTTCTCATCAAATCAACTACAATAGTGCTGATATTATCATGACTATTCCATCCCATAGAAATTTGAGTACGTAGTGTTGTTGCTAATTCACTTTGCGGAAAAAATATTGCATCTCCTTGAAGACAAACTCTAGCCACCCAACACATCGTTTCGCTTGATACAATATCCCACAAGCCATTACTTGCAAGAATAAAGCACCCATCATCTATGTTCCTTTTTACAAAGGTAATCTGAGGCTTAGATATAGACACATGACTTCAAATAAGTGTATCCTCTTTGTAACAAGTAGTGGAATCCCTATATTATTTAGATACTAGTGGTTGAATCTCTATACCATTTAATTACTAATATTTGAATCTCTATAACTACTAGTAAATATTTATGTAATTTTTTCTTGTTAAAAATAGGAAATAATTATTTGAAGCCCTATGTCATATCCAAGATTAAGTATACCTTTGTAAAAATAAATGTAGATGATGAGTGCTTGATTCTTGCAAGTAATGGCTTGTGGGATGTTGTATCAAGCGAAACAACATGTCAGTTGGCTAGAATGTGTCTTCAAGGAGATGCAATATTTTTTTGCGAAGTGAATCAGTAGCATTGCTACTTACTTAGGTTTCTATAGGACGGAATAGTCACAATAACATTAGCATTATTGTAGTTGATTTGACGAGAAATCAGGAAGGAGGAAAAAGTCCATAGTAAAAACGTCTGCTTCCTTATTTCTCATTAAAATCAACTACAATAATGCTGATGTTATCATGACTATTCCATCCTATAGCAACTCAAGTATGTAGTGTTGTTGTTGATTTACTTTGCGAAAAAAATGTTGCATCTCCTTAAAGAGATACTCTAGCCACTCGGCATGCCATTTCGCTTGATACAACATCCCACAATCCATCACTCGCAAGAATCAAGCACTCATAATCTACATTATTTTTTACAAAGGTAATCTCAGGCTTAGATATCACATAGGGCTTCAAATAATTGAGTCTTATTTGTAACAAGTAGTGGAATATCTATAACATATAGTAGTTGAATCCCTATAACTTCTAGTAAATATTTATGTTATTTTTTCTTGTTACAAAGAGGAAACAATTAATAGAAGCCTTATGTCATATCTAAGCCTGAGATTACCTTTGTAAAAAAGAATGTAGATGAATAGTACTTGATTCTTGAGACTGAGTAGTCATACTTACTCATTTGTTTTGCAAAGTGAATCAGTTGCATCGCCACTTACTCAAGTTTCTATGGGATAGAATATTCATGATAACATCAACATTATTGTAGTTTATTGGACGAGAAATTAGGAAGGAGGAGAAAGTGCATAGTACAAACATCTACTTCCCAATTTCTCATCAAAACAACTACAATAATGTTAATATTATCATGACAATTCCATCCCATAAAATTGTATCTTGTTTAGATCTCAGGCTTAGATGTCACATAGGGCTTCAAATAATTTTATCTTGTTTTTAACAAGTAGTTTAATGGATATAACATTTAGTAGTTGAATTTCTATAACTATGAGTAAATATTTATGTTATTTTTTCTTGTTAAAAAGAGGAAATAATTATTTGAGGCCCTATGTCATAACTAAGTCTGAGATTACCTTTGTAAAAAGAAATGTAGATGATGACTGCTTGATTCATGCAAGTGCTGGCTTGTGGGATGTAACATCCGTCAATTTGAAATAGCTATGAAGAAGCTTGAAATTGGAAGTAGCCATTTTTGGAAAAATACAAAATCTGGAAAAAAAAATTTGGCTAAGTGTGGAAATCAGTGATTTTTGGCCAACTTTGAACAGTCGTAACTCCTAGATCAGGATGAGTTAGGAGTAGTTCCAGTTATGGTTGCGAAGCTTGTGGAATGATCTTTCCAAGGCCACTGAGATTTCTCGATTTCGAGTTCGTATGAGCGAGTTATGGCCATTGAAAGTTGGGCAGTTGGCAGGGAATCCGTCCGAAAATTTTAAGGGCATTTTGGTCTTTTCCCTAGCCATTTCTTTTGAGGTTATATTGTGTGTTAGGCTGTTTTTGGATCATTTTATCCTAGTTTTAAAAGAGAAAGAGTTAGGATTCTTGAGAGTGAAGAAGAGAAGAAGAGGAGAAGAAGAGGAGAAGAAGAGGAGAAAGGAGATCAACAAGTTCCCGTCGTGGATTTTCGTTGGGGGTGATCCCTATCAAGGTATGTGAGTTCTTTGTGTGGTCTGATCCTTTCCCCCACACACCAAGCTCTTTTATTTATGATTTGAGAAAAGATTGGATTGTTGTTGAAGTTGTTGAAGTTGTTGAAGTTGTTAGTTGTTGTTGATGTTGTTAGTTGTGTTGTTGAAGTTATTGTTGGTTGTGGGACATGATTGGGTTGTGTATTTGAGTTGTAATTTATTGTATGTTGAGAGATTGATGATCCCTAGTGTTTGGGGTTAAATCCATTGAAGTAAGGGTGGTTTAGAATTGAAGAAAAGAGGGAGAAAAGTCGTTTTGTTTATCTGGGAAAAGGGCTGGCAGAGTGGCCAGCAGTCCCCTTTTTGAAGCTGAGGACTGGTGCCTGGCAGTGTGTCCAGCAGTCCCGTTTGAAGTTGAGGGATGGCACCCCGCGCCTCTTAGAACGCCAATCCTTCCCGTTACCTTAATTCCCCATTTGTATTTTATTTTGTTCCTAGGTATTATACCTATGTTTCCTAGTTGTTTCCAACACTCCAAGGTACTTCTAAAGTCAAGAACTCATCCGTAACATGTGAGCAAACACCTTGAATCCAAATTTCAATTTAAGGAGAGTTAGTTAGAAGTCAAGTGAATTTAGAAATTAAGAGTTAATCTTAGAAGTTAAGCAAGTCAAGCTAGTTGTAAAGTTGTTCAAGAGTCTTTATTGAACGTTTTAACTTTATTTTTAGACTCAAGTGTCAAGTCAAGCAAAGAGCTTAGAGTTTCAAGTTGAGTTCATTTTTTTCAAAGTTATTAGGGAACTATGTATTCCCAAAGAAGTTTTAAAGAATTGTCTTTACATTTAGACAAGGTTGGAAACTGAAATTTCCAAAGAGCCTTCGGGATAGTTTTTTTTTTGAGTAATTATCTCATGTCAGCAGGAAGAAATGTGTTTTAAAAACATAAGAGCTAGTACATTTTTTTGGGAGTAGTATCGAGCACCGAATTGGGGGAGCGTTCAAAGAACCCATAGCCCCCATAGAACCATGTTAGCCACCATGGGTAGAAAAGGATCATGCTCTTTAGATGAATCCTTTTCATATTAGACTAGTGGATCCATTAGGCAGTTCAGGTCTTATACCTTTGGCCGGGTATAGGATGCTCTGGCAGCGTGAGGTTGATCGCTGTATCATCACTTTAGCTCTTATGTGATGGTTGTCGGTTAGAGAAACTCCCACAGCAGTTATTGTATTTTTATACACGGAAATTATTGTATTTTATATACATCAGCTCAATTGTATTTCTATATACATCTCAGGCTTATTGTATCCTTGTATACATACAGAGTTTTATAGCATGTTTTAAACAGTCTTTCTTTATATCACACTTGTTTTAAATTGCCTTATATTGAAAGAAGTCAGTCAAGTTGAGTTGAGTTGAACAAGGTAAACTTTTCAGTTTCTTCCAAATTTTTCCTTCTAGCCTTTGTTGCTTAGTTTTCCAGCTCGCATACTAGTACCTTCCATGTACTGATGCCAGTGGGCCTGCATCGTCTTATGATGCAGATACAGGTACCCCGGATCAGCATCCTGCACGTCGTTGATCCAGCTGAGCACTCCAGAGTCAGTGGTGAGCCTCCTTGCATTCCGGAGGACTCAATTATTTTGTGTTCTTAGTTTTTGTTTTATTAGGATGTTGCGGGGTCTGTCCCAACATCCATCTCAGTATTTAGAGGCTTCATAGACAGTCAGTCAGTTAGTTTGGAGTCTCTCATGCATGTATATATTTAAATATCCTATTTTGAGACTCGAGATGCCTTGTTGGCAAATTACTTTCAGTTGAGTTGTTTTATAACCTTTCATTGCATTGAGTTATCCTGTTGAGTTAAGTTTCCGCTGAGTTAAGAAAGCCAGGCCAAGGGTTCGCTTGGGGGCCAGTGATGGTCTTCAAGTGCCGGTCACGTCTGGGGTGTAGGCTCGGGGCGTGACATGGGATGTTGTATGAAGCCAAACAGCGTGTCTAGTGGCTAGACTATGTCTTCAAGAAGATGCAATATTTTTTTCCAACGTGAATCACTAGCATCACTACTAACTTAGGTTTCTATGGGACGGCATAGTCACGATAACATTAGCTTTATTGTAGTTGATTTGACGAGAAATTAGGAAGGGGAAAATTCCATAGTAAAAACATCTCCTTTCTTATTTCTCATTGAAATCAACTACAATAATGATAATCTTATCATGACTATTCCGTCCTATAGCAATTCAAGAACATAGTGTTGTTGCTGATTCACTTAGCAAAAAAAAAATGTTGCATCTCCTTGAAGTCAAACTCTAGCCACCCGACACACCATTTCACTTGATACAACATCCTACAAGTCATTACTCGGAAGAATCAAGAACTCATAATCTACATTATTTTTTACAAAGGTAATCTCAGGCTTAGATGTCACATAGGGCTTCAAATAATTTTATCTTGTTTGTAACAAGTAGTTGAATGTCTCTAACATTTAGTAGGATAATCCCTATAACTACTAGTAAATATTTGTGTTATTTTTTCTTGTTACAAAGTGGAAACAATTATTTTAACCCCTATGACATATCTAAGCTTGAGATTACCTTTGTAAAAAAGAATTTAGATGATGACTGTTTGATTCTCGCGAGTGATGGCTTATAGGATGTCGTATCAAGCAAAATGTTGTGTTGGGTGGCTAGAGTGTATCTTCAAGGAGATGCAATATTTTTTTGCAAAGTGAATCAGTTGCATTGCTACTTACTCAAGTTTCTATAGGATAGAATATTCATGATAACATCAGTGTTATTGTAGTTGATTTGACGAGAAATCAGGAAGGGGGAAAAAGTCAATAGCACAAACATTTACTTCCCAATTTCTCATCAAATCAACTATAATAATGTTGATAATATCATGACTATTCCGTCCCATAAAAATTTGAGTAAGTAGTGTTTTGCTAATTCACTTTGCAGATAAAATATTACATCTCCTTGAAGTGTCACATTAGCCATCCAACACGTCGCTTTGCTTGATACAACATCCCACAAGCCATCACTTGCAAGAATAAAGCACTCATCATCTACCTTCCTTTATACAAAGTTAGTGTTAGGCTTAGATATAGACACAGGGCTTCAAATTACTGAATCCTATTTGTAACAAGTAGTGGAATCTCTATATTATTTAGATACTAGTGGTTGAATCTCTATAACATTTAGTTACTAGTATTTGAATCTCTACAACAACTAGTAAATAGTTAGGTTATTTTTTCTTGTAAGAAATAGGAAACAATTATTTGAGGCCCTATGTCATATTCAAGACTAAGATTACCTTTCTAAAAAGAAATGTAGTTGATCAGTTCTTGATTCATGCAAGTGATGGCTTGTAGGATGTTTTATCAAGCGAAACGGCGTGTCGGGTGGCTAGAGTGTGTCTTCAAGAAGATGCATTATCTTTTTGCAAAGTGAATTAGTAGAATCACTACTTACTTAGGTTTCTATGGGATGGAATAGTCACGATAACATTAGCGTTATTGTAGTTGATTTGATGAGATATCAGGAAGAAGGAAAATGTTCATAGTAAAGACATCTCCTTCTTTATTTCTCATTAAAATCAACTACAATAATGTTGATATTATCATGACTATTCTATCCTACAGAAATTCAAGTACATCGTGTTGTTGCTGATTCACTTAGCAAAACAAATGTTTCATCTCCTTGAGGACACACTCTAGCCACTCGACACGCCATATCGCTTAATAGAACATCCCACAAGCCATCACTCACAAGATTCAAGCACTCATCATCCACATTATTTTTTACAAATGTAATATCAATCTTAGATGTCACATAGGGCTTCAAATAATTGTATCTTGTTTGTAACAAGTAGTTGAATGTCTATAACATTTAGTGTTGAATCCCTATAACTACGAGTAAATATTTATACTATTTTTTCTTGTTACAAAGAGGAAACAATTATTTAAAGCCCTCTGTCATATCTAAGCCTGACATTACCTTTGTAAAAAAAAATGTAGATTATGAGTCTTTGATTCTTGCGAGTGATGGCTTATAGGATATTGTATCAAGCAAAATGGCGTGTTGGGTGGTTAGAGTGTGTCTTCAAGAAGATGCAATATTTTTTAGCAAAGTGAATCAATTGCATCGCTACTTACTTAGGTTTCTATGGGATAAAATATTCATGATAACATCAGTGTTATTGTAGTTGATTTGACGAGAAATCAGGAAGGAGGAGAAAGTCCATAATAAAAACATCTATGTTCCAATTTCTCATCAAATCAACTACAACAATGTTGTTATTATCATGACTATTTCGTCCCATAGAAATTCGAGAATGTAGTGTTATTGCTGATTTACTTTGCGGAAAAAATATTGCATCTCCTTGAAGACACACTCTAGCCACCCAACACGATGATTCGCTTGATACAACTTCCCACAAGCCATCACTTACAAGAATAAAGCACTCATCATCTACTCTCCCTTTTACAAAGGTAATATCAGGCTTAGATATAGACACAGGGCTTCAAAATAAGTGTATCATTCTTGTAACATATAGTGGAATCTCTACATTATTTTGATACTAGTGGTCGAATCTCTATAATATTTAGTTACTAGGATTTGAATATCTATAACTACTAGTAAATATTTATGTTATTTTTTCTTGTTAGAAATAGGAAACAATTATTTGAAGCCCTATGTCATATTCAAGACTAAGATTACCTTTGTAAAAAGAAATGTAAATGATGAGTGCTTGATTCTTGCAAGTGATGGCTTATGGGATGTTGTATCAAGTGAAACGGCGTGTTGGATGGCTAGAATGTGTCTTCAAGGAGATGCAATTTTTTTTTTACAAAGTGAATCAGTAGCGTCAGCACTTACTTAGGTTTCTATGGGATGGAATAATCACGATAACATTAGCATTATAGTAGTTTATTTGATGAGAAATTGGGAAGGAGGAAAAAGTCCATAGTAAAAACATATCATTCCTTATTTCTTATTAAAATCAACTACAATAATGTTGATGTTATCATGGCTATTCCGTCCTATAGCAATTCAAGTGCGTAGTGTTATAGCTGATTCACTTAGCAAAAAAATGGTTGCATCTCCTTGAAGACACATTCTAACCACCTGACACGCTATTTCGCCTGATACAACAACCCACAAACCATCACACACAAGAATCAAGCACTCATCATCTACATTATTTTTTCCGAAGGTAAACTCAGGCTTAGATGTCACATAGGGCTTCAAATAATTATATCTTATTTGTAACAAGTAGTTGAATGTCAATAACATTTAATAGTTGAATTCCTATAACTACTAGCAAATATTTATGTTATTTTTTCTTGTTACAAAGAGGAAACAATTATTTAAATCCCTATGTCATATTTAAGCCAGAGATTACCTTTGTAAAGAGGAATGTAGATGATGAATGCTTCATTCTTGCGAGTGATGTCTTATAGGATGTTGTATCAAGCAAAACGGCGTGTTGGGTGGCTAGAGTGTGTCTTCAAGAAGATGTAATATTCTTTTGCAAAGTGAATCAGTTGCATCTCTCCTTGCTCAAGTTTCTATGGGGTAGAATATTCATGATAACATCAGCGTTATTGTAGTTGATTTGATGAGAAATCAGGAAGGAGGAGAAAGTCCATAATACAAACATCTACTTCCCAATTTCTCATCAAATCAACTACAATAACGTTGATATTATCTTGACTATTCCGTCCCATAGAAATTCAAGTGTATAGTGTTGTTGCTGATTCACTTTGCGAAAAAAATATTGCATCTCCTTGAAGACACACTCTAGACACCAAACACGTCGTTTTGCTTGATACAACATCCCACAAGACATCACTCTTGCAAGAATAAAGCACTTATCATCTACCTTCATTTTTACAAAGGAAATCTCAGGCTTAGTTATAGACACAGGGCTTCTAATAAGTATATCACATTTGTAACAAGTAGTGGGATCTCTATATTAGTTAGATACTAGTGACTGAATCTCTATAACATTTAGTTACTAGTATTTGAATCTCTATAACTACTAGTAAATATTTATGTTATTTTTTCTTGATAGAAACAGGAAACAATTATTTGAATCCCTATGTCATATCCGAGACGAAGATTACCTTTGTAAAAAGAAATGTAGATGATGAGTGCTTGATTCTTACAAGTGATGGCTTGTGGAATGTTGTATCAAGCGAAACGGCGTGTCGGATGGCTAGAGTGTGTCCTCAAGGAGATGCAATATTTTTTTGCAAAGTCAATTAGTAGCATCGTTACATACTTAGGTTTCTATGGGACAGAATAGTCACGATAACATTAGCGTTATTGTAGTTGAATTGATGAAAAATAAGGAAGGAGGGAAAAGTTCATAGTAAAAACCTCTCCTTCGTTATTTCTCATTAAAATCAACCATAATAATGTTGATGGTATCATGACTATTCCGTCCTATACCAATTCAAGTATGTGGTGTTGTTTCTGATTCAGTTAGCAAAAAAAATGTTGCATCTCCTTGAAGACACACTCTAGCCATATGACACACCATTTCGCTTGATACAAGATTCCACAAGCCATCACTCGCAAGAATAAAGCACTCTTCATCTATATTATTTTTTACAAAGGTAATCTCAGGCTTAGATGTCACATAGGGCTTCAAATAATTGTATCTTGTTTGTAACAAGTAGTTGAATGTCTATAACATTAGTAGTTGAATCCCTATAACTACAAGTAAATATTTATGGTATTTTTTCTTGTTACAAAGAGGAAACAATTATTAGAAGCCCTAAGTCATACCTAAGCCTAAGATTACCTTTGGAAAAAGGAATGTAGATGATAAGTTCTTGATTCTTGAGAGTGATGGCTTATAAGATGTTGTATCAATCGAAACGGCGTGATGGGTGGCTACAGTGTGTCTTCAAGGAGATGCAATATTTTTTGCAAAGTGAATCATTTGCATCGCTACTTACTCAAGTTTCTATGGGATGGAATGTTCATGATAACATCAGCGTTATTGTGGTTGATTTGACGAGAAATCTGGAAGGAGGAGAAAGTCAATGGTACAAACATCTTGTTCCCAATTTCTCATCAAATCAACTACAATAATGTTGATATTATCATGACTATTCCTTCCCTTAGGAATTTGAGTACGTAGTGTTGTTGCTGATTCACTTGGCGGAAGAAATATTGCATCTTCTTGAACACAAACTCTAGACACCCAACACGTCATTTCGCTTGATACAACATCCCACAAGCCATCACTTGCAAGAATAAAGCACTCATCATCTACCTTCGTTTTTACAAATGTAATCTCAGGCTTAGATATAGACACAGGGCTTCAAATAAGTGTATCCTATTTGTAACAAGTAGTGGAATCTCTATATTATTTAGATACTAGTGGTCGAATCTCTATAATATTTAGTTACTAGGATTTGAATATCTATAACTACTAGTAAATATTTATGTTATTTTTTCTTGTTAGAAATAGGAAACAATTATTCGAAGCCCTATGTCATATCCAAGACTAAGATTACCTTTGTAAAAAGAAATGTAGATGATAAATGCTTGATTCTGGCAGGTGATGGTTTGTGGGATGTTGTATCAAGAGAAACGGCATGTCGTGTGGCTAGAGTGTGTCTTCAAGGAAATACAATATATTTTTGCAAAGTTAATCATAGGTGTCGTTACTGATGTTATCATGACTATTTTGTCCCATAGCAGTTCGAGTTCGTAACGTTGTTGTTGATTCACTTTGCGGAAAAAATATTGCATCTCCATGAAGATACACTCTAATCACCCGACACGTCGTTTCGCTTGATACAAGATTCCACAAGCCATCACTCACAAAAACCAAGCACTCATCATCTACATTACTTTTTTACAAAGGTAATATCAGGCTTAGATATGACATAGGGCTTCAAATAATTGTATCATGCTTCTAATAAGTAGTTGATTCTCTATAACATTTAGTTACTAGTAGTTGAATATATATAATATTTTATTACCAGTAGTTGAATCTATATAACTATTAGTAAATATTTATGTTATTTTTTTCATGTTACAAAGAGGAAACATTTATTTGAAGCTCTATGTCATATCTAAGCCTAAGATTACCTTTGCAAAAAGTAATGTAGATGATGAGTGCTTGATTCTTGTGAGTGATGGATTGTGGGAGGTTGTATCAAGCGAAACGTCGTGTCGAGTGGCTAGAGTGTGTCTTCAAGGAGAAGCAATATTTTTTCGCAAAGTGAATCAGTAGCACCGCTACTTACTCAGGTTTCTATGGAACGGAATATTCATGATAATGTCAGCGTTATTATTGTTGATTTGACGATAAATCATGAAGGATGTGAAAGTCTATAGTAAAAAAATCTCCTTTTTGATTTCTCATCAAATCAACTACAATAATGGTGATGTTATCATGACTATTCCATCCCATAGCAATTCGAGTAGGTAGTGTTGTTGTTGATCCACTTCGCAAAAAAAATATTTCATCTCCTTGATGACACAGTCTAGCCACCCGACACGTTGTTTCGCTTGATACAAAATCCCATAAGCCATCACTCGCAAGAATTAAGAACTCATCATCTACATTTTTTTACAAAGGTAATCTCAAGCTTAGATATGACACAGGGCTTCAAATTAAGTGTATCCTGTTTGTAACAAGTAGTTGAATCACTATAATATTTAGTTACTAGTAGTTATATCTCTATAAAATTTAGTTACTATTAATTGAATCTCTATAACTACTAGTAAATATTTATATTATTTTTTATTGTGGCAAACAAGAAACAATTATTTGAAGCCCTATGTCATATCTAAGTCTGAGATTACCTTTGTAAAAAGTAATGTAGATGATGAGTACTTGATTCTTGTGAGTGATGGCTTTTGGGATGTGGTATCAAGTGAAACAGCGTGTCTGGTGGCTAGAGAGTGTCTTGAAGGAGATGCAATATTTTATTCCAAAGTGAATCAAAAGCATCGCTACTTACTCAGGTTGTTATGTGACGGAATAGTCATGATAACATCAGCGTTATTGTAGTTGATTTGACTAGAAATCAGGAAAGAGGAGAAATTCCATAGTAAAAACATCTCCTTCTTGATTTCTCATCTAATCAACTACAATAATGCTGATGTTATCATGACTATTCCTTCCCATAACAATTTGAGTACGTAACGTTGTTGCTGATTCACTTTGCGGGAAAATATATTGCATCTTCTTGAAGACACACTCTAACCACCCGACGCGTCGTTTCGCTTGATACAACATCCCACAAGCCATCACTCGCAAAAATCAAGCACTCATGAACTACCTTACACTTTTCAAAGGCAATTTCATGCTTAGATATGACATAGGGCGTAATTAATTTTTTCTCTCCTTAGGCACATTCCACAGGTCCTTTCAATTGAGGATAATGCATCTCTTGGCATTATGCCGACAAAGGAAGAGGTAAAAATATTTTATTTAAGCTTAGTAGGGACAGTGTAAGTGGACATGATGGTTTCATATGTCTTTTTTATCAGAATTGTTGGGACATAGTGAGTGATGACTTATGAAAGTTGGTTACTACTTTCTTTGAAGGAAACACACTTCCCAAATTCATAACGCATACTAACCTTGTGTTGTTACCTAAAAATAATGACATTCAATCTTTTTCAGATCTGAGACCTATCAGTTTCAATAACTTTGTTAATAAGGTTATTTCTAGGGTAATGCATGGAAAATTGGAGACGGCTCTTCTAAGGCTAATCTAATCCAATCAATCAGGTTTTCTAAAAGGAAGGAACATTATTGAAAATGTTTTACTCACACAATAGATTGCTTCAGATATCACTAAAAGGAGAAAACCATCTAATATCATTATCAAAAGCTTATGATAGGGTTTCTTGGTTCTATTTGATGAAAGTCCTAAGAAATATAGTATTTTTAGAGGTGTTTATTGATATCCTTTGTAGGATCATAGCTAATAATTGGTATATTGTGTTGGTGAATGGATAGGCACAAGGCTTTTTTCACTTTACTAAATGGGTAAAACGGGGAGACCCTTTATCTCCTACTCTGTTTATTATTATTGCTGAAGTTCTGTCAAGGGCTTTGAATTCTTTATTTTATGATGGAAACTATGTGGGATATGGTATGCCTAAATGGAGTGCAAATCTTAACCATCTTGCCTATGGAGATGACACAACTATTTTTGCATATACACATGAAAAGTTCCTTAAAAGAATAATGAAGGTGCTAGGCACATATGAGTCTCAATGAAGTGAATTTTTCAAAAACATGCTCAGAAAAATGAGAAAAATGGAGTTTTTGAAAAGAAAAAGAAATCCATTTTATCATTTAGACGAAAAAAATATTATGATTCTTAAGAACTCAACGGGCCCTTCCCCTTCGAATCAAACAAACAAAGAAGGGAATCCCGTTAAGTTCTTACGCTTTCATGTTGACAACTCAATTCAGTCGATTACTACAGGGATGAACCCAATCCGGAATATGAACCATAAAAGAAAATACCTATTAAACCGATTACAAGAATACCAGCTACAGTACCTATTATCCAAAGAGGAATCCTTCCAGTAGTATCGGCCATTTACCCCACTTCCCTCCAGATTTCATCAAGTGGTCATGCTAGAGACATAAACAGTCATGGATAATTAAATTATGAGATCCTTCCGAATGAGCTAAGAGAATCTTATTTATTCTCTTTCGTTTTCTTAATTGAAGAAATAATTGGAAAATAAAACAGCAAGTACAAAAATGAGTAATAACCCCCAGTAGAGACTGGTACGATTCAATTCAACATTTTGTTCGTTCGGGTTTGATTGTGTCGTAGCTCTATAATTCGGATTGAGTGCTTTGTACATGCATCGAAACACCAACGCTCAATTAGGAGGTTTGATTGATAGATGTACATATATCTCAAGAGGTCAATTCCTAATTACTTAACCAGGGTGTCCTATCACTCATGCTAAGAAGAGAAAGAGTGGTTATAATGATCTAATTAAGAAGGTGAAGTCAAGTTTCAAACATGTAAGGGAAGCTGCTTTCTTTTGGTGGTAAGGTAACTTTGATCAGTAGTGTGCTACAAAGTATTCCCATCCACATTCTTTCAGCAATTGTTCCCCCTAAATGTGTAATCAATAAACCACATAATATTTTTGCGAAGTTTTTTTTTTTTTTGGGAACAATAAAGAGATAGGGAGAAGTAAAAATTGGGCTGCTTGTAAAATATTTGCTTACCCAGAGCAGAAGGGAGTCTTGGTTTTAGATCTTTATTTGACATTTCCAAAGCTATGTTTGGAAAGCTATGGTGAAAATTTAGAATTGGTAATTCTTTATGGGCAAACTTTATGTGGAATAAATATTACAAAAAAGAAATTTCAACTTCGGTGTAAGGGAAAGGTGGCTCTCAGATGTGGAAGATGATGCTATAAAATAGAGAAAAAATGGAGAACAATATGTGGTAGTATGAAAATTGAATGAAACTTGATCCTTTATTTCTGGAGCCAGATTGTATCATTAGACCTGAAATGAAGGATATAAGGGAGATGATGAATGAAGTAAGATGGGATTTATGAAAACTCCAACAAGCACTGCCAAAAAGAATTATCAATCATGTCCAAGAACATTTGAGAAAATTTAAGAAGAAGATCCCCAATACAAGTATATTTGGGTGCAGAGATTTCCCTTTAAGTTTTGTTTCCTAGTTTGGAGAATCTGGTGTGACAAAATTCCCGTGGCAACTTTAATTGCTAAATGCAGCAGCAATGTAAGTACAAATTGCTTGTGTTGTATAGTACCTTCCCTTGAACCGTACAACACTTTTTCTTAACAGGTGAAATAGAAAGAGAGGTTTGGACTTATTTTGCAAATGTTGTTGGTCTACATGGTCCTTGGAATCAAATTAAACAAACGGTACTGAAGTGGAGAAATGCTCCTGGCAATGAGAAGTTTAAGATATTAAGAATGCAGTCCCTATAATTATTTTATGGTCTCTATGAAAAAAAAAAAAAGAAATGTCATTTTACATGGAGGTTTTTATCCAGTTGAGAAGATTATCCATGGGATAAATGAGAATATTCATAAATTCACCAGTTTCAAATCTCCTTTCTTCCTAAACCTACCAATGAATCGGCCCTCAATTGCAGAGGTTCTAGAAAGTTGGGAACAAAGGTGTAGACTCAAGATTGTGAGCTGGATACATCCCCTTGATAGATGGTATACATGCAATGTTGATAATGCTTCAAAGGGTAATCCTGACCATAATTTAATTACCTTTTGTGTAAGAAATTATTTTGGAGATATTGTAGTGGTCAAAGGGAGAAGACTTCCAATTTCTACCAATCTCTTTGTTTGGGAGATATTGTAGAGTTGACCGTAATTCAGGGAAGTCTTTGAAATTCTTTCTAGGTATTCAAGTTTATTCAAGAATCAACAAATTCTACTTCAATCGATCTTTCTAAACGAGAGGATTTATACAAGTTGATGAAGAGAATCAGATTGTTCTACTTCAAAAGAGCTATGTATTTGAGATATTAAAGTTCAAGGAAGGAAGTTTACCTCATCATCTCGTCTCCTTTAGTTTCCAAAGTTGGAACTTGAAGCTCTCCAAATCTGAATGATTTAGCTCAGGACAAGTTGAAGGTTAGAGTTTCATTGGAGAAGAGTTGGTAGCAATTGAAAAAATGTAATATTGAGGAATCGACTCTTCGGTGACTGGTGCTCGAAACTCATCCATGGCGAAGGATGTGGAGAGAAGTCGACACTCCATTTCCCTCTTTGTTTCCTACATCATTAGAGATACTTCAATAGATTGTTCTGCTTCAATAGTGCTATGTATTCGAGATATAAAAGTTCAAGGAAGAAAGTTTACCTCATCAACTCGTCTCCCTTAGTTTCCAAAGTCAAATCTGACTGATTTAGCTCAGGACGAGTTGAAGGTTAGAGTTTCTTTGGAGAAGAGCTAGTAGCAACTGAAGAAATGCAATATTGAGGAGCCGATTCTCCGGCGGCTGGTGGTCAGAACTCATCCCTGGTGGAGGAATCGATGTGGAGAGAAGTCGACTCTCCATTTTCCTCTTTGTTTCCTACTTCAATAGATCTACTTCAACATATTGTTCTACTTCAACATATTGTTCTACTTCAATAGAGCTATGTATTCGAGATATTAAAGTTAAAGGAAGAAAGTTTACCTCACCAACTCGTCTCTCTTAGTTTCCAAAGTCGGAAGTTAAAGTTCTCCAGATCTGACTTATTTAGCTCAGGACGAGTTGAAGGTTAAAATTTCTTTTGAGAAGAGTTGGTAGCAATTGAAGAAATGCAATATTGAGGAGCCGACTCTCCTAAGACTGGTGCTCAGAACTTATCCATGGCAGAGGAATTGATGTGGAGACAAGTCGACTCTCTATTTCCCTCTTTGTTTCCTACTTCAGTAGAGCTACTTCAATAGATTGTTCTACTTCAATAGAGCTATGTATTCCAAATATTAAAGTTCAAGGAAGGAAGTTTACCTCATCAACTCATCTCCCTTAGTTTCCAAAGTCGGAACTTGAAGCTCTCTAGATCTGACTGATTTAGCTCAGGACGAGTTAAAGGTTAGAGTTACTTTGGAGAAGAGCTGGTAGAAATTGAAGAAATGCAATATTGAGGAGCCGATTCTCCGATGGTTGGTGCTCAGAACTCATCCATGGCGGAGGAATCGATGTGGAGAGGAGTCGACTCTTCATTTCCCTCTTTGTTTCCTACTTTAGTGTTGTCTTATCCTTTCAGCCTTTTGTTTATTTTGCTTTGGTTTTGTTTAGAATTGTACATATTCCTTTGATTTTAATAAAATGCTTATGGGCCTCAATTTTTAAGTTAAAATAAAAATGGAATGGCATGTCACATTTAGGGGTGTTAAAAATGAGCCCACATTTTGGGGTGACTCACATTGTTCCTATTAATAATATTTTTTTTTAATTCTTTAAATGGAAGCTTGTTTAATGTCTCTATAGGAAACTTCTTTTACATATTCAATTGAAGCATTTATCCATTCTCTATGAAGATCTAGTTACTTCAATTTTCTAGCGAAAATCTCTATCTTGGGTTCCATTCACGAGTATTTTTCGGTATATCCATTCAAAAATTAAGTCTTGCTATCGAGGATAAAAAGCTGATAAGGAAGACAAAATAAATTTAGTAAAAAAATTTCATCATTGCATTACCAAGATATATATACAAACAAATTTGATCTTTAAGATAATTATTTTTTGCATTAACGCTTCAAAAAAGCATGTCATAATTTGCTACAATTTACAATAGCGAACTTGATGACATATGGGGATTTTCTCAAGATTTTCAAGTTCAAATTTAATTTGTGTATAGAGAAGGTAATTCTTTGGCTGATTATTTAGCTAATTTAGATTTTAATAATCCACTTGTTTATAATTCTTTTATAGAATTACCAAGACAAGCTAGGCAAATCGTAAACCTAGACAAGCTACAACTTCCTACTTTAAGAATCAGACCAAAGAAAATAGATCAAGATAAGGGAAGGGGGACAAGAAAATGCAGTGACATTCATCACATAATTATATTACTATATTTATATTTATATTTATTTATATTTATATTTATATTTATCATATATTATTAAATCTTTATGTCATATATCATCATCATATATCATATTCATATTCATATATCATCTATCTATATTTATATTACTTTAAAAACATGAACTCCTAACTTGAATGTTAAATTACTATAATATCCCTAACTTAGATTGTAACTTTTTCGATGAGTTGTGACTTTTTCGATAAGTTGTGACTTTTTTTCGAAGGGTTGTTTTTTTTCGAAGGGTTGTGATTTTCCAAAGAGTTGTGACTTTTTCAATAAGTTGTGACTTTTTCAAAGAGTTGTGACATTTTCAATAAGTTGTGACTTTGCCAAAGGGTTGTCACTTCTCGAAAAGGTCATGACTTTTCAGATAAGACACCAAAAATATTTGTTCATACTACCCTTTGTTCACTATAAATAGAGGGGCTTCCTCTCATTTTTCAACCACAGTTTTTTTAATCTTCTACTCTTCTTCTTCTTGCATTTTACATTTTTTTTGTATGATTTATTGTCATTGAGTGAGTTCGAAATTTAGCGGAATATGAGGTACCACTATTCTTATGAAGTAGGTCGTTCTATCCTAAGAGGGTACATTGCATAACCTCGAGTACTTGACAAAAATAATTTTGATGATATAATAATTATATTTTTGCTTAATATATACATTAATATGTAATGTTCCAATATATGAAGTTAACATGATGTAGTCTAAATTCATTTATTTTTGTTAACAATTTCTCTTCTCATGTAGATGTATGCTTCTGAATATCTTTTCCAAAATTTAGAGAATTGGCACAATTTGTTTTTGATGCTCAAGACAAAAGAATGACTTTATTTATCAATACTACTTATGTGATTTAGACTCTCATGAAGTTTGCTTCAAAATAGTAATTACTATATAAACATTGCCCTTTTGTTTTACTTATTTACTATTTCTTAATATTTCAGTATTTTAGATGAAGAAAAGTCCATATGACTTGTAATAACGTCAGTTGAAGTTTGTATTATTTTAATTTTTATTATTTATTTAATAGTTAATTTTATGAGATAAATATTTTCATTAATGCGAATATATATTTATATTTGGGTAGGTATTTCTATTTAAATTAAAGTATTATATATGTCACAAATGTATTATCAAGTTAATAAGATCTTCAAACTTCAAAATATATTATTTTGAAATGTTCCAAATTTAAAAAAAAAAAAAAAAAAAAAAAACAATGTATATATAAAATGTAGTTGTTCTCTTCACATGCTCATATGACATCTAAACAATTTAACATGGAATACACATGCAAAGCACATTTGGTTAGATGACAAGAAAAATACAAAGCAAATATTGTCTATAAGGTAATATTAGTGAGATAAGACTAACTATATGATAAACCTCATCAAATTGAAATAAATATATACATTATTGCATTTAACTAATAAAAATTTTCATTGACCATCTTCATAGGTTTGTGTGAATAAGAAATATATATGACGATCCACGTTAAACATTCACAAAAGATTCTGCAATATTATTTTTTGTTAAGCTACTTCATATAAAAAAAATTATTTATTGTTAAGCTTATTATTCAAATTTTTGCTTAAATAAGCAATACTATTTTATATAATATATATTTTTGGAATTGGTTGCACGTGACAAAAAACTAGTATATTACTAAAAGTGGGAACAAAAAAAGTTGAAAGTTGAAATACCATTTTGCCCCTACACTAGATTAAAATATTATAAATATATAGTTAATTACATATTTGAATATTAGTGATAATCAATTATTACATTGAGTAAATGGAGAGTTCCTATTGTTTACTCTTCCAGATTTTAATGCAGGTTCATTGCATATATTTAATATTCTTAAAGTTGTTCTCTTTTATCTATTTTGGCCCTTTGAAACCTTCAAATAGATTATTTAATTTAAAACTTTAAGATGTCCTTCAAATAGATTATTTAATTTAAAACTTTAAGATGTCTTTTGGTATTCCTCTATTTTTATCTATATAAATTCATTTTTTTTGTTTCATGAAACTCACATCCAAAATTATCCTTTTCATTTTATCGTTAAAGTAGTGATGTCATCAACATCGAAAGTATATGACATATCTACTTTAGCCTGATTATATATCACTTTACGAAAATAAAATGATTTTTCTATTTGATTCATGCTTTAGTTTGACTCGATGAAGAAGACTTTTGAATTTTGATTGGATATGAGAGAAGGTGTCGACAAAAACTTGGAAAATTATGTATCGATTTTGTATTTCTTTTTTCATTTATTTAATGTTATGATTAAAGTCTTAAGAAGGATGCGTATGTATTTTTTTCTTCTATGTTTATTTTTTTTATACTTCTCTATTAGTCTTCTTTAATTTAATTTTCGATAAATTATTATCATAACATTTATTTGAGATTGTTGCATTTTAGTACTCAGTACACGCATATTTTCATTGAATTTTAATCGTCCTAACGAATTTATAACATATTGCATGAGACACACGTGCATTGCACGTGTTCAGAAACTAGTATTATTAAAAGTGGGAAGCTCACATCTTCAAAGTTGGATGACCATTTTTCCCTTACAACAAATTAAAATGTAATTAAATTTTTAATTAAATAATATTATTGAACTAAATTTTTTTCCAATTAATATGAAAGTTGAAAAGACTTTATGACTTAATTAGAAAATTTGAAGGGGTGCATGAAAAATGAAAAGACTATTATCAGTTATGTGTAAAATTTTGAAGGGTTACATTACAATTAATAGGCTTATATCCTCCATGGTATGAAATTCAAATGGGTACATCAAAACCATGATAAACATACACTCATATTAATTGAAAAATGGCACTTGTAATAAGGAGATATTATTTAGCTAGTGGAATTGAAAGAAACTGTTGCGATCTCAAAAGCTACTAAGTTGGAGGAGGAAGAATCCAATGTAGATAACCTGACTGCGGCACCAAGGAGGGGTAAGCATATGAAAATTGTGCAATAATGTTGATGTTTTGTACAATATTTGTAACTGTAAATTAAGATTTTTCTCTCTAACATTTTTTGACATTTATTTCTATCAAATTTGTAAGTAAATTATACTGTAATTATTAGCAAAATTAAAATGATTTTTTTTTTAGTCGTTATCAGTTATATATTCTTTTGTTTAAGTTTTTTTAGCTTATATATGCAAATTATTTTTAAATTTGTACGAAACAAATATAGTTTAATGGACTTATAAAAATAGAAATATGTTTGAATAAACAATAAGAGTAAAGTAGTTGATATATGGCGTATGTTCATTTTTCTCTGTTACTTTGTATAAATTTTCCATCTATTTCTTACTATAATATATATATATATATCAATGCAAAATAAGATTATTATTGTGTTAATGAGCGTCACCATGTGTATTGATAATATTCCAATCATGGTCATATATATTCGAATTTATTTAAACTATGAATTAAGATTTTTCTCTCTTAACATTTTTTGACATTTATTTTTATCAAATTTGTAAGTAAAATTATAATGTAATTATTAGCAAAATTAAAATGATGTTTTTGTGGATTGCTTTGAGTTATAAACTTTTTTTTGTTACTATCTTGATTGCCAAATAACAATTAACTTTAGTAAATAAAGGTTGTTCGTTTTTGTTAAAGTTTGTTTACAACTTATATGCAAATTATTTTTTTAATTTGTACCAAAAGAAATTAAGATGACGATGAAATTATTTTAGTAATTAGAGCCAAAGGTAGAAATTCAAATAAGGCATTGAGGCAAAAATAAAAATTACAAAAGGGTATTTGAGGGTTTTCATGGGACAAGAAATTTTTCTTCATTGAACTACCTGAATAGGATTAACATTAATTATTTTCAAAACTCAAATATAGAACATAAAAATATTCATATGAATTTTTAAACTTATATACTCAATGATATGGGATATACGCGCAAAGTGCGCGCCCAGAAACAAGTATATATATAAAGACGAGAAATGTTGAACAGAGATATATTGTAAATGAAAAAATTGATTGATTACCTCCATTGCAAGGATTTTAAATTGCCAAAAGTTGGTGGGATCGAGCCGCTCAATTGATTGTTAGCCAATCTTATCAATTTCCCTAATGCACTTGGCATTTCTCCACTGATTGAATTATTAGACAATTCTCTACCATTTTTTGTTATTAGAAATTAAAAAGAAATAGCTAAATTTTTCATCTTACAATTATAATGGGGAATTTGCCAGCTGAGGGACAAGAGAGTCCAGCACCTCCTAGGTCCCTCATTTGTATAATTGTAGTGTTAGTGTACAAAAGTTCTGTCTTGTTTTTGCTGCTGCAGTGTTTTTTTACCTATATTGCTCGGATTTTTCAAAAATGTCAAGGAGTGCGTGTCGAATTGGCCAAAAGTAGTGTATTTTTGGAGAATCCGACACGGGTGCGCCATTGAAAGTGAAGAGTTCCTCCAACTTAGCTTTCGACCACGATGTGCGTTCAAACACACATTATTACTTACGGTTTATACTCATATTCCTGTATCTAATTATTTAGAAAAATATAAAGAGACAATGAATCAATTTGACACACAGAAAGGCAACCTCCTGATATTGTATATATTTGTGACATTTTTATCTTACATGGCATTGTTATTTTTGTACAAAACCCCGCCCCGCATTGGCCAATGGCCAGCCTACTTCTTGGAGGTCCATCGCCACGGGCTTCATAGCACAATAGCCATTTCTTGAGCAAGTGCTCTGATTCATCTCTCTAGAGTTGCGGCCAGCACAGCCCGTCGTTCTTCTTGATGATCTCTTTTTCTCCATCTCGTACCTTTCTGCTCTTTTCCTCAGGCTTTGCCTTTTGATAACTGCACTCCTGATTGTATCCTTATTATGCTTTCTATGCATTGAAATTGGCATGGCCTCAAGTCCCATCAGCTTTGCTACTACTCCTGGTTTACACCAAATCACTCTCTCTCCTGCCATTGTGGGGGGCATGTTTTGAGTTTGATGACTACTTTTCATGTCCATTTTGCGGTTGCAGTTTCTTGCACCAACACTTGTGCTTAGTAAAGGTGACATGTCAAGGAAAGAAGACCGGTACATGGCATCTTTGCCATCAAGAGAAAATCGGGGATACTGATTTAACGCGTTCCTTGCTGTTCGTAGAATGTCAGAACTATTGACACATGACATTCTATGTCGGACATGTGGCCCATATTGGTTCAGCTTTGCCATTTTCTCCTCCATGTCCAATTGGAGCAACATCTCCTCCAATGTTGTCTGGCTTCCTCCCCTTTCGTTTAGGATCACATCACTTGTATCCATGGTGTAATTAGGAGATGACAGTGCAGGACGAGCAGAGGCTGCAGTTTGATAATTGAGTGTGGAAGTAGAGGTATCGTTATTACAGAAGCTTTTCAAGCCTTTCCTCATCTTAGCTCCCATAACATTTTTCAACTGAAAGAAAGATAAGTCCTTCATGATTCACCAAGCTAAGGGATTTTGAAATGAATGAGAACATAAACATAAGTAGTCTAGTTCATAAAGAAAGACATGCAATGCAAGGCGTGACTGAAGTAAATAGGGAGCGGTGCTAGGTTGTTTTCTCAGCCTTAAAAGCATTCACATGATAAAACAGCTTAGCCTTCACAAGACCCCTCAGGATAAAGTTATAATAATGATGCACGAGTTCACCATATTAATACCCATTCTACATCATTAAATGAGAACCGTCCATCAGACAACAAAATTTTCTTTAATCGACTTGCACCATTTCTCATGATTAATCACAGATCACATCCAGTTGACATACAGAAACTCTTAGGGTTGTTTGGTTTGAAGACAAGATCCAACGAATTTCCCAGCTTTGATAAAAAAAATCTACTTCCATCTCACCGTTTTCTCTATTCCTTTCCAGGTAATTGGTCTTTCACAATGACCAATTTGAGTCTTGCTTTTAAGATAAAGATAGAATTTGAGTAACATAAATGCAAGATAGTCCAGTCTTGACACCAAACATAATACAATATCGTACAAGAAAAGAATTGGTTACAACAGTATCAACTTATCAGTATGTAACATAACTACTTAACATCAGCTTTTCAGAAATGTTGGAGGAAAGGAAACAAAGGAAATGAAGAGGGGAACTAACAGGTACCAGTTTCAAATAAAAAAAGAGGGGAACTAACAGGTGTTGAAGGGATTTTAACTGTGTTTATTAGCAGCTAAACTCAGCAAGAATTTGATCACTTGGATCTCGATGGAATGAATGTATGTCACTAAAAAAAGACATCAAACGACATGCATTGCCAGAAGGAGAGTGAATTGATTGTACCTACACTATCCACTTCCAAGACTTATCTCAAAAAGCTGGCTCCCTGGTGAGGGATCTAGCCACAAACCTGATTAATGATCAAGCTTGTATGTGCGAGCACTTAATTATAAGTAGAAGCAAAAAGCGTGACTAGAATATTAACTAACAATTGTTGCCACAGATAGCATCACAGCAAACCTAAGGTTACAAATATCAGGTAGACTAAGAAATATATACACACAGAGACAAAAAGATCCTTATCCTCAGTCATTCAACAGGTATTCAGCCATCTGGAGATTCATTAGCCTTCACAAATCGACCCTTAACTCGCTTTCTAGTATCAGCTCTTGCCTTCCTCGATTCATATCGAATGTGCTTATCATATCTGGACATCACAACCTACAGACTCAGAGATGCAACAAAGCCAGGATATAGGGGCAAATGCAGAGGCAACTAGGGAAAACTATGCCGAAAGGAAAACTAAAAGAGATAACCTACCTTCGTGTTTTCTTTTTCTCCTTATAACGTTGCATTGCATATCCTCTGTTCTTTGCCAGAAGCTCCATATCAGCCTTGAGTGTTTCTTCACCGGTGTTGTCACCTCCCACAACAATGCTTTGGTCCATAAAGTTCAGATCTGTAGATACACCACAGCATTTCGGCTTAACATAACCTGAGTTAGATAAAGTCTTTATTCTTGGTAAATTGTTGCTCTCAGATGTCGCTGGCCCCTGGCTTGCCGCTTGGTTATTCGAATTATTCTGCAAGGCGATGAGCAAGTTAAATCTCAGGTTCAGGAGGAAGACATCATTGTATCATATAGTTTAAAGCATCAGCTTCTTGGCAGTTCACTTGATGGAACCTCCAATTGTCATGATTCATGAAGATGGTGATCAGAGAAATTTAAGAGTTTATTACAACTGGTATGGTCATATTCAGGTTAAACGCACAGCAGAATTACTTGTGCACAATCCCTTTGCTGGAATTTACAATATGTGAAGCTAATATATATCTGATTCCTCAACGCACAAAGGAAACCTCAATATTCCCTCCGAAACTGAACAAAGTAATGCAAGTTGGTAAACGAAGTCCCTGATCTGTCACTTACAAGTACAAGTGTGAAGAATTAATGCCACAATCATTGATTTATGGGATTTAAACAATACATATTGAGATCAACTAAACAAAAAAGAAAATCAAAATTACTGTATGGCTAGAGCTTACACTGAAGGCTGTCATATCATCATGGGCAACGGGGCAGTTAATGCCTGAGAGTCCGAATCCTTTTGAAGTTGCTAATGATGTTCCTTTTATGAGTTCACCATAGCTTTTCATCATGTACGCCATGTCGCTCTCACTGTAGTCTGCTTCCAATGAGCTAGACTGTTCATGGCTCCTCAACTTCCCCAGATTAAAATCCCATATCTGAAGAAACAAATACAACAAGGAAATGTATACAATCAGAACAATTGCCAGAACTGGATCAAAGATGTAGCAGAGGAAATGAAGCTTGTACCTTTTCAGGTAAGTAAAGATGGTACAAGATGAAGTAATGAAGTATCTCTTCCTCCAAAGTTTTTCTAGTCCAAAAAAGCAAAAGCATATCCTCCGACAGTAATTGTTACTCTTTAATCTTGTTGCAGGTTTCTAAAATCCTAATACTTTTTGCAAGAGAAGATTAAAGTGGAATGATTTATTTTAACAGCTCAAAGATAGTTCTCCATATATTCTCCTAAAATGGAAATAGAAGATTTTCTTAACACTGAGACAGACTACAAAACTCAACACCATAGTATTAGGTATCTTTGTTTACTTGTAGATCTAGAATATTACCAATTCACAACCAACTTACGATCTAAAAAAAGTAGTCAGAAAAAGAAATTAGCATGCTGCCGGTACATATTTGACATAACCACATCCGTTAGTACAAGAAACTTGCCTTTCCAACCTCCAACCCCCTATCCCCAACATTCCAATATGATGGAAGTTACCTCTACTTTTTAGATGTGCACTGGAAACAAATCAAGCTATCACAAGTTTCGTGCACATCTCAAATGTACTAAAAAGTCACTTAACACAATGATGAAATAGGCTTATCATCTCTTCTTTTCTCAACTCAATTGCATCATCACACTTGCAGATCCATGTGAATGTTCTATTATCAATCATATCACTATTAGTATGAAGAAATCCTGAGTTCAATTAAAATTCGATGGGCAATGCTAAGAAAGCAATTTTATTTTACAATTCTGAACAACACTTTCCACATTTAAAACAAAATAGTAAAATGTATTGAATAATTCGTAATGAGACAACAGAACTGGACACATTGCACTTCTTCAGGCTATGCAAAATGTCCTAGGTATGACTGACTAGCACACCGTGAAAATGCCTAGAAGAATACCTGAGTGTTTTGATCAAAGGAATTTCCCCTCCACAAAATGTTCCGTTCCACCATTTGGTCACTGTCTATCGGATTATGAGGTATAATCGAAGAGGTAAATGGCACATTTTGCGGCTGCTGCTGCTCAAGCTTCTGATTGACACCATCCATGACCGACACATTAACATTTCCCTGCCAATCACTACTAGCATTAGGTGTCTTTGGAACCAAATCTTCAGCTCCAGCTCCAGCTCCAGCTCCAACCCCATCTGCCAAATCTCTCGTGAATAGCTCAATTAATTGTTTGAATATGACTTGTTTCTGCTTGCCACAAGTTGGAGTTTGTTTGGTGGAGAAAATAGCAGAATTATTAGCGCTAGGTACCATTAAATCCTGCAACAAAACAGAAGAAGGAGGAGGAGCATCCTTAGACATCCAAGAAGGATACTCTAAAACAGTATGCTGCTGATGTAGTTTCTTTGAATCAATATTCAAACCCCAAGCTGAAGCAAGGTCAGAAGCAGAAGGGCATCCAGAGAACCCTTCAACAGGACTCCGATCGTGTGCACCAGAAACTGCACAACTTCCATGAGCATCCCAATCACATTCTTGACAGAGTACAAGTTTGTCGGTGTCACAACGAATAGATACAGGTTCAGAGCCACAATTATCACAGATCTGAGAACGAAGATGCTTCTTAGAAAGAGCGTTAGCTGAATGAACAAGTTGGTCACAAAAAAGACACAGCTTAGCTGTATCAGCTCGGCAGTAAAGGACGGCAATCTGCTGATTGCAGAAATCACAGGGACGGCTTTCCCCGGGGCTCATTATCACAATTCAAAGCACTGGCAAATCTTGATGTTTGAAATTCGAAGATATTTCTAGAAATGAATGTGTTTTATTGTCTTTGAAATAGACAGAGAAGACTACTAAAATCTCCTTTTTTTTAGGGTTGGAATGTGAAAATATCTTTGTGAGCTTTTTGCTGAACTGGCATACTCTTCTGACTCGACCACTCTTTTCAAATAATTATTACAATTATTAATTATTATCTCGTCCACGTTTAGTTATTACAATTACTAATTATTATCTTCGTCCACTTTTAATTATTATAATTTTTATTTTTAAAATCAAACTATAAAAGCTTTCACTATCATTTTACTATATATATTTTCATCATATTGATATGCAAAATATTGCATTTTATAGTATTTTTAGTATACTTTTTTAATATTTAAATTTTTTATTTAAAATATCAAATTAATGTCAACTAATTTAATTTTAAAAATTAATCAAATTAACTTTCGAAAAATGAAATATAACCAATAAAAAGGGTCTGAGAAAGTACTATTCACTCACTTTCTTTTCGTGTCTTACAGTCTCAAATGAATTTACAACTTATACGATACCAACGTGGGCCACATCAAATCACTCATATTTAATTAATTAATTAAAGAATTAGTGTTGATAACATAGAGAGAGAGTCGCGTAATTTTTTTATTTATTTTTTTAGAAAGAGAGATGCAATATGACGCTCTTTCTATCATTTGCATTCTCGCCTCAACTCTCCTCTTTAATTTCATTCTACTTTCCTCTTTTTGTTAGATTTGTGCTAAATTTTCTATTTTGTTTAGATTTATCATAATTCTATTTTAATTCAAAATAAACTTTTTTAGATGAAAAAGAACTCTTTTATATCTATTATTTTTTTGGAGAAGAAATTTTGACCATCTATAAATTGAATATACAAAAACACAATAGCAAATTCCATTTTGCGGCTGCTTTACCTAATCTAGTATCATTTAAAAGCCACATTCAAGTATAAATATTTACCCATAAAATGGTATAATTGAATTTTCAGGTGTGATTTAAGGGCAAATGATTAAACTGACCTTATATTGAAATAGATAATAACAATTGAATGACACATAAATTAAAGAACAATAATCAAGAAAA
Organism: Solanum bulbocastanum; assembly: GCA_037074985.1. NCBI lineage: Eukaryota > Viridiplantae > Streptophyta > Magnoliopsida > Solanales > Solanaceae > Solanum > Solanum bulbocastanum. Next base: position 14,394,423 of record CM073601.1, read on the forward strand.
CAATATATTAGATCTGGAAAGTGAATTGATACACCTAAATTACACCTTTAAAAAAGTATAAAGCGGTCATTATCAAATATAAAATCTAAACGAGATTGAAGTAGAATTCCACAGAAAATATGATGAGAATATTAATTTTTTCCATAATTAGAACAAATAGTTTTGTTTCTAAAACAAGTGCATAAAGTAAAATTATAAGAAGTTTGTATAATATGCTTACTAACTAAAGATTTGATTGTATTTTAACTAGAATGTGAAACTAAGGTTATGGTTCCCCATTTAAGGTCGTAACTGTAATTCAGTTGCGTGATAAATTGGTATTTTTTCAACTTATTAGACTGTTATTCATGAATTATTGTTATGTTTTAATGTTAATGGAAGAGATTTTACACTTTTGTTTTGTAACACCTCGAAAAAATTTTGAGCTAAGACTCGAACCATTCTTCATTGTGAGGAAGATTTTATGGAGAAATTTAATTTTTCCTAAGTGTTAAGGTCACTAAATGTAGCACCTTGAATTTCAAAAAGGACTAAAGAGAATTCATTCAAGTAATTCCTAAGTTATTTTAGGTTTTGGGTCAACTTCAAACGACCATAACTTTTAACAAAAGATGAGTTAGGAGACCCATAAGATTTCAAATGAAAGATCTCTGAGTCCTCTTTCCAACGCCACCGAGTTTGCTAAATTCCGAGTTTGGGTGAGGGAAAAATGCTCGTTTGAGTTCAGCCTGTTCAGTTCAAGGAAAGTTGCCCGAATTAATGAGGGTTATTTTGGTCTTTTCCTTACCCCACTAGCCTAGCTTATTTTTGTTAACCTTTTAGGGGTCTAAACTGATTGGGATCAAATTTAGTTATTCCTAAATTACGCTTAGGATTTTGAGAGGAGTTCAAGAAGAGGATAAGAGGAGAAAAGGAAGAACGATCAAGATTCTTGTAGTCTTCGAGGGGTTTTTGCCAAGGATTCGATCCTAAGAGGTATGTAAGCTCTCATAGTGTTGGGTTCGTTCACCCACACGGCAATCATGTGATTTTAAATCCGTAATTTCGTTCTTGAGGTTGAATGAATTGAGTTCTTAAAGAGTTTCTTGAAGTTTCGTTCTTAAATCGTTAATGATGAGTTTGATGAGTTCTTGAGATGAATGATAGGAGTTTGAGGGTTGTTTTTTAGTAGATTTTTGTGTATTTACGTTGGGTATTTGAATCTAAGGGAGTTGGGAAGAAACCATTCAATTCTAGGCAAATTAGGGCCAAAATCAAAGAAGAAAATTCGTCGGAATGTTCTGGGAGGGGCTGGGGTGGCCCGCCCCAAGTGCGCTGGGGGTTGGGGCGGCGCGCCAGCAATTCACCCCATTTGAGTCTCTAAAGTTTAGGGGATGGCACCCCGCACTATCAGTGCGCCGTGGTCGCCTACCCCTACCCTTTTTTCCATCGTTTGCTCCGTCTAAGTTTTTTTAAAGTGTATCTTTACTTCCTTTTGATTCTAACTACTCTAAACAATATTTAATCATCACGAGATCCTTCATATCATAAATCATAACTCTTGAATTCATAATTCAAATTCAAGAAAAAGTTAAAAATAGAGTTCAAGAAAATCTTTGAGTTAAATTATGAATTCCTTGAGATCAACTATCGATTTGAGCTAAGTTTTAGGGAAGTAATATGAGAATGAAAAGAGTCGTACACATGAGTTCTATATTGTTACTTAGACCCTTGAGTCAAGTCGTTCATGCCCATAAATTTCGCACGAACTCCATAATCTGAGTATCTTTGAGAGGAGTAGTATCTTCCAGTTCTAATTTCTTGAGTGTTGAGTTTCTAATCCTCTTGAGATTATATTCCTAATTATGGAACTACTACATGTTTCCCATGAAGGTCCTTAAGTTGAGTTGTTCATGCTCATAATTCCGGATGAACCTTATGAGTCAAGCAGTCTTGAGATGAGTAGTATCATTAAGTCCTTGAGTTCTTGAGTTGTTGAGTTTCGAGTATTGAGTTCTATATATAGTTATTGAAAATCTTGAATTGAGTCGTTCACGTCCATAATTCGGTATGAATCCTATTTTGAGAAGTCTTTTACAATTAATTATAATTTGTTTTAAGACTTGAGTACTTGAGTATGAGGATGAGGAGAGTTGAGTTTCATGTTTCAAAATGAATATATAGGAACTAAGTATTTTCAAGAGTAAATATTTTTATTCCGATTTTCAAATGAGTTCATGAGGAGTTTGAGTACTATCTCTTTTAAGAGAAATCTTTTGAGTAATAATCTCAAAGTTTGAGGAATGTTTTTAAACTTATGAGCTAAGTTATATTTTGGAAGTAGTATTGAGCATCGATATGGGGACGAGTTCTATTAACTCAAAATCCTCATAAACCATGTAGCCAACGTGGGTAGAAATGGTCATACTTTTTAGATGATTCCTTATTTGCTTTTTAAGCATAGCTTAGTGATCCACTTAGTTGAGGAGTTCTATACCCCGACAAGGTATAAGACAGTTCTGGCAGCGTATGCGAGACGATATATCATCATCAGGGCCGCCTCAACAATAATAGGGCCTAAAGCGAAACTTAAGAGAGGGGTCCTAATATTTAATTTTTTTCATCATATATACTTTTATTTAAAATCTATTTTTCTAGCTATTTTAGATGCGAAGTCATTAGGTACTATTTTATAATCAATTTGCTTTACTAATTCCTTTTCAAATGATAATATAGCTAATTCATTCAATTTCTCTTGAGACATTGTTGATCTTAAAGAAGATTTAGTGAATTTTTTGTTTCGAGAAAACTTCTTTCGGCTGAGGCAACGGTTACAAGAACTGTTAACATTATTCTACAAGCAATATGTGTATTTGAAAAAGAATCAAGTCTTTTTATTAGATTGGGTATTTTCATTATATCATTATCTCTACTTATATTATTTCCCTTAACACTTTTAATTCAAAAAATAAATCTAAACCATCAATATCAGAATAACTATTACGTGTTAAAGAAAGATCAAAGTTAATACAATATTTTTTTAAAATTCTCATCATCTAGCGATCTCAATATTTTACCACTAAATAAGAAATCAAAAATATTTTCATATGCTTCAATTGGTTCAAATCTATTTTGAAGTGAAAAAATAGTTTGATCTACTCTACATTTATAAAGCAATTAACTCTCATTGAATTAGAGTTAGATATGGTCTAAATCTAATTAATTACTTATTTAACAATTAGATTTAAAAGTAGTTTAAACTCACTCAAACAATGTTTGATTTTTCGTATGGTAATGTCTTGTAATTCAGAAGAACCCACTATATATATGTGTGCGTGTATATATATATATATCCATTTGTTTGAGAGAATTTCGGATATACTATTAACCAAATGATATCCATGTGTTCGATTGGTTCTGAACTAGCTAATCATTGTCTATTGAGTTAAAACCCCATAGATATTGCGCACACATCTAATTGTTTCCAACTTTGTTAAATATTTGTGTTGCCTAAGTGATATTGATATTTACAGTCTTTAAACAAATTCCCTACTACCAATCTCCTCATTTAAATACTTGTTTTGATACAATGTGCTCGTTAGCTTTAATTGACGAACAAAAAAATGTAATCCTTGTCATTGATCTTTGTAGTTAGACCCCGGCTCATAAAATTGGATAATATTTTAACATTCGATCGCCTATACTTTAATTGTAACGTACAGTTAAACGTTATTAAAATGGCACAGTTAATTGAAACTGATTAGTGATTGCCTTTGTTTGATTATTGATTCAAGCTTTCTTGCTCTTTTTTTGCTTTTACATTTTTGTTGATTTTGGTGTTGCTAAAACAATTGAAACAATGAGCCACGCGGATGAAAATTTTAGCGTGATTTTCTCTTAATTGTTTCTTATATATTTCTTTAAAAAAGTCTAATCATATATGATACCACTAGGGTATCAATATACCAACATAGTATAATAGAGGATTAAGCTCTGGACACTACAGTGAAAGTGTTTTGAATTGAGAACAGACAGTAAACGTCTTTATTATGGAAGATTATGATATCGATATGGTATCAATATACCGATGGAGCATCACAAAAATTATATCTTTTATCAATTTAGAATTTAATAAATAATATCGGGAACTGAATAATTTTCTCTTAATTATCTCTTAAGAAAGAGTCTAATCCTATATGATACCAATATGTTATCAATATATCGACAGAGTATCACAGAGAATTAAAATCAGTTCTATATGATATTGATATGGCATCAATATATCGACAGAATATCACAGAGGATCAATTCATAGTAGTGATGGTGAAGTTATGCTGACATCTTGCACGAAATAAGAAAGGAGAAAGTGGGGTAAGCAGGTAAATAGTTTGAGCCATGAGTCTATTAAGGGGTATATAGTTTGGGTCAGGTCCAATTTGGATAAATAATTTCACAATTAGGTTTATTTTGTGTGGTTTACTTTAAACACGGAAAAATCACCTATTTAAAAAATATTTACCATCGATAGCAATATAATAATTTCAACCATATATCACAATCGTATCTAATTAATTCATGTGATCTTCTCTCCCAACATTTCTCCCAAATTTGGCTCAATAATTCATCATTTTCTCTCTGATCTTCTCACCTGAGATTTCCTCCACAATTAATATAATAATTTCCTTCCTAGCTTCTTGCCCAGAACTTCCTACAACATTATTACTACAATTTTTTAGAATTCTATCATCTGTATTTTTAGTTATTTCAGAATTGTGAAATTTATGTGAGTACGGATTTGAATCAATTAAAGAATTGTGATTTTTAGTGCAGATTTGTAATTACTTATTGTATATTTACAAATCGTTGATAGTTATATAAATTTAAATAAAGGCAGATTTGAAGGTTGAAGATTTTTTTTATTATTTATACAAGTTTAATTCATAATTCTCAATTACACTTTCTTTGCCCTGCAATTTTTATTCAATTATAATTAAATTTGTCCTGCAATTTTTATTCAATTATAATTCAATTTGTCCTACAATTTTTTTTTTCAATTATAATTCAATATGAATGCCTATTGTTGTCTCTTCATTTGTTACGATTATATTTCTTGTCTAATTTATTGTTGATACAAGTTTTATTCATTTTACAGATCACATATTGTTCTTTTGTTTGCTACATTTTGCATTCATGTTTAATTCTCTTCTAATTCAACTTTAATATGTGTAATACATTTTTTATTTAAGTTTAATTCATTTTGTAGGCTATTGGTGAAGTGTATAAAAAAAAACATGGCTAATCTGGAAAGAGTGAAAGACACAAATTCAATAAAATACATAATATTATTATATATTGCTAATAATAAAAATAATTAGAGAATATATTTAAAATAAATAATATTTTTTTAAAAAAAATCCACCAAAGTAATTAATCTCTCAAACACGTGTACAATTTAAGCCCAACCTATTAAAGTTAGGTAAATCGGCAACATGTATTGAACATCCAACTTTCTTTATTGTGGCATCATCAAAGGAACTCATATATTATACATGGATAAAATCTGCAGTCTTTGTAAATCTCAAACAATAAATAAGTAATTAGAAGGGGGGGAATGGGGGGAAAGAAAAATATTTTTACTTCAACTAAAAATATATATAGATGAGTTAATAACTTACCAAGTTAAATTTTCAAAAACATTGTGTCATCGCTTCTTTCTCCTGCACGTTAGGTTCATAAAGAAGTAAAACTTGATATAAAAATCTTGTAATGGAACAATAGTGTTCAATAGTGAAATATATGATGCCAAATAAAAAGAAATTATTTCCATTGAGAATTTGAACTCTCTTATGACTTATGAGTTAGAAGACTGAAGGAATTTGAGCTTGTGTTTTCATTCAAATAATGATTCTTACAATTTACATAAATGATTCTTATTCTAATTGTACTTTAAGATCAATACTACGTCAAAGTAGGTCCCTTTTATTTGAATTCTACAATCAATGAAATATGTCAAATCAATTATAAAACTAATGATTGTAATGTGTTACCCTCCCCCCCCCCCCTCCCGCCGCCCCCGCCCCTTTGAATTCTCCTAATTCACCATTTTCCTCCGATTATTATTTAATTATCTTTATTATATTTCTTTATTATCTTACATAAATCATATATGTTTTCATACAAATCATATAGGAGCCCAATTCTTTCTTAATATTATTGGTAAAGTATCAACTACAAATAAAAATTAGTATTATTGGTTAAATTTCAACTACAAATAAAAGTTAAAAAACTACCGTAGTGCTCTTTGGTTATTATAATAGAGGAGTTTAAAAATCTTAATACAAATCATGTAAGAGTTCAAAATCATTTTTTTGGTTTATGAATCCTTCTTATTTTCAACTGAAAGAAAACAGCGAGAAGCTATCAACATGGGAGAACTCATTGTCAATTATTGATTATTTATATATAATTCATGTAATTTTGAAATTTATTAACTAAAAGAAATAAAGAAACACAAAAATAAAGAATAGTGATAAAGAATGCAAGAAGACCACTTGAACGTTAAGAATTGTGATAATGAATGCAAGAAGACCACTTGAATCAAAATTCGAGTAAGAAGAAAAAGAAAAAAAATCTTTACTTATTTATATTAGGTAAGAACTCTTAATATTTAGTATTTTAAATCACAAAATTGTATAACCAACAAAAAAGTATATGTAAACCTTAAAAAGGACTCCTAAAACTGAGAAAAGAAAGAAACATAAAGGACTCCTAGACCAATTTTTTTTATAAAAAATAAATAAATAATAATAGTCCTAACCTAAAATTACTCCTAAATCTGTATAAGGATAGTGAAGGAGTTCTTTACTCCAAAAAACACGTATTAAATAATAATATTTTTAAGATCAAAGTTAAAATTTTATTCAATTTTAAGATGCTAAATATTAAGAGTTCTTACCTATTGCAAAAAAGTAAAAAATTATAATAGTTATAACTTTAGTTAATTTCAAAATTTTAAATATTAGAATAATTATTAAAAGACAATTTTTTTGAGGAAAATGGTGAAAAGACGGTTGTGTCTAAAGCGAAGTCTTTAAATGAAATTCCTCAAGATATTACTATCCAAATTTTCTCGTGCCTTCCTGCTAAGTCTTTAATGCGTTTTAAGTGTGTTTCAAAATTTTATAATACAATTGTGTTGGAACCATATATCATGGATATCCGTTCATCCAATTATTCTAAGATTAATCGCGTGATTGAATGCCTAGGTGGTGTTTTTTACTCTATAGAAGAAGATGGAAACGCCACCAAGTCTTATCAACTTGATAATTTTGATAAGTTGTGTCATCACTTTGATCGTGTTTCTAATTGTTTTGGTTACGATAATGGTTTGTTTTGCACGTGGGATGAGAAATGTATTTCAATTTTCAATCCCGCTACAGGAGAAGTAAGATATCTTTTCTACTTGAAATGTTATGATGGTTTGTACGGGGTATGTTCAATAGGTTTTGAGCCTGAAGAAAACGAGTATAAAGTTTTTTTGACTATTTATAAACGAAATCATCTTGAATTATCAAGAGCATGGGTTTTTACTTTAGGTATAGATAATTCATGGACGGAGATAATTACATATGGCGAACATGATTATTATATTTCTGATCTCGGATATGGAAATTGCGTAATTAGTGGGATCATCTATCGATTTAGCGATTCTCCTGAATTTTGTATAGTTGCGTTTGATATTAAATCTGAAATTTTCACAACTATCACAATGTCAATTGAATTTCATAACAGTATAGATATTTATAATTTTGACGAATTTGGACATAAGGACTATATGCTAATAGATGTGAATGGAAAATTAGGACTTATGTATATTCCAGAGGTCTTTCTTACTAAAGACATCCACCATTTATGGATTTTCAAAGAAGAATGGGAACATCAAATATTTGAATTTCCTTTAGAATAGAAACAAGAGGATGATATAAAGTTGGATCCCTTTTGTATTTGCAAGTATGGTGATGAAGAAATTGTATTTGCATTATGGATAAAATCAAGTGATGTTTTGGCTTATTTTTTTTTTTTTTTATCATGTGAAGAATAAGAGTTGGAGATATTTTAAAGCAGAAGAATATGCTGGGGTTAAAAGCATTTTTAGTTATAGTGAAAGCCTCTTCCCTTTGAAAAATATTGGCTTACCAACCACAATTGCGGAGGAACGAAGAATGTTGGTCTAAATGATCATTCTGTAAGTTAAAAGTATTGAATGGAGAAAAGTTGAGGTGTGCATATTCAAAGTTGAAGTGCTGATGTCAAGCCAAGTTAGAATGGTCGAAAATGAAGAAAAGAATCATTATTAGTTGCAAAAAAAAAGTCTTTAAATGAAGGGTAAAAAGTTTAAACAACATTTCTAAGGACCTTCATGCTTTTAATTTAGTATGTATATATATATATATATATATATATATATATATATATATATATATAAGACTAAATTGAGTGTTTTTGGGGGTATTAAATAGTTAATATTCAAGTGGGGGTATCCAAATTCCAGTGAACTTCAAACTCACTCAACGATTGCATATCATACCCGAGTTCTTTAAGAAGAAGAGCAAGAATAGAAAATTCATAGTTAAAAAATGTGAGGAAACTCCTTTATATATAGCCAACGGGTAGTATGAATGTCACGACTCAAAAATGGACATGATGACACTTGTCTTATCCTATCAAGACAAGTCAACCTAATCCCAACATAAAAGATAAATACGTAAGTAAAACACGATTAAAGACTATCATAAACTCAATAATGTGGAAACCATAACATAACTTGAAAATAAGCTCAAAATCTGGTTGTCACGTGCACAAGCCTCTAAGTATTACAACATATTCAAAAAGTATAAGTCTGAATGTTTTTGTTTCTAGAATAGAACAAGAACATAATAAAAGAGTAAAAGGAAACTGTCAAGATGAAAAGAAGCTACCTCATGACTCTCCATGATAAGCCTCGGACGTAGAAAAGGAGGAGAATCACGTTGATTCGGGGCTCATAACCGACCTAAGTGTAGCAGCAAGGAAATGAGTACCAAATAACACTGTACTCCCCAAACAAACCACTAACTCAAGGTAAAACAATATAGAAAATATGTATTCTCAATACTCGAACTGAGCCTCCACAACTACAACCTACACAGAATCAACCTAATCTAACAGTTTGTACATATACAACACATAACACGTATAATAACACTTCAACGTATACAGATAATCTACACATATATTCAATAATCAACTACAAGTTCCATAACAATCACTCACAAGATTCATATATGATAATGTCGTGCAATGCAATGAAATGTCAAGTATAATGATGCATGTATGTCCTACGATACACATCAGGTGCAACTCAGGACAGAAACCATAGGGACACATAATGTCCATTTATCCGCCGAAATCATCTCCCTTCGGCGTATTCATCAATCGCCAGAATTATTTTCCATCTATATCGGAAAAACTATTTCTCAATGACATTACCAGAACCATTTTCACCGAAAGGAAAGGTGATAGGTGAGCCTAGCCATTTCACTCTACTTGAGTAATAAAGTGGAAAACCCCCTCACGATCGATTAAAAGGAAAGTCGCCCAGAGATATTTGTTCAAATCCAATTCGTGAAGACAGAGTAAATTCAACAAATCTTAGGAAGAAAGTCCTAGGCCTCACTATCTATCAATCAAGAAGGTAAAGGAGAGAAGGTTTGATTGAAAGTAGTACGTCTGCAGGGATCTGTCGTTAACGATTTGACCGGGACACATCCAATTGAAAGTCTAATCCCAACCTCTTTGGAAGGAGCTCCAAAAAAGACTTGACTTAAGAGTGGGGAATCTTCCTACAAGTGAGCACCAAGTCAAATGTATTCAAAAAGGGCTATACCTCTGCCTAGACAAAGAGGACTTTAAGGCAGCCTCTTAGGAGACATTGGATGTAACCGGCCTTCAAAGGCGGAGGAGTCAAAAGCAACTTTCGATTCAAATTAGAGAAATGCTGAGCTTTATCCGCTTCAATTCATTAAGGTATTATTCTATATAGCCTTCTAAATAGTCAGAGTGGGAACTCAAAAGCAAGAACTCTTAACCATCATTCCTTAACTCTAAAGGGCGTGAATGTGTAGATCAAGGAAGAAGGGTGGGATAGCCATCATCATAATTATCACAATAGGTCTCATCATGATATTTTAGAACCAATGAACATACTTATGTTCACACAATTAATGAGAATATGATGAATTTCATATCAATACACAATCCATATCAACACAATCATTATACATCATCAATAATGAATTAGTATAATCTTTCAAGTCATCAACAACAAATCACACATCAATATATCATCAAGTTGCTTTTTCTATTTCTCTTCTTTATCATTTAAGATATTCAATAAGAAGATATAATCACAATTATCAATCCTTCTACATTTCATTACTCCCTAACACATACAATAAGGAAATACGAGCTTTTATATACTTAACAAAAGTCAAGAAGTCTACTTGCCTCAAGAAATCAACCAATCACTCAGAAACTTGAGCTTTTCTTTTTCGTTGGGCCTCAAAATCGACACAAGCTAATCAAATAAGTAATCAGAATAAGAATTCAGAGCTAACAACACCCATATCAAATATTATGGAAAATGGATCAAATTGACCCAAAAATCCATTTTTGAAAATGAGCGTTAAATATGAAATTTTGTACAAAAATCTGGTACCCAGAGAAATTGGAAGTCACGGGTGAAAACCATTTAAAGATGGAGTTAAAATCAAGCATAAATCACCATCTTATAAAAAACATTTGCCTTTTCAAAACCCTTCAATGTTTAGAATCAAAACACAAGTTTAAACAGTAAAATCATGAAGTAATTAGTGGATAAAAGAGGTGGGAAATTAGAGATCGTTACCCAAATGAAGAATCTCGAAAATACACTTTGGAATTGCCTCAACAAGGCTCCGAAAGTTCAAAAATGGAGAAAATAGGGGAAGACCTCAATTTGGAAACATTTTGCCCAGGCCTCAATTACTCTTCATCACGATCGCGGTCCCCACATCTCGCGATCACGATCAGTAACATAGGTCAACTCATTAATTGACCATCAAGATGGAAATGCAGGGCCACATGATCACGATGATTAGACCCCAATAACTATGTGGTTGCGACGCCCCACCACGCAATCGTGATGCACATGGAATTAAACACCATACGATCACAATGAACAACTGAACATACTCCAAAATCAACAAAACAACATGTCACACAATGCACAAAAAATCATGAATGGACTCTCAGGATTTGTTCGAAGCCTCGAGTACACAACTAAACTCAACTTTTTAGACTAAATGGAATCATTGAAATACAGATTTGAGGTCTCCTTGACCCAAAACCCATGAAAGTGGGCAATAAACTAACATTAGGTCAAAATACCAAATATTCAACCAAAACCTCTTTTAGACCGAAAATCATCCCATAAAACCAATGGAATCGTCGGAAATCCAATCTAAGCATCTGAATTCTGAATATTGACCAAAGTCAACTCAAGGTCTAAATTCACTGAAACTCATAACTCAAGGCCACAATTCCATGAAACAACTCCTAAACAGATGACGACAACACTCCTAGACTAAATTCCACATTCCAAAGTTGATGGTTTTAATAAAATTACATTATAAGACTCGAAATTGTAATTGTTACCTAAAATCTATTTTAACAGCTTTAAACCTTTCAAATATCAAAACTTCTAAAAACTACAACTTTTCAATCAAAATTTCAAAATCAACTTCAAAAACTGATCGGAAATTACTCGAGGCAACTATCCAGAGGGTTAAAAAAAATTATTTTATGGAAATTTCAAAAAATTACCTTTTAGGTCATTACATTATCCACCACTAAAAACTGTATTCATCCTCGAACATAAAATAAATGGAAGTACATGAAGCTTAAAAAACTGAGGATATCTGGCACGCATGTCGGGATCCATCTCCCTAGTCGCCTCTCCAACTGAACGGTTCATCCACTACACCTTTACTGAAGCAATCTCCTTTTTCCTAAGCTTTTGAACTTGCCTATCCAAGATAACTATAGGCTTCTCCTCAAATGACAAATCTGGATCCAACACCACTGAATCGAGTGAAATCACATGGGACTAATTTGACACAAACGTTTGAAGCATATAGACATGTAAAAATGGGTGGACAATTGACAAGCTAGGTGGCAAGGCTAACTTATAGGAGACCTCTCCAATACACCCAAACAATCTCAAAGGGGGGGGGGGGATGGATTCCTTCAATATCAACAACGATTATGTGTTCTAAATGTTGATGAGTTAAGAAATCAAATTTCGACAGAAGCTCACAATTTTCGGTATTTTATTCACCCAGGAGCCACCAAGATGTACCATGATTAGCGGGAAGCCTATTGGTGGAATGGGATGAAAAAGGATATTTCAGAATTTGTGGCTAAGTGTCTGAACTATCAACAAGTGAAAGTTAAGCATCATAAAGTGGGTGGTTTGGCTCAAAACATTAGTATCCCAACATGGAAGTGGGAATATTTGAATATGGACTTCATTACGAGTTTATCCCGCACTCGTCATCATTTTTTATCTAGGTTATTGTTGACCGAATGACAAAACTGGCTCACTTTCTTCTTGTTAAGAATTCATTTTAAGTGAAGAATATGCCAAGATTTATATTCATGAAATGGTAAGGTATCACAAAGTGCCATTGTCTATTATTTCTGATCGTGGCACTCGATTCACATTTCAGTTTTGGGAATCATTTTAGAAAGGTCTTGGTACCCAAGTGAAACTTAGCATGGCTTTTCATCCTCAAACCGATGGATAAGCCGAGCATACAATCCAGACCTTAGAATATATGTAAAGAGCTCATGTGATTGATTTCAAGAGTAATTGAGATGATCATTTACCTTTGGTTGAGTTTTCATATAGGTGTAGGTCTCCTATATGTTGGTTTGAAGTTGGTAAGGTCTCTTTGATAGGGCCTGAGTTGGTGCATGAGGATATGGAAAAAGTTTAACTTATTAGAGAAAGGTTGAAAATAATTCAAAGCGAGGAAAAATCATATGCCGATGTTAGAAGAAGAGAGTTTGAATTTAATGTTGATGGTTGGGTCTACTTGAAAATTTCACCCATGAAGGGTGTAATGAGATTTGGAAAGAAAGGGAGTCATACTCCTTCCTATGTGGACCCATATCATATTTTGAGGCGTATTGACAAGGTTTCTTATGAACATGAGTTGTCTAATGATTCAGCATTGGTACATCTAGTATTCAACGTTTCTTTCTTGAAGAAGTGTGTTTGAGATATGATGTCCATTATGCCTTTAGAATGTTTGGGAGTTAAGGAAAATATTTCTTAGAAAGAGGTTTCAATTGAGATTTTAGACCGATAAGTTCAGAAGTTGAGAAATAAAAGAGTTGCTTATGTAAAAGTCCTTTGTCCTTTGGAGGAATCAATTAATTGAGAGTGCTACTTGGGATATTGATGCCGATATGATGTCCCAATATCCTCATATCTTTCCCTCTGCTCCTATTCTAGCTTGATGTATTAATTCCTCATGGCTCATTCATTTATATTCATGCATTTTAGACATTATCGTGTTTCCATATATGCATTCATGTTCATGAAAAAAATGATTTTTATGTTATGATTTAGCTTGGGTTGATTCTCCATGTTTATGTGCATCATGATGAGATTTGCACTCATGTTGGGTTGTTAGTTTCTCTCCTACTCTATTCATGCTTTGCTTGAGCCCCATTTGAGGATGAATATTCCCAAGGGAGAGATATTGAAACATATCGGACATCAAGAGTTTAGTTGAATTGGAAAAGTTAGAAAAATGTCGTAGAAATTTGTGCTACAAATTGACTTATGGGTCATAAAGCTTCCTATGGGTCGTAGGAAGGGTCTCGTAGAAACTGGGTAGCATTTCTGGAATTTTAAGTGTTTGAAGTTTGACCTACGGAAAGCCAGGAACGATAGGAATTTGGATGGGATGTAGATGAAACTCGAAGAACTGATCCTGATTTAGTGAAATTTTAGACTTGAACTTGGGTTCTATGGACTGTAGTATGGATGACGGGACGCAGATTAGTCTCGTGGAAAGTAAGATAATTTTGGGTTTCTGAAGTTGGTTCTACAGTTGACCAGTACGGGCCGTAGGAAGTCCTACAAACGGTAGGTCTTAACTGTAGAAGCCATCCGACAGTTATCTTTATGGGTATTTAGGTCTTTTCCTATGCATTTAATACCTATACTATGTCATTGTGACCTTAATTCTAATACCTATAACTACTTTTCAATTCCTAGTTCTACCTAAACCCTTTCATTCTCTCAAATTCCCAAATCTCATCCAAGCTCATCCCCTCCAGATTCTGTTAAGCTTCAAGGAAGAAAACTAGAGTTCAATTCAAGTCTCCTTTTTCCTCCTTTGCTTTTAGTCAAGGTATGTAGAAATTCATCAATGGATTTCATTCACCCATTGAGTCCCAAACGATCTCAATTCTCCAAATTCAATTTCATAAAAATTGATTGGGGTTTCATCCAATTCTCCATGGGTCTTCATTGTTTATGATATAATTGTTTGATTTTAGTCTTCTTATTAATAATTTGATTCAATTAAATGTTTTCCAATTGATTTCATATGAACCCATGCATTATTCATAATTTTCATTATGAATTATGAAGAGATGAGTTTATGAATAAAGTTATGAACCTATGAATAATGATTTGTGAAAGCTAATGCATGATTTATGAAAAAATGTTTTATGATCTAAAGGTTGATTTAAAGTAATCATCAAGAAATTGTGAAAGGTTTTCTCACATACTAAGGAATCATGGTTGGTGAAAGTTTTTCTCACACATGCATGATTCATGATTTAAGGACACTCTCTATGATGATTTAAGCTTAGATTAGTAATTCAATTGTGCTTTTCCATGTATAATGTCATATTTATAAAAATGACTATTCCGTTAGGATTTAACTTAGCACCGAGATAACTTTGAGGTGGAGGCTCAAATAGGGTAGTCTCTAGAACCGACCACTAGTTCTAAACTACATGCCCGCATATATAGGATTGTCTCAAATGACCTACCTAGTGAATCCACAATAGCATATGAATCATGATACGGAGTTCTACCTTGGCAAGTAGACTCCCGATTCTCGGTGTGGGAGTTACATCGGATTATATGTTATAGCTCGCATGGTTTATTGTAAGTTAAAGCTAATATCCCACAAAATGAACTAAGTTACCTTTAAATGTTTTATGAATCTTTCACTACATTACAAGATGCATTGACCATGTCATGATTTATGATTCTCCTTTAACGGTTTTTACTATGTTTTAGCTTTGTCATGAATATCATGTTTTCCCTTATTTTCCCTTATGATCATGTTTTAAGTTTTATGTATATACCTCATACTTAGTATATTTCATGTAATAATGCATATTTGTGCCTGCATTATCTCCAAATGTAGTGTCTGACGCTACCCCTCCTCCTGCTCATGGCTAATGATCAATGGTTGATAGTTGAAGACTTGGTGAGTCCTCATGTTTTGAGTACCATGTCACCTATACTTAGTTTCTTTATGCTTTAGTTTTCAGATATTGTATGTGGTGTGCGCATTATGTCTCGACCACTTCTTTTAATATATTAGGTAGGCTTGTCAAGACTATGTTTCCACATTTATGTCAAACTCTTTCATGTTGTATGTATGTCAAGTGTCTTGTGTAGGGCATCTCGGAATCTTATACGCTATGTCACGTCTAGGGTGTACGTTTGGATCATGACAGAAATTATGAGGATACCTCAGGTCAACTAATTAATAATACAAAAATATCTTTCTATGCACATTAGAAACTACTAGTAGCAATCACTAATAAAATAAAAAGTAAGATTTGTATGAAAAAAATGATCCTTTTCTTTTACATACTTAGGATACCCTTTGTTTATGGAAGGAGGAAACTGATATATTATGAAGAGCTAAGTAAAAATGTGATGAAGAGAGTTATATCATGGAAAAATAGACTCTCAACCTTTATAGGAAGAACCATCTTGATAAGTCATGTGTTGCGGACAACGCCAGTCTACTAGTTATCAGCAATGAACCCTCCTAAATGGGGTTATTGAGCAAATGCACAAAATATTTGCCAAATTCTTCTAGAGTAATAGCACAGGTAATAGAAGAAAGAATTGGGTGGCATGAGATAAGGAAGGGGGTTTAAGCTTTAGATCACCACACGACCTTTTCAAGGCCTTTTTTGTAAAGTTATGGTGGAACTTCAGATCATCCAGGACTATGAAGTTCATACACGTGGAACAAATATTGTAAGAAAGTTCATCCTACTATAACTTATGGGTTTGAAGTATCACATGTGTGGAAGAAATTTATAGAAGTTAGAGAGAATGTGAACATCAGATATATGGTGGCAATTAAAAGCAGAAAACTCCTGCTTCTGGTATGATAATTGGGCAAAACAGGGGCCACTTTATTTTGTGAAGGAAGGAAAAGGGAGTTGGGAAGAGATGGAGGTAAAGGAATTCATAATTGATGGCCAATGGAACTGATAGAATTTACAAGGAATGCTATCAAAGGAAATGGTGGACTACATTGCTCAAAACATCATTCCAAGGCTAACTAATGATGATAATGACAGAGCTTGGTGGATGAGCAACAACACTGGAGAATTTAGTGTGAAAACGGCATGAGAGGTGATAAGGAAGAGGGAGGAGACTTCTCGAATATATGATTACATATAGTTTAAAGGGCTCCCAATTAAGATTAGTTTTTTTTTCCTATGGAGGGTGTTAAAGAAAAGAATTTCCACGGATGATAACTTAATATTCTTCAGGATCAATAATTCCTCAAGGTGTTGGTGTTGTAAACAATACTCACAAGAGACTATGTCTCATATTTTTCTAACATCTCCTACAACTTTACAGATATGGAGACAGTTTTCTACTTATGAAGGTATCAACATTGGATGGTTTCAATTGCACCAAGCAATAAAAGAATGATGGATTATAATGCTCAAATCACCCTCCAAAACCAATTGAAAGAGTGAGCGATCGTAATCAGTAAAAAAAAAATAACGAAGAGTCGGGGTTGAATCCCACGGGAAATGATATATCATAGAATATTCTTTATAAATAAATTTGAACTTTAAATTAGCTCATTTGTAATAGTAAGAACAATTGGGTAAATGTTACCACCAACTTAATACAAAACTTTAGTTATCAATTATCGCAATTAAACTAAAATTAAAATAAAATTAAGAGTTAACAAGCAATCTAGGGGTGCGGGAATTGGAAATCAAAGTCACATAGGAGTGATTGTGCTGCTCTATAGTGATGTACATTCATAAATAGGCTAAGTCATATTTATTGACGCTAATCATCTTTCGATCTCAAAGCATCTATACGTAGAATCTCATTTCGATCTCATCTATATGCAATTTCTAAACAACTCAATACCTTACTTTACTCTCTTTTTCAAGAATATGACAAATAAATCTGAGTCAAAACCTCTCTTTCTAGCAAGCCATAAACATCAAACATAAATTTCTAGTATTAGACTAATAACACACTCCAATTAATCTCTTTCGAGCATCAACCAGAGAATGGAAGTAGGAATTAAGTTTTCAACCATAATCCATAAGTTAACTCCATGATAATTAGACCAAATTCATGCATGAACATCAACAAAACAAAGCATGACACAATACCCACTACATTAAATCAACACCAACCCCATTTGAGCACCCCCTAGATCTTGGGGTTTTAATCACCCATCACAAAAAGTAAAGAAAGTATACCTTCCATGAAATCAACCATGGGTAACTTGAAATCAAGCAATTAAGAGTAAATTCACTTTGAATTTAACTTTAATTTATCAAATTCAAGCTTCAAATTGTAAAATCCCAAAAATTAGAAAAGTATTCTTCAAAGGTAAAGTACTCTCAACTCAAAACTTAATAACTATGAACTCTTCTTTCTATTCTCTCACTCTGTTCAACTCTCTAAAAATTATATCCTAAGGGATATTTATACTTTTCCAAAATTTGGCCCACAATCCACTTCGTAACCGACTCAGCAACGTAAGTCGGGCTCGGCTTGCCTTGCGATTGTCTAGGCTTAAGGTGTTTGAACCTCAGTCTAACAAAAGATCTCACATCTAACAAAATGGTATACCAAGTTCAGCAAACAGTATACCAACTGATAAAATTACTATACCCTTGGATGAAACGGATCCCACCAGACTGGTCATCAGTGTTAAAATATTTGAGAGAATATAAACTAAAGGTCCATTGTTATGCAATTACATGGAAGCTACCATCTAGAGGAAGGCTCAAAATTAACACAGATGGGACAAGTCACGGTAATCTAGGTAATATCTCCTATGGGTTTTGCATTAGGGATGACAAGGGGGACATATTTTATGCTCAAGCGAGTCGAATAAGAATTTCTACAAATATGCAGGAAGAAGCAATCGCTGTGTACGAAGTTTTACAATACTGCTCCATACACAACCTAAAGGGTGGAAACTATGAGAGGGATAATGACTCAGCTTAACATAGACATTGATCACATTTTTAGAGAAGGAAATGCAGTGGCTGACTATCTCACATATATAGCATTTGAACAAAGCGTTAAGTCAAAATTTCAGAGTTTTCAAAAAATCTCAGTGGAAGGAAAAAAACTGATTATCAACATAGATAAAACACAAATTTAGCCCTCAGCATCAAAACAAGGAAGATTCAGAAGATATAACAATAAGAGTAGTCAGGAAATAAGGCAGAAAAAAGAGTTCAAGCACTCGGGTCAGATATTAACCAACAAGCACTAAACACGATCAAATAATTGGAGAAATACATGAGCAAGTAATTCAACAAAATATGAACAACCTGATACTAATGAGAATCTACAAAGGAAAAAATGAAGACTTACTTTGAGAGGCAGATGCTGCAACTGAAAGACATGATGATGATGCAAGAAACATTGAAGAACTCAATAGCATAGATCTGAAAAGGCAAGATAAAAACAAAAAAGCAAAAATCAAGATTAAGCAAAGATAGATACTCATCGAAGCTCCAAACACAAGGAAGTCAAGATTTGGCAACATACCGAAAGAGAAGACGAGGAGATATGCGAGTACCTAGGATAAAAACAGGTGCTCCAGACCAGAGTTTGATCTTGGCGCCTCACAACATTGCGATCACAAAAAAAAGGGTATGGCTGGACAAGCAAGAATGGCAAGGAGCATCAAGCTCCACACTATCACTATTAGAGGTCGTTTTTGATACGAAGGATAAGAATAAATGGTCTTGGATTAAAAAATAGCTTTGGGACAAAATTTTATTGTCTTGTTTGGTTATTATGTTTGAGATAATTTATTTCACCATTTATATTATAGTGATGAGATAAATTATTCCTTATACATTGTGGAATAAGTTATTCAGGATAATTAATTTTGGAATAATTAGTTTCTAACCAAACGATCTCTTAGTTCTGTGTTCAGACAAATCTTTAGATATTTTGTTTTCTTTTAGCTTATTTTGAACTAGGTCCTTCATTTTGAACTAGCTAATTGTTGGATTTGGCTTTTAGTGCTTTTCTATTAATAAAAAAAATGGCTTGCAGGCCATAAAATTTTATTTTAAAAAAAAGATATCTACTTTTAATACAATATAAATAATAAATAAACAAATATAATATAAAATAAAAGATAGAAGAAATATTAAATTGGGTGTTTAAAGAAGAAGATTATAAACTTTAGAAATTTCGTAGTTTAAAAATGTGAGTAAACTACTCTACTTATAACTAGCAAAGGATAGTATGAACAAGTATTTATTGTGCCATATCAGAAAAGTGACAATCCTTCAGAAAAGCCAGAACACTTCGAAAAAGTGTCAACCCTTCAGATAAGCCACAACACTTTAAAAAAAGTGACAACTCTTCGATGTGGAAAGGTGTCCACTTTTAATACAATATAATATAAATAATTATTAATTTAAAATTTAGATGATATATTTAGAAATTTTGTAGTTTGAAAATGTGATAGAACTCCTCCATTTATAGTCAAAAGGATAGTATGAACAAGTGAAAATCATAATTCTTAGAAAAATCACAACTCTTTAGAAATGTCATAGCTCATTAGAAAAGCTATCATGAAAAAGTATTTTCTTTTATTATGATATAATATAAATAAATATGATATAAAATATAGAAGATATAGATATTGAAACTTTATGTTAATACGAGATGCAAACATTGAAAGCATGCAACCTAGAACAAGTGGCTTAGTTTGGTAATTGGTAGGTGTAGAATAGTTTTGGGTGTGAAAGGAAAATGACAAATAAGTAGCAAGGGCAAAGTTGTTTCTAGCACAACACGTGAATCATTGCTTGTGCTACATTGCTAGTGGTTGAATTAGGTGTCATAAGAGACATGACAGTACATACAATAATTAATTAATGTTTGGATTGGTGTTAAACGTGACCTATACGAAAAATCCTTTTTATCTGCTTAGTTTAAAGTCTTACACCAATTCCTTCTTCCTTAAAAAGTCATCATCAATTCATTAGTGGTAGCAGTCCCAAGCAAAAACAGAATGAGTTACCAGCATGTTCATGAAGATCCCTATCCTCCACCAGGCAAGTTCAATTAATTAACACACTGATTATACTTATACATGCCCAATTAGTTTCAATTTTACTAAATTTTGTTTTGTTAAACTCGATTGTTAGGTTATGCTCCACCACCGCCAGGGCCACAAGGATACCCGCCTCCAGGACAGCCAGAACCAGTTGGGTACTACGGTGAAGCACCACCACCAGGACCTCCCAGTTATCAGGGATACTTTAATGATCAATATCCGCCTCCTGATCACATCCACCATGACCAGCCTGCTGATCATGATAGCAGTGGTTGTTGTTCCTTTTTAAAGGGCTGGTACGTCTTTCATTCTCTCACTCTCTTCAGTCCTCCATGTGCAACTCAATTTTCAAGATTCTACAATTCATCAGTTGATTTTTTTTTTTATTTGTACAGCTCCCGGCAATTCCACATCTTTTTGTAATCTTTCCCCTAAAATAGGTCCTTTTTTTTCTCCGTCAAGTTCCCAAAAATTGATTTTTTCGACAAGTGAGACCAAAGATAACACTAATGATCTTCTTCCTTTCACGGTCCACCTGAAATGGGAGTTTTTTCCTAGAGACTCGACTTTGTCGAGAAGTGGTTAATCTAAGATTTTAAGGTTGTGGCTGCTCTGAAAGTGGCGGAGTCAAAAAGAATTAAAAACCCCTGATCATTTGTTCATTGGGTGCTCTATGATAATTTTATACAAATATCTCTTAATTTCTACATAAATATATATTCCGAAATGAGGTTAATGGGTGCTCGAGCGAACTCTATGTGGGTCCGCCCCTGCCAAGAAGCTTACAATTACTTCCCTCTTAACATGTTAAATCAACTGTTGTGATATAATGTACTATTGAAAATTCTTCTATAGAGCAATAATCCAGTAGGTAGCATGAGACTGTAATCTGCTGTGACATTACTTTCATTGACTCAGAATTTAGAGAAGAAAGTTGTGATAGGCTGTGCACTTATGTTTCTGGATGAAATGTGGGATCTTGATAAAATTTTAGGCCGAATAACAATCCTACACTTCGTTACCAACCATAGTCAAGATGGTTCACCCTTTTGCTTGTAAAAGAGAGAGAAAAGAACGTATTGAAAATCTTGGCCAATATGAATGCAGTTTTCTTTGAATTGGTAAAAAATGAAATAATTTTTCTTTTGGTAACTATGCAAAAGAGTTTTAATACAATATCAGAAAGCAATAAGATGCCTTGAGGAACTTTGATGTGGTAATCATCAAACTTGAAATAAAGGGATGGTACTTTGGAAGAACTAATCATAGATCCTATGCGGGAAAACATTCTACTTCATAGTGATGAGTGTTGGGATATGGTTCATAGCAGGGTTTCTTCTTGGTTAACTCTTGATTGTTCGTATTGCATGCCCATTGGCTACTTTACTGAAACAGTGACGGGAGCTTACAACTGCTTTGATTGATTAATTTGCTTATGATGAATCTTCATATTTGGATATAATATGTGGGTTAGGAGTAGCATGGACAATCGACACTGCAATTAGTATGTGGACTTGAAGGAAATCAATCAAACTTGTGGATCTAAAATGAGGTTCTTAAATACAGAAATAGGTTTCATCAATTACCTGTGGTGTTCTGGTATTTAACTCATCCTTTAATTTCTGATTTATCAAGCGATAATGTGGTGTAAAAAGGTATAAAAAGATTCAAGATCTTCTATCCCACTCTTACAGAGTTTTAACATGTTACAATACTCTGAATTCTTTATTATGCCAGGTAAACAACTTATCAAAAAAACAAGGGGGAGGGGGGGGGGGGGGGTGAGATGAACTTGAGTTCGTTTTGGTAGAACAAAGATCTTATTCAACCTTCAGGGGGTTGCTTCAAGTTGATCTTCCATATATTAGAAAAAAAATCAGTATAATAAACACTAATATATATAGGATAGTGTGCTTCCAGATTGAAGGTGTTCAAGCTAGCAAATTCTAGGAACCTGGCTTTTACTTGTCCAGTTGTCTTCCAAATACGCATAGCCATCAGCTTGATATGGAGCAGCAAAATTTGGTTTCATGAGATGCTCTGGCGAATATGAATAGCAAGCTGCACCAAGCAAATTAAAATGCATTGCTTTGTATTCCACTTTTAGTTCACATTTCAAATTTTAGAATCAGTAGTATATATAATCCCCAACTATTCCTTCTGTGAATCTGCTCCCTGTTAACATGAGAGACTTAATCTCTCCTTGTTAACATGAGTGACCTTAGTCTCTCCTTGTTAACATGTGTGACCTTATCTCTCCTTGTTAATGTAACTCCCCAAACCTTGAAGGCGAGACTGGCACCTGGTGCCATACCTGACCGAGTGAACCAACCTGTAACTCTCTTAATCGACAAATAGGGAAATAATAGGAGGATAGAGATTATCATCTGAACCATAAATTCTTCGGCACACACACACACATATATCCTCAACTAGACAACTGATATCAACTGACAAACAAGTGTCACTTGTCTACAAAATTGTATAAGAGGCTAACAATCGCTACTATGGTCAGGACAAGTCCCTAACCTACCCATAAACCTTAATATCCATACAAAATCAAAATACTGGACTCAGCTACCCCAGGAAGAAATGGAGGTCACCAATCTGCAAATGATAGTCTGAATCTGCCAATGGGGTCTGTCAACCTATGAACCTGGAGCTGTGGCATGAATTACAGTCCCCGGTAATGGGATGTCAGTACGAAATAATGTACCGAGTATGTAAGGTAGATAACATATCAAGTGAGAATAGAATTTCTACTAGGAAGTACAAAGCGTAATGACAGTAGTAAAGATAGAACCTGAAGGTAATCTGTAAACTGAGTATCATGAAACAACATTTAGTTCTCTAGATGTAGCCCATCACATTTGGCGTAACATCTATAGGTACAACGTATACATCATACATGTCGCTTTTCTGCAAATCAGCATCTTTGGCCAGTGAACGAGCTTCTGTGGGCCAGCAAATAAGTCTTTTATAGACTAACAAGTAAGTCTTAACTTACCAGCAAATAAGCCTCGGTGGCTACAAATAAGTCTCGCTGGATCAACAAATAAGCCTCAGTGACCAACAAATGAGGCTCTATGGGCTAGTGAATGAGAATACTCCCGTATATGCCTCTTCTCTAGGTTGAAATCCTATAATTCGCAACAATTCAGAACCTTTACGATATGAGGATTGTGAATCTATCCAGAAATATGAAGGAATTAGAGTGTGGATAAGCTTACCTTAGCTTCTTGATGCTAGAAGGAGGAAATCTAGAGAGAGAACGAGCTCCTAACTGCTGGAATGAAATAAAATGGGATTGTAACGCCAAGTCTTGCTTATATAACAAAGACCCCACCCATATAGTCCTCGGCCTCACGGGGCTACCTCCATAGCGAGCAGGGGCCTTGCCCTGAACCTTGATCCGCGAGGTCTTTTTCTGCCCTGGCAGTTCGTATTAGTAAACTCACAACTTCTTACTCCGACATTGGATTGACGGACGGTTTAATTCGTGTGAAACTAGACTCAAAAACCTTAATTTGATAGGTAGTAGGTCGTCTAACTTCTTTTAGAATGGGAGATATGATCGTTCAAAGTAAAGACCATGTACGAGATCATTTGAAATACTCTGCCACCACGAAACCGTTAACTTGCACTTTTGTTTTAAGGCTCCCTTTTGCCTCTAACTCTGATTTAACATTGCAAACATCTTCATATATCAATTCCTTTATACCATCACCATTCACAACCTTATTCTTCCACATCTCATCGACAGACGACGTAAAGCGTTAGAATTAGACTTGTAAGCCATCGACATTTTAAGTAGAACACTCCAAACACCCGAGATTTACTGTTAACATGAGTGACCGTAATATTTCCTTAAAGCATTAAAATTTCCAAGAAAAAAACCTCTAATTTAATAAGATTACCATCAATCCTTGGACTGGTAGTTAGATGGCATACAAGCATGTTGTTAGGTTTTAATTATTGCAAACATTTACTCCATTTGGTGTCTGATTGTTTTGTCTGACTAATCATAATTCATATCTATTTTGCAGTTTGGCTACTCTTTGTTGTTGCTGTTTGTTAGAGCAGTGCTGCAGCTGCTTCTAATTTGCTGGATGCCATGAGCCTAAATATCATGAGTACTGTTATGTCTCAAATATTTGCTGAGTTAATGGAGCTTATTTATTGTAAATTTGGAGGACTCCTTGCTTAGATACATATTTTAACATGTGTGTTGAAGCTGCTTTATTATGTCTTTACTGCAGCTATGATGATATTATGAAATCATAATTCATGTGAGGAATCTATCTGCATCAGTGTGGTAATAAATTATTACTAGTACTTTAATATAGAAAGTAATTTCATAGATTGGTAATTGCTTAATTCTATACCAAGTTGCTGGGATTACAAAGTATATTGTACTTCCCCTTACACATTTGAACGTTTATATATGTTCATGTTAGTGATGATAAGAAGATGAAAAAGCTAAAAATGACTTTGGAAAGCAGCTTCATATTTTCCAAAACTCTAGTAGTCAATTTCTACATATTCTGATGAAGGCGCTGCTCTTGAACTCTCCCAAAACCTGTTAGTCAACACTCTAATTTTGCAAGGACATTCCCTTTCTTACAAGTAGGTTCCAAAAAGTGTTTTAAAATAATTCATGGGGTAATAGGATCCATGTATAATTAAGGTGTGTCGTTGGGATTTCGTCCATAGTTGAAGGGCGTACTTATGCCTTATCCCAATTAACTATACCCAAATACATTAAAGGCTTGAAAAACCACTCTGATAATTGGATTTGGTGTAATTATATTGTCTGCATGTTTGGTTTGTCATGTAATTACTTGGTTAGCAGGTAATAAGATAGAATTGACAGAGGGTAATTATACTCTCCAATTATCAGGGACAGATTGTGAAACTGGTATCTCGTGACCTATGAGTGAGCTGTTCAGTTAATACAGACGGATCAAGTGGATCAGGATCCCGTTGGTATGCATTATTAGTGGCCATAAAATAAATACCTATACACAAGTGAATATTTTTAAAATAATGAACAAAACTAACAAAGCAAATCAAACTCAAGTACAACTTATAAACTTTCCTCAAATGCTTCACCACAAGCATAAACTTCAATCATATCAGTTACAATATATGATTTGCTATAAAAGTCGCAATTCTTGAGGAAATTAATACCATTACTCAAATAATTTCAACCTCATATAATTTCATATCCTCATAAAAAGGAAAAAACTGAAACTAAAATATCAAGTTTTTTTTAACAAATAGGAAAACAACATATTCATCAAATCTAAGATAAACTATACTGGTGTATTACAAAAATACCTCAATCGCCAAAAAAAAAAATCTTCTTTTTCAAAGCTTTTTGACAGTTTTTTGTAAGCAAAACTGCCAACGTCCTTCAAAATTTTGAAAGTTTCACCTCAAATCTCTTGTAGTGTATCTAATCTTCAGTAGTCAAACAAAACTTTCAAATCTCTTGTATAGAACAAAAGGGTTTCAATTCGAGTGAAGATTATGTGTCAATTATGCAAGAGAAAGAGGATGAATTTTTGTTTATTGCCATAGTTGCAACTAGGGCTGGCAAGGGGACGGGGACGGGGACTGGGGGACGGGACGAAGGGGGACGGGACGGGACGGGGGACGGCGTTGGGGGGATTTTGGGGGGACCGGGATTGGGGGGACCGGGATTGGGGGGACGGAAAGACGTCCCGTCCCGTCCCACTATATATACGGGATGGGATGGGATTTTGCGGGACGGGACGGGACGGGACGGGGGATTTTTTATATACTTATTTTTTTGTATTGAAAATTTGAAATTACATGTTAATAAATAATATTTTTAGTTTATTTGGTTTTCTATACATTTTTAGTTAATAAATAATTCTTAAGTTTTCAAATTTCAAATTTGAGAAGTTCAAATTTGTTTTTTAAATATTTTAAAGTAATTTAAATTTGAAATTTCAAATGTCAAATTTCTATTTTTAAATTAAGTATTTTAAAGTTAGTTTAGTATACATGTAAATATGTATCTATATATTAAAATTAAAATGCAAGACCATATACCATAGTTGTATAAAAAAGACTTGAATAAAACTTTCAAATTTATTTAGAAGTTAGAACTTACAATTTACAAATATTAGCGGAGTAACTAATCTACGCAGCCACCTTCTAGGAAGGGTTCTGTTTCAATAAGTTCTCAAATGTAAAACTAATATTTGTTACAAATATTATATGAGTAACTAATTTACGCAGCCACCTTCTAGGAAGGGTTCTGTTTCAATTAGTTCTCTGATGTAATCTAATATCTGTGTTCTCCTTTAAAACTCAATTCTAATTGTCGAATCATATCGATGGTGACATCCTCCGGTGTTGGCAAACTTGCTAGAAACTGTTGTGACTCTAATTCATCGTCAGTAGATTCAATGATCGATTTAATCCAAGATTCTTGTTTGAAACTTATCTTTGGCAAATTATAATTTCTTCTCTCGGCGTTGACCCAGTCTCTAAATAAAACTGATGTTTCCAAACTTTCTTCCGCCAATGAATATCTATGATCACCAATTTGAAACCTTGCCGCACTAAAAGCAGCCTCCGATGCAACTGATGAAGCTTGAATAGCTAGAACATCACGAACCATTTTGCTCAAAATTGGAAATGCAACACTCCGCCTCCTCCACCATGCTAATAAATCTTCATTGTCATCTTCGTCTTCCACTGTTTCTAAAGATTGATTAAGATATTCTTCAAAATCATCACGGTTAGTAGAATTAAGACCAAGAAAACCTCGCATATAACTTGAAATTCGAGCTTTACTCTGAGGATTAGAAGTTTGACCAACTTCTCCTTGAGTATTTCCCGTAGTTCTATATTTTTCATACAAATATTTTGCTTCTACTTTTATGCTAGACTTACACATTTCACAAGTTGGACTTTCTTCCGGTAAAATTTCTAAAGTATCATAAAAAGTATCAACAAGTGCGTGCACACCTCGTAATTTATATTCAGGATGAAGTAAAGTAGCAGTTAAATAAATTTGAGGAATAGGAAAAAAATATTTTTTAAATTTTACAATCATACCTTCAATTGCAACTCTAAATTTTTCAATTTTTTTGTATTTAGAAAATTGAATTGAAATAGCACAAATATTTATTAATATTGATGAAATAGTAGGATAATAAATTCCAGAAAACATGGTTGTAGCATCATAAAAAAGTCTTAAAAATTCTATTAGTTCATTAGTTTGTTCCCAATCTTCTTCACAAATTCTATCTAATGGGTCAGCATTATGAGCATTAAATACCATTTGTAGGGGATTTTTATATTCGTAAGCAACTGAAAGCATTTCGTAAAAAGAATTCCACCTTGTTTTAATATGTCTTGGAATTTTTCTTGGTGGCAAATCACAAAGTACACAACGCTCATTAAATTCCCTAATTCTAGCAACTTTATGAGCATAAAAAATCCAGGCAACAGCATATTCAATTTTCATACAACCACAATCAAATAATTCAACACCATCTTGTACAATTAAATTTAATACATGTGCAACACATCTAATATGAAAAGCATTAACATCAATTGGACATAATCTAACTTTTAACATACTAGCAGCGTTTGTATTATTAGATGCATTATCTAATGTGACAGACATTATTTTATCTATAAGCATGTAATAATCTAAAACACTCAAAATATTTGAAGCTATATATGGACCAGTTTTTTTCTCTACACATTCTTTATAACTTAAGATTCTCTTTTGCAAACTCCAATTATTATCAATCCAATGTGCTGTAATAGTTAAATAATCATGTCCATTAACACTACGACCCATGTCTGAAGTTATGGACACTCTACAATCTAATATGCTAAACATACAACGAAGAAATTGACAATATTTACCTTGATGTTCAAAAACGTCAGATTTAACAGTATTTCTTGAAAAACCTCTATAAGAAGGATTATAAGTTTGTTGAATATATTCAATAAAACCGGGATGTGAAGGAAAACTATAAGGCAAACCACAAACAGAAACCATTTTAGCTAAATTTTCGCGATCTCTTTCCTTACTATATTTACGTTGTGTTAGTGGACCACCGGGGTTAGAAAGATCTAATGTTCCTTGAACCATGTTAGAAGCCCCTACCGATTCATTAACATTAATATCAAAATCATTAACTGGAATTCCTTTTTTTCTATCGGCTAATGCTTTAGCTTTTTTATATTCAATCGGCACACAAGATAACAAATGTCTATTTAAGCCCCCCGTCCCACCTTGACCCCCACCTTGTTTATGTTTAAAAGGTTGTTTACACTTATTACAAATTGCAATAGAATTTTCTTTATCTAAAGTCATAAATTGCCACACAACAGAAGTTTTAGGGCGTTGATACTTCACCTTCTCCCTTGTAGGAGGTATAAGGGGTGAGCGTTGACAATTTTGCTCCGTTGAATTTATAGTTTCAGTTGGAACTTCTGTCACCGGACTAGTAGGTGTATCTTCTAAATCTTCTTCTCCTGGATCAACTTCTACTTCTTCACCTGAATATTCATCAAGATTAGGATTAATATTACCATAACGTCGTTCTAAACTTTCATGATCAAGTTGAACATTTGAATAAATATCATAAGAAGTATCATCAACATAAGTAGAATCATTTGTATTAAATCTAACTCTAGACATTGATTTAGAAGAAGTACCACCATAGTTACTCTTATTTTTTTCCTTATTACTTTTTTTATTAAAATTAAATAATTTACTAATGACACTTGGTTCTTTCTCTTTTCCTTTACCGGTATCTTTTTTGCTAGAACTCATATTTAATTATATGTAAAGTGTAATATAAAAATAATAATAACACAAAAATTAATGACGAAAACTAAAATATAAATATTATGAAACGAATGTACCAAACGTCTGCGTTAATAGCAGACGTTATAACCGATTCTTGAAACTTGTAGTTTGTTGTAACTTGTAATTTGGAACTCCAATACTTGATAGCAAATATGAGAATTATATATATTATAATATAATATGAAAATTTAGAATTGAAATATATGTATTATGATATAATATGAGACTTAAATGAAATAAAAAACTAAGATTTGAGATTGAGAGGATATAGAAAATAGATGAGAGAATAGATGATTTTGTAAGAAATAATAAGGGATAGAAGGGTATTTATAATATTAAAAATGGGTTAAAGTGTATTTATGATAACTTGAGGGTTTAAATTAAAATATTAAAAGTAGGGGGATGGTAGGGGGTGGTAGGGGGTGTTGGGGAAGTGAAAAAGTAGGATAAATCCGTTGGGGGGGCCCACTAGCCGTTGCCCCAACGGATATAATTTTAAAAGTTAAAAAAAAAAAAAAAAAAAAAAAAAAACCGCGAACCGACCGGTTCAACCGGGCCGGGACCGGACCGGGACCGGGCCGGTTCGACCGGGACAAAAAGGGTGAACCGGCCCCTAACCGGTCCCCTATCCCGCATGGCCCCCCAACCCGCGAACCAAACGGGACCGGGTCCGGCGGGCCGGTTCTCGAACCGGTATCGGGCCGGTCCGGGCCGACCCGGTCCCCTTGCCAGCCTTAGTTGCAACCTTGGAGGTGGGTCAGGAGGAAGAAAAGGGATTTTTAGGCTCATGTGAATCTCCATATTTTTCTCGCTCAATTAATATAATTAAATGGGTTTTTGTTCTATTATAAGATTAAATGACAGAGTTGTAGTACACGTGTACAACTTATGCTTAAAACATTATTCTCAACAACGTATTATGTTTAAAATGTTATTCACAGTTACATATTATTAGCAATCGTCGGTAGCCGTTAGTCCTTTTTCCATTAATTTTTTTAAATAAAATAAAGTATAAAACGTTACTGTAAACCACAATTTTATTAGTTTTGTAAAAAATTTACTATTTTGGTGAATTGATTTAAACAGTATAATGACTTATTTTGATTAAAAAATTTCAAGATAGGGTGCAAAACACATAAAGGGGACAAGTGCCATTAGCCTGTGACATTCACCACAATCTAATGGTTCCGGCTAGTGAAATGATATAAAGTCGGTGGAAAATGGTTCCGGCTAGTGATATTGAGCCGAGGGAAAATGGTTCCGGTAAAGGTCTGATCATTGCGATTTGACGCATTTTGATGGTCATGTTTGACTTGCTTGTTAACTGTGATTGATGCACTTGTTACGTGTGATTGAGATCTACTTGATGTTGAGATTGACTTACTTGATTCGTGTTGGTTGTTAAACTGTGACTATTGAACTGTGATTATTGAGCCTTATGAGCTTTGTATTGTAGAAGTTTTAAGTTGAGCTGATTTTTGTGCATGTTGTAGTTTGAGGTGGTTCTGTTGGGATGAAAGGAATATTCATTTTCTAGCTAGATTGCTTTCCTTTATTAGATTGCATGTTGGGTACTGTGTTGTTGGTACTCACACATTGCTTCTATACTTGTGTAGCATCTGCGCCCGGTATTGCATGATTGTTCTTCTCTCCTATCTTCGAGGCTTGTTAGAGAACTGCTGAGAGGTAGTTGCTTGTCATCTCGGCGGACCCTATAGTTCTTCTTTTATGCTTTGCTCTATTTGAGAATCAAAAACTTGAGACTTGTACTTATTTCTCAATTTCCGCACTTTATGTTTTAGTGGCTTATACATGTGACAACTAGGTTTTTGGGTGTTAATAGCATGAATAAGTTTTTCCACTTTTATTTTGTTCTTGCTTTATCTTTCCTCTTTTTTTTTTCGTTTCGTTGGGTTGAGACTGACTTGTCTTGGTGAGAAAATGCAAGTGCCATCACATCCTTTTTGGGTCATGACAACAAAGCTCTGATACCATGTAAGGATTTTATGAATTCGATAAAACTCTCAATTGTATTTCACGGAAGAGTAATTCCTCAATATATAAAGTAGAGATGCTACACAAAGGTGTAGTTGGATACAAACTCTCGAGGAGATAAATTAAATGAACAATATGACTTCTAATTGATTACAACTACTACAACCACGTATTATTATGTTGTCCTAACAATGACTAATGCAAGCAATAGTTATATATAGAATAAAAACGTGTATCAAATAAAGTACTAATAATATACAAAACTAATGTATACATTATTTTTTTCTAATACATTTTACCAAATGACCACTTAGAGTTTATCGGTATTATTTTTTTAAATACATTCTACCAATTGACCTTAGAGTTTATCGGTAAAATTAATGTAAGTGATTTTTTTGGATAAATTTAGGGGAGAATTTATGTTTTTTCATGTTGGAAATGAGATGTTTTACCTTTTCGACTTTAAATCTTGTCATTTTGGCAATATAGAGTGCAAAACACATTAAGGGTGCAAATGCCATTAGCCCGTGACATTCACCACAATCTACTGGGTTTCTTTACTTCCTTTCTTTTATTTAAAAGTAAGCTTTACTAAAAAAGACCAAGACCAAGGTTTTCTTATTTTCCTCGTGGTCGTACTCCCAACAGACAGCTTAAAACACGCGACTCTCCTCTTTTTGCCTTTTTTTTATATATAGAGCTTAGCTTTGGCATTCACCTAATCAAAGTAGTACACCCACACACACAACCTTTTATTTATAGACAATAAAAAAATAAATGAACAGATGTTTATTGTGCCTTATCTAAAATATCATAATCCTTTGAAAATGACACAATCAATCGGAAATGATACAACCTTTCAAAAAAAAAATCATAATTTTTTATAAAAATCACAACTTTTCATAAATATCACAACTCTTCATAAATATCACACATTTTACAGCCGAACAACCTTTTCACTCCGCTCCATTTATATATATATATATATATAATATAGAGCTTAGCTTTTGGCATTCACCTAAAAGTAGTACACTCACAAGAAAATCATTTTCGGTTGCGAAAACTATGACTAGATCCGCTGTGGAACTTGATTTTTTCGGTATGGAGAAAGAAGCTACTGCTCCTAAACGTGTTGAAAGAAGAAGAAGCTTTCGAGGTCTTAGTATTTTGCACCTTTCAATATTGCTCTACCACTTTTTTGGTTTTCATGTCCTAGTTCTATAAATTGAAGTTTAATATTGCAGATATCCAAACCATGATTTCGAAGATCAATCCTGAGGTTCTGAAGAATGTTATTACTTCCCGCTCTGCAGAGAAGAAAAATATTTATCCGATAGCTCCGTCGTCTGAGGGCTCCTTTTTGCTTCCAACGTCGTCGTTGCCTCTTCTTGCTAATTGCGACATGGAAAACGATCCTGAAAATGCTCCATTGACTATATTCTATAATGGTGTTGTTGCTGTTTTTGACGTTACTAAAGACAAGGTTTGTTCATCTAATCAAAATCAAAAATAACTTTTTTGAGATGAATCAAGTGAAATATTCATAAACTCTTGTATTTCACTACATTAAAAAAAAAAGTAATAAGACATCCCTATTTATAATACTAACAATCAAAGTAACTAGGACTACGTACCTCTCTAACTAATAAATCATAATTAAACACAAATAAGAAAATATCACTCCAACTTTGAATTATTATTCCAACAGTTTAGTGCTAATTTGCTATTTTTTTTTTTTTTTTTTTTTGGGTTTAGGCGGAAAATATTCTTAGACTTGCAGAAGGAGGCAATCAACAGTTATTATTGAAGGCTTCACATGGAGATGGAGGTGAACTTTACTAATTCTTTTTTACTTTGCTATCGTTTCTCTTTTAATTAGTATATATTTATTTTTTGAAGAGGAACGGTTTTACAAAAGAAAATTGATGAGTGTGGTTGTCATTGCATGTAGATCTACCCATAACGAGAAAGAAGTCACTCGAAAGGTTCTTTGAGAAGCGAAAAGAAAGGTTCGTTAATTTCCATTACAACCATTTTTTTAATACGATATTTGGTTTGCAATTAAGAAATTCACGTAACTCTAATTAGCCATACTAAACAACCCCTAACTATTTTGCTTGCAAATCATTCAATTTTGATTTTTACTTCAAAAATTACTCAACTATAAATGATTTATTTAAAGTCAATCAACCTATTTAATTTTTTCCATCACGTGAAATTTCTATTTAAAATTTAATTTTAAAGTAGAAAAAAAAATCATTTAAACCTCATTAAAATTTACTTCCATCAAGTTGCAAACTGAAAAACGCTTCGCCGCCCACGCAAATGGACGGCAAAATTGTGGCGTGTAATTGGTGAGAAACATGAAATGGTGAATTGCCAAACTAAACTGATCTTGCACCAAACAATTCAGTGACGGATCCAGAATTTTTTTGTTTGGGAGTTCGAAAAATAAAAATATAAATGTATGAATAAGCCAACAAAACACAATTCCAAGCAGTAGCAATATATAATTTATAGGTACAAAAAGTTAGTTCCACCACAAGAGACCTTTTAGCACGTTTGAATTTTTTTGGGTTTAAAATCTATCCTTTAGCACCTTTTTTTAAAAGAGATCTACCACAACACTACAACTTGCTTCTTGTTCATAAGGGGGTTCAAAATTAATATATCTACATAAATACAAAAACATTAACTTATATATATATACCATATAATATTTTGTTGAGGGGGTTCAGGTGAACCCCTGGACCTTGAGACCAAAGCCATTAATGGAAATCAAATTTGACTATAGGAAATAAATAGTAGCATGAAGTACAATTTTTGTGTTCTATTGTAGGATGACTATGGTCTCACCTTATGGTTTCAACCAAGGCTGTGAAATGTCAAGCAACAAATTAGCTGCAAATCAGAACTAGAGGCACACATATAATGTGTTTTAGTAATGAGGATTAACTTACAAGTTATTTTGTATTTTGTGTTTTGGTGGGATCCCATCACCTCCTGTTTCCTTGCACTTTCTTTGTTGCTTTAATTTGGCATCTTACCTTATCTCTATTATTACTATTACTTAAGTCCGCCCACCTTTTTTTGATTTATTTATTTGTTATTATAAAGTATCACATTTCAATCGTGTAAGCATGAATATCATGAAGGAATCTTTACTACAGTTGCTTCAGCTTTTCCAATTTTTAATTTTCTAAAGAAATGACATATTCTACATGTCGAGTACCTCATTGTTGACCAACAATTAACAACTAATTAATAAACGTACGTGATTCACATATGGATTAATAGAGTAATAGTATATTATTCATTTTGTATTTCTACTCATTTGGGTGACACGTATCAACTTTAAAATTGTTGGAACTTGGAATTCGATACTCTAAGGTATAATTAACATCTATCATAAATCAAGTTATGGAGATGTGAAATAGGTAGATGCATTGAAATTTTACAAGTTTAAATGAATTGAATTAATAAATTAATGGATGTGTTATTGACCCATCCAAATTAACTTGGGCTAGAAATTGAATTGAGTCATGATATCTGTAGTTTGACCCGCTTAATCGTATGTTGTTATAAATTAAAAACAACCACAATATTGTTATAAAATGAGAGCAAATAATATTCATATTCATTTAAAGCAATAGAATAGAGATCACAAAAAAATAAGATTTTTTTTCTTATTTTTCCAAGTATTTTAAAAATATCTGAGTATATTTAAATGTCGGTAATATCTGCACAAAGGATTGTGTTAGACCAAATTCGACATTTCGAAGTTTACCGCAATGACGAAATTCTCATCCAATCACATTTACCAAGAATGTTGACCAAGGTCAAACTTAACCCTTAACTTGAAAGTTAAAACGCCTATTCGCATTGAAAACCTCGGAAGTCATGTCGACCATGCTACTAGCCTAAAATAACCTTTACGGAGCTAATGGAATTGTTAGAAATGGAGTCTGGGGGTCATCTTCATGACCTTTTGATCGAAAACGACTGTTCAAGGTTCAAAAGCTCCAAAATACATAATTTCGCATAAAAATCAAAAGAACAACCAGGTGATCGAGTTGTTAGACCCAACAAGTCATAAAGTACTTGGGATCTCTATAGCAACACTATAAACGATGAACAAAGGATATAAATGCAGAAATGACCTGAATGGTCTTTAAGTAGAAGATCAATTTTCTAAATTTGAGGAAGTTAAAAAGAATATTTAAGCTTCCAAAGAAAGATATTGCATTAAACTGAATTGATTAATATAACGTTAATAGGAAGTACTTCCCCACTGCAATACGAAATAGGAGTAGTGCATTCAAGTGTGTCTAATATTAAAACGCTCCACGCACGTTACGCTGTAAAAGCTCTAAATGCATATTAATGCCCAATTTTTTAAATTTTATTTTGTCATAAGTTTAAATCTCTTTAATTGTACCTCCTCTCATGATACATTCCAATATATATTACTGTGGAGAACTCTATTAAATCAGTATCTAAGGATTCATATGACAATCTAGAGAGTTAACCGCTGACTTGACTAATTTAAATTTATATATTTGTATATCTTTTGTCCCAATTTATGTGACGTAAATTTGAATAGTGGATGCGTACTATAATACCATAAGCAACTTTTGAAACTTTTTTGTTGTCGGTTATTTAAATTTTTTACTAAGTATAATTAATTATTGCCAAAAGTGAAATGCTCTAAAAAGTACTCTAGATCTAAGTGCAATTTACATCGGCTTGCATACAAAAGTGAAACCTATAGTTTGTGTGTGTATATATATAAATAAGAAGTGTGAGATCATTTATGATATCAACATGGTAGCTAAATGTCATTTAAGTTCAAATTGAGGGTATTGTGGACTTTTTGCATACCCAAACATTACGTGGCTATTCCTGCTGAAACTAAACAGACACATCACTGATCACATATATCATTATCTGAACATTTTAACACTATCTTTCTCAATTGTTCATCTTGAGCTCTTCTTTATATATAGATATATATATATATATATATTAAAGAGAGAATATCAATGTTAACCTTTTTTTTTTTTACCAAAGCATTATCTCTCTGATTGAGTTTTGGGTCTTTTTTACTTGCTATGTGGATAAATAAAAGTTCAATTTCGATCCGTCTACTTTTGCTCATAAGCCCAATAGTTTGGTGTATAACTCCTTTTAGGTCTTATTTAATAATTCACAAGAGAAAGATCAACAACCAAATAGAGGAAAAGTGAGAGAGTGCAGATTTTCTCTCGAAATTATTTTCAAATAGCGATATCAACTTCGTTCCTTGTGTTCGATTGAGCTAATTTTGGATATCTTCTTTCTTTCAACCTAATCTTTGATTGGGAATTGATAGACGTGGATTCAGAATCCTGTGGCTCCAAATTTAGCTCACTCTATTAGAAGTGTGATTTCAAATATGGTATCAATATGGTAGCTTAATGCCATTTAAGTTCAAATTGATGAGGGTATTGTGGACTTTTCGCATACCCAAATACTACGTGGCTATTCTTGTTGAAACTAAACAGACACATCACTGATCACACATATCATCATCTGAACATTTTAACACTATATTTCTCAATTGTTCATCTTGAGCTCTTCTTTATATATATATATATATATATATATATATATATATAAGCTTAATTTCGACCAGTCTACTTTTGCTCATAAGCCCAATAATATGGAGTATAACTCCTTTTAGGTCTTATTTTTAATAATTCACAAGAGAAAGATCAGCAACCAAATAGAGAGAAAAGTTAGAGAGTGCAGATTTTCTCTCAAGCCCTAGAAACCATTTTTAGATCGCGATATCCACTTCTTTCCTTGTGTCCGATTGAGCTGATTTTTGATTGGGAATTGATAGAGGTGGATACAGAATCCCGTGGCTCCAAATTTTAGCTCGTGAAGTATAGCATCATTTTTGGTGATTTTACTCCTTTTACATCTCTTGTTTTTGGTGCTATCTTGTAGTCTTTGTTACTCATTGTTTGACACTTACTTAATGGACATTTTTGAAAACATTGTTGTAATTGATTATAACGGATCTTTGATATGGTGGTTTTTCCTTCGAAGAGGTTTTTCATGTAAATCTCGGCGTTTGGAATGTTAATTTAGTTTTACCTTATCATAGTTTTTATTTTTGATATACTTGCTACCCCAAAATGTATCTGTGTTTGAATTAGTTTGTCTCCTCTGATATACTGTGAGTTTACGATGTTTTTGATACGTTATACTTGAAGTTTGCATGCGTCTTAGGCAATTTTTGTTATTAGATATGATGGTGTTTGGTCTAATTTTGTAGGAAACCGGTTTGAAGCAGTTGAAGTTGAATGTAGCTGAACCAACAGGATTTTGGCAAACAACGAGCCCATTCACGATCCGTCATTCACTTGACGAGCCGTAGTTGGAGTCGTAGGTGGATTTGTTCAAGGAAGTCTGACTAAAGTGTGGAACCATAGATGCAAATGACACCCCGTTGGTTGATTGATGAATCATGGATGATGGTCGTTGATTGATTTAGAGAAGAGGAGTTCTAGTACTTGAATAACGGAGAGACAAGACAGATCGTGTATAGACCTACTGACCGTAAGTGATGACCGTCGTTTAAAGATTATAGGAATTTGGCCAACTGCTGAACCATGGAGCAAACCACAGGACGTTGATGGAGTCACGAACCGTAGTTTGCTGTCGTCGATCGAAATTGCTTAGATCGGATTTTCATATACTTTCTTTTCTTACTTAGTTTAGGACTTAGGGTCTATAAATATAAGTTGTATTTTTCATTTTTGGGTTGTTAGACCTTTTTGGAGACTTTACTTTATCTTTGAGGATTATTGTGCAAACACTTTGGTATCTTAATTCTTGAAGTTTATTTTATGCAATTTGCTTTTGATTTTCAATTCAAGATTTCAGATTTGATCTATTCCCATTGTAGGTTCATGAATTCTATTTCAAACTCTAATATGAATTGTGAGAACTCAAGCATGAATAACTAAATTCATAACTAGGGTTGTGGGAACCATGGGTAATTAACAAAGTAAAATCAATAATTAAGTAATTCTTGAATAGTGTTTAAGCATGTATTATTGATCCTTTTGTTTAGAATCTCATTCCTACTTGCCGCACCAAGTTGTGTGGTGAAATTCCCTATTGGAGGACCAATCACTTATGAGATACCAAACTTACCAACCTTGCATGTTAACACTAGGATAAAGTTACTATTATTGACTGCGTTACAAACTTGTGGGGAACACATATACCCTAGTTTTCATCTCATATTGATATTTCAAACAACAAATTATGGTTACTTGTGGCTTGTTACTACAAATCAATAAACTGTTATTTTACTTCCAAACCCCCCTTTTTATGGAAGTAAATTGACAAAAAGTAGATAATCGTAAGTTAGCCTAAGTCTAAACCATATTCATCGTGGGATCGACCTTAACCTAAATGTTAGGTTCTTTATTTGACAACGATCTCTTATGGGAGGTGTCATTTGGGCATATCAAATTCTGGCGACGCTGTCGGGAAGGAAAGGCATACAGATTGACCTACCTCCCATGGATGATGCTACTACTATTGATGGCGAGTAGGTTGGAGTAGAGCAGGCTGATGATGAGACTTTTCCTACCGCCACTACAAAACCCGATGTGCACGCCCATCCTTCCATTTCCTCTGGACATGTTGCGAGCACACCTCATGCTCCCACCTCGTCTGGATTTGCTGTGATACCATTGCTTAAGTCAAGAATCTTGAGACTCAGATGGCGACTCTTTTATAGCATATGTGGCCATGGATGAAAAAGTCAATAGAGGAGTATGAGGCACAAATGAAGGCAACCGTTGAGAAGAAGAATCAGGCAATACATCGGTGGATAGACTCTTTTGAGCTCAGGGTGATGGAGAGGCCACATGATGGGCCTACCGTTGATCTCTCCACTTTCCAAACTGAATTGGCTAGACTCCGAGCAGATGTTAATGCTCCTGTTGCTACATGGGAGGCTGAGGACGATATGAAGTCCCACTATCCTCATTTTTTTCCTTCTACTCCTATTCAAGCTTGAGGTAAGTAGTTCTCATTGAGTTCCTAGTTTTGGGAGTGATATGTGCTATATGTGTGTTCCATGATTTCCTTATAATTATGCATGCTCTTGTGAGAATTCATGTTTAGTATAAATTGAGTTTTCATGATTTATATGTTCCTCATGTTGTTGTGCATTTTTGCATGTTGTTGTGCATTTTAGGTGATTTGATGAACATGCTTTGTTATGCTTATGATGAAATAGCATATTGGCTCCATGTTGTTGTGTTTAGCTTGCTTTTAGTTGGAGAAGGTAGTTCCTTCTATGAACATGAGAAATGTTGAATTTCATGCATATTGGGTTGGTGATTCCTATTTCCTTGTATTGCATTGACCATGTATTGATAAGGAGTTGAAGTTTCCTCCTTTTGGATAGTGCATGAAGTGAATAGTGCATTTGTGAATTTTGCATATTTTGATGTTTCATGCATGATGGGCTGCTAATCTTGAGTTTCTAAATTTGTTTTGTGTTAGATCATCATTCGGGGATGAATTTTTCCAAAGGGGAGAGAATGTAACACTTCAGAAAACTAATAAACTAAGCTAGATCCTAATATGTAAACTAGTAGCCTAAATGGGGTTTAACGTAAAGATTAGAGTTGTAAAATAACCTTCGTTAATTATTACAAGTGTTTTTGGGTATAAACGTCAAGGCATGACCCCCCCAAGGACCACCCAAAGGTCCTTGAGGAGGACCAAAAGTCTGCCCAAAAAGCTGTCAAAAACACCTTGACCTATGGATGGGCACCCACGAGCTATGGGTGGACCCACGCCCCATAGGTGGGGGTTGTGGGTCGAGGCTGGACCTCCACTGATCCTCCTATGTTCGAGCAACAAACTACGAACATGCAGTACGGTTCATGGACCCACTTACACCCTATGGGTGAAGTCTCGTGAGTGAGGACTAGAGCTTGGCCAAATGAAGAGCTGCAGACCCAACCCACGAGTGACCAGCACGATAATGGGTCCATTCATGCCCTGTGGGTGGGGGTCATGGATAGGGCTTGCAAAGCTGCCTCAATTTCGGCCTAAGGTGAGTCAAGTTAAGTAAATTCTATTTTTAATTATTAAAGGGTGGGGACGGTTTATACTGGTTATTTAGACATATATAAGTACTTATTAACTATTAACCATCCTTTTTCACACCTTATAGCTCACTAGACTCAAAATCATAATCAACTCCCCTCTCCAATATTTCTCTCTCTAAGACTCCATTGGAAAACAAGAACAAGGTCAAATTTAGGGCTCAAGGAGCAGCCTTTTCTCTTCAATTTTGTGAGGAAATCTACATAAGGTATGATGAATTTTCATATATGGGTAGCTTTCACCTATAGAGTCCCTTCAAAACTTGATTTCAAAGCTTCCAATTCCCCCCAAAAACCTAGGGTTTCAATCTAAGTCATGGGTTCTCTTTCAAAATGTTTTCAATAATTGATTTATGATGAATTATGATTGAATTAATGTTTAATGGTTGATTTATGATAAAATCCCCCTAAGAACCCATGAATCCCCTATATTGCTAAACTGTGAATTTATGATGTGGGTTGATTGATTTTGGAAGCATGTCAATTGATTATGTTTATATTGATTAAGTTATTGAATCATGATAATCCCCTATCTAATGTAGTAATCCTAGAAGTTTGGGTTGAGTTTGATTCATAGACTTGAAGGGCAATTTGTTAGGGTTTATACATGTTGATGAGAATTGTGTATGAGTTCATGATTCACTTAGATAGTGAAGATCCTATGATTATTGTGTAATTGTGGTATTATTGCAAAATCATCCTCCCCGTACCCTTACACATGACTATGCATGAAATGTCTATGATTATGATAATGTTTTTGTGTTGATTGAAAGGCTATTCTCATGAAACACTATGAACATGATGTGAAAGGTTTACTTACATATGAATGATTCTAAGGTTGAAAGGCCATTCTTACCTAATGAATCCCTGAGCTACCATGATACCATGTTGGTTTGAGTGCTAGGGCATTCTTTCATGAACATAAACTTAAGTGAAGACTTAACATGAATATTAAAGGGAATTATGCTTAGCACCGAGTGGATACGAATATGAGATCGGAGCTTTTACACCAGTTAGTCCGGCTTCCCAATGGGTTCCTTTTACGTTAGTTAGTCCGAGCTCCCAAAACAGTTATCTCATGAGATGGAGACCTTTTACCTCAATTAGTCTGGGTTTGTAGTAACAATCTCCTTATCCCGTAACTATGTGCCCACATAGGTCTTTAGCTAGTGGATCCACCTCAGCTAACAAACTAGTTCTACCTTAGGCAAGTAGGACACCTCTTTTCGGTATGGGGGCATGACACCAGATTCCATGTAGCTCACATGGTCTATGTCGGCTAAGGCTATTTCCCTACATGACAAGAACATGAACCATGCCATGAACAAGAACAAGAACATGAACAAAAATATGAACTATGAACAAGAACATGAGTTATGTACTATGGTTCATCAAGAGGTTCTACTTAGTATGAGTGGGGGTATGGGACTTCATTCATGCATTGCATAAGTAGGCTTTGAGAGTGATTGTGGTATGTTCTTTATGACATGATGCTTTATAAGCTAATGCATGCTTTACATGAACCATGAATACGAACCATGAATATGAATATGAATATGAACTTTACTTATGACTTCTTAATGAGCTTTGCTTAGTATGAGTGGGGTCTGGGACTTCACTCATACATTGCACAAGTAAAATTATAAAGGGGTGATGGTGCGGTTTCCTTATTCCATGAAAATGTATGAGTTTATGTATGCATGATATGAATTGTTGCTAAGAGTGACTTTACTTATTACAGGCTATGAACATGAATATCTCCTTGTCTATGAGTGTTGGCTATGGATGAGGTCAAGGTATGTTATGCATGATTATGGTAGCCTAGAGTTGCTTGTGAGATGGTTTGACTATGTAAGTACACTAATATGCATGATGATTCTTAAACTTGACAAAGTGCATGATTTCAACTAAATATCCCTTTTTACATGATTTAAGAATTTTTATGAATGTCTTCCATACTTAGTACAATATTTGTGCTAACCCATATTTTCTACATTTTTATAAGTGTAGGTTCCGATCGTTGAGTTATACTTCTCCTTTTGAGTAGAGCTTGGATTGACTATTCTTCACACTCAGTGAGTCTTCATGGTTCAAGGACAAGAGTTTTTCTTTCTAGTTTCCTTTCGTATAATCTACTTCGAGACTTTATTGTAAAGGGATATGACCCTATTGATTCTTGATTATATTAGATGGTTTATAAAGACAATGTCTAGATTTCTATTTCAATTTTATGAAAAGACTTTGATTGTAAAAATTTTTAATTCCTCATCATTTCTATTACTTATGTTTATGATTATACTAGGACATAGGCGGTGATTCAAAAATGTTCATTTTATTTGATAAGTAATCAAGGAGCTAATATAAGGGCTTGTATGAGACCCCTTCGGGGTCGATTACGCCGTGCTACATCTTGGGGGTACCCCTGGGTTGTGACACCCATAGAATTTCTAAGTTAAGACTTAAACCATTCTCCATTTACTTGTAGGGTTATATCGGGTGATTCTTAAATTGCCCATATGTGTGAAGGTAAATTCTTTAGTGTGGTAATGATTTAGAAACTCCTAGCACAAAGTAGAGTTGAAAGTTTCCTTATCGATTAAGTTTTGATGTAAGATTCTACTTGGGTCAACTTCTAACGACCATATCTCTTAGAATATAAAGAGTTACGTGGCCTATAACCTATCAAATTAAAGGTATTTGAATCTTCTTTCCAACACCGCCAATTTCACAATAATATGATGTTTGACTAAGAAGTTATGACCATTTTAGTAACCTGATACAGTGCTGTGATGAATTAGCCGACGAGAAAACATTACAAAGGGTCATTTTTGTCTTTTTACCTCTAAGAAAACCCTAACGAATTTCTTAAGGAATTAAATACCAAAAACAATCAGATTTTCATCTCGTAATTCATCATTCTCTTCTCTCTTAAACCCTAAGGCAAAATCCTAAGGAAAAATCAAAGTAGAAGACTCCATTCAAGATTCTTTCAATGTTTTTCAAAATTCTTCTTCCAGATAAGTCTTTCTCCAAGAATTCCATTCTTTCCAACTCAAATTCCTCCATACAATTATTAATCACTAATGAAAGTCATAATATTGTCCATAGAGATTTCAAGAAAGTAATTCAAGAATCACAAGAAAGGTTTTCTTGATTGTTCTCCTTCAAGCTAGGGTTTTAAGGATTCTAACCAAGTTCTTTTTCAAGATTCTTTAAGAACCTTGTTCTTCCATGTATGTAAGACTATCATAGTGTTGGAATAGATCATGCTTAGGCCTTACTTCTACTTTCAAATCAGTAAAAGAGAAATCTAGGATTCTAACGCTAAATTAGAGTATTCTTGAGATGAGTTGATTTTGAGTTCTCAGTTCCTGCTTCTTTTTGAAATTATATTCCTAATTATTAAATTGCTATATGATATGCATTAATATTCTTGAGTTGATTCGTTCATGTCTATATTTCAGAATGAATTCTATGAATTCAATATTTTTGAGAGGAGTAGTATCGTTGAGTTCTGAGTTCTTGAGTTCTGAATACTGAGTTTCTATAGTGCTATTAAGATCCCTCAGTTGAGTCGTTCATGTCCATCATTCCGTATGAACCCTATGAATTGAGTTATAAATCTTGCGAAACTTTTTAAAGTCAACACATGAGTTTTAAACTGAGTTTTTGAGGAAGTAAAGATGAGCTTTGAGAAAGAGTTTCTCAAACATGATTAGTATGACAATCGAGTATGCCATCAATATTTAAGCAGTATGGTATCTAGTTATGCCATCAATGTTTATGTAGTATGACTTCCCGGGTCATCAATGATCATATCACAATATGATTTTGATATATTTTTTAGAAAGAGTTTTCAAATATGAATGAGTAACAGTATAAGGGAACTAAGTATTCCCAAATTTATCAGTTTTTACATTGATAAAAGAGAAACTTTGATTTCTAAATTAGTTATGAGTTCAAAGATATTTGAAGAGCAATAACCTCTTTTAAGAGGATAGTTTGAGCA
The DNA here is from genome assembly GCA_037074985.1 of Solanum bulbocastanum. Lineage (NCBI taxonomy): Eukaryota > Viridiplantae > Streptophyta > Magnoliopsida > Solanales > Solanaceae > Solanum > Solanum bulbocastanum. The sequence goes on from CM073601.1 coordinate 14,439,174, forward strand.
ATTATCTTAAACCAGAGAAAGAAAGTGTTTTTAAACATTGATCATGGGTATATATTATTGGGAGTAGTATTGAGCACCGATATGGGGATGAGTTCAGACAACTCACATTTCTCATAAACCATGTATGCCAACATGGGTACATGATCATACTTTTTAGATGAATTCTAAGTGCCTTCGGGCAGAGCTTAGTGGATTCACTTAGTTGAGGTGTTCTTTACCCCGGCAAGGTATATGATAGTTCTAGCAGCGTGGGCGAGGCGTTGTATCATCACTTAGCTTATAGTGATGGTTGGCGATTAGTGAATCTCCTAATAGAGTTAAAGTGTATTTTTATACATCACTTATTATGTTGAGTTCAGAGATGAGAAAGTATTTTGTAAAGCTTTAAATGATTTAACTCCTTTATTTCTTTACATTCATCTTGAGTACATTGTTATCTGTTGTAGTCCTTTTTTTTAGTTATTTGTTATTCAACTATATTACATACTCGTACATTCAATGTACTGATGTCATTCGACCTGCATCTTTTAATGATGCAAATACAGGTTCTTAGGATCCTCAACAAAATTCTATTGAGATTATTTCATCTATTCGTCTTCTTATGAGTGAGACCTCCTTGCTGTCATGACCCGAGCCTACACCCTGGACGTGGCCGGCACTCAAAAGCCATTGCTGGTCCCCAAGCGAACCCTCATCCTAGCTTACAACAAGCGGAAGACTAACTCAAGCATACAAATCATAAAACATAATGAAATTCATGAAAATTAATTACAAATCTTTAACTCAAATGAATAACTCTAAATAAAAATAGAATATTCAACTCGCCAACAATAGGTAACTTAAGTCTTTAATATATTTAATAATATAAATGAAATAGACTTCTCAAACTATAGTATTTATCTATGAAGCCTCTAAATGACAAAGATGGAAGTCGGGACAAAACCCACGACATCCTAAAAAGAATTGAAAAGTAAATGAAATCCTCTGGAAGCAAAGAGGCTCACCATAGCTAAATCGAACTCCATGTGGTATCAACGAAGCTCTTATTGATGATCCCGAATATTTGAATCTTTATCATGAAAGGATGTAGGCCAAATGGCTCAGTACATGGAATCTACGAGCATGTAAGGGGAATTCTATAGCATAACATAAGCTTGAAACTTTGTAAAAAGGAAACATACTTACCTCTTTTCAAACTCACTCAACTCAACTCAAAGAAACATGGTTCAACTCAACTCAAGGAATACTCAAGGTTACTTAAAACTACTCAAACTTACTCAACTCAGAAGTACTCAAGGATAAGATACTCGACTCAGTAATAAGGTTCTCAACTCAGTGAAGCTCAACAATAAGGTACTCGACACAATGAAGCACAAATCAACTCAAGATACTCAACTCGAAAGACTCAACTCATGGTACCCAAGGATAAAGCAATAGTAAAATATGCAATATATATGGAAAGCTATAAAACTGTAGATAGCAACTCAATGTATTGAAAAATACAATAATACTTAGTGTGTATATAAAAAATACAATATAACTCTGTGGGAGTTTCTCTAACTGACAACTATCACTATAAGTTATGTGATGATACATCGTCTCGCCCACGCTAGCAGAACTGTCTTATACTTTGTCAAGGTATAAGACCTCCCAACTAAGTGGATCCACTAGTCTATGCTAAAAATCATTAAGGAATCATCTAAAAAGTATGACCCTTTATACCTACGTCGGCTACATGGTTTATGGGGACTTGAGTTGTCTCAATTCGTCCCTATATCGGTACTCAATACTACTCCCAGGATACTCATCTCATATGCTTTAAAAACAAAAACTCTTTCTGTGGTTTGAGATAATTACTCAAAAACTAGCTCAAAAGCTCTCTTGAAATACTTAGTTCTCATGTAATCTTTTGAAGAAACTGAACTTCACTTTTACTCTTACTCAACTCAATGCTCAATTATTAAAACAACTTTAAAGCATTTGTAAAAGACTTCTTAAAATATGGTTCATGCCGAATTATGGACGTGAACGAGTCAATTCAAGGCTTTCAATAACCATAGATAGAACTCAATACTTCGAACTAAAGAACTTCAATGATACTACTCATTTCAAGAATGTTCAACTCAAAGGGTTCATGCGGAATTATGAGCATGAACTACTCAACTCAAGGACTCAAAGATACTTCTCATCTCAAGACTGCTCAACTTATAAGGTGCGAAATTATGGGCATGAACAACTCAACTTAAGGACTTTATGGGTAACATGTAATAGTCCCATGATTAGAAATATAATCTCAAAGGGGATTAGGAACTCAATACTCAAGACTTAGAACTTGAAGATACTACTCCTCTCAAAGGTACTCAACTGATGGAGTTCATGCGGAAGTTATGGGCATGTACGACTCGACTCAAGGGTCAAAATATCAATAAGGAACTCATGTATACGACTCTTGTCATTCTCATACTTACTTACTAAAAACTTAACTCAAATCGATGATGGATCTCAAAAGGATTCACAATTGAACTCAATGGCTTCCTTGAATTCTACTCTTAACTCTCCCTTGAATGTGAATTATGAATTCAAGAGTTATGGTTCATGATATGAAGGATATCGTGATGACAAAGTAGACTCATGAATACATTCTCCTCATTCTCATGCTCATTTGCTCGAGTCTTGAAACAAGTTACTAGAAGTTGTAGAAGACTCCACAAAAGGACTTAAAGGGACTTTCTTAGGATGTTCGAAAGAATTCTCAAAACTTATCTCTTAACTCTACCTTGAATTTGAATTATGAATTCAAGGTTATGATCATGTTATGAATGATTTCTACGTGTTTATAAGTAGCTTAGAGTAGCTAGAATCGAAAGGGGGTGAAGGTGCACTTTAAACGAACTCAAACGAAGCAACTGATGACAAACTGGATGGGACAGGCGACCTTGGCGCACTGAGTGGCACAGGGCACCAGACCCTAAACTACAGAAGACGTTTTGGGGTGCACTGGCTGGCGCAACGCGCTAGGCCCCAACCCAAAAAACCCGACAAATTTATTTGCTCGTTTTCTCACCCTAATTCGCCTAGAATCGAATGGTTTTCTCCCCAATCACTTGGATTCAATTACTTTAAATAATGACACTCTAATATACTCACTACAGCTCTCAAAACACTCACTTTAATCTCATGAAATCATCAAAACCCCCCCAAAAAAAAAAGGATTTAGAATGAACTTCAAGGACACCTATCAAGAACTCATCAAGAACTCTAATCTTTCAACTTCAAGAATGAAATTGCGCTGAAAATAACATGATTGGCATGTGGGTGAACAAAACCAACACTATGGAAGATTACATACCTCTTAGGGATTAAATCCATGGCGAAAATCCGCAACAAAATGCAAGACTCTCGACGAACGCTTTGATCCTCTCCTCTTTTCTCCTTTTTTCTCTTCTTTTCTCTTCTTGAACTCTCAACTAAAACCCTAGGCGTATGTTAGGATTATAAAACTGAACCTAATAGTATTAAACCCCCAAAACATTACTAAAAACGAATTAAATCTGGTTGAGTAAGGAAAAGACCAAAATACCCCTTACTATTTTCGGGTAACTTTTCTTATTTGGACAGTCTGACTTCAAAAGGGCATATATAACTCATCCGAACTCGAAACTAAGCAAACTCGGTGGCGTTAGAAAGATAATTCAAAGACCTTTAATAGGATATCTTGTTGCCCACCTAACACATCTTTTACTGAGAGTTATGGTCGTTTGAAGTTGACCCAAAACATAAAGGAACTTAGGAATGACTTGAATGAACTCTCTTTAGTTCTTCTTGGAACTCAAGTGGTGACATCTAGTGACCTTAATACTAAAGAAATTTTAATTTCCTTGGTGAAATCCTACTCACAACGAAGGATGGTTCGAGTCTCAGTTCAAAAACTTTTAGGGGTGTTACACTTGCTTTCGGAGTACTCCAGTTTTATGAGTTGTTAGTAGTAGTTCTTTTGAGGAGTTGTGGGACTTGTCCTAAAACTTATCTTTGTATGGTACAGGATTCATGGATAGATAGTTTTGAAGAGTTTTTCAGTTTTAGATGTTTTATTTAAAACCTATGTCCATTAAGTGTATCCAGTTCAGTTATGAGATTCACTAAACTGTTTTTAAACATTTCTTTAAATTTGATACTTATGTATGCTTGAGTTAGTCATCCATTTGTAGTCAACCAGGATGAGGGCTTGCTTGAGGTCCATCAATGGTTCTCAAGTGCCTGCCACATCCAAGGTGTAGGCTCGGTTCGTCACAAAATGATTCCCACTGTATTAAATCACTAGGCCACAATCCCACAACCCAATCCTCTAAATATTTTTAATAGTATATATTAATAATAAAACAAAATAAAACTCAGACATTATTTTTGTTTTACAAGCAGGAAAATATAATTATAATATCATAATTTACTATGAAATACTACAGAATATATAGTCCTATTGACGTGCTTTAAAATTTATTTTTGCTAACAAATTATATGTATACTTAAGACAATACGATTAACGTTGAACGGATAGACAGTTGGAAAAAATTTATTGTCCTATAGATATAACAAAGACTTGTCCATATAAAAGACACTAGAATTTCTAACGATATTTGAACTTTAGATTTCTTCAACGTAAAGTGAAATTGTAATCATCCTCTTATAAATTTAATCATTAGGACATACTAATTCTTCAAAGTGATCAGTATGGTTGTTAGTAGAAAAATTGCTACTATTCATTTCGAAGTTGAATTTGTAAAAACCAGGGATAAGGTACAAGTACCTTCCTAGATTATTTTTTAATTTAAAAAATCAAATTATCGACTCTTTAACAAATGGGTACGAGAGATTATCTTTTATTATATTCTAATTATCCTCACCATGAAATGGAAAAGAACATTAAATGTTCATTAAATGTTAATTGAATATGGATGTACACGGAGCGAGTAGGTACCTCTCTGAGTTCTCTATATAATAAGCCAATTTGGTTCACCTTTCTTCATCCCAACCTTTGATTTTTAACTTTCTACCCACTAAAAAAAATTTAGTTATTTCCTTCATAAATCAGTCCCCTTTTTGATCTTTTTCCTCACTCCTCTCTTACAGAAAATATCCTTAGTTATTTAATAAACACATTTTTAAATTCTTAAGAAGATTCTTGCCCCTATCCCATTTTTTTTGCAGTGAACTAGATATATATATATATATAGATTTAAAATGGAGTATAATGATTGAGATTTAAGCGTTGTGATAAGAAGTTGTAATATTAATAAGCATAACGATGTTACAACTCCTAAATCAGGCATGGTGACTTTTGAAAATGATTATTTGGAATACTTTTGACAAAAATTTTGCTGCAGACATGCCTAATTTTAATGACTTATCTGAGATTTTCTCTATAGATTTTTCAGTTGCTCATCAGAAAAAAATCAAATGACCAGGTCATAATCATGGACCAAAATAATAACCAAGAGATGTACTTAAATTCCATTCAATCAGCTCAATTTACCCAAAAAATCATTCTTCCTCCATTACCAACAACGATAACGTATGTGCCAACAACGACTACAACACCACAAGAGTCGATTGATCTACAACAACAACTTGAAAAATTATATGACCTAGTTATAATTATGAATCAAAATGATAATCAAGAGATGTACTTAGATCCCATTCAACCATCACAATTTAGTCAACAAATGTTTCTTCCTCTGTTACCAACAACAATAATGTGTATGCCAACAACAACTACAACACCACAAGAATTGATCGATCTACAACAACAATTTGAAAAATTAGCTGACCATGTCATAATCACAGAACAAAATAATAACCAAGAAACGTACTTACATCCCATTCAACCAACTCAATTTGGCCAACAAATTTTTCTTCCTCCATTGCCAACAATGATAACGTATGTGCCAACAACTACTACAACACCACAAGAATCGATTGATCTACAACAACAACAATTACAAGATCAAGTTTATCCTAATTTCACTATGCCAATAAAGACTCCTTTGATCAAAACTTGTAAAAGGTAACTATTTCCTCTGTTAAATTTTAAGTGTGCGTGTTTAGAGTTTTGATTTTAATACTTTTGATTTGAAATCAGAAAAAAATCAGTTAACAAGAGTTATGTATGAAGTGTTGCTAGAGGAACTCACAGATGATAAATGGGAATGACATAAATATGGTCAGAAGTCAATCAAAGGTTCTCCATTCCTAAGGTTTGCTCTCTTTATCATTTTTTCATATCGTAGAAAATGTTGTTCAATTCTCAATTTTTGTGATAAAAAGTAGTAAAAACTATTAATGATACATGTAAACAAATCTAATATTGATCAGTACTAATTATATTTTGTGTATATGATATATCATGAACTACTTTAAGTATAGTACATCAAGATCCTGCGAAGCAACGAAAATTATGAGAAAAGCTCAAAGAATGAGAACTATTTTTTGGTGTCCTATTCTGATGAACACAACCATGATCCTCCTACATATCGTAGATCTCTTGCTTTATACAACAGTAGTTTCAAACACAAACTTCCAAAAATTATAAATATTATTGTGCCCAAAGCGTTAAGAATGCATCATCGTCCTCGTCCAAGCGTGCTAAGCGTTTCAAAGTTGACGCCTCTTCAATTAGTCCAGTTGCACCTACACTTGAAATTGAGAGAAATAATAAAATGGTTGATATTATCGTGGAGAACAAAAACTATATTGAAAAGGAGGAGAATGCGTATGACAATATTTTCATGGATTTTGAAGAACTCCAAGAACTCCATCTTATGAGGATGAAATGGACAAGAGGGATTGATCTTTTTTCTCCCTCTCCACCAACTTTACTATGAGCACCTTTTGTCTTCTAGTCATGTTTCATTTCTAGTTATAAATGGGGTCAGACAAAAAAATTAAATTTATAGTTTTTGTGTGTTTAACCATGTCATAGAAAATAGTGCTTCTCTAGATAGCTAGATATGGACCATTTTCAGTTTCGTTATTTTTGTTGTTTTTTAATGTGAGAATCCGGTCCCTCTTGTAAGTAGTTGTTTTATTTTCTCAAATAGTTCTTTCTTTAAGAAAAATTACCGGTCTCAAGCTCTCAATTTATACATTAATTTTATATATATATATATATATATATATATATATATATATATATATATATATATATATATATATATATATATATATATATATGCATTAACCATTTTGAAGGAATTTTTCACGCTTAAAAATCAATTATTTGTTCTTGTGGATTACTATTAATTTAAAAGATAGAATAAGTAATTTGTTCTAGTACTCTCTGAAGTTATTTTTTGATTGTAGAAATTGTTTCTCTATATCATCAATTGTTTATAAATATCTCAACAATCATTTTGATTTTTTTATTCTTTCTTTTGCTAAAAGATATTTTTATAGTCATATTTATCTTTGACCAAGAAACATGTGTCAAATATATAATTAGAATAAGAATAGGGATTTACTAAATCCTGGTGGTCTTTAATGTTGCTAGAAGTAGCATTAAATGCAATCTCTACGTATAAATTGTTAATATTTTAATTATTAATATAAAAGTTTTGCATAATTAATGAAGTAATACATTGTTTCAATATTGAACTTTGTACTACTCTAGTTCATTTTAGTGTCATATTTATTTTTCACCTCTTAAAAAAGATTAATTAAAAGGGTTATTTGACTAAATTATTCTTATATAATCTTTTGACCTTAATTTAATACTATCTCTTTTACACCGTATTAATCTCTCTATAAATTATTCAAATATTAAACTTCACTTATCAAAATTGTTTGCAATCGAGAGATTTACTAATGAGGAGGTCTAGCGTCCTGTCATGGTAATTGAGAGGTTTCAGTGCTTAGCTTTGCACTGCAATATGTCCAGTTACTAAATATTCAATTTTTTAATATATTGTAAATGATATCATCGATGTGTGGATAAAAAACCTAGATGTGCCCCACTTTAACCAATCTAGTTTGACATTTCTCTTTTCATGTGTTCCCGATTTGATAATTCATATGTTGTCATATATCATAATATGAAAAAAAAAAAAAAATAGAACTCAAACTAGAAACCAAAATAGAGGAACGAAAAAATGAAAAAGTCATGAAGAACCATGAGATTTGAATTAGATTCAAATTTTAATTAAGGCAAATATATTAGATAATTTTTTTATCTGTCTAAATTTAGACGGATTGAGTTACTTAATATTTATAATGATGATATCGTGAGAGATACCTCGTAAAGTATTCAAAGTGTAACCAAGTCATCCAGAATATGAACATTCAAAAAGGATAAATAAAAAAAATTTGAAAATTGGGGAAGGAGCAAACAATAGGTCATGACCATTATATTGGTACTACTTGCTAGGATTCCACACCTCTAATGTTTTCAACTTTGCAACTATCATTTCAAGGACCTAATCTAGACAGGTAAAAGAGTTTCTAATAAATTACGAATAGAAAATATAATAAATAATGAAAAATACTCGCACAACTTCCACTTGAGAACATAGTAGATGATAGTTGATATGACAAGTAATTGTCACCCCACGCTTCTAGCAACCTGAGACAAATATATTCCTACAAAAGGTGTAACAAGAATAGTATCAATACACCATACGTAGTGAGTAGACATCGTAGGCTGACCCGAATTAGTTTCACGTAAAACATCACAAAATCAATAGAAACAACAATACATTATGCTAACATATATTATAACACAAGCATAATCTCTCCATATCTCTTCTTACCTCAATCATAATTTTCATTATCGATCTCTTAGCATACTCTCTAACCTTAAATATTAATCTCACATAAATATAATTTATCCAGACGTCAATACGATAATACTCCTATTACATATATACAATTTTCATACATTATATTACTCAAATATCAAAGGTATATAACTTGATATATTTTATGTATATCACACATATTTTATATACCTTGTATATTTTCGATTACGAATTGTTTAAGCCACTTTTTTTTAACTTTATTATTAATATTTTTCCTATCTTTTTGTAGCAAGTAAGTGAAATAAATAACTCTTCATCGTTACAATTTGCTTAATTATGCTACATAGCTATAGTTTTGTTTGCTATGGATATATTCGTTTGTATATTTAGCTTTCAATATACAAACATGGTAAGTATATACAAATTCTGTATTTATACATTTAGAAAATTTTCAGAATTCCATTTTTATATTTCACTTGCAAATATACAAACATGGTAATTTATTATGAATTTTTCATAACTTTTACAAATAAAATGTTTCTACAAATCGTATACAAATAACTGGATAAACATATACAAAATTTGGATTTATACAATCAGAAATCAAATTATACAAATTCTGGATAATAGAAAAATTTGAGAAACTGTAGCCGCTAATAAAAATATCTGAAAATGTAACCATGGAACATAATATACAATAAATATTTGTCATTTCACATAAATTTTCCTAATAAGTATTGCAAAAATTATTAATTAGATAAGCACATAATTTATTTTTCGCTTATCCTCATCACAACACTCTCTGTGTCATTTTCTTTTTAAATTGCTTTAGTCCTTTCTCTCAAGATGTAATAAAAAAATGGAAAAATTCATATGTTAATAAACATCTACTAATTAATTATTAAACATAGTTATAATTTAATTTAATTACCATTCTCAATTACTATTTCATTAGGATTTCTATTTTTAAGCTAGCCTCCCACATTCTATTTGTATCAAACCAAAACTCTCTCTCTTCTCTCATAATTAATTTCTTTTCTTTTATACATCTAATCAGCTCTCTTTCATCTCCCACTCTTTGATTTTTCTTCTAATTTCACTTAACCATATTCATTTTTGTTTGTGTATTTTGTATTTTTTTTTTTTTTACTTTCATTCAAACAATTTTCATCTGCTTTCATTCAAAGTAAAAAGAATTTCATTATAATTTTAAATTTAGCGTCTGAAAAATTAAAAAATCAATTCAAGAACAATACTTTTCAATCTGGTAGAGATCTTATATTGTTACTTATTTTTCAAGACTAATCATCTTGGCTCCCTCGTCTCTGCCATTAGTATATATAGGACTTCAATTTATAGTTGGAAAAAGATAAATTTTTGTTTTGTACAAAATACAAAACTCTCCTAACACAGAATTAAGAAGATATAACCTGTAAGTTTCAGTATTCTAGTTAGAAAAAAATATGAAGTGGTGATAAAAGGATATTTGAGTATTTTAATAATATTAGTTTTGAGAATGTGTGTTGCTGTTACATGATTGACTTCTATTATTATATAAAATCTTCATAGGTTTAATCTCATGTTGAAATATTATTTGTGAATACAATAAATATTGTATTGTTTATATGAACTCTACCTTGTAATTGTACTCCCCAATTAAATATTGAAATTATGTCTACCTCTTCTATGCTATAACGTTCTTTGCATTTGAAGAGGTAACTATTGCAATTTGCAAGTGTTCTTAATTTTTTAATTAAGAAAAAAAATTAAAACTTAGATCATTGATAGTGAGGAAATTATTACTCAGAAATGATCTTCATGATAATTATTGTAATATTTGCGGTGGTATATAGAAAGTTACTTTTACATTTTTGGAAATTTAACCATATGTTATTTGAATGTTGCTTAATATATTTTTGTTTAATGTTTAGTAATTAAGTAGATATTTTATTTCATTTGATTTACTGCAAGTGAAAAATTGTAATTGAATTCAAATATATATATGTGTGTGTGTTATTTTTCACCACCAACATATATCAGGTAATTCTATTAATCTAAACTTGAATAGATGAAAAAAAATCACCTAATATTTTTGTCCACTAAAATTTAAACCTGGAACTAAATGATTCCCATTTCCCACTGTATTAAATCACTAGGCCACAACCCAGTCCTCGGTTTTAATAGTATATATTAATAATATATAATAAAAAAATATAACTCAGACATTGTTTTTGTTTTACAAGCATGAAAGTATAATTTTAATTTCGTACTTTACTATGAAATACTACAGAACATATTGTCCTATTTACATTCCTTAAAATTTCTTTTTGCTAACAAATTATATGTATAGTTAATACAATACGATTAACGTTAACATGGATATAGTTGGAAAAAAAATATTGTCTTATAGATCAAAAAAGACTTGTTCGTATAAAAGAGACTAGAACTTTTAACGATATTTGAACATTAGATTTCTTGAATGTAAAGTGAAATTGTAATCTGTAACATCCCGCCTTAGAGAAAACTAAATTTAGAAAGAAATAATTTGGAAAGAGTCAAATCTGAAAATTTTCAAGTTATGCTTAAGTCATGAGTTTTAGATCAACTCCAAAAGGTCATAACTTTTAGTACAGGTTGAGTTAGGTGGCCAATAAGATATCAATTGAAAGGTCTTGGAATCTTCTTTCCAACACCACCGAGTTTGCAAAATTTCGAGCTCGTATGAGGGAGATATGCCCATTTGAAGTTAACTTGTATAGTTAAGGAAAGTTACTCGAAAATATGAGGGGTATTTTTGGTCTTTTCCTTACCCAATCAGATTAATTCGTTTTAGTATGGTTTTAGGTCTAAAATGATTTTGTTCAGTTTTACAATCCTAACTTATGCTTAGGATTTTCGAAAAGAGTTCAAGAAGAGAAAGAAGAGAAATGAGGGAAGATTCAATGCGTTCATTGAAATTTCTTACAAATCGAAGGTTGTTTCACCAAGGGTTTGATCCCTAAGAGGTATGTGAGTTCTCATAGTGTTTGGTTCGTTCACCCACACACCAATCATGCTATTTTAATGCAATTTCGTTGTCAAAGTTGAAGGATTTGAGTTCTTGATGAGTTTTCCTAAAATTTCATTCGTAATCTTGATTGTTGGGGTTTTGATGAAATTTTGAGATGAGTATTAGTGATTTGAGTTTTTTTTTTTAAGTAGATTATTGTGTACTTAGGTTGGGTATTCAAATCTAAGTGAGTTTGGCTGATACCATTCGATTCTACGCGAATTATGGTCAAAAAATGAGAAAGAAAATTCGTTGGAAAAAAATTTGGGCAGAGGCTGGCGCCCTGCGCCAACCAGTGCGCCAGAAATGTAATTATGTAGTTTAGGGGATGGTGCCCTGCGCCAGGGTCGCCTGCCCCCACCCCTTCTCCGTCGTTTGGCCCGTTTGAGTTCTTTCAAAGGGTACCTTCACACCCTATTGATTCTAACTACTCTAAATCACATCTAAACATTGAGAGATATTCATAACATGAATCATAACCCTTGAGTTCATAATTCAAATTCAGGGTAGAGCTAAGAGTAAAGTCTTGAGAGTTCTTTCGAGTATTTTTGAGAAGTCTTTTACAATCTTTTAAAACTTGTTTTAAGACTTGAGCATTTGATTTTGAGGAAGAGTAGAGTTGAGTTCATTTTAAAAAAATAATATATGGGAACTAAGTATTCCCAAGAGTTAATGTTTTTACATTTAGGAAGAGAGGAAACACCAATTTCCAAAAGAGTTCATGAGCTGTTTTGAGTGCTATCTCTTTTTAGAGAAATCTTTTGAATAATAATCTCAAAGTTGAGGATGAGGAAATTTTTTCTTTAAAACATATGAGCTAAGTTATATTTTGGGAGTAGTATTGAACACCAATATAGGGGAGAGTTCAAATAACTCACAGCCCTCACAAACCATGTAGCCAATGTGGGTAGAAAGAGTCATACTTTTTAGATGATTCCTTATTGCTTTTTAAGCATAGACTAGTGGATCCACTTAGTTGAGGAGTTCTATACCTCAGCAAGGTATAGGAATGTTCTGGCAGCATGGGCGAGACGTTGTATCATCACATAACTCATAGTGATGGTTGTCGGTTAGAGAATCTCCCAAACAGAGTTTACTTTGTATTTTTATATACACAGTGAGTCATATTGTATTTTCCAATACATTAAGTTGCTATCTACTGTTTTGAAAGCTTTTCTTTATATCACATTATTTTTATTGCTTTTATATTGAAATGAGTTGAGGTTGAGTTGAGTTGAAACGAGATAAGTTTTTTTTTCAGTTTAAGTTCAAGTTTATGTCATGTTTTAGATTTCCCCTTGCATGCTCGTACATTCCATGTACTGACGCCATTTGACCTCCATCTTTTATGATGCAGATACAGGCAACCAGGATCATCAACAAGTGCTTCGTTGGTCCAGTTGAGTTCCAGAGTTGTTTGGTGAGCCTCCTTGCTTTCGAAGGATCTCTTATTTATCTTCACTTATTTCAGTTTTGTTAGGATGATCGGGGGTCTTGTTCATAGATAGATAGACAGTAGTTCATGAGTCTTTTCATTTACAATTGTTTATGTTAAGACTTGAGTTGCCTCTTTGGCGAGTTGAATATTTATTTCTAAATATTCAGAGTTTAAGTATCTGAGACTTTTGAGTAAAACTTTCTTTTGAGTTCATTTATTGACGGGTAAGTCTTTTTCTGAAAGTTGAGCGAGGCCAAGGGTTTGCTTGGGGCCAACAATGGTTCTCGAGTGTTGACCACACCAAGGGTGTAGGCTCGGAGCGTGACAAACTTAGTATTAGAGCACATAGTTCAAGAGTCCTAGGGTGTCTATGAAGCCGTGTCTATAGAGTCCTGGTTATCGGTATGAAGCACGCCACATCTATAATTAGGAGGCTGCAACATTTAGGAACTATCTCACTTCTTTCATACTCTTTTCGTGCGATAGAGTTCATCTCTATAAAAGTTTCTTTCTAATTTGTGCTTGTGTGTATATTTCGAATCATGCCTTCACGAAGAGCTGTTTGAGGTCGTCTTGCTACGATAAATGTTGATCCTCAAGATCAAGGGGTCCCCAATGCACCAGAAGTGCATCCCATGGGAAAGGTCACTAATGTTGAGTTCCATAATGCTATTCGGATGTTGAGCCAAGTCGTGACCAACCAAGCTAGGAAACAAAGAGGGAATCGACAGGATGTGGCTGATACATCAAGAATCTGCGAGTTCTTAAGTATGAATCCTCCAGACTTAACCAGGTCAAGTGTCACTGAGGATCTAAAAAAATTGTGGAAGAGTTGCAGAAAGTGTTTGAGGTGATGCATGTTGTTGATGCTGAGCGAGTGGAACTAGTTACATACAAACTAAAGGTTGTTGCTAGAGTACGATACGTTCAATGGAAAAATAATAAAGTTGAGGGTGCACCAATTATGAGCTGGGTTATGTTCGAAGAGTCCTTCATAGGGCGTTTCTTTCCCCGTGAATTGAGAGAGGCAAAGGTAAGGGAATTCCTCACTTTGAAGTAGGAATCCATGAGTGTGCATGAGTATAGCCTTAAGTCCATTCAATTTTCCCGTTATGCTCCTGAGATAGTTTGTCTTGTCTGTAGAGCAAAATGGGTAAGACTGCAATGTTGATAGGGGATATGGACATAGCAAGGCTTATAATCCACGTGTAACGGGTTGAGGAAGATAAGTTGAGAGACAAAGAAGAGTTCTAAAACAAGAAAGCTAAGACGACAGAAAATGAGGACAGACAGCAGAAGAGTAATGCAAACCAGTTGTCCTTTCAACATAAGCAAAATGGACTTGCTCCATCATCTGCTAGTGCACCTGCACAAAGGAACAAAGGAGAGTTCAAGAATCAAAATTCTCAAAATTTCAGAGCTAGACCCGTACAGTCTCAGGGTAGTGTGGAACAAGGAGGTAATAGGACTCGTGCATGTGCTAAGTGTGGTAGGAACCACTCAGGAGTGTGTCGTGATGGCTCCACTGGTTTCTTCAAGTGTGGTTAGAATGGTCACTTCATGAGAGAGTGCCCTAAGAATAGGCAAGGTAATGGAAATGGGGGCAATGGGCCAAATTTTCATCAGTGGCTGCACACAGAGTTGCACCTATAAGAGCTACTTCAAGGACATACGGAGGAGCAAACCGTTTATATGCGATCACCAGTCATCAAGAGCAAGAGAATTCACATGATGTTGTCACTGGTATGATCCAAATCTTTACTTTTGATGTATATGCATTGCTAGATCCAGGTATGAGTTTATCTTTTCTTACTCTATATATAGCTATGAGGTTCGATATTATTCTCGAACAACTTCTTGAGCCCTTTAGTGTTTCTACATCTGTTGTTGAGTCTATTCTAGCTAAGAGAGTTTATCGTGATTGTACTATTTCTGTCAATCAAAAGGACACCATGGTTGCCTAAATTGAGTTAGACATGGTATATTTTGAGGCTATTCTAGGTATGGACTAGCTTTATCCCTATTATGCCTTAATTGAATGTAGGACTCGAGTAGTTAAGTTCCAGATTCCTATTGAGCCATTTATTGAGTGGATGAGTAGTTCAGCAGTGCCTAAGGGTCATTTTATTTCGTACCTTAAGGCGATAAAGTAAGTTTCCAAGGGGTGCATCTATCACTTAGTCCGAATGAATAACTCTAGTGTTGAGACACCACCTATTCATTCAGTTCCAGTTCTGAGTGAGTTTCTATAGGTCTTTCCAGATGATCTTCCCAGAGTTCCTCCTAAGAGAGAAATAGACTTCAGTATAGATATTCTTCCTAATACTCGTCCTATCTCTATTCAGCCATATAGAATGGCCCAAACTGAGCTGAGAGAGTTAAAATAGTAGTTGAAAAACCTTCTTGGTAAAGGCTTCATTCGACTAAGTATCTCACCTTGGGGTGCTCCTGTTTTATTTGTGAGGAAGAAAAATGGTTCTCTTTGGATGTGTATTGATTATTGCTAATCGAACAAGGTTACTATCAAGAATAAATATCCACTTTCGAGGATTGATGATATTTTTTATTAGCTTCAGGGTGCCACCTGTTTTTCTAAGATAAACCTCAGATCAGGCTATCATGAGTTGAGGGTAAGAGAAAGTGATATTCCTAAGACAGCATTCAGGACCCGCTATGATCATTATGAGTTTCTAGTTATGTTACTTGGTTTGACTAATGCTTCTGCACCGTTCATGGATCTTATGAAGAGAGTGTTTAAGCCATATTTGGATATGCTTTTTATCATATTCATTGATGACATTCTAATTTGTTTGAGGAATGAGGAGGATCATGTTAGTAATCTCGGAGTAGTTCTCCAAACTCTAAAGGATAGAGAGTTGTATGCTAAATTCTTAAGTGTGAGTTTTGGATTGAGTTTGTGGCCTTTTTAGGCCACATTGTTTCTGGTGATGGGATTCGAGTTGGCACTCAAAAGATAGAGGTAGTGTAGAAATGGCCTAGACCCACATCTCCAACTGATATTAGGAGTTTCTTGGGATTGACTAGTTATTGTAGGAGGTTTGTCGAGGGGTTCTCATCTATTTCATCCCCACTAACTAAGTTGACTCAAAAAATAGTTAAGTTTCAATGGTCTGAAGCTTTGTGACAAAAGCTTTCATGAATTAAAAATAAGGTTGACTACTACCCCAGTGTTGACCTTATCGGAGGGTACACAAGGTTTTGTTGTATATTGTGATGCATCTAAAGTTGGACTGGGTTGTGTATTGATGCAGAATGACAAGGTTATAGTTTATGCCTACAGACAACTTAAGGTTCATGAGAGGAATTAGCCAACCCATGATTTATGGCTGCGGTAGTGTTTGCCTTGAAAATATGGTGTCACTATATTTATGGTGTGCATGTAGATGTGTTCACCGATCACAAAAGTTTTCAATATATATTCAGTCAGAAAGAGCTTAATCTTAGATAGAGGAGGTCGTTAGAGTTACTAAGGATTATGACATGAGTATTATATATCACCCAGGTAAGGCATTACCACCTATGTTTAAAAAGGCAAGAAACAGTTAGCAAAAGATGTGCATAGACTTGCACGATTTGGAGTCCGGTTAGTGGATTCCAATGAAGGTGGGGTGGTGGTGATGAATGGAGCTGAATCATCATTAGTGTCTGAAGTGAAAGAGAACAAGACCGAGACCCTAGTTTGCTTGAATTAAAGGATAATATTCATAAGCAAAAAGTTATGGCTTTTGAATAAGGGGGAGATGATGTATTGAGGTATCAAGATAGATTGTGTGTACCAAAGATGGATGAACTTCAAGAGAGGATCATGGAAAAAGCTCATAGCTCCAGATACTCTATCCATTATGGTTCCACAAAGATGTATCGTGACTTGAGAAAAGTCTATTGGTGGAGTAGTACGAAGAGGTATATTGCAGAGTTTGTTGTTAAGTGCCTGAATTGCCAACAAGTCAAGCTATAGCACCAGAGGCCCGGTGGTATGGCTCAGAACATAGATCTTTCGAAATAGAAGTGGGAGATTATTAATATGGATTTTATTACTAGTTTACCCCGGTCTCGCAGGTAGCATGATTCGATTTGGGTGATTGTAGATCGAATAACTAAATCAATGCATTTCTTACCGATAAAGACTACTTTTCCAATAGAGGATTATGTCAAGTTAGATGTTCAAGAGATAGTCAAACTTCATGGAGTTCCAGTGTCCATCATTTCAGATAGAGGTGTGCAATTCACCACATAAGTTTGGAAGTATTTCCAGAAAGGTTTGGGTTCGAAGGTAAATTTGAGTACTACTTTTCATCCTCAGACTGATGATCAAGTAGAGCGTACAATTCAAAATTTAGAGGATATGTTGAGGGTGTGTGTGATCAATTTCAAGGTTAGTTGGGACGATCACTTACCTCACATAGAGTTTGCTTACAATAACAGTTATCACTCTAGCATTCAAATTGCTCCCTATGAGGCTCTTTATGGGAAAAGATGTAGATCTCTTATTGGATGGTTTGAGGTTGGTGAGTATGGGTTGATAGGACCAGACTTGGTTCATCAAGCTATGGAGAAAGTGAAGACTATTCAAGAAAGGTTGAATACAACACTAAGTCGTCAGAAATTTTATACCGATGTTAAGAGAAGAGACTAGTTTGAGGTGGATGATTGGGTTTATTTGAAGGTTTCACCCATGAAGGGTGTTATGAGGTTTGAAAAGAAAGGGAAACTTACTCCTCGATATATTGGTCCTTACAGGATATCCAAGAGGATTGACAATATAGCTTACGAGTTATAGCTACCATCAAAGTTAGTTGCCGTCCATCCGGTGTTTCACATTTCTATGTTGAAGAAGTGTATGACCGATCCTTCACTTATTATACCTACTGAAAACATTGGCATTAAGGACAACCTATCTTATGAGGAGATTACCGTTGAGATATTTGATCGTCAGGTTCGCAAGTGGGGAACCAAGGAGGTTGCATCAGTCAAGGTTTTATGGAGGAATCAATTTGTTGAGGAATCTACTTAGGAGGCTGAGGAGGATATGAAGAATATATATCCACATCTCTTTGAGCCCAGAGAAATTCTAGATCAAGGTACTAATTCTTTTCTTGGTACTCTTTAAATTGATATGTTGAGAGTATTAAATTACATATTGGGTGTTCGAGTTGGGTGTAGATGTTTCCACTTTCGTTTCTACTTAGAGTAATCTCATTCGAGGATGAATATTCCCAAGGGGGAGATATTGTAACATCCCGCTTTAGAAAAAGCTTAATTTAGAAAGAACCAATTTGGAATGAGCCAAATCTAAAATTTTTCAAGTTATGCTTAAGTTGTGAGTTTGGGATCAACTTCAATGGCCATAACTTTCGGTACAGGTTGAGTTAGGTGGTCCATAAGATATCAAATGAAACATCTTGGAATCCTCTTTCCAGCTCCATCGACTTTGCTAAATTTTGAGCTCATATGAAGGAGATATGTCCGTTTAAAGTTAGCCTCTCCAGTTAAGCAAAGTTACCCGAAAATATGAAAGGTATTTTGGTCTTTTCCTTACCCAATCAGATTAATTCATTTTTAGTAGTATTTTAGGGGTCTCAACTAATTTGTGTTCAACTTTACATTCCTAACGTACGCTTAGGGTTTCAGAAAAGAGTTTAAGAAGAGAAAAGAAGAGAAAAGAGGGAAGATTCAAGGCGTTCATCAAAATTTCTTGCGGATCGAAGGTTGTTTCGCCAAGGGTTTGATCCCTAAGAGGTATGTGATTTCTCATAGTGTTCGGTTCGTTCACACACATACCAATCATGCTATTTTAATGCAATTACGTTTTCAAAGTTGAAGGATTTGAGTTCTTGATGAGTTTTTTTTCAAATTTCATTTGTAATCTTGATTGTTGGGGTTTTGATGAATTGATCAGATGAGTATTAGTGATTTGAAGGTTGTTTTGAATAGATTATCCTGCACTAAGATTGGCTATTCAAATCTAAGTGAGTTGGGAAGAAACCATTCGATTCTTAGCGAATTAGGGTCAGAAAACGAGAAAGAAAATTCGTCCGAAAAAAATCTGAGCAAAGGGTGGCGCCCTGCGCCAACTAGTGCGCCATAAAAGTTCCTCTCTAGTTTAGGGGTTGGCATAGTGCGCCAGGGTCGCCTGTCCCCATCCCTTCTCCATCGTTTGGCCTGTCTGAGTTCTTCCAAAGGTACCTTAACTCCTTATTGATTCTAACTACTCTATACCACGTCTAAACATTGAGAGATTATTCATAACATGAATCATAACCCTTGAATCCTGTCATGCCCCGAGCCTACACCCTGGGTGGGAACGCACTCGAGAACCATTGCTGGCCCCAAGCAAACCCTTGGCCTGGCTTACTACTCAACGGAAGACTTAAACACAAGAAAATAGTCTCAAATGATGAACTCATGAAAAAAAACTTATAAAATCTTAATAGAACATTCAACTAGCCAAGATGGAAACTCAAGTCTCAAAACATAATCCAATAATAAAATAGTGATAAATGAACTAACTGATTGTCTATCTATGAAGTCTCTAAAACTGAGATGGATCTCGGGATAAGACCCATAACATCCTAATGAACTAAAATACTAAAAGCAATAAAAGGGATCCTCCGGATAAAAGAAGGCTTACCAACAACTCTGGAGCTCAACTAGAATCAACAATGCATTGGATGATGATCCTGGTTACCTATATCTGCATCATAAAAAGATATAGGCTAACTGGCATCAGTACATTAAATGTACGAGCATACGAGGTGAATACTAAAGAAAGACATAAGCTTGAAAGGAACTGAAAGAAAAAACATGGTCTCAGCTCAATTGAACTGAACTGAACTCATTTCAATATAAAGCAATAATGTAAGTACAATATAAAAAAAGCTTTTAAAACATGAATACCAACTATGTGTTGAAAAATACAATAGTGACTCTCTTTGTATGCAAAGATACAATATGAACTCTGTTTGTATATGAAAATACAAATTATCTGTGTATATAAGAATACAAATTACTTCTGTGGGAGTATTTCTAACCGACAACCATTACTTAAGAGCTACCGTTATGATACAACATTTTGCCTCACGTTACCAGGGCTGTCCTATACCGTGTTGAGGATATAGAACCTGACTACTAAGTGGATCCACTGGTCCATGCTAAAAAGCACTAAGGAATCATCTAAAAAGTATGACCCTTTTTTACCCATGGTGGCTACATGGTTTATGGGGGCTAAGAGTTGTTTGAACTCTCCCCCATATTAGAACTCAATACTAGTCCCAAAATATACTAGCTCAATATGTTTAAAAACATAACTCTGTGGTTTGAGATAATTGCTCAAAACTTAGCTCAAAGGTTCTCTTGGAAATCAAAGTTTCCTCTCTTGCTTAATTGTGAAAGCATTTGCTCTTTACTGAAAACTAGCTCAAAGGCTCTTTGGAAATCTTAGTTTCCTTTCTTGTTTGAATGTGAAAATAGTTTACTCTTTGGGAATACATAGTCCCGATATACGCTTTTGAAGAAATGAACTTCAATCTTTACTCTTTACTCAACTCAAAACTTAGGTCTTAAAACAAAGTTAAAACATTTGTGAAAGACTTTTGGAAGACTCTACGAACTTCTCTTGTCTTGACTCTTAACTTCTCTTGACTTGAATCTTAACTTTCCTTGAATTGAATTATGGATTCATGTACTGTAATTTTTGATAGGAAAAATCTCATGAATGTTTAGGAGTATTTTTAGATAGTTAAACATGAGAAACGATCAAGAAATTACTGTCTGAAAGCAAGCCCACGACGCGGAGATGCATTTAAATATTTGGTCGTGAAATAACTTTTTGAGGCAGAAGGGTCTGTGACCGCTCCACGACGCGGAGAAGATTTTTTGAATCCTGAAGAACAGGTCCGCGTCGCGGACATGTTAACCGATTTTCCCAACTTTTTTCTTCTTCATTTTCTAACTCCAATTCACCTAAATTCGATTCCTTTTTCCCAAATTCTCTTTAGATTAAGATACCCAATACATGTACATAATAACCTAACTCAAAATAACTCTATAATCAATGTAATAACCTCAAGAACTTCTCAATCTCATCCCAATTCAAGAACGAAAGCAAATTCAACAACACATATCAAGAACATCAAACTTTCAACCTTTTTAGGAGGAATTCACACTGAAATAAACATGATTGTCATGTGGATGAACAAACCCAATGCTATGAAAGTCTCACATACCTCATAGGATTGAATCCTTGGCAAAATCCACAACCAAAATCGCAAGAACTTGACGAATCTTCAACTTTTCTTCTCCTTTCTCCTCTTGAGTTCTTTCTCCAAAAATCCTAGTGTGTTTTTCCAACTGTGTAAACTGAACCATTTTAGTTTAGAACCCTAAGTAATTACCCAAAAATGAACTTTATTAATTGGTTAGTGAAAAGACCATAATACCCTTCTAAAATCCAGTTTTGACTTTTCTTATCTATACAATGCAACTTCAAATGGGTATATCTCCATCATACGAACTCGAAATGCGCAAACTCGGCGGACTTGGAAAGATAATTCAAAGATATTTCCTACGGTATCTGTAGCACATATAATTTATCCTGAGCTAGGAGTTATGATCATTTTAAGTTGACCCAAAACTCATACTTAACTTTGCCCAACTTTCCAAAATTTGATTATTTCCAAAATGATTTCTCTCTATTTTCTAGTTCTTACTAAAGAGGGATGCTACAATATCTCCCTGTTGGGAACATTCATCCTCGAATGAAATCAATCTTAGCAGGCTAAGGGCATAAAATCTAACATTCAGCTCAAACATCCAACAAGCAAAATGCAAATACAACGTGCCAACTTAAAAATAAATGCCAAGAAATAAGTAGTATCTTAATTTGGAACTTCTCCGAATTCGAAGAGATGTGGGTATCTCTTTTTCATATCTTTCTCAACTTCCTAAGTAGCTTCCCCAACAAAGTGATTTCTCCAAAGAACTTTGGCTAATGCTACTTCCTTGGTCCTCAACTTGCAAACCAGGCGGTCTAAAAGCTAAACAGGAATCTCCTCATAAGATAAGTTATCCTTGATACCAATATCTTCAGTAGGTATGATAAGTAAAGGATCTCCCATGCACTTCTTTAATATGGAAACATGAAATACCGGATGGACCGCTGCTAACTCTTGTGGTAGCTCCGGGGACTAAGTTTCCCATTCTTACTTATAACACCCTTAATCGGTGAAACCTTCAAGTGTACCCAATCATCTACTTAAAACTCTAGGTCTCTTCTCCTAACATTAGTGTAGGATTTTTGACGACTCTGGGCTGTTTTCAATCTCTCTTGAATAACTTTCACCTTCTCTATAGCTTGATGACTAAGTCTGGTCCTATCAACCCAGCTTCACCAACTTCAAACCATCCAATGGGTGATCTGCATCTTCTCCCATAAAGAGCCTTATATGGAGCCATTTGGATGCTAGCATGGTAACTATTGTTGTAGGCAAACTCAATAAGAGGTAGGTGATCATCCCAATTACCCTTGAAATCAATCACATAATCTACCTTGATACCTCTAAACACCATCTCCCTCTTGTTCAAAAGCCATCACTTTTTTCTTATGAATATTTGCCTTTAATTCAAGCAATATAGGATCTTGGTCTTACTTTTCTTTCACCTCTGACACTAATACTGATTCAGCCCCATTCATCACCACTACTCCTCCTTCTGTGGAATCCATTAAACGGGCTTTTAAATGTGCCGGTCTGTGAACATCTTTTGCTAACTCTCTCTTTTCTTCCTCAACATAGGTGGTACTACCCATCGATAACCTACTCAAGGCATCAACAACAACATTTGCCTTACCTGGGTGACATAAAAAACTCATGTCATAATCATTCAGTAACTCTAACCACCTCCTCTATCTGAGATTAAGATTTTTCTGACTAAACACATACTAAAGACTCTTATGATTGGTGAACATATCCATATGAACACCATAAAGATAATGGCATCATATTTTCAAAGCAAATACTATAGCAGCACACTTTAGATCATAGGTTGGGTAATTCTTCTCGTGAACTTTCAACTATCTGGAGGCATAAGTTATATATTTGCCATTCTGCATTAACACACAACCCAAACCAACTCTAGATGCAACACAATATACAACAAAGCCTTATGTACCTTCTGGTAAGGTCAATACTGGGGCAGTAGTGAACTTCTTTTTCAATTCCTGGAAATTTTTCTGAGAAGCTTCAGACCATTGAAACTTAATTGTTTTCTAAGTTAACTTGGTTAGAGGGGACGAAATAGATGAGAACCCCTCTACGAACCTTTTATAATATCCAAATCAACCCCAAGAAACTCCTAATATCAGTTGGAGATGCGGGTCTAGGCCAATTTTGCAGTACCTCAATTTTTTGAGTATCAACTCTAATTCCATCACCGGAAAAAATGTGGCCTAACAATGCCACAGACTCAAGCCAAAACTCACATTTAGAGAACTCGGCATACAACTCTCTATGGTTTAGAATTTGGAGAACTATTCTGAGATGACTAGCATGATCTTCCTCATTCCTTGAATAGATTGGAATGTCATCAATGAAAACGACAACAAACATATCTAAATAAGGCTTGAATACTCCATTCATAAAGTCCATAAACACTGTAGCACATTAGTTAAACCAAATGACATGACCAGAAACTCATAATGACCATACTCTATTCATCAATGATGGTAGCCTGATTTGAGATCTATCTTGGAAAAACAAGTAGCACCCTGAAGTTGATTGAAGAGATCATCAATTCTTGGAAGAGGATACTTATTATTGATGGTAACCTTGTTCAACTAACGGTAATCTATACAAATTTTAAGGGAACCATCCTTCTTCCTCACAAATAAGACCAGAGCTCCCCAAGGTGGGCCACTTGGTCAAATAAAGCCCTTCTCTAGGAGATCTTTCAACTTCTCATTTAAATCTTTTAACTGTGCTGGTATCATCCTATATGGCATAGATATAGGATGCGTATCTGGAAGAAGGTTTATACCAAAGTTTATTTCTCACTTAGGAGGGACTTCGGGAATATTATCTAGGAAGACTTCTAGAAACTCTTTTACTAATGGAACTGACTGAAAAGGAGGTTTCTCAACACTAGAGTTATTAACTCAGACTAAGTGAGAGACACACCCCTTGGAAACTAACTTTCTTGCCTTAAGGTACGAAATGAAATGATCCTTAGGCACTGCTGAATTGCTCTTCCACTCTACAACTGGCTCATTAGGAAACTGGAACTTGACAAGTCGAGTTCTACAATCAACTGAGGCATAACAGTCATGAAGCCAGTCCATACCTAAAATGACATCGAAATCTACCATGTCTAACTCAACTAAATCAGTCATGGTGCTCTTGTGATTGACGGCGATGGTACAATAATGACTGACACTCACTCTGCTAGAATAGACTCACCAACAGATGTAGAAACATTGAAGGCTCACTAAGTTGCTCAGGAATAACATCAAAATTCATCGCAACATAAGGAGTTACAAAGGACAAACTCGCTCTTGGATCTAGTAAAGCATAAACATCAAAGTTAAAGACTTGGATCATACCAGTGACAACATTTGGAGAATCCTCTTGCTCTTGCAGACTAGTGATAGCATAAAGATGGTTTCCTTCTCCGTCTCCCCCTAAAGTAGCTCCTTTAGATGCAACTTTTTCTGGTGGAGCAACTGAAGAAGATTGGGCTCTATTGCCCCCATTACCATTACCCTGATTGTTATTTGGACACTCTCATAAAATGTCCGTTTTGACCACACTTGAAGCAACCAATGGAGCCATCACGACACATCCCTGAGTGGTTCCAACCATACTTAGCACATGTAGGAGGCTTACTACCCCGTTGTGCCATATTATCCTGAGAATAGGCAGGTTTAGCACTGAAATTCTAACTATTGTACTCGTTTTCGTTCTTTACACCAAATGATGGAGCATGTCCCTTTTGTTTCTGTTGGAAGGAAGACCAGTTGGAATTACTCTTCTATTGCCCGGACTAATTCCCTGATGTCTTAGCCCTCTTATTCTTAAACTCTTCTCTATCCCTCAGCTTGGCCTCTTCAAGTTGTTACACAAGGATCATTTGCCTTGCTATGTCCATATCCCCTATCAGCACAGTTGTCTTGCCTTTCTTGCTTAACAGGCGAGACAACCCGGCAACTAATAAACATCACAAGGGATACAAATGTAATTATCCTCATTCGAGAAAGGTTTTTATTTCGAGACATGTTATTTTTTGATGTATTGTATTTACCTTATGTGTCTACTAGTATTGATCTCTCTGCAGAATCTTATGCTTCCACTTTACAACCTTTCAAGAATTTTTGGGTACAAATAATCTTCAATGTGAATATACATCTCATTCTGTTGACGGCGTAGAAGGTGCCTATATTACACCATCTCTAACAACACCTCATGAACGCATGACCTCGATGAAACAACCTGCATCTTTACCTCATATGAATATTGTTGGTTCTAGATGGCTGTTCAAAACAAAACTAAAGCCGGATGGGTCAATGGAATGCTTAAAGGCTTGTTTTTCTACCAAATGTTACAATAAACTTGTCGTTATCGAATTTCAAGACACTTTTAGTCCCGTCGTCAAAGCTACAACCAATCATGTTATGCTGTCGATTGCAACCACCCTACATTGGGAGATTAACCAGCTAGATGTCAAGAATGCTTTCTTACATAGTGATCTCAAGGAAACTACTTAAATAAGCTTTATACGGTTAATCTAATCAATGTAGGCTTTTCTATTTAGCAATATTTCGAGTGTTGCATCGAAGTTGGGAATTGCATGAGTATAGTTTCCCTTTTTTAGATGCATTACAAGTTACAACATGGCAGAGCCAGGATTGTATTAAGGGCTTCCAAAATATAAAGTAAAAATATATAAGTGTTGCTATCAAGGATAGAACACAGAACCTCAAACAATTTTTGTAACCCCTTAACCATTACACTAAACCTTCAACTTGTATTACGAGGTGTTAAGACTTGTATATATATATTTAGTAAACCAAATTTTGACCCATATATACAATGTAATTTTCCAACGAAGGGGTGTCGCTCAACACCTCTTGACCTAGAGTAGCTCCGCCCAGTCTATAACATATATTGTTGCTTCATCAAAGTTACTAACATCTTCTTATGTGATGTGGTCATGTTGCACCAAATATCTTTCTTAGAAAAAATATTGACTATAATTATTGCTTTGACATTCTTGTAAGGTCAAGGGGCATAAAATTTTGAGTTGTCAAAAAGGGCAGGTCCAGCCCCACCCGGTCCAAGCCTTGCAGATAAAGGAATTTGATGGGTTAGGGCGAACCGACCCTTCATTTGGAAGGGCCTGAAAATTCACAAACCAACCTAACCCTAGAAGGGTCGAGGGCTGGGGCGGGCTAGCCCTTTTTTTTTCTTTTCAAACTTAAAATTCTATAACATAGAGAAAATGAGAAGATTTTCAAATTAAATATGGCAAACAATGGTGTTGTTTCAATAAAACTAGCAAAAATCTTATGTTATTAGCATGTATCTAAGATACTAGATACACGAGACACATGTATACCTAGTGTGATGCATCTCAGATACATGAGTGAGATAAGAGAGTGACGAGTGAGATAGGAGGAAGGCGAGGGCGCTGGATTTGTCTATGTATCCATGATACATGTGAGTGTATCTAGAATAAATTAAACTAATTTTGAGTCCATGTATCGTGAGATATATGTATCTGGACATATCAAAATCTGGTAATATTCGTAATATTACAACATAACATGCATTTAAGTAATTCGCTCATATACTACTAAGATTGTTGTAAATTACCCTTAAATAAATAGTTTTGTCCAATGAGTCAATCCCGACCCGGCTCTAATCAATCGTTAAGGGCCAAGGGCTTATAAGCCCTAGTTTTAAATGAGCTTGAAAAATCCTATCACAACCCTAATCAATTAACGAGTTTAGTTAAGACAACCCTTTGGGCAAAGCCCATTTTGATGACTCTAATAAAATTATTATACATTTATTTTCTTAGGGACCTCTGTTTCACTATTAAAGAATTTTTTAATTGAAAGGATTAAACTTTTAGACTCTTTGACAAAAGGGTACAAGAGATTATCTATTATCTTCTCTTTTATTATATGTTAATTATCCTCACCATGAAATGGAAAAGAACGTTAAATGTTCATTAAATGTTAATTAACTATGGATGTGCCGGAGTGAGTGGCTACCTTTCTGAATTCCCTATATAATATGCCAATCTGGTTCAGTTTTCTTCATCTCAGTCTTTGATTTTCAATTTTCTACCCACTAAAAAAAATTCTCAGTTATTTCCTTCATAAATCATCCTCTTTTTTTATCTTTTTCCTAACTCTTCTCTCACAGAAAATATTGTTAGTTTTATAATAAACAAATTAATAAATTGTTAATGATTTTGTTTCCCCTATCTCATTTTTTTCTGCAGTTAACTAGATCTAAAATGGAGAATAATAATTGGGATTTAAGCATTGTGGTAAGAAGTTGTAATATTAATGGACCTAACAATGTTACAACTCCTAACTTAGGCTTGGTGTCCTTTGAAAATGATGATTGGAATACTTTTGACGAAATTTTTTCTACTGACATGCCTACTTTTAATGACCTATTTGAAATTTTCTCTATAGATTTTTCAGCTACTCACCAGGAAAAATCAGATGATCAGGTCATAATCATGGACCAAAATAATAATCAAGAGATGTACTCATATCCCATTCAGCCAACTCTAATTAGTCAACAAATCATTCTTCCTCCATTAACAACAACAATAACGTGTGTGCCAATAACAACTACGATACCACAAGAATTGATTGATCGACAACAACAAATTGAAAATTTTGATGACCAGGTCATAATTATGGACCAAAATAATAATCAAGAGATGCACTTACATCCCATTCAACCAACTCAATTTAGTCAATAAATCTTTCTTCCTCCGTTACCAACAACGATAACATGTATGCCAACAACAACTGCAATACCACAAGAATTGATCGATCTACAACAACCTGAAAAATTAGATGATCAGGTCATAATCATGGACCAAAATAATAACCAGGATATTTAATTACAACCCATTCAACCAAATCAATTTGGCAAAAAAAAAAAAATTCTTCCTCCATTGCCAACAATGACAATGTGTTTATATAGGTCAAAATTTGGTTTACTAAATATATATACAAGTCTTAACACCTCGTAATACAAGTTGAAGGCTTAGTGTAATTGTTAAGGAGTTACAAAAATTGTTTTAGGTTGTGTGTTCTATCCTTGATAGCAACACTTATATATTTTTACTTTATATTTTGGAAGCCCTTAATACAATCTTGGCTCCGCCATGTAGTAACTTGTAATGTATTGAAAAGGGAAACCGCATGCACTTCCCAACTTTGATGCAACACTTGACATATTGTTAAATACAAAAGTCTACATAGATTAGATTAACCGTATAAAGCTTATTTAAGTAGTTTCCTTAAGATCACTATGTAAGAAAGCATTCTTGACATCTAGCCGGTAAATCTCCCAATGTAGGGTGGTTGCAATCGACAACACAACCCAACTGGTTGTAGATTTGACGATGGGACTGAAAGTGTCTTGAAAGTCGATAACGACAAGTTGATTGTAAACTTTGGCAATGAAATGAGCCTTAAAGTGTTCCACTGACCCATCCGACTTTAGTTTTGTTTTGAACAGCCATCTAGAACCAACAATATTCATATGAGGTAAATATACAGGTTGTTCCATCGAGGGCATGCGTACGTGAAATGTTGTTAGAGCTGGTGTAATATAGGCACCTTCTGCGCAATCAACGGAAGGAGATATATATTCACATTGAAGATTCTTTGTACCCAAAAGTTCTTAAAAGGTTGTATAGTGGAAGCATAAGATTCTGCAGAGAGATCAACACTAGTAGACACGTATGGTAAATACAATTCATCAAAAAATAACATGTCCCAAAATAAAAACCTTTCTCGTATGAGGATAATGACATTTGTACCCCTTACCATTGTTGGTAATGGAGGAAGAAAAATTTGTTGGCTAAATTGAGTTGGTTGAATGGGATGTAATTCAATTTCTTGGTTTTTATTTTGGTCCATGATTATGACCTGACCATCTAATTTTTCAGGTTGTTGTTGTAGATCGATCAAATCTTGTGATATTGCAGTTGTTGTTGGCATACATGTTATCGTTGTTTGTAATGGAGGAAAAAAGATTTGTTGACTAAATTGAGTTGGTTGAATGGAATGTAAGTACATCTCTTGATTATTATTTTGGTCCATAATTATAACCTGTTCATCAAAATTTTCAAGTTATTGTTATCGATCAATTAATTCTTGTGGTGTCGTGGTTGTTGTTGGCACACACGTTATTGTTGTTGGTAATGGAGGAAGAATGATTTGTTGACTAATTTGAGTTGGTTGAATGGGATGTGAGTACATCTCTTGATTATTATTTTGGTCCATGATTATGACCTGATCATTTGATTTTTCCTGGTGAGTAGCTCAAAAATCTATAGAGTAAATCTCATATAGGCCATTAAAATTAGGCATGTCAGTTGAAAATATTACGTCAAAAGAATCCCAATCATCATTTTCAAAGGACACCAAGCGTAAGTTAGGAGTTGTAACATTGTTATGTCCATTAATATTACAACTTCTTGCCACAACGCTTAAATCCCAATTATTATCCTCCATTTTAGATCTAGTTAATTGCAGAAAAAATGAGATAGGGGCAAGAAAATCATTAACAATTTTTTAATGTGTTTATTATAAAACTAATAATATTTTCTGTGAGAGAAGAGTGAGGAAAAAGATAAAAAATGAGGCTGATTTATGAAAGAAATAACTGAGAATTTTTTTTAACTGGTAGAAAATTGAAAATCAAAGACTGAGATGAAGAAAACTGAACCAAGTTGGGTTATTATATAGGGAACTCAAAAAGGTATCCACTCACTCTGGCACATCCATATTCAATTAACATTTAATCAACATTTATCGTTCTTTTCCATTTCATGGTGAGGATAATTAACATATAATAAAAGAGAGGATAAAAGATAATCTATTGTACCCTTTTGTCAAAGAGTCTAAAAGTTTAATCCTTTCAATTAAAAAATTCTTTAATAGTGAAACAAAGGTCCCTAAGAAAAAAAATGTATAATAATTTTATTAGAGCCGTCAAAATGGGCTTTGCCCAAGGGGTTGGCTTAACCGAACCCGTTATTTGATTAGGGTTGTGATAGAATTTTTCAAGCTCATTTAAAACTAGGGCTTATAAGCCCTTGGCCCTTGAGGATTGATTAGAGCCGGCTAGCCCTCTTCAGCCCTCGTCCCTTCTAGGGTTAGGTTGGTTTGTGCATTTTTAGGCCCTTCCAAATAAAGGGCCGGTTCGCCCTAACCCATCAAATTCCTTTATCTGCAAGGCTTGGACTTGCCCTTTTTGATAACTCTAAATTTTATGCCCCTTGACTTTACAAGAATGTCAAAGTGGGGCCAATAATTATAGTCAATATTTTTTCTACGAAGGATATTTGGTGCAACATGACCACATCACATAAGAAGATGTTAATAACTTTGATGAAACAACAATATATATTATAGACTGGGCGGAGCTACTCTAGCGCAAGGGGTGTCGAGCAACACCCCTTCGTTGGAAAATTTCATTGTATATATAGGTCAAAATTTAGTTTACTAAATATATATACAAGTCTTAAGACGTCATAATACAAGTTGAAGGTTTAGTGTAATGGCTAAGGGATTACAAAAATTGTTTGAGGTTGCTTATATATTTCTACTTTATATTTTGGAAGCCCTTAATACAATCCTTGCTCCGTCGTGTTGTAACTTGTACTGTATTGAAAAAGGGAAACTACACGTATGGACTTCCCAACTTCGATGCAACACTCGAAATATTGTTAAATACAAAAGCCTACACAGATTAGATTAACCGTATAAACCTTATTTAAGTAGTTTCCTTGACATCACTATGTAAGAAAGCATTCTTGACGTCTAGTTGGTTAATCTCCCAATGTAAGGTGGTTGCAATCTACAACACATCCCGACTAGTTGTAGCTTTGACGACAGGACTGAAAGTGTCTTGAAAGTTGATAACAGCAAGTTGATTGTAACTTTTGGCAACAAAATGAGCCTGAAAGTGTTCCACTGACCCATCCGACTTTAGTTTTGTTTTGAACACCCATCTAGAACCAACAATATTCATATGAGATAAAGATATAGGTTGTTCTATCGAGGGCATGCCTAGACAAAGTGTTGTTAGAGCTGATGTAATATAGGCACCTTTTTCGCAATCAATGGAAGGAGATGTATATTCACATCGAAGATTATTTGTACCCAAAAATTCTTGAAAGGTTATAAACTGGAAGCATAAGATTTTGCAGAGAGATCAACACTAGTAGACACATAAGGTAAATGCAATTCATCAAAAAATAACATGTCTCAAAATAAAAACCTTTCTATTATGAGGATAATAACATATATATCCCTTGTGAAGTAGACTGTAGCCTATGAACACACGAGGAAATTATGCAACGTTTTCAAGAAAACATGATATATATAGATTATGGATTCTATAGAAACTGAAATCACAACAAAATTCCCAAGATTTTACAAACCCTAGGTCTAAACAAACTATGTAGAATCAAGGAACTGACTGAATTATAAGTACCTAGTGGATGAAAGGAACCCACTAGTGAAATCCCACATACCTGGTGACAAAATCTAAGGAGAAATACTTAGTATTTTGGGGCTGAAACTTTGAAGAACATTGTTGCTTGTTCTTGAAAGAAACAGGCGGCTCTTTCTCTTCTTTTCTTTCTAATTTGGATGAATTTTTAGAGAATGAGGGTTTTGGGTATGTTTTACTAGGTTATTAGGCTTAGAATAAGGAAAACAACGCAGTTTAGGTATCAAAAGATGTAGTTTAAGTTCCCCAACACATAGGGAAAAGACCAAAACGATCTTGACTTAAAAATTGATGAAGGCCATCCCCAATGGGACTAACAGACCGTCGCTTGGACTATCGGCCGTCGACTGGGGTGGTGGTTCATGGTCTACCTGATAGGGCTTCACTAAAATGAGCATAATGTTTTACTCTAAGATTGGATTATAGCAAACTTGGTGGCATTGGAAAGATGATTTAATTATCTTTAATTTGATAGGTTAAGGGTCATCTAATTTATTTTGTGCTAAAAGATATGACCTTTTGAAGTTGACCCAACAACCCTTTTCCTCTAATTGGTTGCTGACCCTCACCTACGGCAAGACCTATGGTCCGTAGGTCCAACCACAGACCGTAATGGTCAGCCGTGGATGGAATTAGAGATCTCTAAATCCTGGACCCCAATGACGGACCCCATCTATAGACCGTCGGTGGCTTCTGTGGTTCTGGCACCAGGTCCTGGAAAGTTACATTTTTTCTATTTTCTCAAATCCGAGGTGTTACAACTCTATTCCTACTCCAGTTTATACTTCACAGGATCTAGAAAGAACTAAAGATACAACTCGATAAAAAGTCAATACAAGCAAACTTGACGTAAGAACTATAAAACACAAGTCTATGAATATGGATCAGGTTCTTCATTCTTGTTTCCTTGTGTTGGCTGCACTTCGTAATTAGAAATCACTCAAATATGAACTCTCTCTATTGGATTGTATTATGATTGTAACTATCTGTTCAAGTGCTCAGGTTTTTTGAAGAAAATCCTGCTTTATTTATAGACCAAAAGATCTTTCCTTCTTCTACTCTAATTCACTAAAGTTATAGTGGCTCTTTTTCTTTGTGTAACTTGGAAATCCCTTTCCTTGTATAAATCATCTATAAAAGGGAAACTTTATGTGCTTCCTATTCCTTGTAGGAATTCTCTATAAAACAAAACTTTTTGCACTGGTTTATTGTCGAAAAAGCAACCCCTCCACCACTTTATAACTTTTAATTCGCGTGGTTGACGTTCTCCTTATCCCAGTTGGATTCGGTTTGAAAGGAAAATGTCGCCGCAATTTGTTCCCCTATTTGTCAATCATTGAAATCTTTCTCGATCTAACACTCTATATATTGAAATTGAGAAATATGGTGGGCCTGAAAATATAATATGCTCTTTTTTTTTAATTATTCAGTTGCTTTATTATATTTTATTTCTTTTTTCGATTAGTCATAACTAATATATTAGTCGATTAATATAACAACTCGTAGGCTTTCAGGAAAGGTAACACATCGACTCCAGAGAGAGAGAAAGAGATAGAAATTTAACAACTCGACTAGAGTGGATCCCGAGACTTCTTCACCCCTTCCTTTGAACGTCGAGCATGCATACTACAACAAAATAACAAGACTGGTCAACAATACAACCCTTTGAATATGTAATATCATTTGTTATGATATTTCACTATAACAATTAAGTTCTTGCTCAAAACTGTTTTAATAGGTGTGTTATATTATATGTTTTCTATAACAACATTCTGATAAAACTTTTTCAAATCAATCATGTCCGAAAGTGAGTATAGTCAACCAATAATTTTCAGGTGCATATATTAAAAATTTAAATTAATATAAAATCTTAAAATTCTTCTTACTCGTGCATACAGTGGCGGATCTATGAAGGAGTCAGGGGATGCCACGCCACCCTCCAACTTCGACGGAAACTCTACATATATATATATATATATATATATATAAATATAAAGTGTGGCACCTAGTGAACAAAATTGGCTTGTGGTGCCATGGTTGGAGGGCAACTTTAGATGGCTAATGTTGCGGGTTCGAATCCCATTTGCACCTATTTTTTTTTGAAAAATTTGTTGCAGACATTTTTTAAGGAAAAAAAAAAAAGGCTCCAAGCACTTTTTTTAAGGAAAAAAGCTAGCACATAAATCGATAAGTCTATTTGGCACCACGGACTCTAAATCCTGGATCCGCCACTATGTACATATCGTAGAGAATGCAATAGATTATCAGCTACATTATATAAGTAGGTAAATTTGGTAAAACAATCGTTGATCCTATTGGAAAATGTCTTTTTAATTTCCACAAAGAATAGAGGAAAACAAACCAATATTTCCATAATATATAATATTATTTACATAATATTCAAATGAGAGGTCGATATAATTAATTAATTACCTAATAAACACATAAAATATCTAAAAATATCAGACAAAATTTCCATCTAGACTACTTATTTTATGTCTTAAAATTTAATTCTTTTACATGCCCCTAATATATAACTCAAAAACAAACGTTAATATCAAATAAATTTTTCAAAAATTCTATGAAATGCTATGTTGAATCCATCCACACTACATTGTGAGTTCATTCTATACATGTACATAAGAAAATTCTAGATTTGCCTCTTATCCACATTGTGAATTCATGTTATACATGCATAAAAGGAAATCTTAGATTCGCCTTTTTCCCGCACTGTGAATTCACATTATGCGTGTGCTAAAATTGAATATGTAATGATAAATAGAGTGAGGTGTCAACACTACTACAAAACTGCTAAAAAATTACGGAAGTAAAAGCTACGGACGACGTCGCTCCCAAAAGCGACGGACTAAGCGATGTTGTCCGTCGCTTTTTAATTAAAATTTCTTTTTTTTACTATTTTTTTTCAAAGTGACGGACTACATTGTAGAGTCCATCGCTTTATAATTTTTTTATTTTAATTTCTTTAAAAAAAATTTTAAAGAAAGAGACGGATTGCATCGCCGAGTCCGTCGCTTTTTAATTTATTTTATAATGTTTTTTATTTTTTTTAAAAGCGACAGACGGCATCACAGAGTCTGTCGCTTTTAAAATTTTTTTTATTTTTTATTTATTATTATTTTTTTTTAAAAAAAAAGCGACGGATTACATCGCTGAGTCCGTCACTTTTTTTTTTTGCGGAATTTTGCTCCAACAATATATATAATAAATAATTAATTATTTTATATTGATAGAGACGCAGTCCGTCGCTTTTTATTAAAAATAATTATTTATTAATTTAAAAAAAGCCACGCTGTCCGTCGCTTTTTATTAATTTTAATTGTTTAATTATTTTTTAAATTATCGACGGATAGCATCTTTATGTCCGTCGCTTCTTGGTCAACATATCTGGTCAAATATTTTAAAAAAGCGACGGACAATGTCTCTTTGTCCGTCGCTTTTTGGTCAAAGGGTTGGTCAAACTTTTTTCAAAAAAAGCGACGGACATAGAGACTCTGAGGTCCGACCTCATGAGGTCGGTATTTTTTATTAAATCTAATTACTTTTAATAAAAGTGACATCCGGAGGTCGATTTGTTTAAAATATTCCTATTAATCATAATTTTGCTATTGTGCATAATACTAAAATTTCATTTACACCTACAATTAATTGTTCAAAAAGTGTACAATTCTGTATACTTTTATAAATAAGAAGTTAGAATTCGTGGAATAAATAAAAAAATATCTATAATCGATATTTAGAGTATGAAACTATGTTGATATGAATTAGGAGAAAATTATATATACTTATATTTCTAGAGTAATGTACAAATTTTATCAGTCTGTCGTCTAATCATGAACTTAATATCTCATCTCATAATGTAGAGGCGACGAGCTAACATATAATCCATTCGAGTATGAAATGCGAGATAATATTATTATATACGTTCGATCTTGAATGGATGTCAAGTGTAGTGATCACCTCCTAATTATGATGACATGTAAATGATACTTCATCGGAGTATTAAATACGTTGATTAATTATATACTCCTTGAATAGTTTAACAAATCAAGTCTAATATACTAGTGGTTCAGATATGAAATACATTATCAATTAAAGAAATACGTATGATCAATTCAAGGAGATTTATATATTAAATTTTATAGATAAACTTTGGTTGATCAATAAAATTAAATTTATATAATTAGAAGGTATATAATTTAAATTTATAAAATTAACTTGATCGATAAATTAAATTTATTAAATTAAACTTCTGTTGATGTGTAGTTAAATTATATATATATACACACGTGCATGTGTAATTTTATTTAATAAAATCAACCTCGATAAATTAAACCTTTCAGTTCATATTTTATTTCAATTATAGCCACATGTTTATTTCAATTGTGGCCCTAATTCATTTATAATGTAGCCCATCTAATCCATGTCTTAAAAACCCCATCTAATTCAATCTCATCCGTCCATCCCTTTTGATCA
Source organism: Solanum bulbocastanum (assembly GCA_037074985.1). Lineage (NCBI taxonomy): Eukaryota > Viridiplantae > Streptophyta > Magnoliopsida > Solanales > Solanaceae > Solanum > Solanum bulbocastanum. Next base: position 14,475,729 of record CM073601.1, read on the forward strand.
AGATTTGAAGATTCAATCTTAATCGTTCCTCCATTTAAATCAATGGCTAGGATGAAATTTCACAACTTTCCTATTTTATTCCTTAAGATCCCTAACCACAACCTTTCTCTCCATTTTTCTTTCTCCAAAAAGTGCCGCCTCTATCTCCTTCCTCTCCTCCGTCTCATCGCTGCTTGGCTCCGGCGAAACCAGTGGAAGCATCGCCGCCTCCTCTGCTCCCTTCGCTTCTCGCTCCCCTCATCTCCCCTCCTCTCCTCTGTTCCCTGCTACCTCTTCTCTCCGCCGACAAGCAGCAGCCGGGCTGCTGCTCCTCCTTTCCCTCTCCCTCTCTTCCCTTCTCCTCTTTTTCTCTCCGACCAGCGGCGACAACAACACCACAGCAGGCAGCAACGCGAGAGACAGCAACGGCCAGAGCGCTAGCTCCAACACCGGTGAGAACAACCGACCAAGGAGAAATCACCGAGCAAAGCCCCTCTCCCCTCTCTCCTCTTCTCCGGCGAGGATAGCACCAGCCATCGGAAAAAAGGTTATTTTTGAAACGTTGTTAAAATTATCAGAATATTGTATTAGTAAAATAATGCATTCAGTCATGGAAATATCTTTGTATAAAGAATTTGTATATTATGTGCTTAAATTTGTAAGTAATGTTTATGGTATGAAAAAAAGATATTGGCTTAGTTGAATTTGGGTATTATTTGAGTTTGAATTATTATTGAGATTTTAGGACTAATAGTTTGAATTTGGGATTAGGAATAGCTAACTAGTTTGAATTTAGGATTTTAGCACTAGTTAGATTTTGGAATTTTAGGACTAGTTTGAATTTGTGATTTTAAGACTAGTTTGAATTTTGAATTTAGGACTAGTTTGAATTATTATTGAGATTTTAGGACTACAAATAGTTTGAATTTGAGATTTTAGCACTATAGTTTGGTTTTTGAATTCTAGGAGTACTTCCAATTTGTGATTTTAAGATAAGTTTGAATTTGGAATTTTAGACTAATAGTTTGAATTATATTTGGGGATTTGTTTGAATTTGGGTATTATTTGAGTTAGTTTGAATTATTATAGAGATTTTAGGACTGCTAATAGTTTGAATTTGGGATTTTAGCACTATAGTTTGGTTTTTGAATTCTAGGACTCCTTCCAATTTGTGATTTTAAGACTAGTTTGAATTTGGAATTTAGGACTAATAGTTTGAATTATATTTGGGGAGTTGTTTGAATTTGGGTATTATTTGAGTTAATTTGAATTATTATTGAGATTTTAGGACTAATAGTTTGAATTTGGGATTAGGAACATCTAGCTAGTTTGAATTTAGGATTTTAGCACTAGTTAGATTTTGGGATTTTAGGACTAGTTTGAATTTGTGATTTTAAGAATAGTTTGAATTTTGAATTTAGGACTAATAGTTTGAATTATATTTGATATTTTAGGCTAATTAGTAGTTTGAATTTGGGACACTAGTTAGCTAGTTTGAATTTGAAATTTTAGGGATTTGAATTACAACTTAATTAGAACTCATAATTAATTATAACTTGAATTTACTATAAAATTGAACTTAATTAGGAATATGAACTTGAATTGAAAGCATGAATGACACCGTTCAGCAAATCAAAGAACAAGTGATGAACCTCACTCGTCGGCCTAATACTTCAGCTCCCGATGACACCGACGACGAGAGTGATGAGGATGATTATGTAGATCTCACTCCCTAGTTTAGATCTTTGGACATTTATGAACTTTTTTAAAAGAATTTTGAAATATTTTATAATTCTTTAATTTATGATTTAGATACTTTTGAAAATTATTTTATGTTTTTGTTTAGATTGTTTATAATTATGTGTTTGATTGGGCTGAATAGTGTAGAATTGTGTGTTTGATTGGGCTGAAATGAGTTGAATTGAATCGCATTTGCAGGTGGCCAGCAGAAACTGGGAGTTTCTGCCAAAAATAATGTAGGAAAAGCGACGGATTGCGTGGTTTTGTCAATCGTTTTTTTGGGTTTTATTTTTTAAAAATTCCAGAAAAGCGACGGACTGCGTCGTTTGTCCATCGCTTTTTTTGGATTTTTGAAAAATAAAAATTCCAGAAAAGAGACGGACAGGGTCGCATTTTAGAGATAAAAAGAATGAAAATAAAAATAAAAGAGACGGAGTCCGTCGCTTTTATGAAAAAATTTTTTAAAAAAATTCTTACAAAAAGCGTGCAGTCCATCGCTTTTTGCGACGTTGTTCGTCGCTTTTTTGCGACGCAGTCCATCACTTTTTGAAAAGCGTCGAGTCAAAAAGCGACGGAAGTGACTACGTCGCTTTTTCATCGATTTTGACCCAAAAAGCAACGCAGTCCGTCACTTTTTGCCGTCTTTTTTTGACAATTTTTTAGTAGTGAAAACAACTGAAACTGATTTTAAACTATGCTAAAATATGCAAAATAAGTGTGGTAAGTAGAGTTAAGCATTATCATGTGTTCAATTTTTGTTGATGTTTTCATCTATCTTTTATTCAGAACAACTTATGTTTCAAGTGACCTTCTTGAAAAGGTATTTTTATTCTTATTTCCCATGAGGACTTAAAAAACATACTGGAGGATCAATAAGTGTATAAGGAGAGAGAAGAACGGAAGGAGCAAGTTAGGAGCTAACCTCAAATTCCAATTCTTATGATTCCATTAGTTCTAGAAGGATAATTTTAAGCTAGAAATATAGTCGGCATGACTCCCAAGGCTTTTAGTGCGAGTCTGTGGGATTAGACGTTTTAACTTTCAAGTTGAGGCCTACGTTTGACTTTAGTCAACATTCTGAGTATTATAAGCTTGGATGGGAATTCCGCCAGTCCGGTTAGCTCCTTAGTTCTGAATTTGGTCTAGAACGACCTTTCGTTTAGGTCCCAAGGCTTTCGGGCTGATTCTGATGCCTTTCGTGGATTTTTTATTAAAATAGAAATTTGGTGTGGTACCTACTTTTTGTCGAAATAACCTCGGACGTAAATTTTGATGGTTTCGTTGAGTCTGAAATGCCGAATCCGATGGGGTAGCAAAGTTAGTTTGCATGCACGAGGTTCTGAACAAATTTTGGACACCCCGTCGAAGTTTGGAGGCCTTAGCACTTTCCTGTTAGCTGAGGACCTCGCATTCATGCACCTGGCCTCGCGTTCGTGAAGGGATGGTGCCGAGGCATCCATGTTCATGCACAGGCGCTTCGCGTTCACAAGTAGCCAGCCACCTGGCCCTTTATTTAAGCCTTAGTCAGTATTCAGTACAATAAATGCAAGAACCGAAAATCAAAAAAATCGAAACCGAGCCGAATTACCGAATGTCCGATCCTACTCATCTCTGCTACATGCATCTTCTAAACATGTGATTTCTTAAATTATCATGAGCAGTCCATTCCATACAACAAGAACAGCCTAATCACCACTCTATAGGACTTACTTTTAAGTTTATATTGTAAATTCTTATCATACAAGACTCCAGAGGCATGTCTCCATTTCATCCGGATCACCCCAATGTGACGTGTGACATTATCATAAATGTAAAAGTAACTGAGTAACATTAAGACCATAGTGTAAGAGAATGAAAACATGAGGCAATTATTGCACAAGAACTAAGTCACCAACCAAATAAAGCGGATAAAGTTTTTGATATAACAACACTACAAGTTACAAGTTACAAGTTACAAGTTACAAGTTACAATAGTGAACTATCTGATTTTTTAGCGATAGGAAAAATTATCAAAAAGTACCATAAACAGAAAAAAGAAGATAGCAACTAAGACTAAGAGAGGGTTGTTACAGCTCATCTTCAGGCTCCAACACAGAACATAATTTATTCTTTATTAATTTATAACAATAGCAACTAGTAGCAGCAGCTAACAGCAATCTATGAAATCATAAACGAAAAAAATGAAAAAAATTTATAGCAATAGCATGCATCGACAAGAAGTTGGCATTTGACTACACAAATAAACAGAGGCACTTGATAAGAGAGACAGAGAGAGTGAGAGAAGTCAGACGAAGATGAGAGCTAGAGACTTGGTGGCGGAACCAGAAATTTAATTAAGGGTGTCCAAGAGTGATGGTTGTAGCTGTCAAAATAAAATAAAAAAAATATTGTGTTATTTGGGTTCAAACTCAAAACTCTTTCACTCAAATGGACACATATTACCACTATGCCAAAGACATAACTTTTGTCAAGCGTGTCCAACTTTAAATATATATCTAAAGGAAATAATATTACTCAAGGTAATAATATATGCACAAGTGAAATACCCAACAATGATTATATAGAAGAAACTTATTAATCTACAAATAGTAGGTAAAAGGCTTTATTCAATAACTCAATGACTCTTGTAATTTTTTTACATTAAGTATATATCTCCGCATTCAATGTATCGCTCTACACTTGAATGTCTCTCACTACATTTAAAATATGTAATATGGCATCCCTATTTATAATACTAATACTAACAACCAAAGTAAACTAGGACTAGAAACTAACAAATCATAATTAAACATAAATAAGCAAATACCATAATTAACAAATCATAAATTAGTGAGGAATCCTAAAATACTTAGGAATCCAAATCTTGGTTTATTTCCTGCATAGCTTCCCTTAAACCAAGATCTTCAAATGTGACTATGCCTATCATCTTCTTCAACTTTCTGAAATATGTAGCATCAACAAAATCGTGTGTGCCATCTTTGGTCAACTTCAATCTCTCTTCAAACATAAAGAATTCAATATTTTTTCAGCAACTTTAACTTCTTCTAATACTTTTCCATCCTTAGACCATCGACAATTTATTTAATTCTAGTAAAGAAATCATTGATTGATTCTATTGATTTCATCTGAGCCAACTTAAACTGTCTCCGAAGCTCTTGAAGTTTTTCTCTCCTCACATCTGAAACACGTCGATATGCTTTTGTTAAATTGTCCAAGCCTCCTTTGATGACTTAGCATATAAAAGTTTAATATATACATGCAATTCGACCTTGCAATTAAGATAGAATTGTGCCTTGTAATCCAATTTTCTACTTTTGTCTGATTGTTTTGCAACTTCACCAGTGAATGTTATGTCCTCTGGAAAATCCACGAATCCAATATCAATAATGGACCATAGTCCAAAAGTTTTAAAAAAAACTCTTCATCTGTTGATACCAATTCTCAAAATTATTTTTGCCATCAAACACGAAAACAGGACATTCGGGTAAATATGGAATACTCATATTCTTTTATATGTGTTAGATCTCACACAAGGCTTTTATAAGGATTTGCACACTAGGTTTTTGTCATGATCTCTCACAAGGATTTTATAAGGATCTCACACAAGCTTTAATACCAATTTGAATGAAATAATATTACTCAAGGTAATAATAAATGTGTTGGGAAAAATACTACAATATTGATATTAGATTGAAATTATAAAGTAATAAATAACTTATCACAAATACTGTGTCGTGGCAAGCCACTTCCTTGAAAGCGCTTTTGGCTCGACTCTGGTGCAAATCGTTGTAGTCAGCCACTCCACAAGGTTCCACAGTTACTCTCAAACATGTGCACTCGTGGCTGAGACATTGGAGGTTGCCCAAAAATATTCTAAGGATAATAAGAAGAAAAGAGGGAAATGTTTTGTTTTCCTTTTTGTTGGTTGTGGTCTCTTTTTTGTTCACCAAAGCCACTTCTTATATAGGATTGCAAGAGAAGGAGTTGAAAGTAGGAGAGTTAAATTTTTTAGAAATGTATTGTCAAGGTTAATGACATTAAAGGACATTACATCACTTTTGTTTTTGGAACAGATGTATCTTCTCCTTTGAAATGTATTTTGCATTTGTCTCTTTGCATTACATTTAGTTAATAAAGTTAGAATAATTAACTCAACAATAGAATTAACTCAATAATCCCCCACTAATTCAAATATAAAGGGTAAGAATAAATTTTGGACAAAACAAAGGAACATGTATTTAAGTGAATATCTTTTGATTTGAATTGACACGTAGTGCTATGAGGCAACAACTTATTATCCACAAAGTGAAGTACTCGTGAACTGAGCGGTTATGGATTGAGACCCTCATAACACATACCATATTCTTAAATTTTAAGCAACCTCTGCGATACAAACAAAGTGCTTTTATGGTTATGCACACACACCTTAGGTCTTATGAGTGCTCTATAAAGATGACCTAAGTCTTTCATAAAAGGTGACCACACCTTTACACTCACGTAGGTGATTCCATCAAGTCTATCTCAAATAGACCACCTAAAGGCTATAGAATCATTAAGAGCAAAACAAGTTCAACCTCATAAAACATTGCCTCACACCATAGGGATAGAAAATGTGGTGTATATTGAGGCCTAATAGGTCCATCACATTGCCTCAATCAATGGGCTTTAGCCCCATCCCCCTCGATGTTTCAAGGATTATTTTACTTGTCAAGCCCTTTGTCACAGGATCCGCCAAATTTTTTTTGGACCTTACATATTTCAAGGAAATAATACCTAATTTCAACAACTGTTTAACTGTACCATGTCTGATGCGAATATGTCTCCTTTTTCCATTATACACAATATTTTTGACATTTCCGATTGCTGCTTGTGAGTCACAATGAAAAGAGACTGGTGAAGCTTGTCTTCCCTACAATGGCACATCCACCAAAAGATTTTTCAGCCACTCAGCTTCTTGCCCTTCCAACTCGAGAGCAACGAATTTTGATTCCATGGTAGATCATGCTATACAAGTCTGTTTGTAAGACTTCCATGAAATAGCACCTTCACCCAAAGTAAGCACATAGCCACTGGTGGAGCGAACTTCATCAATGTTAGTTACCCAGTTTGCATCACAAAAACCTTCTAAAACAATAGGAAATTTATTAAAATGCAAACACCAATTCATAGTACCTCTCAAATATCTTAGCAAGCGATGAAGAGCATTCCAGTGTTCACAGGATTATGAGTATATCTACTCAATCTACTAACAACACAAGCTATATCAGGCTGAGTATAGTTCATGAGAAGCATTACACTCCTAATTAGTTTAGCATATTCAGTTTGAGAAATACTAGATTCTTTGTTCTTCCTCAAGTGTATGCTAGGATCATAAGGAGTTCTTAGTGGAACTACATCAAAACAATCAAATTTTTTCAATATCTTTTCAATGTGATGAGACTGACACAAAGAGAAACCATTAGCAGCTCTTTTGATTTTAACTCCCAAAATCATATCTGCTTCACCAAGGTCTTTCATTTCAAATTTAGAAGATAAAAAGTTCTTGGTCTCATTAATAACATTCACATTAGGATCAAATATTAACATGTCATCTACATATAAACATATAATGACACAATCTGAACCTATCATCTTAGAATAAACACAAGTATCAGATGAATCCACAACAAAGTCATTAGCCACTAATGTGATATTAAATTTTTCATACCATTGCTTAGGTGCTTGTTTTAGTCCATATAAGGACTTTCTCCATTTGCATACTTTATCCTCTTGTCCTGGAACCATAAAACCCTCTGGTTGAGTCAGATAGTTCTCTTCCTCTAAATCACTATTTAGAAATATTGTTCTGACATCCATTTGATGTACCACTAAATCATGAATAGCGGCTAAAGCAATAAGAGTCCTAATGGTCGCTATTTTAGTCACATGAGAATAAGTATCAAAGTAATCAACACCTTTTTTTTTTTGGTTAAAACCCTTAATCAAAAGTATAGCCTTATATTTTTCAATTGTTCCATTAGGTCTCAATTTCTTCTTAAATATCCACTTGCTACTTATGGGCTTACAACCTTTAGGTAAATCATACAAGTCCCAAGTGTAATTAGAAACTATAGAGTCTAATTCACTTTTAATAGCCTCTTCCAAAATATAACATCTATTGATCTCATTGCTTCATCATAAGTCTTAGGGTCTCTTCTATTAAATAGATAGACACTAATTCATCATTTAAAATATTAATATCAAAAGTTTCAGTTAAGAAAGTAGTGATAAAATCAGGATCAAAACTTGTCTCAATTCTACGTCTTTTACTCCTTCTGAGTTCATTTTCATGTTCATTAGAAATAACATTAGAAGAACGCACAACTTGAGAATTGTTTGACATAGATGCAGAAGCATTATTTTGCACATCACTCGGCATATTATTTTTTAAAGGAAAAATATGCTCAAAAAATTTTGCATCTCTAGATTCACAAATAGAATAATCACATAGAGACATAAATCTATATGCATCACTATTTTGAGCATAACCAATAAAGACAGTATCCAAAGTCTTAGAACAACATTTACGCATTTAAAATTAGGTAGACCAACATTTGCCAAACACCCCCACACTTTCAGAAATTTCAAGTTAGGAGCAAACCCTTTCCACAACTCATATGAGGTCTTTTCTAACTTCTTATGAGGGACTCTATTAAGAATATAACATGCAGGCAAGATTGCTTCTCCCCACATATTGTCAGATAGACCAGAGCTTAAAAGCATAGGATTCATCGTTTCTAAAAGGGTTCTATTTTTCCGTTCGGCTATACCATTTTTTTTTGTGAGTATAGGGATCACTAACCTCATGTATAATACCATTTTTCTCACAAAAATATTCTAGAGTTTTAGTACTATATTCATCGCCCCTATCAGATCTAAATCTCTTGATTTTTCTTCTAATTGATTTTCCACTTCTGCTTTGAATTTCAAAAACATGCTTTCTGCCTTATATTTAGACTTAAGAAGCTATACCGTGTATCTAGAAAAGTCATCAACAAAAGTAATGTAATACTTTCTTCCACCTTTGCTAACAGTGTTCTTGAAATCTGCTAAATCTGAATGTATTAGTTCAAGAATTTCGGTCTTTCTATTAATAACAGATTTGAAAGGCTTCTTGGCATGTTTTGCTTCTACACACATAGGACATTTAGAAAAATCATCAGTTTTTGTCATAGAAATTCCATTTTTCTAAGTCTTCTAATAGAAGCAATATTAATATGACCTATTTTACCATGCCATAAATTAACAAACTCAACAATATAATCAGAATTTGAAATACTTGCATCATTGACAATCTCTTGAACAATGTTCAATACAAACAATCCTCCACTTAGATATCCCTTCCCAACAAAGTCTCCTCCACAAGAAATAATTGTTTTATCTGCTTCAAAAATAAGTTTAAGACCTACTTTGTTGAGAAGTGCTCCGGTAACTAAGTTTCTACAGAGGGAGGGAACGTACAAAACATTGTTCAAGCATAAAGTTATTCCAGAAGTTAATTTAAGTAAAACTTTTCCTTTACCCATAACTCCAGCAGTAGTGGAGTTATCCATGTAAACACACTCTCCATCAGTGGACTCCTCAAAGTCATGGAATAAATTGTTATTAGCACAAAAATGCCTTGAAGCACATGTGTTTAGCACCCAGTCAGTTTTGTTAGCCACCAGATTTGCCTCAACGACTACAGCAGCAATCACTTCATTACCCTCAGCAAGATGAGCTTGGACATCACTTTGTCCTTCCTTCTTTGAGTCCTGCCCTTTGCTTTGATAGCACTTGGCTACTCTGTGATCAACTTTTCCACAAACAAAACAAGGACCTTTAAATTTTTGAATTTGACTCTCCGACTTGTTGAATTGATTTTTCTTCTTCATATGTTCCTTTTTCAAGACTTTCTTCTATTTTCTTTTTAACCTGTCTTTCACAACAGTACCAAAAGATTCAATGAGATTAGCTTTAGAAGAATTAAGAGAAAGTTCTTCCATTTTATCTTTGAGATGGTTCAACTCTTCAGTCCTCATATGACTGATAAGTTCTTGGAGAGTTAAATTCTTTTTCTTATGTTTTAATTGATTTCTCATCACTTCAAGATGGTGGGAATTTTTCAAGTAGAACATTAGCCTTAAATATCTCACACATCTTCATGTCCTCGTTGAGAACATCAGTAGTCAAGATCTCATATTCGTGAACTTGTTTCATTATTGACTTATTATCAACCATTTGGAATTTAATCCACTGACAACAACATAATTTTTTTGTCCTGCATCATCAGTGCCATATTTCTTTTCCAAACTATCCAATATTTCTTTAACAAATTTGTAAGTAACAAATAAATCAAACAAAGGGTTAGTCATATGGTTTAACAAATGTCCTCTCACCGTTCTGTTATCCTTTTGAAACTTCTTTTTAGCAATATCATCAACGGTCATAACATTTCTAGATTTAGTAGTAGTGTTAAAACCATTCATAGAAGTTTCTTTAAATAGAACATAATCAACTTCTAATTGTTCAAAGAAAATTAAAAGTTTTTGTGACCAACGTTTAAAATTATTTCCATCCAAAGGCTCAAGTTTTGACAAATCAGAAAAGGTTTTGTTCAAAGAAATAGCCATTTATCAATATTGTATGTTAGGAAATCGCTTTCTAATTGTTGGGAAAAATACTACAATATTGATATTAGATTGGAGTTATAAAGTAATAAATAACTTATCACAAAAGCTGTGTCGTGGCAAGCCACTGCCTTGAAAGTGATTTCGGCTAGACTCCGGCGCAAATCGTTGTAACTGGTCACTCCCCAAGGTTCCACAATTACTCTCAAACATGTGCAATCGTGGCTGAGATTTTGGAGGCTGCCCAAAACCAATTGCCCAAAAATATTCTAAGGATAAGAAGAAAGGAGGGAAATGTTTTGTTTTCCTTTTTGTTGGTTGTGGTCTCTCTTTTGTTCACCAAAGTCATTTCTTATATAGGATTGCAAGAGAAGGAGTTGAAAGTAGGAGAGTTTAATTTTTAGAAACGTATTGTCAAGGTTAATGACATTAAAGGCCATTACATCACTTCTGTTTTTGGAACGGATGTATCCTCTCCTTTGAAACGTATTTTGCATTTGTCTCTTTGCATTACATTTAGTTAATAAAGTTAGAATAATTAACTCAACAATAGAATTAACTCATAATATGCACAACTGAAATACCCAACAATGATTATATAGAAGAAACTTATTAATCTACAAATAGTAGGTAGGAGACTTTATTTAATAACTCAATGACTCTTGTAATTTTTGTACATTAAGTATATGTCTCCGCATTCAACGTATCTCTCTACACTTGAATGCCTCTCTCACTACAATTAAAATATGTAATAAGGCACCCCTATTTATAATACTATACTAACAACCAAAGTAAACTAGGACTAGAAACTAACAAATCCTAATTAAACATAAATAAATAAATACCATAAATAACAAATTCTAAACTAGTAAGGAATCCTAAACTACATAGGAATCCTAATCTTGGTTTATTTTCCTACAATATCCTTTAAATGTAGAATTTGACATATATATACAAAGTATTTTTCCGACAAAGAAACATCCTAGGGTAGCGCTAGCTACGCCCCTGGCAGGATTACATACCATCGCTACTAAGAGACACCTTACAGGCTTACATTGTCAGAGAGAAGTCACGCCGGCAACTTCGAAGAGTGAGATTCCCACAAAGAGTCGAAGGGAAGACTTGTGGAGTGTGGAGTGTGGGTTGTGATTGTCTGCTGTGCTACGAAGTGTGACCTATGAGTTTTCTTTTGTTTGTTTTAAGGTTAGGGATCCAAATTGTGAAATTGGTTGGGTCAAAACAATAAAATGTTTTGGGTTAAAATTAAAATATTATTATTTTCAAATTAGCTAATAAAATTTTGGATTTTAGGTGCCCTAAATAGCCTTAATCCTTACATCAAACACCGAATAGAAAAATCAAAATTTCAAATAAAAACATCGAAAACGAACTAACAAACCGAAAAACTAAATTAGTTTGATTCACTTTGATTTTTTGCTATTTATGCACAACCCTATGTTTATATTACATTTTTAAAACTAATTTACTAAATTAATGATTAAAGCTAAGGATCAAATAAGAAATTTTTTATTTTTTATTTTTAATATGTTAAAAAATATTGTTTTTGAAATAATGGATAGTTAAAAGTGAACATACATAGCATTTGGGACATTTTTTCGAGACAATCATATAAGAAAAGTGGACATAAATTGGGTGGAATAAGAAGTATTATTCTCATGTGTCCCAATTTATATTACTTAATTTTCTTTTCTAGTTAATATTAAAAAAAATAACATATTTCTATATTTAATAACAATTTAACTTAAATATAATCATTTTAATCTTAATGAAATAATTCAATCACAGATATATGTATAACTTATTTTAAGACTATAAATTTTAAATTTTTTTTTTTTTTAATTCTCTTGTTTTGCGTTGTTATGTCAAATTAAGTCATATAAATTGAACATCAATGGAGTATTAAATATAGGTCCATTGTTTCATTATATAGGGTGCGCCTATGTCTAAAAGGGAACCTGCGTTGTCTTGGCGAAGCACGCATGCTGAGATGCGTACTGGGCAGAAGACAGCCATGGACGGGATTTGCAACCTTTCCAGCATCCCATTTCTGGGCTCTGTTTTGGCACTGCCAATTCTCATCCCAATCCCTCCTCTTGTCGAAAGAGCAATACACGAATTTGGAAATTTCATCTTTCAATTCTTCTGCATACGCCAATGTGCTTCAGAATTGCATAAAGAACAGGGATTTCATGGTTGGAAAGGCACTCCACTGCGATGTTTTAAAGAGAGGATGATGTTTAGACCTATTTGACCAGAAAATTTTGCTCAGCTTATATGTCAAGTCTGATTTATTACATGATGCAGTTCAGCTGTTCGATGAAATGTCTACGAAAAATGTGGTTTCATTTGTTACATTACTTCAGGGTCATTTGCAGGCGGAGGAGTATACTACAGCTGTTGAATTGTTTGTTAGATTGCATAGAGAAGGTCATGAGCTGAACCCATTTGTATTCACAACAATCTTGAAAGTGCTTGTGGGTATGGATGAAGCAGAGATGGGTTGGAGCATTCATGCGTGTATTTATAAGCTTGGATTTGACTCTAATCCATTTGTCAGCGCTTCCCTTATTGATGCTTACTCTGTTTCTGGACTTGTTGATTTTTCCAGGGATTTTTTTGATGGCATTATTGACAAGGACATGGTTTCTTGGACAGGGATGGTTACTTGCTATGCGGAAAATGATTACTTTGAAGAAGCACTGGGATGCTTCTCCCAAATGAGGTTGGCAGGTTGGATGCCAAACAACTACACATTCACGAGTGTCATAAAGGCTTGCCTTGGTCTACAGGCCATTGATGTGGGTCAGAGTGTTCATGGATGTGTACTGAAAACTAGGTATGAGATGGATCCTTCGGTTGGTATTTCGTTGCTTGATCTATACTGTAAATCTGGAGATTTGAATGACGCTGCGTGTGTATTTCAAGAGATACCTGAGCGTGATGTAGTTCATTGGAGTTTTATTATAGCACGATATTCACAGAGTGACCGCTGTGATGAGGCACTGAAGTTCTTTTCCCAAATGAGGAGAGCATTAATTGTTCCAAACCAGTTTACTTTTGCTAGTGTGCTGCAGGCATGTGCATCTGTGGAGGCCTTAGACCTTGGGATGCAAATCCACTGCTACGTGTCAAAGTTTGGGCTTGATTCAGACGTGTTTGTTAGAAATGCCCTCATGGATGTGTATGCTAAGTGTGGAAAGGTGGAAAATACAGTAGACATGTTTTTGGAGACCGAAAACATAAATGATGTATCATGGAACACTATTATTGTTGGCCATGTACAATGTGGAGATGGAGAGAAGGCACTAGCTCTGTTTATTGATATGCATGAAGCTCAAGTGCGAGCTTCATCGGTGACATATTCGTCTCTGCTGTGTGCTTGTGCAACCCTGGCGGCATTGGAGCTAGGTCTTCAAATTCACTCTTTTATTATAAAAACCATTTACGATCAAGATCTTGCAGTTGGAAATGCTTTAGTGGATATGTATACAAAATGTGGGAGTATTAAGGATGCTCGGTTGGTGTTTGAAACAATGATTGAGCGTGATGTTGTATCATGGAATGCTATGGTTTCAGCATATTCCATGCATGGTCTTGGGAATGAAGCTCTCAGCATCTTTGACAGAATGCACAGAGCGCATGTCAAACCTAACCAATTAACATTTCTTGGTGTTCTTTCAGCATGTAGCAATTCAGGATCTTTGAATCAAGGATATGCATATCTCTCTTTGGTGCTGGATGATTATGGTATTGAACCTTGTGTTGAACATTATACATCCATGGTATCACTTTTGGGGCGCTTAGGTCACCTTGATAAGGCTCTTAAGTTGATCGAAGATATCCCATTTGAGCCAAGTGTCATGGTATGGCGTGCTTTGCTTGGTGCCTGTGTTCTTCATAATGAAGTTGATCTTGGGAAAACAGCTGCTCAGCGTGTGCTTGAATTGGAACCACAAGATGAAGCGACTTATGTGTTGTTATCTAATATGTATGCCACTTCGAAAGGTGGAATAATGCAGCTTTCGTCCAGAAAACTACGAAGAAAAAAGGACTAAAGAAGGAACCAGGACTTAGTTGGGTTGAAAACCAGGGCAGTGTTCATTATTTCTCTGTTGGTGATGCTTCACATCCTATGTTGGAATGGTTTAACTTGAAAAGTAAGGAGGGAGGTTACGTTCCTAATTCTGATGTTGTTCTACTTGACGTGGACAATGATGAAAAGATACGCCTCCTATGGTTACATAGTGAGAGATTAGCTTTAGCCTTTGCTTTATTAAGAATGCCGCCTGGAAGCCTAATTCGGATTATTAAAAATCACCGAATATGTTTGGACTGTCATGCAGCAATCAAGTTTATATCAACAGTTGTGCAGCGAGAAATTGTTATAAGAGATATAAATAGGTTTCACCACTTCCAAAACGGTGCTTGTTCATGTGGTGATTACTGGTAATATACCTCAGTTCCTAGGTTTTCTATGTATCCATCTATATGAAACTTGCCTGTTTTGGCCTCTTAAGGACTTGTGCTGATAAAGATGAAAGTAGTGATATTCTAAAGTTAAATAATTTCTAATTATCTTAAAGTCAAATTCTTTTTGAGACGGACTAAAATGAAAATGTTGCCACATAAAATAGGGTAGAGGGAATAATATTTATTATTTTGTAGTCTTTTCGTTTTCCTAATTTGTTCTTCTTTATATCTGTAAATATAATGAGCTGCGAACTAATTTCAATGTACATGGCATAGAAGGATTCAATTTATAATCTCATGAAATAGTTTGTTACACCAAGTAGATGAAAAAGTAGAGTTAATTTTCAAGAAGGGTAAAACTTGCTGATTTAATGGATTAAAATTATATTAGGAGTTAGGGATGACAACATGGCAGAGCAGATGTGGGGCGGGGTAGGTTTTGGACTTGTGCGGTTGCGATGGGTTAGAATATTTTTAGAAAATTTATGGGGGATGACTGCGGGTTGTAGAGTTTTCAAATTTGAATTGAACTAAAAGCTTAGTTTTTTACATTTCCCTTTTTTTTGGAAATTTTTATGCCTTTGGTGTCGCAAACCTTTAATTTCATCCAAGATCTATACAAAGAACAAGCAGTGGGGGACGATAGCCTAAACCTCTGTTAATAAGCATTAATATACAACCTCGAAAAATAGGTCTTGTACAACAAAAACTAAAGAAAGACATAACATAGCAAGTGACTCAGAATATATTCTATCTTTGCCAGTCTTACGATGGACATCCGAATCTTATGAAGGGTGTATGGGTCAGTGGCTTCCTTTGGCAAATCTTTAGGGTCAAAAATCAAGACATCCTTATTATATCAACAATGTTTAGCCAGTGCGTCCCCCACTTGATTCGCCTCTCTGAAGCAATTTCGGCTGTCATACCTATTGTTTTCTTTTCTTATAAAATCCACTTTTTACTTGTTTTATAATGTAATGGTTGGTTTGAGTGACTAGCTTTAAGCAGCGGTTGCCTTCTGATTAGTTGGAGCCAACGGCAAGTTAAAGAAATAATAGATCTGAGAATTACTAGTCATTATAATATTCCATATTATGGGGAAAAACTTTAAATTAACTTCTGTTTTATATGTAAAGAAAAGAGAACTATCCTAAATAATGAATACTTGGGAATGGTTAGGAGTCGTTTGATAGAGTGTATTAATAAAAAGAATCTATTTATTAGCTTCATGTATTAATAATACCTTGTTTGGTACACTTTTTTATGAAATGTATACCTTGCGTTAGTTATACACTCTACTGTGCATTAAGGTGTGTATTACTAATACCCTGAATTTCTAGGTATTTGTAATGCAAGGATTTAATGCATTCATTAACATGGTTATGGACTCAACTACCCCTCAAAACTCTTTTTACATTCTTTTTCATTATAATTGTGGAGGATATCTTTGTTAATAAATATTTTTATGCAATATTTTTAATTCACCAAACCAGACAATGCATATGAAATAATCAATATATAACTAATGCGAGCATAACTAATACAAGAATTACTAATGCGAACATTACTGATACACTCGATTTAACATTATTTTTATACACCCTACGAAACAACCCCTTAGCATCTTGTGAGGAAAATTTTATGTGGTGCAATGCGGGGTGGATTGAAAATACATGTTCTTTGAGGCGGGGGACGAGTTGAGAACTATGCAGGTTGACTCTGAACTCGCCCCCTTCGCGCCTTGCTCCATCTCATTCTCATCCCTATTAGAAGAATAAATGTTTAAAGCAGTGTAGTTAGCATTATGAACAGAACTTTGGGAAGGTATCTACAATAATTCTATAGAATTTTTTTATTTCCTACAATAACTCTATTATATACGTGTTATTAATTTTGTTAATTTATTCTAAACTTCTCTTGAATGAAATGTTTGTGTTGTTATGATAACTATATACTTTATTTAGTCTTTGTTGATACAAGTCTAGTTCAGCAGTCGTTTGCAAAGCTGTAGTTGTTGGTCTCTAATACAGGTCTAATGAACAAATATTTTGTTCTTGTACCCAAAGGAATTTGATATTTTTGGAAGGTCATTGATAACGTTCAACTACACATTTTACAAATTGTTGTGTAGACGATCACTTGTAATATACAACCCAACGAAGAGTTGGGGTCTATCACACAAGAATAGTTCCAAAGAATTTACCGTATGATGTAGTCTGAAGCACTAGAATTTTGTATGTTGATCAAATTTATGCATACAATAAACCTCACTAAATTAATATAGGTGGGATCATGAAATATTATTATTTTGTAGAAGTATTATTTAATCGACAAATTCATATTTATTAATTTAAAGAATGTTTAGAGATTCAATAAAGATTAATTTTAATTATATCAAAATCATTGTATCTTACTTATTTATGTATCATAATTATTGAATTCACATAAAAGATAAATTTATTATACATAAAATACAATGAATACGCTCTTTTTTTTGTACAATGAACACATCAAAATCATTATCTTACTAAATTATGTATCATATTTATTAAATTCACATAAAAAAAATAAATTCATTATACATAAAATTCAATGTAATGTATGATTCATTGTAATATATATGTGTGTTAAATGATTCATTGTAAAATAAATTCAATGTTGATGATGAAGTTAATCACAATACCTTTGGAACCACTTATTCGTAAGGAAACACTTATCGCATCTATAACTCTTCACAATTTTATGGTGCAGTTCGAAAAGACAACACCGGAACTTTGGAATGCAATAAGAAAAGTTAGAGTTGAGATTCAAGTAGATTTACATTTTGACAAAAAAAAAAAAAAAAACACAATAGAATCATATTTCACTAAATTGTCTTAAATATGTCTTTATACTTTTAAGGAATTATCAATTTATAATATCAAAGACCATATATTTATATAAGGGTCTTCTGAAAATATATTATCTTATTATCTTATCGTAATGAATGATTTTTTCCTTTGACCAAAGTCGGGACCGAAGGAAAATATTATATCTTAAAGACATTATTAATTTATCGAGTAGTAATTTAATAAGGTTTTATTGTATAAGCAAATTGGGGGAGGGGTTTTGAGTAACAATTCAATCACGAAGCTTAAATGATTAACAAGATGTTGACAAATTTCGGATGCAACGCTTAATACAAGGGGTTTTCACAAATAAGAGAAGAATCTTAGCAGTGTTCTTAATGGATGCTAATTTCTTAAAATGGGTATTGTCAATTGCTAACATCAGTTGATCGTCAATATGTAGGGTAGATTTATGATAATGATAACTATTTAACAATTAGTAATCATATCTCATGTGAGTTTTATCAAATCCCAACATGTAGCACAATAAAAATCTTAAATTCGCCTCTTTCCCGCACTGTGAGTTCACATTATGCATGCGCTAAAATTGAATATGCAATGATAAATAGAGTGAGGTGTCAAGCAACTGAAACTGATTTTGAACTTTGCTAAAACATGCAAAAGAAGTGTGGTAAGTAGAGTTAGGCATTATCATGTGTTCAATTTTTGTTGATGTTTTCATCTCTCTTATTCACAACAACTCATGTTTCACGTGACCTACTTGAAAAGGTATTTTTTTTTTCTTATTTCCCATGGGGACTTAAAAAACATATTGGAGGATCAATAAGTGTATAACGAGAAAGAAAAACGGAAGGAGCAAATTAGGAGCTGACCTCATAATCCAATTCTTACAATTCCATCAGTTCTAGAAGGATCATTTTAGGCTAGAAACATAGTCGGCATGACTCTCAATGCTTTTAGTGCTAGTTTGTGCTATTAGGCGTTTTAACTTTCAAGTTGAGGCCTAAGTTTGACTTTAGTCAACATTCTGAGCAAATAAACTCGGATGAGAATTCTGTTAGCCCGGTTAGCTCTTTAATTCTGAGTAGAGCCGTCAAAATGAGCTTAGCCCATGGGGTCGGCCCAACCCTATCCGTTATTGGGATAGGATTTTTCAAGCCCATTTAAAACTAGGGCTTAAGCCCGGCCCATATAAGTCCTTGGCCCTTGAGGCTTGATCGGGGTTGGGTTGGGGTTGGCACATGGGCCAAAACTTTTTATTCAAGAGTAATTTACAATAATCCCACTAATATATAATCTAATAATTTGAATACATGCTATGTTGTAATATTATGAATCTTCGTACCCAGATACATGTATCTCGGAATATATGGACTCAAAATTAGGTTAATTTGTTCTAGATACACTCTATCAAAGTAGATTCACATGTATCTAGGATACATATACAAATCTCGTGCCCTCACCTGCCTCCCATCTTGCTTGTCACTCTCTTATATCACTTGCACATCTAGTATGCGAGATACATGTTAATTACACTAATTTTTGCTAGTGTTATTGAAACAACATCATTGTTTGCCATATTTGATTTGAAAATCTTCTCATTTTCTTGATGTTATAGAATTACAAGTTTGAAAAGAAAAAAAATAAAAAAAAGGGCTAGCCCGCCCCAGCCCTCGCCCTTCTAGGGTTGGGTTAGGTTTAGCATATTCAAGCCCTACCAAATGAAGGGCCAGCCCGCCCTAGCCGTTCAAATTCCTTGGCCCGCAAGGCTTGGGCCGGCCCTTTTTGACAACTCTAATTTTGAGTTTGGTCTAGAATGACCTTTTGTTTAGGTCCCGAGGCTTTCAGGTTGATTCCGATGCCTTTTGTGGATTTTAGATTAAAACAAAAATTCGGTATGGTACCAACTTTTTATCGTAATAACCTCAGACAGAAATTCCAATGGTTCCATTGAGTCTGGAATGCCGAATCTTATGGGGTAGCAAAGTTAGTTTGCATGCACGAGGTTCCGAATGAATTTTGGGCACCCCGTTGAAGTTTGGAGGCCTTAACAATTTCCTGTTAGTTGAGGACCTCACATTCATGCGCCTGGCCTCGTGTTCGTGAAGGAATGGTGCCCAGGCATCCATGTTCGTGCACAAGCGCTTCACGTTCACGAGTAGCCAGCCATTTGGCCCTTTATTTAAGACTTAGTCAGTATTCGGTACAACAAATGCAAGAACAAAAAAAACCGAAAAAGCCGGTAAAAAATGAAATCGAACCGAATTGCTAAATGTCTAGCCCTACTCATCTCTGCTACATGCATCTTTTGAACATGTGAGTTCTTAAATTATCATGAGTAGTCAATTCCATACAACAAGAACAGCTTAATCACCATTCTATAGGACTTACCTTTTAAGTTTATGTTGCAACTTCTTATCATACAAGACTCTAGAGGAAAGTTTTCATTTCATTCGGATTGCCCCAATGCGACATGTGACATTATCATCGATGTAAGAGTAACTATAAGGTTATAGTGTAAGAGAATGAAAACGTGAGGCAATTATTGAAGACTAAATAACAACTCAAGAACTAAGTCACCAACCAAATGAAGCAGATAAAATTTTCACATAACAACACTACAAGTTACAATAGTGAACTATCTGAATTTAAGCGATAGCAGAGACAGAGAGAGTGAGAGAAGTCAGACTAAGATGAGAGCTAGAGACTTAGTGGCGGAGTCAGAAATTTAATTAAGGGTGTCCAAGAATAATGGTTGTAGCTGTCAAAATAAAATAAAAAAAATATTGTGTTATTTGGGGTTCAAACTCAAAACTCCTTTACTCAAATGGACACATATTACCACTTTTGTCAAGGATGTCCAACTTTAAATATATATCCTTTAAATGTAGAATTTGACATATATATACAACGTATTTTCCGACGAAGAAACACCCTAGGGTAGCTCTACCTACGCCCCTGGTGAGAGTTACATACCATCGCGACTAAGAGACGCCTTACAGGCTTACACCGTTAGAGAGAAGTCACATCGGCAGCTTCGAAGAGTGAGATTCCCACAAAGAGTCGAAGGGAAGACTTGTGGAGTGTGGAGTGTGGGTTGCGGCTGTCTGCTGTGCTATGAAGTGTGACCTATGAGTTTTCTTTTTCTTGTTTTAAGGATAGGGATCCAAATTTTGAAATTGGTTGGGTCAAAATATTAAAATGTTTTGGGTTCAAATTAAAATATTATTATTTTCAAATTAGATAATAAAATATTGGTTTTTAGGTGCACTAAATAACCTTGATCCTTACATCAAACACCGAATAGAAAAACCAAGATTTCTAAGAAAAACATCGAAAACGAACCATAAAACCAAAAAACTAAATTAGTTTGGTTCACTTTGTTTTTTTTGGTATTTATGCACAACCCTATGTTTAGTATTAAGTTTTTAAAAATTAATTTACTAAATCAATGACTAAAGCTAAGGATCAAATAAGAAAATAATAATCTTATTTTTAATATGTTAAACAAATTTGTTTTTGAAATAATGGATAGTTAAAAGTAAACATACATAGCAATTGCGATATTTTTTCGAGACAATCAAATAAGAAAAGTGGACATAAGAAATACTATTTTCTCTATCACAATTTATACGAGTTAGTTTCCTTTTAGTCAATTTCAAATAAAATGACACATTTTTATATTTAATAGCAATTTAACTTCAAAATAATCATTTTATCATTAATGAAATGATTTCGAGGCACATATATAAGTACGACTCATTTTAAACCTTAAGAGGTCGTTTGGTAGGGAACAATTTATCTCAAAATAAGTTATCTTAGGGTTAGCTATCCTGAGATAACTTATCCCATCACTATGATATAAATGGTGGGATAAATTATCCCAAACATGACAATCAAATAAGATAATTTTTTTTTTATCACATCACTATTATTTTAAATTCCTCACACCAAACTATCACTAAGTTTTAGAAGTGTTTTATTTTTTCCCTTTCTGAACTTTCCAAGTCAAATTAACTAGATACACGAGTACTAAATATAGGTGGCCCCATGGCTTCATATATAGGGACTCCGCGTTTGTCTAAAAGGGAACCTGCGTTGTCTTGGCGAAGCACGCATGCTGAGACACGTACTGGGCAGAAGACAACCATGGACGGGATTCGTAACCTTTCCAGTATCCCATTTCTGGGCTCTGTTTTGGCGCTGCCAATTCTCATCCCAATCCCTCCACTTGTCGAAAGAGCAATACACGAATTTGGAAATGTCATCTTTCGATTCTTCTGCATACGCCAATGTGCTTCAGAATTGCATAAAGAACAGGGATTTCATGGTTGGAAAGGCACTCCACTGCGATGTTTTAAAGAGAGGAGGATGTTTAGACCTATTTGGCCAGAACATTTTGCTCAACTTATATGTCAAGTCTGATTTATTACATGATGCAGTTCAGCTGTTCGATGAAATGTCTACGAAAAATGTGGTTTCATTTGTTACATTACTTCAGGGTCATTTGCAGGCGGAGGAGTATACTACAGCTGTTGAATTGTTTGTTAGATTGCATAGAGAAGGTCATGAGCTGAACCCATTTGTATTCACAACAATCTTGAAAGTGCTTGTGGGTATGGATGAAGCAGAGATGGGTTGGAGCATTCATGCGTGTATTTATAAGCTTGGATTTGACTCTAATCCATTTGTCAGCACTTCCCTTATAGATGCTTACTCTGTTTCTGGACTTGTTGATTTTTCCAGGGATGTTTTTGATGGCATTATTGACAAGGACATGGTTTCTTGGACAGGGATGGTTACTTGCTATGCGGAAAATGATTACTTTGAAGAAGCACTGGGATGCTTCTCCCAAATGAGGTTGGCAGGTTGGATGCCAAACAACTACACATTCACGAGTGTCATAAAGGCTTGCCTTGGTCTACAGGCCATTGATGTGGGCAAGAGTGTTCATGGATGTGTACTGAAAACTAGGTATGAGATGGATCCTTCGGTTGGTATTTCGTTGCTTGATCTATACTGTAAATCTGGAGGTTTGAATGACGCTGCGTGTGTATTTCAAGAGATACCTGAGCGTGATGTAGTTCATTGGAGTTTTATTATAGCACGATATTCACAGAGTGACCGCTGTGATGAGGCACTGAAGTTCTTTTCCCAAATGAGGAGAGCATTAATTGTTCCAAACCAGTTTACTTTTGCTAGTGTGCTGCAGGCATGTGCATCTGTGGAGGCCTTAGACCTTGGGATGCAAATCCACTGCTACGTGTCAAAGTTTGGGCTTGATTCAGATGTGTTTGTTAGAAATGCCCTCATGGATGTGTATGCTAAGTGTGGAAAGGTGGAAAATACAGTAGACATGTTTTTGGAGACCAAAAACATAAATGATGTATCATGGAACACTATTATTGTTGGCCATGTACAATGTGGAGATGGAGAGAAGGCACTAGCTCTGTTTATTGATATGCATGAAGCTCAAGTGCGAGCTTCATCGGTGACATATTCGTCTCTGCTGCGTGCTTGTGCAACCCTGGCTGCATTGGAGCCAGGTATTCAAATTCACTCTTTTACTATAAAAACCATTTACGATCAAGATCTTGCAGTTGGAAATGCTTTAGTGGATATGTATGCAAAATGTGGGAGTATTAAGGATGCTCGGTTGGTGTTTGAAACGATGATTGAGCGTGATGTTGTATCATGGAATGCTATGGTTTCAGCATATTCCATGCATGGTCTTGGGAATGAAGCTCTCAGTATCTTTGAGAGAATGCGCAGAACGCATGTCAAACCTAACCACTTAACATTTCTTGGTGTTCTTTCAGCATGTAGCAATTCAGGATCTTTGAATCAAGGATATGCATATCTCTCTTTGATGCTGGATGATTATGGTATTGAACCTTGCGTTGAACATTATACATGCATGGTATCACTTTTGGGGCGCTTAGGTCACCTTGATAAGGCTCTTAAGTTGATCGAAGATATCCCATTTGAGCCAAGTGTCATGGTATGGCGTGCTTTGCTTGGTGCCTGTGTTCTTCATAATGAAGTTGATCTTGGGAAAACAGCTGCTCAGCGTGTGCTTGAATTGGAACCACAAGATGAAGCGACTTATGTGTTGTTATCTAATATGTATGCCACTTCGAAAAGGTGGAATAATGTAGCTTTCGTCCGGAAAACTATGAAGAAAAAACGACTAAAGAAGGAACCAGGACTTAGTTGGGTTGAAAACCAGGGCAGTGTTCATTATTTCTCTGTTGGTGATGCTTCACATCCTGATATCAAACTTATACACGGAATGTTGGAATCGTTTAACTTGAAAAGTAAGGGGGGAGGTTACGTTCCTAATTCTGATGTTGTTCTACTTGATGTGGATGATGATGAAAAGATACGCCTCCTGTGGTTACATAGTGAGAGATTAGCTTTAGCCTTTGCTTTAGTAAGAACGCCACCTGGAAGCCCAATTCGGATTATTAAAAATCTACGAATATGTTTGGACTGTCATGCAGCAATCAAGTTTATATCAACACTTGTGCAGCGAGAAATTGTTATAAGAGATATAAATAGGTTTCACCACTTCCAAAATGGATTTTGTTCATGTGGTGATTACTGGTAATATACCTCAGCTTCTAGGCTTCTATGTATCCATCTATATGAAACTTGCCTGTTTTGGCCTCTTAAGGACTGATGCTGATAAAGATGAAAGTAGTGATATTCTAAAGTTAAATTATTTCTAATTATAGTAAAGTGATATTCTTTTTGAGACGGACTAAAATAAAAATGCTGCCACATAAAATGGAATGGAAGGAATACTATTTATTATTTTGTAGTCTTTTCTTTTTCCTAGTTTGTTCTTCGTTATATCTGTAAATATAATGAGCTGCCAACTAATTTCAATGTAAATGGCATAGAAGGATTCAATTTATAATCTCATGAAATAGAAACGGTTAGTTTGTGACACCAAGTAGATGAAAAGTAGAGTTAATTTTCAAGAAGGGTAAAACTGTTGATTTAGTGGATTAAAATTATATTAGGAGATAGGCTGAGCAGATGTGGGGCGGGGTAGGTTTTGGACATATGCGGTTGCGATCTCCAGTTATAGAAATAAAAGATCTGAGAATTACTAGTCATTATAATATTCCATATTAGTGGGGAGAAAAACTGTAAATTAACTTCTATTTTATATGTAAAGAAAAGAGAACTATCTTAAATAAATGAATACTTAGGAATGGTTAGGAGTCGTTCGATAGAGTGCTTTAATAAAAAGAATTCATGTATTAACTTTGTGTATTAATAATACCTTGTTTGGTACACTTTTTTATGCTATGTATACCTTGTGTTACTTGTACTCTCTGTTGTGTATTAGGGTGTGTATTATTAAAACCATGAATTTTTAGATATTTGTAAACAAATTAAGGTTGAGCATCAGAAATCAGGCAGTATTACTCAGGATTGATAACACTCAAATTACTTGTAAAACAATTAAACATGAAAGAGGTCGTTAGCAATCTAATTACCCAACGTATGAGGTCGGAATTGATTTCCACAAAGAATAATATATCGGTAATTGAAAAGATAGAGAATTAAAAGTAAGCTACTAGTTCGAATCTAAATGAATTACAGAATTATTTTATCAAGAGAATTACAGTAACAATTCCGGATGAGAGCAGATATCTTTTCAAGCAAGGGATCAAAGGAATTTAGGGAATGGAAGGCTAATTGACATTCAAACGATCCATTGCAACTTAATCTCATGCGAATTCATTTATCAATGGGTAGGCTAGATTCTTCTCAAGCAAAAACATGGATTTCCCAATCACATATTGTTTATCACAAGAGTTTTTCTCAAACCCTCTCATATGTATCATGCAAAGAAATCTATTATCTTAATATATTTTTCTTTCTCAAGCAAATATAACATTCAATAATGAAACCCCAAATTCCTTCTCAAGCAAACATAGGAATCAAAGTTAGTATGCAATTATCAATTTGATTATCCACTTCATAAATTCTTTCTCAAACAACCCATGAAGATCTAAGCTAGACTAGAGTGTGCATCCAGAAAATCATGAATCAAAACATGAAAATTCAATTGAACCCATATCATAAATAGAAAGCATTCAAAATCAATTACAAAAGCAATAGTAAGAAAATTAACAACACAATAGATTTGTCTATCTCAAGCATAAAATCTCAATTCCTAACAATCAATTATAGAGAAAATGATCAAAATGGTCCTTGATATATTGGGGTTGCTTATTTTGGTCCTTAATATATTCTAGATGATTGAAATAGTCCTTCATGTATGACAAAATGTGTTCAGTTTAGTCTTTTACCCTAAACTCAATAATTTACCCCCAAAAATTGTTAAATATAACGGTGGGACCCACATAACTTACAAAATCCACCATTTTTACCATCCTTATTAGCTCAGAGAAAAAGTTTCATGAATTCTAAACCACCATTTTCTCTAACATCTAACCACACCATTACAAAATAATTATTGTAAAAAGGTTGAATGAAATGGATCATCAAGAATTTGATCGTCATTTTGCTATAGCTAAAAAACATACATAATGTTTGTGACTGAAGTTTTTCGAGCCGTCTCCTTTTCTTACACTCGTTCTCATGTCCTCTTACTTTTGGTTGGACAGTCAGAACCTGAATTCAGGTTACAAATGTCTGAAATCGTGCATAATCTTCTACAGATGATATCTAGATATCATCAAGACCGAGTCTTTTAGCATAGATGTGAGGGATTCAAGTAACTTCCACGGAAGAATCTTTACACAACATTTCATTAAGCTCAAATATTGTGTGCTAACACGAGTAATGTAATGTAAATAACTTTATATTTTGTTGTTATTAGGTTGCTTGATGTGTGATTCATTTTGACATATTGATGAGAAAAAAAGTGTGTTTTTTAGAATAATTATTTTGTAATTGTGTGGTTAGATGTTAGAGAAAATGATGTTTTAGAATTCATGAAATTCTTTCTTTGACATAATAAAGACGGAAAAAATGGTGGATTTTGTAAGTTATGTGGGCCCCATAGTTATATTTAGCAGTTTTTTTGGGTAAATTGTTAAATTTAGGGTAAACAAACTAAATTGAACACATTTTGTCATACATAAAGGACTATTTCAATCACTTAGAATATATTAAGGACCAAAATAAAGCAAACCCAATTCATCAAGGACCATTTTGATCATTTTCTCATCAATTACACCTACAATTCATGCATTGAAAAAAAAAGGGAAAGAAGAAAGGATGAAAAGTATTACAATTAAGAACTTAATCTCCAATAAAACAGTTAAATTGTGAGGCAACTTGCTTTCCAAGTCTTAAACAAAGCTATGAACACTAAGAACTATGGATGCAATGCAGAATTCCCAGTTGCCCAAGATGATAAAAGATGCCTTTTCTGTCATGCCCCGAGCCTACATCCTGGACGTGGCTGACACTTGAGAACCATTTCTGGTCCCAAGCGAACCCTTGGTCTGGCTTACTTACTCAGCGGAAGACTTAAAAGCATAATTACAAGGATTCAATGCATCTCTACTCAACTGTTTAATAGAATACTTAGAACGTTCAAAGGTCAAACATTCAACTTGGACAAAATGGCAACTCAAGTCTCAAGATATGAAATAATAATGTAAAGATAATTGACTGCTAACTGTTTATGAAGCCTCTAAAACAAAGAGGGATGTTGGGACATGATCGCTGATCATCCTAACAACTGAAAAGCTAAACAATTATGAAAAAAAAACCCTCCAAAAAGCAAAGAGGCTCACCAACTGACTCTGAATAGTCAACCTGATCAACAAGGCGCTGGATGCTGATCCTTGTTACCTAAGTCTGCATCATAAGATGATGCAAGCCAACTGACATCAGTACATTGAATGTACGAGTATGCGAGTTGGAATGCTAAACATAACATAGACTTGAAAAGAATTTGAAAGGAACACTTACCTTGTCTTTACTCAACTCATGAACAACTTAACTCAATATAAAGCAATAAAAAACATGCATTATATAGAAAACTTTTAAAACAATAGAAAACAACTCAGTTCGTTAAAGAAATGCAATAACAAATTCAACTTTACTCATGTAATAAATTAATATAGTTTCTGTGGTAGTTTATCTAACCGACAACCACCACTATGAGCCTAAGTGGTGATACATCGTCTTGCCCACGGTGCCAGAACTGTCCTATACTTTGGCGTCATATAGAACTCCTTAACTAAGTGGATCGACTAGTTTATGCTAAAAAGCACTTAAGGAGTCATCTAAAAAGTATGATCCTTTACTACCCATGATGACTACATGGTTTATGGAGACTTGAATTAATATGAACTTGCATTCCCATATCGGTGCTCAATACTACTTCCAAAATATACTTAGCCCATATGTTTTAAAACAAAACTTCTTTCTTTGGTTTGAAATAATTACTTAACACTTAGCTTAAAAGCTCTCTTGGAAATCGGTGTTTTCCTTTCTTGTTCAAATGTGAAAACATTTTAAACTCTTGGAAATACTTAGTCCCCTTTTAACTTTTGAAGAAATATACTCAACTCTTTACTCTTTGCTTTACTTAAAACTTAAGTCTTAAAACAAAGTTAAAACGTTTGTGAAAGACTTTTGAAAACTTTATAAGTTTCTCTTGACTTGCTTCTTAACTTCTAGACTTGACTCTTTACTTTCCTTGAATTGAATTATGGATTCAAGGTTTATGATCTTATGTTTATGGATGATTTCATGATGTTTATATGTGCCCAAGAGTGTTGGAATCAACTAGAAAACATAGGTACATTGCTAAAGAACTAGTACGGAAGGTTGGGGAAGAAATGGGAAGAACTGGCGTCCCTGGCATTTTGAGAGGCGCGGCGCCAGAGGGAAAACTTTAGAGCCTATCCTGGGGCACGCTGTCTAGCACGTCACCTCAAAGGTGAAACCTCAGAGAAAACTTTGCGTCGCGCTGGCTGGCACGACGCCCTACCCCTTTCCCCTTGTGTTTGATGATTTTTATTGCTCGTTTTTCAACTCTAAACCCTCCAAATTCAAATGGTTCTTTCCCCCAAACACATAGAATCGACTTAAAACCCAATATATTAAAGATTCAACCTGAATTCACACCTAAATACATGAATCAATCTCAAGAACTTCAACAGCAAGAACCCACAAGATTCCAAACGAAATTCATGAAGAACTCATACGATTTACTTTCAAAACAATGTAACTTTGCTGAATGGAATCATGATTGGCGCATGGTGAACTAACCCAACGCTATGTGATCTCACATACCTCATAGGGATCGCCCCTTGACAAAATCTACAAGCTAAATCCTTACGAACGATGATCTTGGCTCTTTTCTCCTTTCTTCTCCTCTGGCGTTCTTTCTCCAAAACCCTAACTCTATTTTTCAAAAGCGTAAACTGAATCCTATCAGTTTAGAACTTAAAAATATTACCAAAAATGAATTAATTAAGTTAGGTATGGAAAAGACCAAACTACCCTTCCAAAATCTGGATTGGACTTTTCTTAATCTAACTGCCCAACTTCCAATGGGCATATCTCACTCATACGAACTTGGAATCACTCAAAGTTGACGGCATTGGAAAGATTATTCCAAGATCTTTCCTACGATATCTGGAAATACATTTAACTCATCCTGAGCTAGGAGTTATGTTCGTTTGAAGTTTCCCAAAAACTCAACTTAGCATACTTCACAAAATTTTCCATATTTCAATTCTTTCCAAAAAAAAAAAAAACTATTTCCAACTTCTTAACTTCTTCCCAAATCTTTCAATTAGCAAGATGTTACATTTTCCAATCAGCCCTACTCAACTTTTGTGAGAATTGGGTAAAAAAAGTGTGAAATTCCAATTTTGCCCTTATTCAGATAATTGCTCTTAGCTAAAGTTACACGGCTATTGCTAAAGGGATGTTCACTAATGTAGCCTAGTCCTTCGCTTAAGTGAAGCCTACGTAAGTCTTGTCTTTCACTGAAGCAATGTCTGTGTCGTCACTTAAGTGAACATTGACTTTACCTGACCACTCAAGCGTACTTTATTTGGTCGCTTAAGTAACCTCTGACCCAGTTGAGCTTCGCGAAAGCGACCTCTTGGTTGCAGGAGTGAGATCATAGAGTAATTTCTGCTAGGTTTAGCTCCTTTTTCCACTCTTTTCCATCAAATTCCTTCTAAGTCATCAATACCTGAAACAAACACAAATCAACGGATAATTAACCTTTTTCTCTACTTAAGTGCCACAAAATTATAAGAAAAAGGCCTCAAATAAGTCAAAATCTCCTAATCATCAACACCCCCAACTTAAAAACTTTGTTTGCCCTCAAGCAAAACATATCAAAACCACAAGAGGTACTCAATTTAAGCACAATATTCTCCGCGCTTCAACTAATGATCATGATTTTGGTTGGTACTAAGAATTAGCAAGCAAGCAAATGATTTCCAATCCAAGCAACGTCCTCTATGCATGCACTTTCACTAACAAAATGAGCTTTCAAGAATGATCAAGTGGAAACACTAATTCTCAAGAAGTGACTCACAACCACTAGTCAATCAAACAATCTCCCTTGACTCAACTTCAGAATCTTTCAACTGTACCAATCCATTCTAGTTTGCATGCCCTCACAATAAAGAAAGTTTCCCTCAAATGCACATATATGTATTAACAAGACAAGGGGAAAAAATGCAAACACTCACATCCACAAAGAACAACTCATGCACACAAGAACCACACCATAGATTTTCCTTTAATTTCAACCAATGTTGGCTCAAAACAATCGACCGGAGATAACGAAGGACTTTTGTCAAGCTTGTAATGTAGGTTAGGGAAGTTTAAGATAGCATTTTGGGTAAAAGTGACTACATCCTTCTTGAACACTATACACAATAATTCTTCATTTTTCAACTTCACCACTTTTCTTCCCTTTTTAAACCAATGCACACTTTTTTTCTCTTTTCACTCAAGATGTCCCACATGCAATAATTTTATACATTGGAGTATTCAATTTTATTTTATTCACATCTTTCATTTTTTTCAAGACTTTTCTTTCATTACACTTTTTCCTCCTATCTTTGATTCTATTTGTTTTTGCTCAAAATCAAGCCTTCATCTGATTAGCATCTCTTTTATGAGTTTTTCACAACACCCCCAACTTAGGCTTTTAGCCTCAACTTTCACAATTGTTGATTTCAAGGAGGGAATGGTTAAAAAGAGGATTACTTTTTGAAAATGGTAATGACTTGTAATGAGGTCACCAAGAAAATGGTACTAAGCTCAAAGGGGACAACTACGAATACATTCAGTGCAAAGACAAGTCTTTTTAGGTCAAGTGGACTTCAAAAAATAACTTCAAAGAAAGCCTAAGATCATATGTCCAACCAAAAGTGATCAAGATCAACAATTTAAGGCCACGTTGGCAAGTTCTAGTTAACTTAAATGAGCAAAAGGAATTATTTCAACAACTCACCACACATGACAAGCAAACTATTCCAGATGGATTAATTTCACTTTCTAGCCAAGAAAAAATGAGTTATTTTCCACATTGACCACCTAGTAAGTAAGGAGTCACCAAAAAAGTCAAACACTGTCACAAAATCATTCACTTCCACATATTGCAATTTCACAAAAAAATTAGGAAGGGGAGCTCATTTATGATTCACAAGGCTTGACTAAGTCTATTAGTACCAAACAAGTCACAATCTCACATCAAAGCACCAACAAGGCCAACCACACCCAACAAAATTACAATTTACCCTTAAGAATGACGTCACACAATCTATCATTAGGAAAATTCAAGCCTTCTGTTGAGTTCGGCTACTCAGACTTCACCTATGGCCACTCCAATTTTCACTAGTTGTGGGTACTTAGACTTTCCCTGCTCAAAGGCATACAAGAAGAATACACAACCATGATGATTTACCTTTAAGAAAGTTATCACTCTATCTATCACTGGGAATTGTCACTTAGCAAAGTAATATAATCACAAAAAGAAACTAGCAAATGAAATGCAAACTAACATAAAATGAAAAGATAAGAAATGTCCAATCCACACAATATCTACAAAATCCCAACAAGGCATACAAAATATCAATCCAAAACATCAACCCAACTTAAAACAAAACAATAAAAATAATCCAAAGGGAAACACCCCAACTAAAAATGGCTCTATGTCCTCACAGTACAACTATGAAAGTCATAAAGAGAATACAAAAGGGCTCCATGGGATGCATCACTCCTCCTCACTCTTTATGGCCTCGCTATCCTCAACTCCCTCATCATCAGTCCATACAGCCGGTGCATCTGCATCCTCATCCATCCTCGAAGAAGAAAATGACTCATTCGCCTTCAACACCTTCCACAATCCTTTCACCCCTTTCCACATCCGAGTGAAAAAATTCTCTTCTTTTCTCCTGCTTCTTCATCTTGCTTTGAGAGAGATTGAACTCGCCATATGACTTGTCTAAACCGGCGTATGTCCTCTATAAATTAGCCAGTTAAGATTTTTGCTTCTTTTAGTCTTTCAAGTAGGAATCTAACTCATGTTGTGGCACAAATGAAGTAGGCCCCAAAGATGACTTACCTAGCCCTTGAGGTAGCCTAGTCACCATCTCCTTGACAAATTGCAACTCACTAGCCAATGACTCAAATGGCCCTAACACTGGAGGTCTAGAATATCCTTTATCCACGTTCACTGCCTTTCCCGAATCCATCTTTCTTTTCTTGCTTTCAACCATAGTACTTTCACCTGACATTTTAAGAGAAAAGATATGATTTTTGGGACTCACTCAAGCTCTGTTTGGGTACTCTTCAACTTCAGCCTGTCTATATAATTATGTGATTAAAGAAGGGTGAATGAGAGAAGGGCTATTGAACTCTCGGAACTCATTCACTATCAACTGGCCCACATTTAATGGGACATCATCAATTATGCAAGCCATAATTTTCACTCTCAACACCGAAATGTTGCTAGTGTTCCCACTCGAGGAGACTTATTTGCACACGATCGACATCCATATTCTAGCCTAAGGAACATTTTTTTCCTGATATTACTTTTGATTCCAACTAAGTTCCCAGCTCACAATCTTTAGCCTTGAAGGCCTTATTGTCATGATCTTGCACCCCAAAGACTACATTTATCACTTTCCACCCATAGTTAACAACTTTACCCTAAATGATCATCAGGTTTGTTGTCATGTCAGTCCCCATGAGGTTAGCATAGAATTGCCTCACCTATTTCTCATTTTCCTTACAAGGTTCGGGAGCGAAGAAAATCCATTCAAAGGTTTCCAAATTTTGGTAGAATCCATGAAGCATCTCGACAACTTTCTCAAGTGCAATGCTTCTCTAGGGGAACACTTCTTCCTTATCAAATCATCATAGTAGGTGGTTTGAGCTTGGAGGGAATCAAAATGGTTTTGAATGTAGTCAACCCGACTTCCTCCTCATTAATAAGTTAGTGGATCATTCTTGACTTTTGAAAACTTAAAAATATCACAATAGCATGAAAGTGTGAGAAACGTGTGTTAAACAATGTTATTCTGTTGGTAGAAGTCAAAGAAAAACATTAGAAACCAATCCGGGATTAGTTTAAACTTTGCGAAAAACAACACCAATTTGGCTATAGATATTGCAAAATCTATAAGAAGTTTTCTTAAGAGAATATCGCGTCAGCGATCCAAGGGTTGTGTTCACCCAAATCTCAAAAGAGAGGAGAAGGTCACTTAACCGAAGTTTGCTTTTGCGCCTATGGGGTCTCTATTGTGACCCATCGCCTCCCCAGCATGAAAAACACAGTTTTTCAACCAATTTTCGCGTAGAAAGATCAACCCAAATGAGTTCAATTCCAACAATAACTAACAGGCAATTTGAAAACTCAATCAATTTAGCATAAAAACTTTGGAAATCAATTTTGAGTTCTCATGAGCATTTATCAAACACTTCGTGGGCAACCTATTTGTTCATCAATTTGAACATGAAATGGGTACTGAATAGTTCCCTAATTGTGATAATTCACCCTACACACATGCAATCAACTATTAACAAGCAAAATTTTGTCAACTCAAACAAAACATCAACCCCCAAGTTATGAACTTTTTACCCTAAACAATAACCCGAACTTTCAAACAAATCTAAAGAAAATTCAAAAATAAAGTTACAATTTTAAGAGTGATAGAGGGTATACGAGACATACCGGATTGTGCTTTTATAATGAAGACAAGGAGTTGTGGAGTAAATTTGAGACACAATAAGAAGGGCAAGAGACAACATTATCTTTGTTTTTACCATTTGACTTATGTTCTGGGACTTATAAAAGTTTAGATTTTGCTTAAGCGGTCAGGTGATTGCTTTTGCGACCTTTAATGAGAGGTGGGGATCACTTTTGCGGATTTTCCCATGCTTAAGCATTGTTTTCTTTAGCGAGGAATGGTCGCTTTCAGTATGAAAGCGAAAAAGATTTGCTTTTGAAACATCAGAGGTAGTTTTTAGTAGGATCACTTTCTGTCAATTTTGGCGAGATCACTGCCTATTTGGAAAATCGCCCAGCCAATTTTGACAAGCTAGAGTGCCTAAAAAGTGCTCCACACCTCATTTTGAAGGGTTTCAACCCAGACTTTATTTTGCCTCCAAACCTGGTCAAATTAGCTCCAAACACTTTGAAATCATAAGAATTAGTCAAAAATAAAATTCTAATCTAATCTAAAAATTTAAAAACTCAAAAATATACTATGAATCAAAACTTTTGGAAACTAATAACCTCAACTCAAGCGCACAATTTAACGTCGTGGCACGATGCCGGTTTCATGAACCTTTATGTCTCCATTTTGAGGCAATAAAACTTTTCCCCAACTTCAAATCAATTTCTCATTGCAATGCATTGGGACTATATAAGAGCATCAAAAGTTTCACTCAATATCTCCACTTCGAAGACTTGAATTTCTTACCCAATTTCACATGAGTTTTTCGTTGAGAAGCATTGGTCAATAATAAGAGAATCACGAGGCCATTCAAACATTGACCTTCATAATTCTTGGCCTTCAAGTGAGTAAGATTCTCACTTCCACATGAACTAAAGTTGCCATAAATGATATTTTTGGTTTTTTCTTACACCTTTAGTATTATTTCTTTGATGTCAACATCTTGACATTTTAGTTTCGTGGTTCGATTGTGAAAATCCAAGATTTCACCTATGTTTATAACAACCCCTTTTTCTTGAGATTCCAACTCCACTTCACTCTTGTTGACCATTTGACAAGGAGCATCACATACCCTAGTTCTTTTTCCCACATTGGCCTCCAAAGTTATAATTCCAAACTTAAGTCGAATCATCTCAAAGCATCAAGTTAGGTTCAAGTTACGGAGGCCATCCTTGAATTGGGACATAAGATGTAAGAGATTCTCACCATGCTCAACTTTTGGCCCAAGCTCATGAGCCAACTTTGACTCACCTGACCCATTTCTTCACAAAAAGACCATGGGTCATCAACATAGGGCTGACAACCCCAAAGCATTCATAGGGCTGACAACCCCAAAGCATTTCTTTATCACAAGAAGTCATAGAAATAAAACAAAATAAAACAAAAAAAACTATTCACAATTTAGATAGAAACAAGTAAATTATAAATTCTAAAATAATTCAATATGCCTAGTTGTTCCCGGCAGCGGTACCATTTTTTATAACACTCAAATTAATTGTAAAATAATTAAACAAGTAAGCGGTCGTTAGCAATATAATTACCAAACATATGAGGTCGGGGTTGGATCCCACAAAGAAAAATATATCGATAATTAAAAAGATAAAGAATTACAACCTACTATTCTTAACTTCAATGAACAATACATAATTATAATATTAATAGAATTTTAGTTACAATTCTGGATGGAAGCAAAGATCTATTAAAGCAAGGGATCAAAGGGATATAGGATATGAGAAGCTAATTGGCATTAAAATGATCTATTGAACCTTAATATCATGCGAATTCATACATCAATGAGTAGGCTAGGTTCTTCTCAACCACAACCATGCATTTCTCAATCACATATTTATTTATCGCAAGAGATTTTCTCAAACTCTCTCATGTGTATCATGCACTGAAATCTATTATCTTAATATAGATTTCTTTCTCAAGCAAATCTCCCATTCAACAATGAAACCCCAAATTCCTTTCGCAAGCAAACTTAGGAATTAAAGATAATATACACTTATCAATTAATTATCCACTTCATAAATTCTTTCTCAAGCAACCCATGAAGATCTAAGCTAGACTTGAGTGTGCACCCTCAAATCATGAATCAAAACATGTAAGTATGTTATGACTCAAAATTATGCTATTTAAAATGTATCTCAGTTTATAAAGTTTTCATGAATAAGAATGCTTTCAGATAAACTATCTCTCGGTATATTTTCAAATATCATTATTTAGATGCTTTTAGATAAAGTATCTTTTAGATTATGTCGGTTATCATGATTTTTAAGTAGCTCAATGTTTATTAGTCATTGATGAGTGATAGATTTGCACTCATTTGAGGTCTATTTTGCTCAATAATTAGTGTCTTTAATGCCTAATTTTGTCCCATTCTGATGATATTTTGATGATTTTTAGCTATGAAGGCTAATGGACAAGGCAAAGATGAATATTTGAAAAAAATTCCAAAAATGCAAAAAGAAGTGTAAACTAGACATTGATGATCACCAAGCAAGAAAGCTAGATCGCCTAGTGAGCATGAACTCTCCCAAAGTGAGAGTGCACAACACATATGCTTATCAAGATAGGTCGGCGAACTCCAAAAGAAAGGGCGATTTGTCGAATGAGAAATGCGATCGTGTTGATCATCGCCCAAAGCAATAGTGTAAGGAGAAAAATGAAGGCTTGAAAGATGAAGTAAGGTGGTAGTCAGTGATAGCCACTAACTAAGGTTCAATCACTTGAAGCCTAGAACAAAAGAAGGCAAGCTAAAGAATAATCGGCAATTCACCGAATGAACTCGGCGAGCCCGACTAACGTTGCCCAAAGGGTACTGTGTTCAGTTTTGGGCCAAATTTTTGGAAACTTTAAATTGCCCAAAGGAGAGAGAAATAGGGAGTTCGAAATTTTTACTTTGGAGAGAGAGATTTTGAAAAGCTCTTGGTGAGAGAGAACTACTTTACTTTGTGAAGAACACTTTCTAGCTTTTTTGGGTTTTTTTCAACTTCACTCTTGAATTTGACAAATTAAAGTTGAATCCAAAGTGAGTTTGCTTTTAATTTCTTAATTTCACGATACCCATGGCTGCTTTCATGAAAGGTATAACTTCTTTTCTTTTTGTGATATACTAGATTTATCGCATATGCATTGCACGTGGCTGCCTAGTCTCATGATGCCTACAATTGTGAATGAGTAAAGCTTGAAATCTCTGTTTGTTCAATATATGGAATATGTCATTTAAGGGATTTGTTGGTATGGATGTTTCCCAGTTACTAACTATTACTTTATGCCTACAATTGTGAAGTAGTAAAGCATGCACACTCTCTTTGTTTAATATATGGCCTATGTCTTAAGGGATTTGTTTGTATGGATGTTTCTTAGTTATTAAATATTTGCTTATAAATAATACTCCATTATGTCCGGTTAATTGGTTTGAATTAGATGCACTTCATGGTGTCAAAGATCAAACTATAAGCGGATATGTAATATTGTACGAAGCTACATTTGGTTCTGGTTATGACATTGCTCCAAAATATAGGATACCTTCTAGGAGTATGAAGTCATTCGTATCCTAATTATCAATATAAAAGTTTTCACAATAGTTATATTTCCTTCATAAGTTGTATTCTGATGGTTAGCTCGTCTCTTTAACAACCGAACCTATAAATATGACCAAAGACATTTTGATTAGCTTCATGTCATGTGTTAGTTCTGTTGCAAATTCAGTACGGTAAAAAAGATGAAAGCTTGTCTAACCTAATACTTCCTTGTATATGATATTTCTTGTATATGTCCCTATCCTCAGATCTGGTTTTTTAGTCATAATCAATACCTTAGTTGTTGCCATTGAGATTCCTCTTGATAGTGCTATATATGGTTGCCCATGCTAGAAAACATGTTGTGGAAGATACAATCCAACATTAGGCATTGTTTGACCTTGAGCCTTATTTGTCGTCATTGCAAAACATAGACGTATTGGAAATTAATTTCGAATAAATTTAAAAGGATATCCTTCATTCTCAGGTGGCGATAATTGGATTCTTGGTATGAATACTTGTTTTGTTCCAAATTTTCCTGTTGTTATTTCGGCATGTATGACATTATTGTCAAAACCTCTACAAATCAATTGTGTCCCATTGCATAAACCACTTGATGGGTCTAAATTCCTTAGCATCATGATAGGCACATTCTCTTTCAAAACTAACCTAATATGTTGAATTCAAAGATACATGATATGCTATGCATTTCACCAAAACTGTGCTGTTGAAATGGTACACAGATTGAAAGTAATATAACAATTTAAATGTTAACAATAGATTGAGTATAGTGATGTACCTATATGGCGGTAGACCATTTAGAGTTAATGTTTTTAGGTATTCTTCTTGATAGTAATTGTTGGTATCATGTTCTGCCGAGTCAAAGATGATATATGTTTTGGTTTCTCCCGGAAATTGAGTGATCATCATTTCATTTATATTATCTACAAATTCATTTCGACTTGCTAAGATTGCCCTTTCAATAATAAACTTTGGCGATCTGAAATTTTGTTGTAGGCTTGTAAAAATTTCCCTTGCCAAGTATTCTTCTGGCTTACCCTGACCACTTGGGTGGACAACCTTTTGTTGTGGTAGTAGTATTAAATTATCCTATATTGTGTTTTCTTCCCCGTTTCCAACACGAAGCAAGAAGTTACTAAAACTTGGATATGCTCGAGCTCTCATGTTATATGTTAAATGAATCTTTTCCATCAAAGGCCATAAATATGACCTCACCAAACTTGCATCCACCGTCTCTGCTCACGTTGATTTAGGAACTACCGGTAGCACTTATCGAAAGTCACCTCCAAACACCATTACTTTTCCACCAAAAGGTACATTCTTGTCCATTATATCACGCAAGCTTCTGTTGACTGCTTCAATTGTGTGTGTCTTAGCCATTGGCGATTCGTCCCATATTATTAGTTTGGCTTGTCTAATAAGTTTAGCCCCGCCACTCTGTTTTGACATATTTTTCATTGTTGATTCATTAGATTGTAGAAGTATTTCAAATCTCGAGTGAGCTGTACGGCCACCCGGTAAGGTTATTACTGCTACTCCACTGCTGGCGAATGCCAATGTTATCATACCTCTTGATTTGATATGTGCAAGCAATGCTCGATATAGATATGTTTTTCCAGTTCCACCTGGTCCGTCTACAAAGAATATTCTCGGTGTTCTAGAGTCGGCCCTTTGCAAGATAGTCTTGAAAGCTTGCGCTTATTGTTCATTCAAGTTTGATTGTGCCTCCATATCTTCAATTTTCACCTTCACAGACATTTCTTTGATTATTTCTCGGCATTAATATGTGTCACATTTACTTGATTCTTGTTGGATTTGTGGCATATCAAAATTTTCAACACTCTTGACATACTCTCTAAGTATGAATTTACACTTTTCAATGTACTTCTGAGTTTCGCTTCGGGTGATTTGTCATGTGTCCTCTGATAGTCTTCTGACATATCGTTATAATATGTTCCCCATAGTTGTCTCACATCTGTTGGGTTGCAATGAACTAAGATTGTTGCAAACAGACTTCGAAGAGCTACGGGCATCTTGAAGATTACAGCCTCGTGTACACATTCTGACATGCTATCATCTGATTCTAATAAGCCTCTTTCCTTGGCAGCTTCTTTGAAAGAATGACAATGTAACCTATTTACGGTGAGTAAGTCTTCAAACGATGTTGGACCTCAAACATGATTCAATAATAATATCTCGTAATACCTTTCACCTTCTCTAGGATTAGCTGTGATATCAGGCAGCCTAGTTAGGTTACCACAAGTCATAAATAGCACGGAATAAAGTGTAATACTTACCAATATTTATTCTGCCAATCAGGAAGCGTGATTTTCTTTTAGTCCATATTTTAGATTGGGAATTCCAAACATAATGCTTGGGGAATTCTCTATATAGATAATTGCAAGCCTCAATGTCATTCAAGCAAATCTTGAAATATTCAGTCAGCATAGTTTGTTGTACAAACTAGGAGCCTGCAATATTTTGAAGATTCTGCTTCTTCCAGTAGTACTACATTTTAAAATAGAAGATTCTTATTAATATTAATGGCTTTGGTTGGAGAAATGTGACTCTTGTTTATACTATGTGAGATTATGTTTTGGAGTACCTGCTTGTTTGCCGGGTAGATGTAGCTGTAGGTTTATAACAACTGATTGCATTTCGCTTAGAGTAAACTTGTAAATCCTCCACATCGCTTATGGTGGTGACACCCAACGTGCATCTTGAACTCTTCGGATTTCATCTATGAACTTTTCACCATCGGCTGACTCTATGTAAACTGCACATTTCTCATGTCCTTTATATATATACTTGTACATGTACTTTATTGCTTTAACACCTGAGCAAACCTCTACATTAATGTGACAATTATATCTCTTTAATAAATATGGGTTATAAGGGACAACCCACTGATTATTCATCTTCATACCTCGGACCTCACTTGTCCTCCCATCATTTCTTCTTTGGTAAATAGAATATCCATCCCTCACTTGTATTGTTTTGTTGGTGAATGCTCAGGGGTAGTGAAACTTACATTGTTTGTCCTTCATACATGGACTTTATTATCGTTTTATACCACAAGGCCCGTGAATCGTATGCTTGATAACTAATTCATGTAATTCTGGCTCTTATCCTTTGCGGGCAACTCCGCCGAAATATATCGATCATACTGATCTGCTGATCTTATTTTATGACCTTCTTTTTGTTATCTCCTGTATTTAAATTAGCAAACCAGAAATAATAAAAGATGAAAAGAAAATCACAAAGAACCATTCGAGTCCACAGAACCCATTGTGTGTCCTTAAGAAATTTAATCCCCTCAAGTACCCGAGGTTGCAGATTAATTCCTCCCAAGATAAAACGGATTAACCATTAAAGAAGTAGCGGTACCTCAAACTTCGATAATTTCAATGAACTCAAAATGACAGCAACGAATCACACACACAGACACTATCGATAGATTTTGTTTTGTAAGAAATGTATGCAAAAGAAGGGAAGAATTCGATAATAAAAAAATGAGAGAAAACCTCTCTATTTATAGCCAACAAAGGGTAAAGGTCACAACCTTTTAGAAAGAAGACAATCTTTCAGAAAGAAAACAACCTTTCAGAAAGGTCACAACACTTTGGAAAATGCATAACTTTTCAAACGGTCACAACTCTTCGGGAGAGTTCACAACCCTTCATTTCCTGTTCACACCTTTAAAACCCAACAATCCCCCACATGAATAGGGAATGGCTATTGTTAAAACATATGTATGAAAAATTGTCCGATTCGTAAGTAAAGGTTAATCGCATCTGGATAAGTAGGTTTCCCTTTAAACTTTCCGTAGTGAACATATATCGGATATACTCGGTCAATCGGTAGATTTGATATCTTTGAACCGTCGAGCTTTGGTGTATACCTAGACAACATAAGTCACACAATCAACCCTTGAACTGTTTTTGGTTCTCATTGTTTTGTTCGTTTCAGCCATGAACACATCTCGGTTA
Source organism: Solanum bulbocastanum (assembly GCA_037074985.1). NCBI lineage: Eukaryota > Viridiplantae > Streptophyta > Magnoliopsida > Solanales > Solanaceae > Solanum > Solanum bulbocastanum. The sequence goes on from CM073601.1 coordinate 14,517,187, forward strand.
ATAAGTGCTTAGAGAACTGGCCTTACCGGATTCTCCTTGAAGCGGCTTACACTTCACACTTACATAGGTGGTTTTTAAATGTGTTATCCCGTAGATACACTATTTGATATACCCTGTATCAAACTTAGAAACCATTAAAAAAGTCCTTATGCCTTTATCCTGGTTACTGAACATTGTCTCATCATGAGAATGGATATAAAATAACTTTTGACAATGTTGAACCATCATCTATGACTTTGTTTTATCTCCTTGAACCTAGATCTTGGGATCTCCAGTCTTCTAGGTAGAGTTACCGCCACGATGACTTGTTCTCGGCTATAGTCCCATTCCCGTCGATGATTTCTCAACTCCTTCTCTAGTTAGGCCTTTTGTAAGTGGATCCGACACATTATTCTTTGACTTCACATAGTCAATTGTGATAATTCCACTAGAGAGTAGTTGTCTAACAGAGTTATGTCTTCTTCTTATATGACGAGACTTTCTGTTATACATAACGCTTCCAGCCCTTCCTATTACAGCTTGACTATCGCAGTGTATGCATATAGGGGCCATTGGTTTGGGCCAATATGGAATATCTTCTAAGAAATTTCGGAGCCATTCAGCTTCTTAACCGGCCTTGTCTAAGGCGATAAATTCAGACTCCATTGTAGAGCGAGCTATACATGTTTGTTTGGATGATTTCCAAGATATTGCTCCTCCACCAATAGTGAAAACATATCCACTCGTGGATTTTGTTTCAGTTGACCCAGTAATCCAATTTGCATCACTATATCCTTCAAGAACTGCTGGATATTTGTTGTAATGCAAAGCATAGTTTTGAGTGTCTTCTAAGTACCCCAAAACTCTCTTCATTGCCAACCAATGATTTTGATTGGGATTACTTGTGTATCGACTTAGTTTACTTATAGCGCAAGCTATGTCTGGTCGTGTACAATTCATGACATACATCAAACTTCCCAATACTCTGGCATAATCCAATTGAGACTGACTTTCACCTTTATTCTTTGCAAGATTAAGGTTCACATCAATTGGGGTCTTTGCCTTTTTGAAATTCAAATACTTGAACTTTTCAAGTACCTTTTGAATATAATGAGATTGAGACAATGCTAGACCGTTAGGAGTTTTGTGAATCTTAATTCCCAATATCAAATCGGCAACTCCTAGATCTTTCATATCAAACTTACTAGCTAGCATGCGCTTAGTAGCTTTTATATTGGCAATGTCCTTGCTCATTATCAACATGTCATCCATATATAGGCATACAATAACTTCCTGATTCGGAATGTCTTTAATGTAAACACATTTATCACACTCATTGATCTTAAATCCATTTGCCAACATGGTTTGATCAAACTTTGCATGCCATTGTTTTGGTGCTTGTTTTAGTCCATAAAGTGACTTAACAAGTTTGCATACTTTCTTTTCTTTACCGGGAACTATGAAGCCTTCAGGTTGTTCCACGTAGATCTCTTCCTCTAGCTCTCCATTTAAGAAAGCAGTTTTCACATCCATTTGATGGATTTCAAGACTGTATACTGCAGCTAGGGCAATTAACATCCGAATTGAAGTAATCCTAGTTACTGGCAAGTATGTGTCAAAATAATCAAGACCTTCTTTTTGTCTAAAGCCTTTGACAACAAGTTTTGCTTTATATTTGTCAATAGTTCCATCATCTTTCATCTTCTTTTTGAAGATCCATTTTGAACCCAAGGGTTTGTTCCCTAGAGGAAGATCAACCAACTCCCAGGTATGATTGCTTAAGATTGATTCAATCTCACTATTGACAGCCTCCTTCCAAGAGGTTGAGTCACTAGACAACATCGCTTCCTTGAATGTTTGAGGCTCACTTTCAAGTAGGAATGTTACAAAATCAAATCCAAATGACGTAGCTGTCCTTTGACGTTTACTGCGCCTTGGACTCTCTTCATTGGTTTCATTATTTTTTGGTTCTTCTCGAGGTTGTTTAGACCCCCCACTAGATGACTCAAGTCTAGTTTTATACGGATAGATATGTTCAAAAAATTCAGCATTATCTGATTCCATTACCGTATTGTCATGAATATCCAAATGTTTGGACTTATGAACCAAAAATCGACATGCCTTACTATTTGTGGCATATCCAATGAATACACAATCCACAGTCTTAGGCCCTATTTCCACTCTCTTAGGTATAGGAACCTGAACTTTGGCTAGACACCCCCACACTTTGAAATATTTCAAGTTGGGTTTTCTACCTTTCCATTTCTCATATGGAATAACATGTGTCTTTGTGTGAGGCACTCTATTGAGTATTCGATTTGCTGTAAGGATAGCTTCCCCCCACAAGTTTTGTGGTAAACCTGAACTTATAAGTAAGGCATTCATCATTTCCTTTAAAGTTTGGTTTTTCCGTTCCGCAATTCCATTAGATTAGGGAGAGTGAGGAGCAGTAGTTTGATGGATTATTCCATTTTCCAAACATATTTCTGCAAATGGAGATTCATATTCTCCACCTCTATCACTTCTGATCATTTTGATCTTTCTATCCAACTGATTTTCAAATTCAGTTTTATATTTCCTAAATACGTCTATTGCTTCATCCTTACCATTTAGCAAATAGACATAACAATATCTAGTGCAATCGTCAATAAAAGTTATGAAATACTTTTTTCCACCACGTGTTGGTGTTGCCTTCATGTCACTAATATCAGTGTGAATCAGTTCTAAGGGATATGAATTCCTTTCAACAGATTTATAAGGATGCTTAGCATACTTAGATTCAACGCAAACTTGACATTTTGATTTATTGCACTCAAATTTAGGCAAAACATTTAAGTTAATCAATTTTCGCAAGGTTTTGTTATTAACGTGTCCCAAACGTTCATGCCATAAACATTTAGACTCAAGCAAGTAAGAAGAAGCAGAATTTTTATTCATATCAACTGCAATTACATTGAGTTTAAAGAGGCCCTCAGTGAGGTAACCTTTTCCTACATACATTTCATTCTTACTGACTACAACTTTATCAGAAACAAATACACATTTGAATCCGTTCTTAGTCAGAACTGGTATAGAAACTAAGTTCTTTCGCAATTCCGAAACATACGAGACCCTGTTCAAAGTCACCACCTTGCCCGATGTCATCTTTAAAAGGATTTTGCCAGTTCCTTCCACCTTTGCAACAGTGGAGTTTGCCATAAACAACTTCTCGTCTGTAGGTGCTGGAGTATATGATGAAAATAATTCTTTGTTGGTATACACATGGCATGAGGCACCAGAATCTATCCACCACTCTCTTGGATTTTCAACCAAATTGCATTCTGAAAGCATTGCACAAAGATCGTCCATCTCTCCTTTGGATTCAGCCAAATTTGCTTGATCCTTCTTTTTGTCCTTCTTGGGACCCCGACATTCAGTAGCCTTATGACCACGTTTGCCACAATTGAAGCAACTTCCATTGAACTTCTTCTTAGGAGGATTGTTCTTTGGACCAGATGCTTTCTTTCTTTTCTTTGATTTTGTGGGATCTTCTTCAACAATATTTACTCCAAATGTTGCTGAATTACCACGTGACCTCTTTTCTGCGGCCTTGTTATCCTCTTCAATTCCTAGCCTTACCATGAGATCTTCAACAGTCATCTCCTTGCGTTTATGTTTCAAGTAGTTTTTGAAGTCCTTCCACAATGGCGGTAACTTCTCAATAATGGCAGCTACTTGGAAAACATCATTCACAACTAATCCTACATTAAAAATTATGTGAGTATTAAGAATAAACTTAATATTTCCAACATAGGTATTAAATAAATTTATACCTTCAGCAAGGAGATCATGAATTATGACCTGCAGTTCTTGAACTTGGGTGACGACGGTCTTACTGTCTATCATCTTATAGTCCAGAAACTTTGCCACAATGAACTTTTTCATTCCGGCATCCTCTGTTTTATACTTCTTTTCTAAAGCATCTCAGAGTTCTTTTGAGGTTTTGACATTACTGTACACATTGTACAGATCATCCTGCAGGCCACTCAAAATATAATTTTTACACAAAAAATCAGAATGTGTCCATGCTTCTGTTACCAAGAATTGTTCTTCAGACGGAGTTTCATCCGACATAACAGGAACGTTCTCATTAATGAACCTCTGCAGACTCAATGTAGTCAGATAGAAGAACATTTTTTGTTGCCATCTCTTGAAGTCGACTCCAGAAAACTTTGCAGGTTTCTCAGCCGGTGCTATGGCAGCAGTTGAACGATTGGGTGCAACCGATGTTGTTGTAGCACTTACTGTTCCAACATTTGCTTGACTTGAATTAGTCATTTTTTTTTTATTTTTTTTTTCTGTCACAAATGGCAGACAATTTTAGTATGTAAAATACTAACAGTAAAGAATAAATCCTTACACAGACTATTTCTGATGTAACGATAAAGTTTTTATGTTATTTTAATCGTTAATCGAATGAATTTTAGAAATTCAAACAGAGTAGAAAACCACAAAGATTTTAATCTCCAGAAACCTCAAATACAGAAACTTTTTAAATTTCTTAAGATTGTTATCTCCTGTATTTAAATTAGCAAACCAGAAATAATAAAAGATGAAAAGAAAATCACAAAGAACCATTCGAGTCCACAGAACCCACTGTGTGTCCTTAAGAAATTTAATCCCCTCAAGTACCCGAGGTTGCAGATTAATTCCTCCCAAGATAAAACGGATTAACCATTAAAGAAGTAACGGTACCTCAAACTTTGATAATTTCAATGAACTCAAAATGACAGCAACGAATCACACACACAGACACTATCGATAGATTTTGTTTTGTAAGAAATGTATGCAAAAGAAGGGAAGAATTCGATAATAAAAAAATGAGAGAAAACCTCTCTATTTATAGCCAACAAAGGGTAAAGGTCACAACCTTTTAGAAAGAAGACAACCTTTCAGAAAGAAAACAACCTTTCAGAAAGGTCATAACACTTTGGAAAATGCATAACATTTCAAACGGTCACAACTCTTCGGGAGAGTTCACAACCCTTCATTTCCTGTTCACACCTTTAAAACCCAACACTTTTAATATTAGTAGTAGGTGTATATGTGGTAGTCCTCTCTTCTGGAATTCAACCACAAAAACATGTGCTGCCGTAGGTCCAAAAAGTTCCTTTTTAAATATTTGGTCTTTTAGGTCATGTAATTTTGCTCTAAACACTTTGGTCACCAAATCTAGCAGATCTTGAGCGACTTGCCCCACACATAGTTGTTCTTGAATCTCTGTCCATTCAGGGTTACATATCATGGTGATAAATAGATTTGGTCTTCCAAACTCTTGAAACAGAGCCATAGCATCCATATAGTGTCGTCTTATATCCCTTGGGCCTCCGATGAATGATCCTGACAGTAAGACCCTTTGCCCAACCTTCTCTCCTCTACATTCGCCTGCCGTAACACTATCAACGATACCTTGTAATATCTCTCTTTTGTAATTTGATTGTTCGAATCTGTAATATTCAAGTCGTGTGGTTTCCAATTTGATGTACATGTCCACTACAAATTGTTGTAACAATCTACCACATAGTAACAAAAATTGTTTTCTTATTCGTTTGTACTTGTAGTTTATAGCAGTAGTACTCTCTGCAGGAAACACAACCTCTTGTTTTGCGTTGATCACCTACAAATAATTAAAATAAGTTTAGCTTGGAGTGCAGTTTATCAGAAAGTATGTGTGGCCTTCTATGAATATTACATTATTACCATATCACGTTCACAAACATATTCTAATAGAATTTATTTCTTTGCACGTAGGTGTGTTAATTTTCCTCCTTCAGTGAATTTAATGACAGACCCTTTTGAATATGATATTTCAAGGCATTACATATCTTGATGTTGTTTCATATTTGTTGCCATATATTTGCTCTCCATATGAAGTTGTTAGTTGGCATATTAATTGAGTTTGTTATTATACTATGTGTGGTGTGTGAATTACTTGATTGACGGCAGAATGTAAATGTGCTAACCTTGTTCTTCATTGTTCAAAACCTCTGTTGCACTGGCATATGATCGAGGGCATATGTTGGCACTTGTTGTTGCATCTGTAGGAATGCCGATATTTGGATTGCGTGATTTCACTATTCCTTGATGCCAACCTACTTCACCATTTGGTAGAATCAATGGATATTGTAGAGGATCATAACAACCATTATAATGTTTTACTCGGTGTTTGTTTCCGGAATGTTCGTGTACTACAATATCTCTTTCAAACGGGATATTTGGATTGTTTCCATCAACCCAAATCGCTGCAACTTGATCCACCGAAGGTTTGTTATACATCCATTGATCTAAAGAAGCATTTGCAGCTATGCATATTTCTATGTTATGAAAACTTGAATGGTGTTTTAGTTGTGTAAAAAATTCAGCATACGGATTTTGCTCCACTATTTTCCTGATTTTTTCCATGACTTCCTTTGATAAATTTGCATCTTATAGTATTGACATTCTGTTGGCCACTTCATGATCTGTATCATCGAAGTATAGCTGGAAGAAACGTGGCATGTCGTCCTTTGGGATTAATGAGGGTAGATCGTGATAGATTTGTCCTTGGCCTTAAAGCTGTAAATGCCTTTCCTTGAAGACGCCAGTTCTTTGTTGAGTTGTACTCCAAATGATGTAAAAGCAAAGATGCTATTATACACTCAAATGTGTTTCCGAAATAACTTGGCTTCTTTGGAATCATCTGTAAATAATTTGTATAAGTCCTCCCCAACTTCGTTGGGTGCCAACTTAATATATCCACTTGCGCAAAAAAATGTTGGTGGCTCATATTCAAGCCTTCTGGCATGACAGTAGATGCAATCCAATTGTTTTTGGATCTTATGAGTAGATGTTCTTGATAAGTTAACATTTGTTTCCCCTGCATTCACAATTCGAAATCGACCTTTTAAGCATAGAATATTTCTTTTCTGACTCCACTTAAAGGTCTGTATGTCTTAGGGTACTATATTTTAGTCAATTTACCTTCATTATAGTTCTCCTCTGATAAATCTTCAAGTAGCCAACTTTTTTTCCGCTTCTTCAACTTTGGTTCTATATATCCAACTTCCGATGGCTTTGTTGAGGCATCATATTTTTGCACTTCGCAATGCCCTTTCTACATCTGTCGGTATTTTTCGTTTGTGTCCTATTGAATTTGTGATGTGAGCATGCTAATATTTTCTCATTTCGAATTGGTCTTGCTTTCAAAAGTAACAGTTAAATTGAGGGCATGTATATCTAACCTGTTGTTTTGATCCCCTGATTAGATTGGCATTCCATGTTTGATTATCCTCCCTTTGAGTAATGCCTGACCTGTTTGAATATTGTGACTATGTAAATGCATCAGATGTTTCTAGTATTTTCTTAAATAGTCAATCAAGTAGAAAATAATGAAAGGCATACATTCAATGTAAACACGGTACCACGTATTGAAGTTATTGTACACCGTATGAAATAATTTAAAGGACATCATCTTCATCATGATCTGCCATCACAAGCTTTTTACTAAATATTGATTTATGTGTATGTGTAACTGGGACGGGGTAATTATATTTTGTAGGAGTATAGATGTACATATTTAGTTAAGGACAAGTCCATACATACGTCAGCATCTATGCATTTATTTATTTATTTATTCAAGTTTGCCCTGATCAACCGACAATCAGAGCATTGTTGGTTTAGTTAGTTGACATCTTCAACTGACTTCTTCTTTGTAGCATTTACTTATTGTATTTTCATCTTCTTCTTATTTTATGGGTGTACATCCCTTAAGCATGTGTGTAGGTTCCTTTGTAACCCTTGTCTTAGTTTACCAGTAGTAATGTTGAACAAATTTCTCGCAAACATAACGATTATTATTCAAGTACGATTTTACTATGCCATGTGGGTTAGGACAATAGATTGTCGGTTGTTCTAGTTTTGATTCCACAAATCTATGACTGTCATATACTTCATTTTGATAACTCGGTCATATTTCTTTCAAAGTAGTGGACTTTGGGAGGCAATTCTAAATAATACACTGCCCGCAGGTTACCCGAGCAAATCTCAGCAGGAGTGTTTGTTTTCCATCCATGGTGCACACCAGTATTTTGTTTTTTGTTATTTTAGTGTCCCAACACGCGAATAAAGAATCAGAGATTATTGAGAGATGTTCACAAAGGCGGAGTTGTAAGAAGATTCAGAAATGGTAAAAAGGAATGATTTGTTACTTACAATTTACAGTTTGGATTGGCAATTCTCCCCAACAATTCAGAAAAACGTGCAGATGTCCCAGTTAAGTAAAGTTGACCAGATAGTTATGCAATGTGTAACGGCAATAGTCTTTTATGAAATGAATGGTGTGATACTCACAGTCTGTAGTGGGTGAAACTATGTATGTATGTAGTCGATAGTATTGTAATGGTGTGGCAATATCTTACCAATTATTCAAAAATTTTATTGTTTTTTTAGTTTGATGTGCATTGGCATTTGTTTAAGGGTATCCTCGGCGAACTGGTGGCATTTCTTGAACTGGCCTCTTTTGGGTTTGGTTGTAACTTTTCAGGAGAGGCGCGACGCTCTAGAGGTGGCATTCATGTCGGCGTTGAATATCTTTCAATTGTAGCGTCGTATTAGTGGAATACATTTAAATTCTTATTTTATAGGGTACTTTGTATATACCGTATTATAGTTTCTTTGAAGTGTAGTGAGTTTATTTTTTGTTTTTACAATCTTGCTTATTGTTTTTGAATTTGAATGTGTAGTAAGGATGTTACTATTTAAAATATTCTTTCGGTGATAAGTGTTCCCAGGGGTTAGTGTCTTTTCATGTTTAATTTTTAAAATTGTAAATTTGAATTTTGTTAGTATTTTTCTTGTTGAGTTAGTCCGTAAAGTCGTAAGACCAAACATCACTCGCGTAAGAGTTAACCGGGCTTGTATAAATATTTCTCTGTATAAGACAGTGTTCTCGATGATGAAATACGTGGTTTAGTAATTACTTATTTGGTGTGTACAGGAGAGTGAATTTTGATAAGCATGCTCCCAAAATGCCTTTTAACTATTAATTTAGTTGATGTATGTTCAATGTTATACCATTTTACACAACTATATCAACTATTTATAATGTGATAGTTTCTTGATTTAGTCAATGGCATAATCCTTTCAATGTTGAGGAACATAAGCTATTTTATTGGAGGGGTAGATAGGACAATATAAAAAACACTCTAAGTGATTCAGACATCAATTATTAAGGTGCTATTATTTGCATAATTCACATATAATTAGGTAAGAATAAGCATACATACATTAGCTAAGAAGCCGATGAAGCCAATAAAATACAGACATTTCTAACATACAAACATTATGTTGTAGACGTTTCATTAGTTGGAGACGGAACACAATGCTCGTAACACTATCAAGGAACTCATCCATTATGACGCGACTTCTGTGATCTGATCTTAGTTTTAATTTGGAGATGTTCATCGTTGATTTTATTTTTCCGGCTAGTTGGTGGCATAACGGATTGTACTTCTTCCACTATATTTGTTGCTTTTTCTCCAACATCATGCATTTCTAGCGCATTGGATTTCTTTCCCCTCTTCGTTCGGAGCCTCACGGTTTGTACCTCCACCACTATGTGTGGGGCTTCATCTTGAAGGACATGTAGCACATTGGATTTGTTTCACCTCTTCCTTTGCGGCCTCACAAATTGTGCTTCTTCCACTATGTCTGGCGCTTCTTTTCCAACATCATGTATTTCTAGCGCATTGGATTTTTTGCCCCTCCTCGTTCGCAGTCTCACGGATTGTAATTGCGCCACTATGTGTGGTGCTTCAGCTTCAAGGACATGTAGTGCATTGGATTTCTTACACCTCTCCCTTCGCAGCCTCACAGGTTGTGCTTCTTCCACTATGATTGGTGCTTCATCTTTAAGAATGTCTTTCTAGCGCATTGGATTTGTTGGCCCTGATTGTGGGTGGTGTCTGTGATTTTGATTCATCTGCCATTATAATTACTGCTTCATCTTCAATGGCATGTATTTCCTGAGCAATTAGACTCCTGTGCGGGTTTGAATTATTCATATCGATGCGGACAAGGAACTTGAATTCCTTGTCTTTACTCAACACCAATCTGCGGTAGTACATACTTTCTTCCTTCTATAAGAAATGCCAACAATAGGCTATATTAGGTTAATAATTGTTCTGAAAGTTAGTCATACACTTTTTTATTGTTGGGATTAAAGTAGGTTTAACTATAATGTAAGATGGTATTAGTACAGGGCATACCTTTTCTGAGGTTGTTTTGATGTAGTCTTCGACATTGCAACCTACTAACATTTGTACCGCATCAAATAGTATAACCCTGGCATGTTGTTCTCCAGCACAAACTTCAAGCCCTAAGGAGTATCTTTAAAATTGGGTGAATAAGTTAGAGTTCATAGCTAAACTGGGTGTATATTATCAGAAAATATTGATTACTCATTTTAGGCAAGTCTAACCTCATTTCATACTCCCCCATTTTGGATGTTGCAATTGGGACACATCACTGTATCTTGTTTAACTTGCACTTTCTTGTGGCACTTTTTGCAGGACGAGTACCATGGCTCTTCTGTATTGAGTATGTCTACAATTTTGGCTTTGAACTTGTATAAAGCTTCCTGGACATTGTTAATAACCAATATTCAACATTATTTTTGGTAATCAATGGTCCTATTTGGATAGGGAAAGTGTCGATTTGTAGGTACCTGTGTATCAACAAGTGTGCCATCCATCATCTTGGGTAACGTCACTTCTGTGGCTTTTCTCATTACCTTACTTGGTGTGGTTGTGATAGCTTTCTTTTCTGCCTTTATGACTTCACGCGTGTATATTGAAAGAGGTGAGTTAACTACTGCACATATTTGAGGAAAAGTTTGTGCGTTTAAAATTTGTTAGATTAAATGTAAACTTGTTAGGACTGGTTATATATAGTTCTCCCTAAAAACAAATTGTGGCTATGTTGTTATATTTTTGCTTGAACACAAGTTTTGGCAGTAAGGTTAAATAAATACTGCCGAGCATATTAGTAAATGAGGTTCTGTACCAGGCTCGAAGATCTAGTGCTTTTTCAAATATTGGATTGATCAACACACTGCTCACAGGTATATTTGATATCCCAAAAGTCCCTACATTGGAAACAATATATTTAATCGAGGAATAAACAAATACACTTGAAATTTGTACAATCAGCAAATAGGAGAGGTTGTCTATACCTTTATAGATTGAGACTCGCACATCGCATACGCCTAGAATATGTTGGTCCTCTTTCAGCTTTTCGAGAAGGCGCCATCGTTTACTGCAAAATCTCCCCATAGAGTAACAGTTGTACACTCTGTTCTGGATTATGAAATAGACAAGTATTGTGAATGCACTGGCAGATTATTATGGACGGTGGAGAACAAAGAATGGTAACTTACAGTTCATTGGTAACAACAATTTCGCATCTTTTGCTATCGCAATGATGGGATTCGCCGTAACTAACACACAAAGCAAGTCTGAATAGTGGACATGTAAATTAGTGATATGTATGATGTACTTGGCGGGAATTATTAATAAGTCGTGTGAAGAGTTACCAAATATGGCACTACTAGGCAATTTCTCTGCATGTTCTAAAATTACAAAACCATTAGAGAAGTTGTGTGTTGAAACAACATGGTCACTCTCCTTTATGATTGTATTGTCTATAATGGTCAGTTCAATCTCTTTGTGCACGGAAGTGTTGTGTGGGTTGACCCGATCCAACAATCCTTTAGCAATGTAGTATGTCTTATTTGTCTTCAAGAAGTCCTTCCATGTGTCGATATGCTTGTTAAATAGTGTCGCTTGCAACTTTGTCCCCTAGTATTGATGTAAGCGACATGTGATGTCATTAGATAAGTAAAAGGGAATAAATAGGAACGATAACATATAAGCTGAGCAAAAGTGTTACCTCGTCGTCCACTAATATTACAATTTGGAAAGTCCCATCATGGCGAGAATTGTTGTATGAAATTACAGAACCGTTGTGAACAACCAATAGTCTCATCACCCAATCAACAGAGTGCTTTGGTGTCTTGTTAATGGGGACACTCTGCTTTGATAGCTCGGCTTTGGTCGCCATTTGGGATGAATCTGGATGGTTAGAGGTGCATAGCGGAAAGTGAATATTAATGTTAATTCTGGGCAGCAGTGTGTTGTAGTTAAAGCAAAGGAATTATTAAGTAGGCTGTAACATTGTTATGTGCTACAAGTAGTCCAACAAAAAGCATAAAATGAAACGTAAAGAGAGTGAAAACTTACAACCTTTGATACGGAGTGAAATATTTTAAACACAAGTCCAATACTGTAATGTGGTTGCAGATGGATGATCAATATTGACCTAATTTAATTACAAATTGCAGAGGTAAGGATTTTGTTTTTACAATGTGGCAAACAAACACGTCAATGTAATTACTTGGCTGATAATTACTACCTTAGTAATTACACCAATTCCAATTATCAAGTGACTTTCAAAACATGCCCTTAAAAGACTTTTGATATTGGGCGTATTTATATGCTTAATTACTACAAAGTGCCCACCTTTACCTTTAAGTTTGAGGGCATTTTTTGTTCTAATTGTTATGGTTTGATTGATTATTGTGATGATTGCACACTAATATACTTGATTAGCCATTTGCAGGGTCTCTAAGAGATGTGTGCGCAAAATGAGAGCAAAAGAAACAAGGACGACAAAGTTGCACCAAAGGAAAGCCGGGCACATTACCCTAGCCAACTTGACGCAAGCCAGGTGCAGGGCACCAAGATCAAAAGTTGAGAGAACTAGTCGGGTCACACTATTGGTGCATTGCGCCAGCCCCAAAAGTTCAGAGGCACATTTCTGGTGCACTGTTGGCGCATTGCCCTAGCCCAGGGACAACTTTTCCTGGAAAATTGAGTTGAATTAAGATTCCAAATAGGGTTAGAATTGGGAACTTATTTCTTAAACTCTATAAATAGGACCCTACGTTATTTTGTAAAGGTTCGACTTCTTTTTGGCATGCACGATCAAGGATTAACATTTTGTCATAGGTTTCTATCCTTTACTCTTTCTTTAATTTATAATTGGATGAACAAAATTGTTTTTTGAGTTTATGGGAATTATGAGTGGCTAAAAGCCCTTGTTCATTGGCTATAGCTACAAGTAATTATTGAGCATCAGTAGTTTTGAGTTAATTCTTGGTTATCGCTTAAATATTTTTTTTTCTTATTTTAGTATTTCATGATTGGTCATCAAAGAAAAAAAACCTCTATTCTTGGATTAGGGAGACAATAAGGTAGATAGACCAAAGAATACAAAAAAACTTGATCTTTCTTTCATATCACTTGATTAGATCTGTGTTTAAGATTAACACCCAGACAAACACTAATATTGGTCATGAAACAGGATGAAATTTAAATGCTTGCAAATTGGGCGTGTCTGTCCCTGCTCAACGACATAGTTAGACATTCAATTGGAGTAGGTGATTAGAGTTTGGAGACCATGATCATAAGATCAACTTTGTAAATCAATAATTTGATAACCTTAGTTAATTCATTACTTGAAATGTGATACATGAAGCCCTATGCATGCTGCAACCCAGGAATTGTCTTTTACTTGTTTAAATTATCAAAGTGAAGTAGTTCTTGTTAGTTACTTAAATAATTAAACTGTTCATAGTAGTCGTAAACAAAAATCACACTCTTGAAAATACTTCTTTTAAATTGTGGAAATAATTGAGTTAATATAAATTGATTATAAGTCCCTTGGGTTCGAAATCTCAGTTCTAAGAGGAACTATATTACTTGCCCGACCACGTACACTTGCATGCGCATTTGAGAGCACCGACTTCTAAAATAGAAGTCTTGTTATTTAGCTATAAATAAATAAGATTATATTGAAAACAATAAGATAGTGAATTATACTCATCAAATCAAGTTATTAAATCTAGAAAAAATGGTCAATAATACCGTGAATTAGATGACATATTTTCAGATGAATATGAACATTTTTTTATTCAATTTAAAAGAATAGCCACTCAAAAATTACAAATCGGGTACAATCTATAACTTTTGAAGGTTGTTTTTTCATGCATTTGTTCATGTGTTATGTCATGACATGAAATCAGATCATGATGGTGCCTACTATAAACCCCTAGTAGGATAGCAAAAACCAACGATCACTACCGAAAATAAAATTATAACTAACTAACATAGAAGAGATAGCAACATAGGAATGGGAACTCCAAGCATAGATACATAACAAATGGTATAAAATATGCAAGGTACCAAATGAATTAAAGAAAGACAAATATATACAGAAGATAAACATTGGACCTGGTGCACTGTTACAAAAGCGTCTAAAATACGGAAAGAGAACTACATAACACATGCCTTTGTAACAAAATACAAAATATATAGACAGGACAAAAAGAAGAAAACTAGAAAGTCGTCGGATGCAAAGAGCTCACCACGATCCAAACAAAAAGGGCCTTCAATGATCAAATATCAATGAGGATGGCTCTTACTAGGCACAATATTAGAAAATATGCAAAAACCAAGTGTGAGTATCAAAATATTGGTACTCAGTAGGCATCTAGTATAAGAAGCATGTAGTGCTAACACTATGGGTTAAAAGTTACCCTAGAAATTCATTCTAACAAGAGAAGAGGATGAAGATAATAATAATATCGAAAAACACACTACACACAAGTTTATTAAAATTGCCATAAAATATGGTATGAGGTAATGCATATGTGGCCAATGCATAAAGTAAAAAGGCCCGATTTGCCTTGTTGGCCACCTTGTAGCTCCGAGAGACATTTCGCAGATCCGCCTCAACTAAACTACAAATGATATAATACTAAAACAAAAAATTCAATATGTGGGCTACTGTAGCTTATCAACGTATACAATATTAGTAAATATATCTTCCAAAATAAGAAAACCAACATCTTTACGATACAATCTCTCTTAACGTTGATGTCCAACGAAAATGTTACAAGATTTCAAAAAGACCCATGTTTTCCATCAATAAATTAGTAATACATTCCTACAGAGCTAAAATCCAATAAAAATCAAAATTTTTTTGCCTCCAACTCATGCTATTATCAAACATGAATGCATACTAATCAGAAATACATAAGCTTGAACACATTTATATGGCACACAAACATGGTAAAGCTCCTTCCACAGTACATATGTACTCACCTGGAAATCCTGCCAGTGCAAGTTCATTATCCCAGGACCACAATCCCAATAAAAGAGATAAAGATACAACCATCAAAAGTAAATCATAAGGATACACTAAATAAGAAAAAAAACAATGTTTATAATTAAATTTAAACCCCCTAAAGTATTCTAAAGGCTCTATTTTAATAAGGTCAAGGTTAAGATCAACCTACACTAAGGGTTAAGCCACCAAACCAACTCTAAATTTGTAAAAATAACCAATTCATACATAAGGATCATTTTATGCATAATTCTACTCGACAGTTTTTCCTAACGATCACGAAACCTATAAAATATAGAAAATAACAGAGCTAAGTCTAAGAAAGGTTAATAGCTACCTGAAAATTTCATCGCAACAAAAAATATAACTCGAAAATTTCCGCTGACATGCTATCAAAAATAGAAACTATGCATCAAAATGAAAAAAAGATACCCTATATGATGTCACAAAATCCAAATAGGAAAATGGGTAAAAAATCAACCCTTAGATCTCAACAATGAAACCAAAAACTAACTCCAACATTATGTTCTCCTTGAGGTAAGGATGTCATGATCCTGACCAACAGTGATTGGCATCCACAATAACCCTCCCCCCTCCCCCCCAAGTGGGAGAACCAACTACCAACCCAAACATAATGCATCAAACAAATTTAAGAAACAAGTCATGATAAAAAATGCTATGAAAATGGTTTAAAATAATTAAAGGATCAAATTTCCATAAACTCAATCATTTAATAAAATCTTTTGCGGAACTTAACTCCCAAGAAATTGAAATTCCTAGTAAAAAAACTCTAAAGTATCTGAAATAAAGGGGATGCAACCCCAGATAAGAAAACTATAAACTAAGTCTAAAAAATGTCCAAGTCCGAATAGTTTGACAAATAAATAGAGAAGAACCCATGGCTTCTTGGGAGAGTAGCTCACCCTTGAATTCAAAGTCACGTGTTTCTCAATTGAGGTCTCGAAGAAGTTGCCTAAATATGCCTTATACTTTATAGTGAAGGAGCAAGTGCAATATCAGTACACAAACACCGTGTACTGGTAAGATTATACGACGAGTTCCAAAATATGAATGTAAACAAGTAGCTATAGTACATTATTACAAGTCAACACATATATCAATGGTCACAACAAGATACAGATTCCCAATCAGAAACCTTGAATTAACCAATCAATTAAAGATGTCTCACATGATCGAAAAATGCACACACTTGGTCCTCTCGTGGAGCACCAAAATACAAACTGTTAGTGTACTAGTGCAGTACCTTGACCAACTAGTGTTATGATTCATACCATAAGTGGTATATAATCGAGCCAACCGTTAGTATCATCTACCAGCGTAGTACTCAAGCCAACTATCAATCACAAACAACAATCACAATCACAATGAACAACCAACTTCAAATCGTAAGTAGATAAACAAGTTCATTGCATGAGATCACTACAAAATATCATTACACATTAACCTTCCAGTTTCCCCCACATGCATTGAACATAATACTACACAACAGTTAACATGCTCACATTACATACTTTGGAAAATTGCCTTGTCTTGTTCTTGGTCTAAATAATAATGAAAATAAAATAATCTATCAATAGTGGCCCAACAATACCCAAATTATAACCAAGTCCTAACCCCAAGAAAATGCATGATCATTCTACCCCACATTGGTTCTTTCCATCATTAATGAAAGTTTAAAACCCTCCCCCAAGAGTAACCCTCTAAATTCTAAGACGAAGAATCAATTTACAAGTTAAGGGAGTAATTCAGATAGCTTTGCCGAAGAAATTGGTGAAAAATCTATAAAAATATTCCCTAAATTATCTTCCCTTTCTCCACGAACAGAGAGCAGAAAATAAGAGGGTTTTGGGAACTTTTCTACATCAAATCTTGACTTAACGTGCTATAGTGTCCCGACCCACTCTAGCAACGTCACCATAGAGGTCCAACCCACAATAGCACCTGAAAATTCATCCCTCTATAGAAGCGTGATGTTCGTTATAGCGGCTTGCATAGAATAAGAGACATAGAAACCTCCCCAAAAGCCCTTATTTCACAACATACCTTTGACCCTTGATGTTCTTTACTAACCCTTCATGCTAAGTTTGATACCAGGAGTTTTACTCACTTGAATTCCATTATGATCTATGGATTCCTTAATGTATTAGATACTATAAAACACAAATCAATCTTAGACATATCACACAACCTATTCTCGAATTTCTCTAGACCTCACTTCACTTAGTTTTCGTTTGAGACTGGCCTAGCCTAGAATTTATAAGTTTATACCCAAAAAGCATTTGAACCTTATTTTTTCACAATTGATCTACCTATAACAATGAAAATGGGTCATTACAACGAATCTCATGCCCCAAAATAGGGGGAAAAACTACGTAAATTCTTGACCTCAAATGGTCATAAAAGCTAACTTTCAAGAACATAGAATCTAAGGATTTTGAAACCAAAAATGAGAATAAATTACAAAGTTAAAGCACAAATACGATTTAGAAAACAAATGGGGAAGAAACTTACCTATGAATTAAGGGAAGTGATCAATATAATTGAGTAAAACTTCCTCTATCCGGGGCTCAAAAATGGAGGACAATCCTTCACTAATTTGGAAACAAAGAGAAGTAACTTGAAACACCCACCAATTGCAAATCCTATGGACTTTTTGTTGCTAGTGTGGAAGAGATGATGCTAGAGCGAGAAACTCTATAGCTATGGCTTCCTACTAACATCACTTACTTTTTCTGGTGCAACAAGCATACGGAAGGAATGAGTGCATCAACAACTTGGAACAAACATCCAAATTTCTGAACAATCCTTCGGGTTCATTTGGAGCCCTGCAAAGCAAAGTGAAAATACTATCCCACCAAAAATGGTATTTCTAGACTCAATGAAACAACCAACGGATGTCGTCTCAATGAAATAATGACCGAAGTCAACACTATAGTAAAAATAGTTTAAAACAGGCAACCCAAACTCTTATAAATATATTCATTGTTTATATTTTTATTTGAGTATCTGTCGTAATTAAAAACACACAAAAAAAATAGGTAAATTCTAATTATATCATTACATATAACTTGCTAAAATATGTGCTCATGTGAAAAACAATTATCACTTGTTGGTGGCTACTGGTTTCTCTTTTTTTTTTTTTTTTTTTTTTTTTTTTTTTTGTAAAGGATTTTTTTTTTTTTTGGAGAAGTGAGGAGTGAATTTGAGAAGAATTAAAGATTTTCCATCTTTGTTTCAATTTGGTTTTCTCTGTATTCTGTGAAAACTCTATGGTTCACGTTAATTACTGAAACTACTTCTATCATTATCACTATTTCTAGTTCCATCACAAAGAATTAACATATTTTTTTATGCTTCCATAGCAATGAATTAATTCTTTATTAGGTTGTAGTTAATATTTGTTGATTTTCTTTTAATCACCCGTTATTTCATTCAGGCAATCTCTCGGTCTTTTTTCTCTCATCTATTGTGCTCTTTCTTTTTTGCCTTATATTCTCTCTCACCACGACAAGATCCACCTATTGTCAGCACTGTTGTTTCTAAAAAAGTGTGGTCAGTACAGATTCGTTCCAGTAAAGACCGGATAGGGACACTTCCAGCTATTTCCAGCATCTTTCAGCCATATCTTGCCACCTCCAACCATATATGGACATTTGACAACATACAACAACTCCAATAAAGACCAGAGAGGGTTACATCAATCCATTTCCAGCGACTTCCAACCATTGTTTGCGACTTCCATGGACTTCTAGCGACATCGAGCTATTCAAGTAACAACCAAATTTAGGTTTCTTGCTATATTTAAACCTCGCAACACTACTAGGTCTATCTTGATCTTGCTCTTTGTAGAATATACTAGTGACTATATCTTAACCTAACTATATCTTATTCAAAACTTAGTTGCACTATCTGTTGTTTAAAGTCTGTGAATTTCATAATCTTCCCTTGATTTCTTTCAATAGTATTGTATAGGTAATGCTAGTGTTAGTATTATCATTTTGTATTAACTAATTTATTGTATTTTTTACTTTTCATATAACTTTCTAGAGTTAAAAGTTACCCTAGAAAGTTAAATGAAAAGAAAAAAATACAATGAATTAGTTAATACACAATGATAACTAACACTAGCAGTACCTATACAATAGTATGGAAAGAAATCAAGGGAAGATTATGAAATTCACAGACTTTAAACAACATATAGTGCAACTAAATTCTAAATAAGATATTTTTAGGATGAGATATAGAGTCACTAATATATTCTTAAAAGAACAAGATCAAGAGAAGATCGAGATAAACCTGGTAGTGCCGCTAGGTTTGAAGATAGCAAGAAATCAAAATTTGTGTGTCATCTAAATTTCAAGATGTCACCGAAAGTTCATGGAGGTTGCAGAAAATGGTTGGAAGTCACCGTAAATGGATGAATAGAGCCCTATCTGGTCTTTATTGGAGTCGTTGTATGTTGTCGGATCTCCCTAGGGGTCACCATAAATGGCTAGGTTGCTAGAAATGACTGAAAGCCGCCAAAAATGACTGGAAGTCGCCCTATCTGGTCCTTACTGGACAGATATGAAATGCATCTGTACTAACCATACTTTTTGGCAAAATTAGTGCCGACAATAGTTGGATCTTGTCGGCGGTGAGAGAGGAGAATGCGAAAAAAGGAAAAAGGCCAATACAGAAGAGAACTAGATCGAGAGATATCCTAAATGAAATAGCAGTTCGACAAATTTTAACCATAGACTGATAAATAATTAAATCATTTCTATGGAAGAATAGAAAGAAATATTAGTTCTTTGAGATAAAAGTAGAATTGTGATAATGATAGAAGTAGTTTCACTAACTAACGTGAACCGTAGAGTTTTCACTGAAAATAGAGAAACCAAATTGAAACAAGAATGAAAAATCTTTGATTCCTCACTCATTCACTTCTCACTTCTCCAAAAAATTCTTTACAGAAAAATAAAGAGAAACATGTAGGCACCAACAAGTGATAGTTTTTTTTTTTTGGATAAGTACATGTTTTAGCAAGTTATATATAAGGATATAATTAAAATATATCTACCATTTATTTTGTCTTTCATCGTGAAAGATACTCATACAAAAATTAAAACAATTAATATATATTTATAAGACTTATCTAACTCTATTACAGTTTGTTAAGAAAAAATTAAAAGACTTCTAAAATAAAAGTCTTGATATTTAACAATAATTAAATAAGATTATATTGAAAGCAATAATATATATATATATATATATATATATATATATATATATATATATTCTACTTATCAAGTTAGGTTATTAAATCTAGAAAAAATTGTCAATAATACACTAAGTTAGATGATATATTTTTACAAGAATAAGAACATTTTTTAATAACCACTCAAAAATCACAAATGGGGTACAAAATTTAATTTATAACTTTTAAATGTTTTTTTTTCATGCTTTTGTTCATGTGTTTATGTCACGACCCGAAATTAGATTATGATGGTGTCTACTATGAATCCCTAGTATCCAAGCAAAAACCCAAGATCACTAGCGATAAATAAAACTGAAAATAACTAACATGGAAGAATTAAAAACATATGGGAACTCCTAGCATAGACATATAAAAAATGGTATAAAATATACAACAAGGTACCAAAAGAATAAAATAAGGTATCACAATTACAAGAGTGTCTAAACAACAGAAAGGGAGCTACATACAACAAGTCTTTGTAACAAAATACAAAATAAATAGACACGACAAAAAAGAAGAAAAGTAGAAAGTCGTCGGACACAAAGAGCTCAGTAGGATCAAAACAAAAAAGGCCTTGAACGATAAGGTATCAACAAGGATGGCTCGTACTAGACGCAATATTAGAAAACAAATGCAAAAGTCAAGTATGAGTATCAAAATATTGGTACACAGTAGGCACCATAGGCCGACCGAGCTCAAAAAGATACTATATAGTATAAGAAGCATAATAGAGCTAACACTATGAGTTAAAAGTTACCCTAGAAAGTCATTCTAACAAGAAAAGAGGGTGAAGATAATAATAATAATGAAAAACACACTACCCACAAGTCTATTAGAAATTTCCATAAAATATGGGATGAGGTTATGCATATGTGGCCAATGCATAAAGATAAAATGCCCGAATTTGCCTTGTTGGCCACCTTGTAGGCTCCGATAGACATTTCACATACCCTCCTTAAATCAATTACAAATGAGATAATAATAAAACCAAAAATTCAATTTGTGGGCCACCGTAGCTTATCAACATATACAATATCAGTAAATATATCCTTCAAAATAAGAAAACCAACAACTTTACGATACAATCTCTCTAAAAGTTGATGTCCAACGAAAATGATACAAGATATCAAAAAGACCCAAGTTTTCCATCAATTAAATTGTAATAAACTCCTACAGAGTGATAAGTTCGAGATTTCGACTCATTTAGGGCTTTGTTTTGATAGTTTAAGTGTCCTCAAATGCCTATTTTATGCTCTAAATTGATGTCAAAGTGTTGATTTGCAGCTATGAAGGCTAAGGAGCAAGGCAAGGACATGACCGGGTAA
The DNA here is from genome assembly GCA_037074985.1 of Solanum bulbocastanum. Lineage (NCBI taxonomy): Eukaryota > Viridiplantae > Streptophyta > Magnoliopsida > Solanales > Solanaceae > Solanum > Solanum bulbocastanum. The sequence continues at coordinate 14,539,012 of CM073601.1, forward strand.
AAAGGAACTAGAAAGCTGAAGAAGTGAAGAAAAAGTAATCCTAGGGATCGCCAAGACCACTCGGCGCACTGTCGAGTGGCTCTTTAGCTCACCCAAAGTTCTAGCATGCCAGCCCCTGGGAAGAACCAAGTTGGCGACAGAAAAGGGTAGTCGGTGGATCGCCGATCGGTTCCGCGATAATAAATTGGATTGCCCAAAGTTACAGGACTTGAGATGCTGAAGGCCAATGCAAAATGACAGGACAATCCGCGGATCGTCGATCCACTCACTGAGGCGCGACTTAATCCATCGAGTGGACTTTCAAGCTAAATTTTGGGAAACTATAAATTGGATTTTAAATGTAATTTTGAGGAGTTCTCTCCCATATATTACAATACCCATTCTAAAATTAGAGTTTTCTCTCATTTTTTGAGTTCTAATTGTAGATTTTTGAGGATTTGAAAGTGGGTCTTTGAATTTAATCCTTGGAAAGCATTTTAAAGGCTTGGAGACTCTTACCCAGCTAATGACTAATTGATTTGGTAATTATTTTTATCTTTTTATGATGTTTAGCTAAAACCTCAATTCTTGTGGTGTCATCATGTGATATGGGTTGAATTAGTTTATGGGTATTGTTATTTACTGATTTTAATGATGAACTGAAGTAGGTTTAATTGATAGTTGTGTTTTAATATAATAATTAATAGAATCAAAACTTTCAATTGATGATCGTAGTTGTCGGGTCGATATGGGTTTAGCGCGAAAGAGTAAATCCTAATCTTGATTCTACCTATCTAGATCAAGAGAGTTGATGAATAAAGGTGTGGGCTATTCTTATTTGCTAAGCTTGTTGATGTTTGAAAGAAATCACTTGATTCGAAGTAGTTGTTTGAGAGAAAGCTATTTCACCCATAGCCTAGCCTACCCACTGATATTTAGTTGTTTATTAGTAATTTCAATTACCCATATAATTAAATTTTCCTATAATTAATCACATCTTGAGAGTTTATATCTCTATTGTTATTTCCCCTATTTTGCATGTGCTGTACCTAATAATTAACAATCTAAACCCCCCATCTGACATTTGTTGTCACCCCTTTAGATTTATTTGTATGTTTTCGATAATTTTTATTCATATAACTGATTAGACCACATTTGCACTTCATAACTGAATTTTAGAGACGTATCACTCCTTGTGGATTCAATCCCAACTCTTTGTTGAGTTTTATACTGACTAACGATCATTTACACCTAGAATTGGATGAGGCGTGCTTGAAATGTTAATCAAAATGGTGCCACTACCGGGGAGTGCTGTTGTTTGAAATACTATTATTGAAGTTGAATTGTGTTCTTTTTGTGTTATAGTTGAATCGACATACTTCGGTTTATGTTTGTTTTGTTTTTTTTGAGTAGAGGAAGAGATGAGTGTAAACGGGAGTAATGGTAGCCAAGTGGGCCACTAAGACAATATTGGAAATCTGAATGATGTACATGACCCAATTCAATTGGGTGGTGTTGGTGCAATGCGGCTGCTTTTGGCTGAAGGGAATGTTGTTTTCCACATAACTAGCACGATGCTTCAGCTCCTACAATTGAAAGGATTATACGGAGGGATGGCTCACAAAGACCCCCATAAGCATATTTGGAACTTTGTGGATGTTTGTGGTACATTCTCATTCAAGAACATATCACAAGAATATGTCCGTCTCAGGTTGTTTCCATTCTCTTCGATGGGTGAAGCAACCAAATGATTATTTGAGTTACCAAGGGACTCTATCACCTCTTGGGATAAGCTGACCACAACGTTCCAAGTGAGATTCTTTCCTCCATCGAAGATTATGACGCTCAAAGATAGCATCAAAGGTTTCAAACACTTGGAAGGTGAGCCAATCCACGAGACAAGGCTGAGATTTAAGAAGTCGGTGTTTCAATGCCAACTAATGGACTTCCAAATGACGTGCTGCTGCAATATTTCTATAGAAGTCTCAATTCGGTGATCAAAGGAGTTGCTGATGAACTTGTTCCCGGTGGTATAATCTAACACCCCTATGAAGTAGCGTCTCAACTCCTTGATTGCATGATCAAGATAAATAGAGCATAGTACACTCGTGAGGACTAAGTGTCTCCTCTCACGTTTAGAATGACAAAAGAGAAAATAAAAAAAAAATCAAGAGAGAGACTAAAACATAGCCAAAATGATGACACAGCTAGATATCTTGGCTAAAAATGTCATGGGTAGTGGTGCAAAGAGTGTCAATGTTGTGGGTGTCAGTGGAGTAAACCCCGATGAAGCACATTTTGAAGCGTTGTACAATGAGGTAATGAACTTTCTTGCAAATAAAAGAGGGGGATTTCTTCCAAACTACCCAAAGCCTGGTGGAAATCAAGGTTGGAACAGTGATGAGGGCTGGAGAGACCGTGACATAGATTGGGTGACCGTAACATCACTTAGAAGGACAAAGAGGGGGACAAGGATAGGTACGTCCTACCCAATGAGCGTCAAACGCCCAAGGAATCAAAAGGTGGCCATATAGAAGATATGATCACACATATTCTCAGTAAATTTAAAGTTCAGACAAAGTGCTAAAAGAGATGAAGAAGGACGTCTTAACTCTCAATCACACAGTAACTTCTCACTCAGTCTCTATGAAGCAGTTGGAAACACAAATGGGTCAAATCTCGACCCAATTGAATCTAAGACAAAAAGGGGGTTGCCTAGTGATACAACGGACAACCCACAAAATTAAGCTTGTATTGGTATTTCCATCATGCCACGACATTAACTAAGACGCTTCTTGGGAAGCAACCCAAGTATTTGAGGTTTCTAAAGTTTGTTTGTGAATAACGGGTGTTGATTTTGTAGGTTGAAAAGTGAAAAGTGTTGGAAGATAGGTAATTTGGTGAAAAAAAGTCCAGTTGGCGATTCACCGAAGAGGTCGGCGAGCCCTGACTTGGACAACCATTGGAACCACCTAGCTTGAAGTAGAACTCTATAAAACTTGGTGAGCTAAAAGCTCAGTTGGCGACTCGTCGAATAGGTTAGCAGGCCCGACTTTCTCCGCCATTTGAACCTCCAAATTGCTAGGATTCTTGTAAAACTTGGTGAGCCAAAATACCACTTGGCGGATCACCGAATGGTTCAACAGACACGATCTATACCGTTGAAGGGAGCGCGAACTGAAAGGTTTTAATGGCCAAACAATTTAAAATTTCAAAATCCTTCATCTTCTCCAATTTTTAACTCCCGTACTCTCGTGCCCTACATTAGATCTTTAGTATTTTTGTGTTTTTATTCTCTTATTATGTGAAATATTTTCTTGGGATTGTGAAACTTTTCTGCCTATCTTTACAAATTTTGTTTTCAGCATAAAATATTGGTTTTCCGAATCCCAAACTCCATTTGCAGTTGAAATCAAATGTATTCGATATTATGTTGATTGATTGTTGTTGGGTGGCATGATTTAATTTTTGATTAGTTGTTGGATTTCCCATAATGAGTTGAATAAGTGCCTAATTGTGTGTAATTGATTGATTCCCGTGTCCTTGCTTATTTAAATAGAGTCTAAATCATTGGGTTGTGATAAATATGTGTTGGGTCTAGCGGGGTGAAGTTTGAGTAACCCTGAATTGTGCTAAATGACCAATGATGGAGCGTTTGACATCATTCTTAAGGGCGAAAGGCATCAAAGGGCCAATTTTGGCCCAATTGAGGGAAGTCTGAGTACCTTGAGGGAATGGGTAGTATGGGTCTAACCTGAATTGTATAGTGTATGTGTTTAATTTTGTTTTCATAGGTTGCAGGTTGGATTTTGAAGTTAGGGGTTGAAAACTAGCATGTTGGATCGTTTGGCGAGTTGAGTTGAGCTCGCCGAACCATTCGGTGGTTCGCTAAAGCCCCTTTAGATCGCCTTTAATTTCTTCAACTGTTGAGTTTGTGGTTTGTAGCTTTTGGCGATATGCTTGAGCTCGCCTAGTTCACTCAGCGACTCACCGGAAGTCTTTGTTGATCGCCCTTCTGCGCCCCTAATCCCTAAAATACACTGTAACTTTTGGCGAGCTACTTCTAGTTCATCGATTGGTGTTGGTTCCACCGAATGGCCCTGGACATCGCCAACCAGCTTTGAGTTTTGAAAATTTTTGTGCTGAAACTTTTGGCGAGCTCGATCTGGCTTGCCAAAGTAACTCGATAATTCATCGAACGGTTCGGTGAGCCTTTCTGCAGAATATTTTATGTATTTTTCTAGCTTTTTTTGAAATGTTTTTCTATGTTGTTTGCATAAATGGCTAGAACCAACTTGAATGATAGTGGCATGCCACCCCGAAAGCAAGCACAAAGAGTTGTAATAAATTAGGAAGCAACTGCTTCCAATGCTAAGACCAAGAAGCTACCTCCAAAAGGAGGAAAGGGAAATGAAAAGGCACCCATAGCTGAGACATCGAAGTACAACTTCGACAGTGAGGGGGAATTCTATGATTCTCAGGCTTCCTTCTCTGAGCCTAAGGATGATCAATTACTACAGGCTCGGCAAGTGGAGCTATGCTCCAAATCTCGATATGATCCATCTAGGATCCCGGTGCCTCAGACTCCTTCTCTTCCATCTCCTGCATAGACTATGGTCCCAGCGCCACCAGTTCAGGGTCCTCCTCCCCGGTTACTTAACCTGTTAAAGGTCGAGGGATTGAGGACTATCTTAGAGAAGAAGAGATTGTCCATAGATGGTGTAGTGGACAGTCATCTAGTAGTATGGGAAACCTTCAGGTTCCACAGATTCGAGGTCTTCACAAAGCCCTGTGGCCCATACTTTCCTACATGGGTTCGGGAGTTCTATGCTACCTATAATGATTTGGTTCCTCATGGTAAGAAGAAGGCTAGTGACTTCAAGCCGATAGTCTTTGTGATGGAACGAGAGAAGAAAGTCAGATGCAGCAGTGATGATATAAATACTGTGTTTGATAGGGCTACAAACTTCATCCAAGAATACCAGAGTATGATCACAACAAAGACTCTGGTTGAACTCATGGGATGGCTCTCCTTTCTAACACCACTCTGAGATGGATTGAGGCTGGAATGCCTATAGAGAAGAAGGATATCAATGTGGCAGCTAGATATTGGTTTGGATTTATTAGCAAATTGATCATGTCGTCTCAGAACGAGTCTGTCCTCCACCACCCAAATGTGGCCTACCTTGGGAGTATCATTACTAGGAACAGGTTAGTTTGGGATTGATTATCAAATATGAGATGGCCGTGAGGGCCAAGCAGAGACACACATCGCTTCCCTTTCCGGTGTTGATCACCGAGTTATGTCGACGGGCAAGAGTTCCAAAGGATGAGAAAAAGGATGTCAAAGATCACACCCACCTCATCTACTAACATCCGACATATTGAGGCCGAGTACCAGAATGATGAGGTTGAAAGGAGGATAGCAGTTTCGGTAGACATAACCCCGGAGGTTAATGTTGCTATGATACATACAGAGGCAGTCATGTCTAGTCAGGCCAGTGGGCCCTCAGGTACATATGTAACTCCTTCTTCTAAGACTCCGGATACTTCTGCTGCTCCCCATTGTTGTTGAAGGCCAATATTATTGGGCTGAGAAAAGATGTGGACCAGTTGGAGTGCACATATTTTACCTCACTCTTTGGTACTGTGGAGATCCCAGATGACCCACGCATTGAGGTTCCAATATGTTCTGATATGCCTCTGGCTACCACTGGAGATGATGTTAGAGCTAATGAGGCCGCTGCAAAGTCCGAGGCTGAGACTGATGAGGAGTAGTTGGATGTTCATGAGGATATTGTCTTTGATGATTTGGCAGACCTTGAGGGTGCCATGGTATATTCAACTGTTCAGGCGTCTTTGAGGGATGCATCCATGGTGGGCTCCAGTGGAGCCAAGGTTGATGAGACACTGGGCACTGATGCCCAGATTGAGAGTGTGAAACCGAGCACTGATGCCCAAACATATGGAGTGGCGAACATGCAGACTTCACCCCAGGCTTAGCCTGGCAGGATGACTTTTCCCCTCTCTCTCTATTACTTTTGATACACTATTTTGTTTTAGTTGCATTTTTGGACAATTGCATATTTTTTTGGGTGGGGTGAGGTATTTCCATACCCATCTCTTGTGACTGTTTTGTTAAATATTGGTTTTACTTTGATGTTGTATTTTGTGAATATTAGGCCTATTTGGTTTATATTTATATATATATATCTTGGTTTTGGTATTTCGGATGTTTTAGCTTGTGGCCCATTGTTTTGATTAAAAATGGTTTTGAACCAAATTTTAAATTTTTTCCACCTCTTTTGTGTGTGATTGTGGTTGTTCTTGTGCAAATTTGAATGTCGGTTGTGGTCAATATCGATGGCTTGGATAGTGCTTCTAATTGAACAAAATGAATTTGCATCTACGATGAGGCAAACGAAGTTGCATAGGCAATATGTGAACTTCTAGCATCTCGTTGTGACTAGCCGGTTGTCGAATGAGTCTCTTGTGATGAACATTGCACGCTAGCTAGAAAGTGTGGAGTCTTGTTCTATAATTGTTTTAATGCCTTGTCTTGTGAGATTACCTTGAACATTGTGCATGATGACACCTAGAATTTGCCCTGTTGGTTCGGTTGACTGAGTCATGCAAGCAACAGAGATGATCTTAGGCAAAAGTTTGAAGAGTGAGCCTATTTGACTACATTCCTCTTTGTGGCCAATCTTGTGAGAAGTGTGAACCTTGCTTGGTCCCTTTTGAGCCTTACCCCTTTTCTAGGAAGAAACTTGAGCAATTGTGACCTCTCTTTATCCATTCACCCATAACTTTCATGAAGTATAGTTTGTTTGAATAGCCAACTTAGGACAAATGCCTAAGTTGCCGGTGTGGTGAAAAGGGAAGAAAAGTCAAGAAGTGTGAAAAATCCCCCCTTGTGTATGGATTGCTTCAAAAAATACTGAACCCCTCCATGTAAAAAAAAAAAGAAGAAAAGAGAAAAGGAATGAAAAATAAGAAAGAAAAGAAAAAGACTGAAAAAGTTGTGAAATAAAGTAGTGAAAATTGCAAAAGAACTGGGGTATCCGGTGGTTCATATGAAGTTGAATAATGGGGTGGATTATGAACATGTTTCAAATGTTAAAGAAAAGGAGGAAAGTGACGTTCAGACCATAGTTCATGAAGGTGGAAGCCACTAAGCCTAAATGACCATACCTTTACACTCAACCTTGTTAGTAGCCTTGAAACAACCTTTGTGATCTTGAGTGAGCTGAAACAAATGTTGATTGGTAAATAAAGGCAAGCCTATGGGTGAAGTCATGCATGTGTTCATCTTTGTGAGTGTGAGAGTTGTATGTGATTTCGGGACTTTAAATTGATGAGAAATTTTGGGTGAATATCGAATCATCTTTGTTGTGAGGGCATTTGAATACCTTTGTTGAGCATGAACTTGCATTTAGAGCAAGCATTATGAGCTTGAGCACTCTTGATGATGGTGAGTCACAATTTGAAACTTTCAGTGCATAATTGATCATTGTATGAGTAATTTGAACCTTCTTATGTGCATTTATGTTGAGTCTTATGCAGCACTATTTATAGACATCCTTATTGAACTGCAGATCTTGAGTGTTACTTGAGAACAAGGAAAAATTTAAGTTGGGGGTGTTGATGAGTTCGAGATTTCGACTCATTTAGGGCTTTATTTGGATAGTTTAAGTGTTCTCAAATGACTATTTTATGATCTAAACAGATGTTAAAGTGTTGATTTGCAGCTATGAAGGCTAAGGAACAAGGCAAGGGCATGACCGGACAAAAAGGAACTAAAAAGCTGAAGAAGTGAAGAAAAAACAATCCCGAGGATCTCTAAGACCACTCGGTACACCTCCGAGTGGCTCTTTAGCTTGCCCAAAGTTCCAACATGCAAGCCCTAGGGAACAACCAAGTTGGTGACATAAATGGGCAGTTGACGGATCGCCGATCGATTCTGTGATAACAAATTGGATCGCCCAAAGTTACATGACCTCAGATGCTGAAGACCAATGCAAAATGGAGATGGAAGAGGACAATTGGTGGATAGTTGATCCACTTGGCGAGGCGTGACTTAATGCGCCTAGTGGAGTTTCAGGCTAAATATTGGGAAACTATACATTGGATTTTTAATGGAATTTTGAGGAGTTCTCTCCTAGATATTACAGCTCCCATTCTAGAATTAGAGTTTTTTCTTAGTTTTTGAGTTCTAATTGTAGAATTTTGAGGATTTGAAAGTGGTTCTTTGAATTTAATCCTTGGAAAGCATTATAAAGGCTTGAAGACTCTTACCTAGCTGATGGATAATCGAGTTGGCAATTGTTTTTACCTTTTTATGATGTTTAGCTAAAACCTCAATTCTTAGGGTGTGATCATGTGATTATGGGTTGAATTAGCTTATGGGTATTTTTATCAGCTAATCGAGTTGGTAATTGTTTTTATCATTTTATGATGTTTAGCTAAAACCTCAATTCTTGGGGTGTGATCATGTGATTATGGGTTGAATTTGCTTATGGGTATTGTTATTTACTGATTTTAATGCTGAATTGGAGTGGGTTTAATTGATAGTTGTGTTTTAATCTAAGAATTCTAGTTGCAAATGCAATTTGAAGTTAGAATTCTGGGCTTGCTTGAAAAAGAGGTTTTAGAATCAAAGCTTTCAATTGATGATTGTAGTTATCGGGTTGATACGGGTTTAACTCGAAAGAATAAATCCTAATCTCGATTCTACCTATCTAGCTCGAGAGAGTAGATGAATTAAGGTGTGAGATGTTCTTATTTGCTAAGCTTGTTTATGCTCTAAAGAAATAACTTGATTCGAAGTAGTTGTTCGAGAGAAAGCTATTTCACTCCTACCTAGCCTACCCACTGATATTTAGTTGTTTATTAGTAATTTCAATTACCCATATAGTGAAATTTGCTTATAATCGATCACATCCTGGGAAATCCTATCTCTATTGTTATTTCCTCGGTTTTGCTTGTGCTGTAGCTAATATTTAACAATCCAAACCCCCCATCTTACATTTGTTGTCACCCCTTTAGATTTATTTGTATGTGTCTGATACTTTTCATTCTTATAACTTATTAGACCACGTTTGCACTTCATAATTGAATTTTAGACACGTACCACTCCCTGTGGGTTCGACCCTAATCTTCGTTGGGTTTTACACTAACTAGCAATTGTTTACACCTAGAATTGGTTGAAGTGTAGTTGGAACGTTAATCATAGAGCTCAAATCCAATAAAAATCGTGGAATAAAAGTTGTAAAAAATGAAAACAAATATTTTTTTGCCTCCCACTCAAGCTATTATCAAACATGAATGAGTGTTTATCAGAAATACGTAAGCTTGACCACATTATATCATGCACAAACGTGGTAAAGCTCCATCAACAGTACTATGTAATCACCTAGAAATCCTGCCAGTCCATGTTCATTACCACAGGACCACAATCTCAATAAAAGAGATAAAGATACAACCATCAAAGTAAATCATAAGGATACATTAAATAAGAAAAAAAAACAATGTTTATAATTAAATTTAAATCCCTTAAAGTATTCTAAAGGCTCTATTTCAATCAAGTCAAGGTTAAGATCAACCTACACTAAAGATTAAGCCACCAAAACAAATCTAAATTTGTGAAAATGGACAATTCAGACATAAGGATCATTTTAAGCATAATTCTACTCGACAGTTTTTCCTAACGATCACAAAACCTGTAGTATATAGAATCTAACAAAGCTATGTCTAAGAATGGCTAATCGCTACCTCAAAATTTCATCGCAACACAAACTATAACTCAGAAGTTTCCCCCAGACATGCTATAAGAAATAGAAACTAAGCGTCAAAATGAAAAATAAAGATACCCATATGATGTCACAAAATCCAAATAGGAAAATGGGTAAAAAATCAACTCTTAGATCTCACCAATGAAACTAAAAACTAACTCTAACATTATGTTCTCCTTGAGGTACGGATGTCACGATCCTGACCCACCGTGATTGGTACCCACACTAACCCCCGGTGGGAGAACCAATTATCAACCCAAACATAAAAAATCAACCCAATTTAAGAAACAAGTCATGATATAAAATGCTGCGAAAATGGTTTAAAATAATTAAAGGATCAAATTTCCATAAACTCAATCATTTAACAAAATCTTTTGCGGAATTTAACTCCCTAGAAACTGAAATTCATAGTATAAAAACTCTAAAGTATCTGAAATAAAGGGGATGAAACCCCCAATAAGAAAACAATAAACTAAGTCTAAGAAATGTCCAAGTCCGAATAGCTGGACAAATAAATAGAGAAGAACCCATGGTAGCTTGGAAGAGTAGCTCACCCTTGAATTCAAAGTCATGTGTCTCTCAATTGAAGTGTAGAACAAGCCGTCCAAATATACCTTATACTCAATAAGAAAGGAACAAGTGCAATATTAGTATACAAACACTTTGCACAAATAGGATCATACGGTGGCGAGTTCCAAAATATGAATGCAAACAGGTAACTATAGTATATTAATACAAGCCAACATATATATCAATGGTCACAAAGTGATACAGATAACCAATCAGAAACTTTAAATTAACCAATGCATGTAACATGTCTCACATGATAAAAAATGCACATACTTGATCCTTTCATGGAGCACCAAAACACAAATTGTTAGTGTACCAGTGCGGTACCCTGACCAGCTAGTGTTATGACTCATATCACGAGTGGTATATATCTGAGAAAACCATTAATATCATCATATACTAGTGTGGTACTCAAGCCAACCATCAATCACAAATAGTAATCACAATCACAATCAAAATGAACAGTTAACTTAAAATTGTAAGTAGATAAACATGTTCATCGCATGAGATTACCACACGATATCATTTCACATTAACCTTCCAGTTTCCCCCTCATGCATTGTACATAATACTACATAACAGTTAACATACTCACATTACATAATTTGGAAAATAATAAATCATTACATGCCTCGAATCAGGCCTTGGAAACTCTAAAGAAGCCGAGCTTGCCTTTTTAAAATTTCCTAATCTTGTTCTTGGTCCAAATAATAATGAACGAAATAATCAATAAATAATGGCCTAACAATACCCAGATAATAACCAAATCTTTAACCCGAAAAATAAATTCATGATCATTCTACCCCAATTTTTTCCCCATCATTAATGCAAGTTTAAAACCCTCCCCCAAGAGTAACCCTCTAGATTCTAAGACTTAAGAATCAATTTACAAGTTAAGGGAGTGATTCACATACCTTTGCCAAAGAATATGGTAAAAGAACTATAAAAAGAATTCCCTAAATTGACTTCCCTCTCCCCAAGAATAAAGTGCAGAAAATAAGATGGTTTTGGGAGCTTTTCTGCATTAAATCTCGACTTACCCTGCTATAGCAGCCCGACCCACTCTAGAAGCATCAACAGAGATCTAACCCGCTATAGCCCTAGAAAATTCATCCCTCTATAGAAGCATGATTCTCTCTATAGCGGCTTGCATGGAATCATAGACTTAGAAACCTCCCCAAAAGCCCCTATTTCGCAGCATACATTTGACCCTTGACGTTCTTTTCTAACCCTTCATGTTAAGTTTGATACTGGGAGTTTTACGCTCCTGAATTCCATTTTGAAAGGCTCTATGGGTTCTTTAATGTATTAGATACTAGAAAATATAAATCAATCTTAGACAAATCACACAACCCATTCTCGAATTTCTCTACACCTCACTTCGCTCAAATTTCGTTTGAGACTTTCCTAGCCTAGAAATTTTAAGTTTGTACCGAAAAAGCATTTTGACCTTATTATTTCACCATTGGTCTACCAATAACAACCCAAATAGGTCACTACGGATCTCATGCCCCAAAATTGGGAAAAAACTAGAAAACTCTTTTACCTCAAATGGTTGTAACAACTAACTTTCAAGAAAATAGAATTTAAGGATTTTGAGACAAAAAATGAGAATAAATTTCAAAATTAAAGCATAAATACGATTTAGAAAACAAATGGGGAAGAAACTTACCTTTGAATTAAGAAAATAGGGATGGCAATGGGGCATGGCGGATGTGGAGTGGGGTGGGTTTGATCAGATGCAGGGCGGGGTAGGTTTATATAAATGCTGGGGCGGAGCGGGGCGAGGCGAGGTGTGTCTATATCAAAATACTTAAATTTTTTGTGGGTGCGGGGCGGGGGCGGGTACAATTATTTCATTGCATTATATTATTAGTAGCCTACAATTGAAGGTTAAACTTTACACATTTAGCATGCAACTTATAAGAATATTAAACATATTAAGCAAAACATTCTTTCTTATACCAAAATAATAAGATCTCCCCTTAATATTTCTATTCCATTTTTTTTATGTTAAATAAGAAAATTACAACTGACTATCTCAAATTTAAAATCTAAAAGTTTCTGTTTCAAAATGACCAATGATTACTAGAGCTAAAATTGTATTCTTATGAAAATATTATTTATAAATTAAATAACAAAACAAAACTGTTTTGAGATGACTCAAAATAATACACAAAAATAAAAGTTATTTTGATTCACAATTTGGTGTGACTTAACTAAATAATAAATGGTGTGGTTTAGAGATTTATTAGTCAAGTTTATTATAATTAAGCTTTAATATTTGTAGAATATTAATGCATGATTTCATCCTAACTTCAATAATGTTAGTTTCTTTCTGATATGTTTGAAATGTTGTTAAAATGTTTAGGTCTTTTGAGGTACTAATTTTTTTTTTAATCAAATTTTAATTTTGTAATCACCGATAATTAGTAAATCATATACTAATTAAAATGAATAAATTTATGCTGAAAATTAATATTTTTTTATGTGGGGCTGGGTGGGGCGGGTTTATGCGGGGCGAGTTGAAATCAAATTTTTTTACTATGTGGTGCAGGGGGGGGGGGAGGCAGGGCGGGTTAAATTTTTGTGGATTGAAGCTCAACCCGCCCCACAACCGCCCCGACCCGCACCATTACCATCCCTCTAAGGAAGTGGTCAATACTTGGAGTAAAAACTCCTCTAACCCAAGCTCAACAATGAAGGACAATCCTTCACAATTTGGAAATAAAGAGAAGAAGTGACTTGAAACACCCAACGATTGCAACTCATACAGACTTTTTGTTGCTAGTGTGGATGCTAGAGAGACAAACTCTGTGCTTGTGGCTTCCTACTAACATCACTTTCTTTTGTGTGTGCGGCAGACACACCAAAGGAGTGAGTGCATTTTTTTTAACTAATTCATTGTATTTTTTTGCTTGTCATATAACTTTCTAGAGTTAAAAGTTACTCTATAAAGTTAAATGACAAGAAAAAAATACAATGAATTAGTACACAATGATAAAACTAACACTTGTAGTACCTATACAATACTATGGAAGAAATCAAGAACAGATTATGAAATTCGCAGACATTAAACAACACATAGTGCAAATAAATTCTAAATAAGATATAATTGGGATGAGATATAGAGTTACTAATATATTCTTAAAAGTACAAGATCAAGAGAAGATCGAGATAGACCTGGTAGTGCCGCTAGGTTTAAAGATAGCAAGAAACCTAAATTTGGGTGTCGTCTTAATTTCTAGATGTCGTTGGAAGTCCATGGAGGCTGCAAAAATGCTTGGAAGTCACCAAAAATGGATGGATGGAGCCATATTTGGTCTTTACTAGAGTCATTGTATGTTGTTGAATGTCCCTAGAGGTGACAATAAATTGGTGGAGGTCCTCAGAAATGGCTTAAAGTCGCGGGAAATGATTGGAAGTCGTGCTAGCTAATCTTTATTGGACAAACTTGAAATGGATCTGTACTAACCACACTTTTTGGCAACAATAGTGCCCACGACAGTTGAATCTTATCGGTAGTGAGAAAGGATGCGAAAAAGAATAAGGACAATACAAAAGAGAATGAGAGCAAGAGATTTCCTAAATGAAATAAAAAATGATTAAATGAAACTCAACAAATATTAACTACAATTGGATCTTATCGGTAGTGAGAAAGGAGAATGCAAAAAAGAATGAGGGCAATACAAAAGAGAATGAGAGCGAGAGATTTCCTAAATGAAATAGAAAATGATTAAATGAAACTCAACAAACATTAACTACAATCTAATAAAGAATTAATTCATTTCTATGAGAGCATAGAAAAAAAATGACAAAATATTAATTGTTTGAGACCAAAGTTAAAATAGTGATAATGATAAAAGTAGTAGCACTGTGATGGTTAGGCTCTCTGAACCAGGTGAAATTCCCACCATTTAGACAAGGATCACTCCATATCCTCTATCCACCTAGAGAAATCAGCCATTACATTGGTTATTCTCCTACAACCTCTCCTTTCTTCCATTATTCTAACAGTGTTGAAATCCCCACAGGTGACCCAAGGACCTCCACATAGCTCCTTGACCGCTGAAATTTCTTTCGAGCATTCCAATTTTTTTAGTTCTGGTGTGTGGAGCATACACACCAGTGAGAAACTAGGAAAAACCATCTTGGACAAGTAGCAAGGAAGCAGAGACCAAGTTCATAGTGACTAAACTTAATTCTAGTCAAGAACAGTGTAACATGAGGATATGTACTAGATGATTTTGGGAATTTTATAAATACGAAATAGAAACAAATGAGTAATGCTTGAAATATATGGAACAATCAACTAGATCTATATAAATTCAATATATGAGACGATAGATTTGTATTCAGCCAATGTCATGCTTAAGTCAGTTTCCACGAAGGCAAAAGAAGCCAACAATTTTAATATCAAAACATGATTGTCGAATACAAACACTCAACTCCTAAAAATATAGTATTTTCATTCAAAAATAATAATTTACAATGCACATACAAGGGTAAGAGACAAAGATAGTAATAAGGAAATATAGAACAAGATGTTGACTGAAATCTTCCTTTATGAAAGTTACTAGATATGGAACAAAATTGATTTAAGAATATATGAATTTCAAAATCCTAAATCTCATGGCATAAAATAAGCTTGAAATGGTAGCTGAATCAACACACGATCAAATGCATTTAACCTAATCTACAGCTAACGCAGAATTTCAAAGGCTAGATTCAAAATAACTTAAGTCAAAATATATTACCCTTTGTAGAGCAGCAAGCTAGACACAATGAGAAGAGAGGGAGCTATTCAACTACCACGAACGGCCAGAAATAGCTTTTGAATCCCAAACAAAACTGAAAACCCACAAACTTTTTTTCTTAAAATATATTTGGTTAGATTATGAGACTGTTTTTGTCTTCTTCGTCTTGAATGAAAATTTTGCATCTCCCATCCAAAAGGCCTTTGTAAAACAGTGAAGGGAAGGGGGGGGGGGGTTATATGTTGGAGAAAAAGTACAGAGAAATCTAGAAATAATAAAAAAGAGAAGGAAAACTGCGATTGCGTTTTAATTTTTGATTAATTGGAAGTACATTCATAACAAAATATGCCCACATGATATATAGGCTACGAAGATAAATAACTAATCCTAAAATATAGGTCATGTAACCCACTTGACACTTAATCAACAACACTAATAGAACTTGAGAAAATATAGGAAACTACTTAAGAAAGACCAAAAGACTAGTTCTACTAAACAACCCATGTCCCACTTCATTCAATCATTTTTGAATTAGTCTTTAACATTCCCTCTTTATTCAAAACTATAGACACCAAACAATCCTTTGAAATAGCAGAATTTCTCATTCGATAAGGGCCTTGTCAATACATTAGCCAATTGCTCTTGTGTGCTGCAATATTCCAATATTATTTCCTTTATTGCTACCAAATCACGGATAAAATGACAACGAATATCAATATGCTTTGTCTTGCTTGGAATGTTGGATTCTTTGTCATGTAGATAGTTGCTTTATTGTCACAAAATATCTTTGTTGCTCCTCTCTGCTCTTGTTGAAGATCAGCTAACACTCTCCTTAGCCAGACGGCTTGACAAGCTGCTGAAGTTGCCGCAATTTGCCAACTTCTGAAGTTGATAATGATGATGTAGCTTGCTTGTTTGAACTCCAAGTCACCACACCTGAACCTAGAGTGAAAACATTCACCGAAACACTCCATCTATCGTCCAATGAACTAGCCCAATCACTATCTGTGTACCTGCACAATATGAAATTATCATTTTTGGATTACCAAATACCAAAGTCCAAAGTTCCAGCAATGTACCGCAAGACTCTCTTTGTTACCCCATAGTGAACCTTTGAAGGTTGTTGCATAAATGTAGAAATAACACCAACATGATATGCAATATTAGGTCTAGTATAAGTCAAATTTATTATACCTCCAAGCAAGCTTCTGAACCTCCTTGCATTTGTCAATTCTTCTTTATTTACCTGCTGCAATTTCTCACTGATATTCATTGGAGTAGCCGCAGGCTTGCAATTAAGCATCCCAAATTTATTGAGTAGGTTCTAGCATATTTCCTTTGTGAAAGAAATATTCACTCTTCAGTTTGATGGACTTAAAGGCCAAGAAAGTAATGTAATAAACCCATATCTGACATCTATAACTCATTCATCATTTGAGGCTTAAACTCTTCCAAAAGAGAACGTGAAGAACTAGTGTAAATGATATCATCAACAGAAAGGCATGCAATAATTAAATCATTACCTTCCTTCTTCACATATAGGGTGGGTTCATTCTCACTTCTTATGTATCCATATTTGTGGAAGTATCCATCAATCTTGCTATACCACACTAGAGGGGCTTGCTTCAAGCCATACAATGCCTTTTTCAGCTTGTACACCTTTGTTTCATCGCTTTCCTTTATGAAACCTTCGGGTTGTGTGACATAGACTTCTTCTTGTAAGTCTCCATTGAGGAATGCCGACTTGATATCAAATTGATAAACTGCCCATTGCAACTGTGCAGCCAATGCTATAACCAACCTCACAGTCTCAAATCGAGCTACTAGAGAAAATGTTTCTTCAAAATCCACACCATACTGTCGTGCATACCCTTTTGCCACAAGATGAGCTTTGTGCTTTTGTAGGCTACCATCAACTGCAAACTTTGTTTTGAACACCCACTTCAAGCCAATTGGATTTTTTCCGTTTGGTAACTCCATCATTTCCCATGTTCCATTCTTTTCGATGGACTTCATTTCTTCCACCATTACTTTCTTCCATTCTTTTTCTAGAAGCTTCTTCATAATTCATGGGATCTGAAATAGTAAGAGGAAACTGACAAGACGTATAAAGGTTATTAACATACTTGGGATTTGGATTTTTAAGCATTGTTGATCTTCTTAATGGAATAATCTCTTCTGAAGACTCTTCATGAGTTGCTGCAATTGGCAAGCTTTATGACACCACAGAAGAACCTGAAAGTGTACTTGAAGGGGTTGACTCTTTTCCTTCATCTTTAGTGATTCCAAGAGGCATAGAAGTCTCTTGTCGCACATGCTTTTCACTCCAACCCCAATTTATATTTTCATCAAATATTACATCTCTTCTAATTGAGATCTTGCCATTAAAAGGGTTATACAATCTATATGCTTTGGAGTGAGTACAATAGCCAACAAAAATGTATTTTTTAGATTTTTCATCAAGCTTTTGATGAGCTTGTAAAATAACCAAAGCATAAGCAACACACCCAAAAACCCGTAAATGACTTATTTTTGGTTTCCTACAATGCCAAGCTGCACAAAGAGTTTTATTCATCACATCTTTTGTGGGTGAAGGATTTAGCAAGTAAACAGATGCTGCCACAGCTTCTGCCCATAATTGATTTGCGAGTTCCTTTTCTTGCAACATGCTCCTTACCATCTCCATCACAGTCCAGTTCTTCTGTTCAGCGACACCATTTTGCTCTGGGGTATAAGGAGTTGTTAACTCCCTATGGATGCCATTTTTTTCACAAAACAAATTGAATTCATTGGACACGAACTCTCCTCCTCTATCTGTGCAAAGAATAGTGATACTACAACTACTTTGGTTTTCTACCAAAGCTTTAAACACCTGAAACTTTTCAAAAGTTTCTAACATGTTTTCAAGAAAAAATACCCAACTCATGCGACAATAATCGTCAGTAAAAAATAAGAAATAATAACTTCCACCTAAGGACTTAGTCTGTATAGGAACACATAAGTCGGCATGTATTAATTCTAAACATTTAGAAGATATCCATTCCTTTCCAACAGGAAAAGATTTCCTGCTTTGTTTCCAATAAATACACCCTTCACAAAAATCAAGAGAACTAATTTGTGGTAGTCCAAGAACCATACCTTTATCACCTAGAAATTTAAGGTTGTTTATGTTAACATGACCGTACCTCAAATGCCACAACTTTGAGTCATCCTTTGCACTTGCAGCAAGGGCAAAATTTTCCATATCAGAAACATCCAACGGAAACATCTTATTTGGTGTCATGGTGATATGAACCTTTTTTCCAATATAAACATTTTTGCCAGACTTTTTACTTGTAATTACACAAGTATCATCATCAAACCAAAGAGAATATCCATTGGTCATTAGTTGCCCAACACTTAACAAATTATATCCTAAATCGGGTACAAATTGAACATTATCTATCATGTTTACTTTGTCTTGATTAGTGTTAATGCTCACCGTGCCTTTTCCTTCAACCAGTAACTCTTTGGTATTGCCAAGTTGCAATTTTTTTTTTTACTTCTCGTCAAGCTCATGGAACAAAGATTTGACACTGTTATATGATTTGAACAACCATTGTCTACAAACAATAAATCACTTGGCTTATGGTCTATATCAGTGCAAGCCATGAAAGATAATTCTCTTCCTCGTTTTTTGTTGCTGCAAAATTTATTTTCTGATCTAGCAATCAGCCGTTATATTTCATAACACTGACAGTGATGACATTAAATGTCATTTTTTGTGTTACCTTGCTCATTGGACTGCTTATGTCCATCATTCCTTCCTCTGCCCCTTCCATAACCACGACCTCAACCATCGCGAAAGCCTCGTCTTCCTCGACCTCTGCTTGCTGGACCATTATTTTCTCCATATTTGGTGGCTGAATCATTAATTTGGAATGCCTTCTCTTCATTCTTTTCTGTGGATCTATTAATTCTCGCTTCATGAGCTTGAAGAGATCCTATCAGTTCATCAAAGGAAAAAATGGATAGATCTTTGGATTCTTCTATTGCAACAACTACGTCATCAAATTTTGGAGTTAGGCTTCGCAATACCTTTTCCACAATGGTCTGATCAGTTATCTTCTCTCCCTAGGATGGCATTTGATTAAAAATTGTCGTTGCTCTTGACGAAAAACCAGTAATGGATTATTCACTTTTCATCATCAAGGTTTCAAAACCACACCGAAGTGATTGCAGTCTCACTACAATGACCTTTGAATCGCCTTGAAACTCTTTCTAGAGAATCTGCCTGGCTTGTTAGGATGTGGTTGCTATTGCTATTCGTGAAAAGACACTATCATGAACAACTTGCTGAATAAATACCAATGCTTTAGCATCTTTTTGCTTATTACCTCACAGTTTGTTCCTTCGTGGGGATCTGCAAACCACATTCTACCAAGTCCCAAAGATCTTGCGATTTGAGTATAATTTTTATACGCATACTCCAAAAATTCCTAGCTTTCTCCCTTGAAGACAGGAATGAGTGGTTGTGCCACACTCAATTCACTATTGCTACTTTCCATGGCTGGATCTGATGCCAAATTTGTTGGAGAAAATGTACAGAGAAATCTAGAAATAATAAAAAAGAGAAGGAAAACTGCGACTGCATTTTAAATTCTGATTAATTGGAAGTACATTAATAACAAAATATTCCCATATGATATATAGGCTAAGAAGATAAATAACTAATCCTAAAATATAGGTCCTGTAACATATTTGACACTTAATCAGCAACACTAATAGAACTTGAGTAAATATAGGAAACTACTTAATAATGACCAAAAGACTAGTTCTACTAAACTACCCATGTCCCAATTCATTCAATCATTTTGAATTAGTCTTTAACATTGTAGAAGGAAGATTAGGTCAAAATTGGGGGAAATGTGAGTGGAAATTTTAATGGGATTTGAAATTCAAATTCTTGGACAAGGCTGGGATGAGCTGGATTTGTATTGATCTTGTACAATTCTCAATCGATTGAGAATAGCATCCATTTAATCTTGAGAGAAGGAAGAAGAGGCAACAAGATTGCTCCACCTGAACGAGTCTCCAACGTTCTTGTACAAGTGGATAAGGGAAAGGACAAGCCGTGTTTCTAGAGCTTGTACTGGTTCTCGACCCCGTGAGGAAGATGACACGAGGGATCGTACTAGTCACTATACGAGGGTGTATGTATTGATGAATCTAGGAAGAAATGAGCTGCTAGATGAGTCAAAATTGCTAGGCTGTTTATGGGCTGATTTGGTCTTAAAACCTGGCTGAAAAAAGGGTTTAAAAGATGGGTGAAGGGACTAGATTTTACATTTAGAAGATGGAGACTATATTGATTGCAATTTTGACCAAGCAAACTAAGAAATTTAGTCAAATTGAATTAATTAGTGAATCCAGCTAAAGATTGAATAAGACAAATTAAAACTAATTAATTAATGAGCTTCTTAATTTTAAAACATACATATTATTTAAAAATTATAAAAATGACAAAATTAATTAAAAAATAATTATGGTCAGACCCCTGTACGACCATAATTAGTACGAACATTGGGAAATTATGGTCATTGGGAAATTCTGGTCAGACCCCTGTATCATTTTTCCTACATATCTTAGCCTATATGAGAATTCAGGTCACTTAAAGGTTATCATGATTCTTGATTTGATGAACGATTATGAAAGAATTCAAAAGGTATCTTGATGTTGAATTATGGAGAGACCGAAAAGCTTGGTAACAAAATAAGGAGAGATTATTGGAATACAATAAAGTTTTCAACATTGAGTCCACCTAAATAGCCATAAACTTGGGAAATCAAGTTGTTTGCAGTATAACTCTATTGGTTGAAAAGGAAACTTAGTATGCTAAGATAACATTTGGTTCTAAAAGAGTGACAAATAAGTTGAATTATGAAAAAAGGCTTGCAACCTCTTAGACATGAATGTGGTACCTGTCACACACATAATTAAAAACTTACACAAACACGATTTCCAAAGCTCTTCATGTATTGTCACCCGAATTAGAAAATTTGCTTCCGGTGAGAGTTTAAAATGTTCAGCGGATGTGAAACTGAAACTATTATACCCCAAGAAATTCCCACATGCCTTCTGACAGGGGTGTGGTTTGATTGTGGTGGAATTTGCTCCTCAACTCGTGTCCTAAGATTTTGATATTCCTCTTTGGACTATGCCCCAATTTGCTACTAATATAGAGTTCCACGTTGTGTGGCATCCTTGTTGATATCATTTGAAGCTGTGGTTTGTTTGAGAATACATTCTCTTGAATGTTCTTCTCAAAGACTAAGATAAAATTAATTAGTAGAGATATAATTGAAAAGTGGTAGAATCCCTTACAATACTTTCTGGTATCTTCTCGCATGTTTATGTGGATACATCATTATCTTGTTGCTTTGAAGCCATTCTTACTTCGAAAGATGTCATATAGGTATGTTCCATGTATGTCTGTACACTCAGTGCAAATAATTAGTAAACATAGTACAACTTTAGCAAGTGGCTAAAGTCAAAGATAAAGAAAGCCCATTCATATAATAAATGAGTATATCTTTATGAATAGGCATAAACATTTCTTTTTAAGCTAGATAGAAAATAGATGTGAATTGAGAGTAAAAGACAATAGATACTAGTTTCGAACACCATGTGTCCATTACATCTCATGATATGCTAAGGTTTTGGAGATGTCATTGTTTGTTTTATGCATAGTGACCCTCTAATGATCTCTGCAATGAGCTAGATGGCTTGATAATGATCCAACTATAATAAGGTATATGCTTGGTAATATTCCAACTGTAATGAGATAAATGCTAGATAACATTCGAATTGTAACAAGGTGAAGGCTTGATAATATTCCAACGAGGTGAATGCTTGATAATATTACAACTGTAATAAGGTGGATGCTCGATAATATTCCAACTATAACGAGATGAAGACTCAATAAAATTCCAAATGTTACATGGTGGAGGCTTGAAAATATTCTAACTGTGACGAGGTGGAGGCTCGATAATATTCCAACTGTAATGGGGTGGATGCTTGATAATAGTCCAACTATAACGAGGAGGATGACTCGATAATAGTCCAACTATAACAGGGTGGAGGATCGATAATATTTCAACTATAATAAGGTGGATGCTTGATAATATTCCAACTGTAATGAGGTGGAAAATCAATAATATTTTAACTATGATGAGGTGGATGCTTGATAATATTCCAATTGTAACGAGGTGGATGGTCGATAATATTCCAATTGTGAAGAGGTAGATGTTCGATAAAATTCCAACTGTAACGAGGTTGATGCTCGATAATAATTCAACATAGTTTAAAGTTTGAACCTAAGATGGTCAAACAAAATAGACGAATCACTTATGGGGTGGATAGACCAACAAAACTATATTCCAAGTCCCTTAATAAGACAAATAAAACACATAATCCACTTATGGGGTGGATGCCCAACAAAAGTATATTCCAAGACCCTCAATCAGACAAGTAAAACACTTAATTCACTTATAGGGTGGATGCCCAACAAATTATGAAATATTGAACCTCACATAATCAATATATATATATGCTCGTCGTTACTATGATTCCTTCTTTATTAAAAGATAGAGTTACCAAGGTGAATGACTTAGTTCTTTTATACGGAGATTAAAGTCACTCGCGCCTTTTGACAAACTCAAAAAAACTTGATTTTTTTGCCAACACCTTTTATCGTTGTCACACCCCGAGTCTACCCCTAGACTTAACACATCACCTAGGGTCACAAGTAACCCAAAGCTAACCCTAAATTTGACATATCACAAGCATACTTAAATAACTCTGACCAAGCGGAAGCATAACTGAATAATGAATGTAATATAAAGGAATTTAACTAAGAATATCTGAAAGAAATAACAGAGTTCAAAGTAGAACAACCCAAATCAACAAAGTTTGACTCCATGTTTGAAAGCCTCTAATACAGATGAGATGCTGGGACAAGTCCCCAACTAACTCTACAATGCTGAAACCAACAACGAACTAACTAAACCAAAAGGCATAAAGAAGCATCCTTGGATGATGAGGAATCACCCCTGACTATCACTACTGTGGCACCAATATGATATAATCGTGTGTTTGAACCTGAGAACTTGATTCTTCATCATAATATGATGTAACATAGAGTATGTGTCAGCATTTTGGATGTACTGAGCATGAGGGATATGCAAAGTTGATTGAATATATAAATATGCTAAAAATACTGGTCAAGTATGTAAACTGAACAAAACTAAAGTACATAGGCCTAAGATACAATAATGCATAAAAACTAGAATGCAAGAGTAAACTAGAAGCATGCTGAAAAACTGAGAATAAATACGACGATGGGACAGAAGCACCTTACTAAAGCTAATAATGTGGGAGTGTCCATTAACCAACATAACCACATGAGCTAAACGTGGAGTCCGATGTATACGCCCCATCGAGAGGACCTGATATACCTTGCCAGGGTATAAAGGAATTAATGTGACGTGATCACTAAAACTGATGCCCAACAGAGGGGATTTATAAACCTACAATGACACGTAGTTCTGAAATTTAAGGGAACGCTGAACCCTAGTCCAACTCAGTGCTCAACACTACTGCCAAACTGGATACTAGTACGTTAAGTTGTAGGAAAACTTGGTGGCGTTGGAAAGAGAACTCAAAGGCCTTTAGTTTGAAATCTGATGGGCCACAAAATTCATTTTTTGGTGAGAGATATGATTGATTAAAGTTGACACAAATTTTAAAAACCATTGGGTGACTTGTATGGACCCTAGATGTGTTGCCATCCACGTCACTGTAGGCCGTCTAAGGCATCATCTAGGTGAATGCTGCACAAGCAGTCCTTGATGGTGGTTTACAATGCCCTTAACATGCCATAGACCCCTAAATGGCCCCTCTAGGGTGCTGTGAAGGGTCCATGGCCCATTTTGGGTTCATGGACTTGCCCGTTTTAACTTTTTAGCCCTTTCTCGAAGTTTGAGGTGTTACAATCGTTTTCGAAGACTTATACTTGATTGGATAATTATGATCGTCATGAGGACATGGTGATCTCTAACATATTTTCTGATCTAATGGACTTGGTGATTTTTCCTTGCAACACTTCTGAGATAGCGTCACATTTGACCATCTTTAGACTCGATATCAATTTCATGGATTGACCTGACTTTATCCATATTGCCAGCTACAAAGCATTAGTATCAATAATGAAATGAATAATATAAATAAAGATAAGGTGTGAGGTTAACCCATTTGACTTATAAAGATCAGTTCGTAGTGTGCCTAGTGGTGACTTTGGTCACAACTTGTCACTAATTTGGATCCTTTGCAGTCTCAACATCCAAGAGTCAATAGATTCACTAGATTTTTATAATTAGAAATCTTAAAAAAATACTTGTGCACGCTTTGCGTCTAGCGATCCTCTAACTTGTTTCTCAAAATTTGGAAGAGTCTATTAGTGCTTATCTACAATTCCTACAAAATAAATAGAAAATGCTTAGAAATCACTTGAGGTAACATAATGGATGAAGATAAAATGAAATGAAAAATTGTCTGAGTTATGATGATGAGGCCACGATGGGTGTAAATGGCGCCTTTTTCCATGGTTGACAACTTTTACATTGCCATTTTTGTGACTACGTTGTTCCTGCATCGAAAGAAAAATTCTTAGTTTGAAGACTGATTTGTGTTGTCCTTGTCTCCATCCTTCTTCATGCAAATGGCCTGCACACTGGTCTGCTCTTTGAAATACAGTCTTGATGGAATTTATTAGGAGGGGCCTCAAAAATTTTGTCAAGAACTCTTATTACTTGTTTTGTAAGTTTTGAAGTCACCCATCGTGAAATTTTGAGGTCCCTCCTCAAAATTTTGTTCCAGTTTTTCTTCAATAATCATAAGTATAAGTCCTTTAGAAAATGACTTCTTTGTGGAATTTTTAAGACGATCTCAAAATTTTTTACCTAGTGGCACACCTCGACAGGTTTCAAATTGGATTCTTTGGAGAACTTCATCTTGTTGAATTTTTGAGATCTTCTCAAAAATTCTATCTCAATTTCAATTAAAAAGAGAAATGGAAATCTTACGAGGAATACGATCGAGCCATTATGGCGCCTACATACCACGTTGAGGTAGGAATCATGTCAAACACAATTCCAAATATAAAGAAATACTGATGTTTGATAAAAGGGTGACGAAGCCGACATCGGCCGCCTTCGTATCTCATTCTTGAGAATTTAGGTCAGACGTAGTTCATGATGCTAATATGAAAAGAAGATGATTCAATTTTTTCTTGGATGGAAAAAATCAATAACTTCAGAATTCTTGCCAATGTCATAACACCTTTTTTGACCCTTGATGGCGAATATCTTTAAATGATCCTGTTTAGAAAGTCTTGCGCTTACTCTTAAGCATCAAATATGTTATCATTTGGGGAATTCTCCCCACTATTGATTAATTTGTTGTTGATTATATTTTGAATTTTGTATTTCAGGGCCGAACTATACGCGATAATGTACTGAACATGTAATATAAGATAACAATTTACCATCCCTGAATCTAACAAATAAAAAAAATAGTCGAACAATAACTTAACCAATCCCCCATAAGCTTAGTAGGTACAAACAACAAACAACTCAATCTAGTCAAACACCCATAAACTCAGAAGGTGCAATTCGGCCTATATACTCTTATTAGTGGTCCCCTATCCCCATATGCATTCATTACACCTTAATAGCCCCTCAGAAACTCTAGATATAGACCCAAAGGAAATTTAGTATCTTTTAATAGCGCCATGGGCATCCTATAGCCCTCTTAAAGATCAATATAGATCTATATGCAATGCATAACCCTCTTAGGAATCAATATAGCCATATAGGAAGCACATATCCCTCTTAGGTATCAATATAACTCTGTAGGAATTGTATAGACTTCTTAGACATCAATATATCCCTATAGAAAACACATAACCCTCTTACACATCAATATAAGCCTCTTAGACATCAATATAGCCCCGTAGACAGTAGATAGACCTCGTGTGAATCGACATATCCTATTGGTAAATATCACATTCCTGCAACTAACCACAATAGCCCTATGGGCTACCAAAAAATTCAAAGGGCCAAAGGCGAGCGATTTAGCTATAAGCAAGCTATATAAATAGTTTCTTAGTTGGGCACAATATAGGGCCGCTACATATAAAAATTAGAACCCACTAAGGGATAAATGTAAAAACTTGAGCACCCAACACTCATGGCTTTGAGTATACAGTGATAATAAAAGTCTTATTGTATTTCTCCTAAGCTCTTAAGAAATATACCGAAAAAATCGAATAGCCTTAAAAAACTTCTTTCAATGATTTCTAGTGGCTTGTGGACTTTTTTCTTAACCCCTTGCTACTAAATTAGGATAGGACCACCATCAACACATAGAATTAAAGACACTATGACAATCCGATAAAAGATATGGATTTCTATCGTAAATTACTATTTGTGGCTTATAGAAGTTGGAATTAACGAAATGAGGGTCTTACCTTGACCTTAAGCTTGTAATAAAGCTTAAAGCCTTAAAATATAGCCAAACTCCTTCTCACCCAATACCAATAGAGATATGTTATTAAATCAATGGGAAAAATTACATCATAATAACAAGATCAACGTGTAGAACAACTTCTTTTAAGGACGTAGGTCGAGAAATCATTGATTTTAGTGATCCTTGGAAATGTATTTTTTGGGTTTCTATGATTTTCTAATAAAAACCTAAAGAAAACCTAGAGAAAAAGATGAATATATAACTCCACTAATGTGGGACCCATTCACATGCCTGCATATGCCATTACACAAAAATGTGAAGGTCTCTCCAGTTCAAAGTCGCATGGACAAACTATTTTATGTGTTGGAAATTAGACTTATCGAGTTCGATTTGATAGGTAGTGGGCCCTTAACATTTTGTAGATTGGGAGAAATCATACATTTGACCCTGATTTAGAGGAATCTTTAGGAAGGAACTTGCGTGTAATGACCCTCTATGTCATTTTCTTCGTTTTTTGATCTTTTCAGTGTTTACAACTTTCTTGTAAAGAACACAAGTTATTTATGACTTGCTGGGACTGACATTTGGTGGTCGGGCCATTCATTTGGATTTTGTGTAAGTTTTCATATTTTGGATCCTTTGAAACTTGAATTGTTGACTTTAGTCAAAAGTTTAGAAGGATGGTCTCAGAATGCAATTTTGACGGTTTTATCAACTTAGGAAGGGCCATTTTAGGCTAGGGGCATTGTTGGCTCGAGCCCCAAGACTTCTTGTGTGATTTTGTGTCGTTAGGTGTTTTAACTTTGAAGCTTAAGCTAAGGGTTGACTTTGGTCAACATTATTGGTAAACGTGCTCAGATGAGAACTATATCAACACGGTTAGCTCCGAAATGTCTAGTTTGGTCTAGAATAACCTTTTGTGTGGTTCCCAAGCCTTTCACTCTCATTTTGAGCCTTCTTATGGTTTTTAGCTCAAAATGGAACTTTGGTGCGGGATCCACTTTTCATCAAAATGACCTCGGATGGATGTTTCAATGACTCCATTGAGTTAGAAATGTCAAATTTAGTGGGGTAGAATATCTGGTTTATTTTTATCGGGCCCAAATGAATTTCTAGGTCCGTTGCAAAATTTGTTGTTGCTGGTGTAGACCTTTAGTGACCAGAATTCAGTCTTTTAGTGACCGGATATAGTTTTTAGCGACCAGAATCACTGCTATTTAAATAGCAAAATATCAGCTTCAGCCCTCATTTTAAAACTTCATTATCTCGAGCTAGGAAGCTCCGATTGTGGTAATTCAAAGTCCAGTATGATTGTGGAGGTTGTGGCTACCTGGTGGAAGTTGTGTTGTTGAACCTCTATTTGAGGTAAATTTGAGCTTGAAGTTGCTGCCTTAGGTTGGTTTTCTTATTAATTTTGCATGTGGTGGTTAGGGCTATTCCTGGCATGGAATTTAGCCCCGTTTTAGGGAACCAGCTCAATTAGTCGATTAGGACCTTTTGAAGGAGTCAATTTTGGGATTCCTAGTGTGGGTCCCACATCCCCATTTTGACTCAATTTTGGGTTCATTTCCAATTGTTGCAATTTTAATATCAAAAAATATATAATGACTTGTGATTGATAATTTGGTAGTTTTGCAGTGTTCGGAGGTGTTTTGGATGTGTATAGCTCATGTGTGGTGGATTGGGAGAACTCGTGTTCAGCTTTGAGGTAGGCTTCAATCTACTTTCTTGATTGAGCTTCTTAGATAATTCCTAGTACAGATTTCGTGTAATTTTGGATGGTATTTTTGGGTATTTAACTTTCCTCTTGCTATTCCATCATTTATTGATTCCATAGGACCAGTTTGGATCCCAAGTTAGTACTCTTTGCTTTGGTAGTGTGGTGATTTTGATTGCCTTGTTTGAATGTTGGTGATATGCATTGCATTGTTTTCTCATTCTCAAAAATTTTATGGTACGATCCTGTCCCATGCATTGTTATATTTATTGTCAATTATGAGATACTACTTTACATAGTTTTTATTCTCAACTGATTATAACGAGAGTTGTAACACCTGGATCACTTGACTTATCAACTTGTGATATTATGAGGCATCAGGGACGTTCTCCATTTTATACTTGAGATATTAGAGGCATCTAGGATGTCTTGTTTTCACTTGACTAATTAGTGTGTCAACACCCTTTCATGCACTCTTTTGGTCTTGTTGGTGCCCCAGGGAGTTTACTAATTGGTTAGGTGGCCCCATTATTGTTTATTCACGGTTTGAGGTTATTTCTTCCGGTTCAAGGTTGATGCTCATGTTTCGAGGCCACTATTTCCAGTCTGAGGCTGATGTTGACGGTTAAGGGTGTAAGGTTTGATTTACTAATGGGCCGGATCACTTAGCCAAAATCCCTTGCTTGTATTACTAGCTAGGCCCAGAAATAGTTTTACTAATAGTATTACTTTTTTAGTAATTTTTAAAGATAAATTTATGTACTACCGAATTTGATTAATTTCTAATTACTTTTCTCTTAGTATTGCCACCGAATAATTACTATTACATTTTTAGTGTTATTAGATTAAACTTCATAGTAACTATTATATTTTTAGTGTTTTTAGATCAAACGCCATAGTAAACAGAGGAAGTTTCAAGTATCTTGAGTCTATTGTTCAAGAAAATGGAGAGCTAAATGAAAATATCGTACATTGTATTACTGTTGGGTGAATTAATGTGAAGAAAACATGCATTCAAAGTCTTGTTTGATGAGAAAACTATCATTTATCACATTTTCTCTCACATAAGCCATTACTAGTCTTGAAAAAGATTTGGTTTCTCAAAACATGATCATATAAAAGACCTCTAAAATTGAAGGAACTTTTAGAATGAGTTCAAACTTCCTAGTTATTTTTTAGGCTTTTGATATTAAAATACACTAAGTAAATTATTTGTGCTTCGTGCGGTAGTGAACGAACTCATCAAACTTTCATATAATCGTTTCGTAATATTCATTTACCTTTTTGTTATTATGCACACATGATTTTTTTTTTTGTCTTTTGACATGACATTTCATCTCCATCACAAAGTAGCCTATTTATGCCTAGCATATGCATATAAAAGATTTAGCTAAAAAAATAGATGAACTAGTATGGAAGAAGCTGAAATTAGGCTTTCCAGAGTCCATATAAAAAATCACTTGCAAACTAAAGAGTACTCTCTAAATCTTTATCCATTTATATTCTGCCTTATTATGTTGTGTAGCTCATGTAAGTTCTAACCCATATATCCCATAATTTACCCCTTTTTTACCCCAATTTCGTCCAATTCATTATAAAGAAGATTCCCCCTATAAATAGTTGTGGTTTTACTTTCTATTGATATAAAAAATATTTATAAAGTGCATAAAAAGTGAGAAGAAAAGAGATTTTGTTAGTTGAAGGAATTTGTTCTTTTGGTGGAGCTTTGAACTCAACTCTTGTCAATAATTATTGAGTTATATAGTGTTAACAAGCTATTGTAATTTGGAGGTGGTAAGTGTTGGGTATATAGTAAGATTAATGAGAAATAGATGGTGCTGTATTCTAGGTGTTTTGATGATTCTCAAAAGTGCAGGGAGCAGAGTGCTCTTTTCCAAATTCAAAATAGTGTACAACTGTAAAGCTGTCTTACTAGGTTGGTTAGTGAAAAGTGCAGCGTACATCACCAATAGAAGGGCGGATGAGGTTGTTTGTTTCAGTGGTCAAAACTTATTAGTGACTGATATATACAACAATAAACAAACAACACTATTCATACAAAGAGAGAGAGAGAGAGCTAGAAAGTCTTTTCAAGAGTTCCCTAAGAACACACTAGAAGGGACCTGGTCCTAAAAGTCTGCGTACAGGAAAAAGACGAAAATATAGCTATCTAAAATTTGTCAAATTTGACATGGTTGGCGCACAACTTTTAGAAAAGTAGGCTCTTAGCCAATGGTATAGTCCCAAGGGGTTTTGTTTCCATTTGATATAGTCTCTTCTCACAAGACAAAAACCAATATTTGGCAAAAAAAGTTTTGAATTTCTGAAAATTCATAAGCTTAAAAAGAAGAACCCATCTTCAAGGAAGAACACTTCTCGTGCTCAACAAAGGGACCTTATAGAGTGCTAAAGTGTCTTTGTTGTATTTTGAGCTTTGTATCTTATGTGCTTAAATTGTAAATCTACTCCTAAATTATAAAGGATAGTAGATCGGTTGCTTGTCTAAGTATTTA
Source organism: Solanum bulbocastanum (assembly GCA_037074985.1). Lineage (NCBI taxonomy): Eukaryota > Viridiplantae > Streptophyta > Magnoliopsida > Solanales > Solanaceae > Solanum > Solanum bulbocastanum. The sequence goes on from CM073601.1 coordinate 14,569,907, forward strand.
GTTTGAGTCGGATTATCTAGAGTTAGTTAGACGAATCATCTATGTTTTGGTCAAGCCTTTTTTACATTATAGTTTTGATGTTCTCTTTGGTAGAGTTGTCTAGGAGTGTCAACTAGAGTTAGTTGATGTGTGGTGCAACAGAGTTGCTGCTCATTTATGCTCTAATATTTGAGATCGGAGTTGGTGGCTAGAGTTAGCCGTGTTAGGTTCTTAAATTCTAGATCAACTAGAGTTAGTTGGTTAAGTGGGCAATAGAGTTATTGCTTAGTTTTCCTTTGTAGTAGAGCTGCTATAGTAAGGGGAATGGATTAGAGAGTTTTAATTCCTAGGTTTCAAAAGTTTGTAATCTGAAACATTGCTCCACTAGAATGAAATGGAGTTTGGGTTGAAACCTTATGAGTACAAGTGGTTTTCACCGCCCTTGACCAAGAGAGTTTCCACTTAAAATCATTGTGCTTGATTTACTTTGAGCTATTTATTTTCCGCACTATTATTTTGCCGGGGGACCTGTCCTGTGATCACTGGTGGATGCATACATTCCAACAATTGGTATCAGAGCTTGGGCTTTCTATCTGGTTAACACCAAGAGATAGATTCCTGCAAAGAATTGTGACACCACTAAACTTGCAAAGAGGTCAGCCCCCTACAAGTCCACCTCTTTTTGATGTCAGTTCTATAAATGGTGGAATATTCGAATGAGGGACTATCTCATGGCTGAGGACATTGAGGGATGCAATATTATTTGTGAAGGTCCTTATGTGCCAACTATGGAAGTAAAAGATAGAGATGTTAGAAGAGTCATTCCCAAAAATAGACAACAATACAATGACTCCGACAAAAGAATAGTTGAGAAAAATCACAATGCCAGAAAGCTACTGATGTTTGGGATCGGAGTAAATGAATATGATCTGATTTTGTCTTATGAATCAGCCAAAGAAATCTGGGATTGGTTGAGAACAATTTATGCGGGTACTGAGGAAACAAAGAAATCTAAACTAGATCTCTTTACTACTCAGCTTGAAAGTTTCACCATAAAAGAAGGTGAATCTATTCATGAAATGCGTACTAGATTCTCCACCATTAGAAATGAGCTTATGTTCCTGGAAGAACATGTCCCTATGTGCAAGCAAGTCTCTAAGATTCTGGAAACTCTTACCAGATATTGGACAAATGAATTTGTGATTGGTGATGAGATAAGCGACCCTTAAGTAAGGATGTTGGATGCACTATTTGAATATCTTTAAATTCATGAAATGCATAGAATAAAGGATGGTCTCATTCTCAAAGACAAAAACAAAAGAAGGGACCAAGTTTGTGATAAGTCAAGCAGAAGAGAAACTGTTGATTATAGGGTTAAGAAAGCTCTGACAGTCTGGGGAAATACCTCAAGCTATTCATATGATTCTGAACACTTTGATGATACTTTCATGGCAAAGTCAGATGATGAAGATGCTAATGAAGAGCTAATTGATTTGATCAGTGAGCCAACGACTGAGAATGATCTCGTGAATAATAGCCTAGACATCTCTCAAGATAGAAAGATTACTCTAATCACCCAAATATCGGATATTGAAAAACAAATGGTTGTTCTAAAAGTTGAAAATCTAGAAGTGAAGAAAAAGATAAAAAAAAAAAAAAGGTGACTACTATAGTTTCTAGGCGAGCAGCTTGCATGTGAAGCTTGAAAATAAGTTGCACACTGCTGAAATGAAGATGAAATTGGCTTTAGAAAGAAATCTTATGTTGGAGAGGGACCTGGTCGGTGTAAAAGAGGAACTAAAAAAATCCCTCAAATAGACGACTTCTTCTAAGATTCATACAAATTTAATAAGTTAGGGTAACAACAGTAGAATAGTTTGAATCCAATTCATGATTCCAGTTCATAATTCATTCAATCAAGGACTGGCTTTTGAGAAGATAGATCCCCCATACAATACTCACAACAACTATGTTTCTTGTTACTGATAATTTGATATGTTTGCATTGTGGTCGAAACGGCCATCTTAAGAAAGATTGTAATGCCTAGAAAAAAAACATGGAGAAAGTTGTTCAAACTATTCCAAACAGAGGAACAGAAAGAAGAAGGGACCTGGTCTTGCTTCTGGTCCTGAGTGAAGAAAACTAGTCTGCCTTACTGGACAAAAGATTTTCTTTTCACTCTGTTATCTCCTTACTGGGAACTCCGTATCAAATGGGTTCCCAAGGCTAACAAGTGGTTTGCTATGCAAGTGAGAGGAGATAGCATCAGTAAGTATTGATTTTTGAATAGTGGATGCTCAAAGCACACGACGAAAAAAACTAAAAACTTTTTCTCTCTCAAGGCACTTCAAGGTGGAGTGTTTGTCTTTTGGTAATGGCAAGAAATGGTACATTCTTGGTGTAGCCAGGACTTGAAAGTCAGTCGAACACCTTTTTGAAGTTGTGTACTATGTCAATGGGTTGAAGTAAAATCTTCCAAGTGTTTCACGAATTTATGATAATGGAAATTGAGTTAAGTTCTTATCAAATAAATGAGTGGTCACAACTTAATCTCTCATATGATGATGTTGATAGAAAAGAGATGCAAAATAAAATTTACAGATGACAAAGTTTGTGATGCTTGTGTTAAAAAGAAGCAGATCAAACCATCCTTCAAATGGAATAAACAGGCTTTTATCTTCCAAATACCTTTCGTGCTGAAGTGGTGAATACTACATGTTTTGTGACCAAAATGATGATATTGAGAAGTTTGATCTCAATGATGTTGAAAGAGTATTTGAGGGATATTCTTCCTCTAGCAAGGCTTATCGGGTTCATAAAAACAAAAATTGTGCATTGAAGAAAGTGTTCAAATGATTTTGGATGAGTCTAGAAGAATTGAGAAGTTGCAAAACAAAGAAGATTCTGAGATGGAAGAGCTGCTTCAGATTCAGAGAGATGGTCTAAATAGTTAGCTTGCTGAAGAATATCATCTTCATGAATCTAGCAATCCCAAAGAAGCTGATGCAGATGATGAACTTGATGAGGGACCTGGTCTGATAGACAATGCTGAACAAAGATGATGCAGTTCAAACTGATAATGTGAATTTTGAACGTGAGAATGAAGAAGTCGATGAAGATCAGTTTGAAAGAAGCAAAGTAGGACACTCGGTTCACCGACTATTTGGCAGGTTTTCCAATTTCATCGTCAACAATGGTTTTAAAAGAGGTAAAATTGACAAAATCCTCCTTTTGAAATCACAAGGAAAGGAATTGTTGATTATTCAAGTATATATCAATGATATCATCTTTAGAGTAATCTTTGAGGTGTTGTGTGAAGAGTTTAACACACTCATGGGTAGTGAGTTCTAAATGAGCCTGATGGGAGAATTCTTCATAGAGCTACAGATCAAGCAAACCTCTAAAGGTTCCTTCGTTTGTTAAAAAAAGTTCATCAAGGAGCTGCTCAAAAGGCTTAACATACTTGAAGTAAAGACAAAGTTAAAAAGGGGTAATGTCATAATGAAGCTTTGCAAAATGAAAGAACAAGTGGCTGACATCTTCCCCAAATCCCTAAGCAAGGACCAACTTGTCAAGAATAGGGACCTAGTTCCAGCTCAGAGAAGCTATTGAAGAATTTTCATACTATAGATGCCAAGACATTGATACTCCTATGAGGACCAACTCGAAGCTTGATACTGATGGATTTGGTCCAAATGTAAATAACATAAGTGTTAGGATTTATGCAAGATTCCAAGCTTGTCAAATGGAATCACATTTGAAAGCTGCTAAGAGAATCCTAAGACATTTGAAGAAGACATGAACCTAGTCGTATTCTGATTGATTTGGGGGAATTTGGTGATGCTGATTATGCTGGGTATCAAGTTGATAGAAAGAGTACCTCAAGAATGGATTATTTTCTAGGCTCATTTGTCATTCATGGGGAACAAACAGGAAAGATTCAGTTTCTCTTTCAATAACTGAGACAGAGAATGTAGCAAGTGCAGTTTGATGTGCTCAACTCTTGTGGATCAAGCAGCAGCTTGAAGCTCTTAGAAGACCTGTCTAAGATAAACAAATTGAAGTTGGGAATGCTGAAACTTGATTGAATGGATTGTGCCTGAAGCAATCAACCCTTTCATGACTATGCAAAAAGAGAAGGTATCCTTGTTTTTCAGTTATGTATGTTTTTGCAAATTTAGTCTCATACCTATTGTAGGTGTAAACACATGGAAAAAGGGCTAAAGGAAAAGGGAGGTCGGGATAGATCTAGGCAATCACATTCGAATTACAGAGAGAGACCCAGTCCGTTTTCAAAGGTTAGCACTCTTAACATTGTATTTTGAATTATGCATGAGAACCGTTGCAATTTCCACATATCTTTCATTCAGGTATCTGACCGTTTTCCCATCATTTGAATATGAAAATGACACTTCCTTTCACATAATACCACCTTTCACTTCCTTTATACTCCATTTTTCTTTTCATCTCCCCTTCCAAAAATTAGAATTTTTTCAAAACGCTTTTTTCTCCTCTCTGAAAAATACTTCAAATGTTTAAACCCTTTATTCCTACTGGAGAATTTTTCGATGAAGAAATTTTTTAGTGTGAAGAGGGACAGGTCCAAAAAGCAAAAAGAAAAAGGTGGAAAAGATGACGTTCAAAATGAAAAAAAGGTTGATATTCTGAGAACTCAAAGTATTCTGAATAAGAGGGTGTCTGACCTTGAAAAAAAATTAAAATGGTTCCTCATTTATTGATCTATTCATCTTGGATGCCTTGAGTAAGGTTGATTTTACCAATCTCTCCATCATGAGAAACTCAAGATTGCGTTGGAAGCTATGATAGTTGCTCTTGCTAACAGGGATACTGAAATAGTTTGCTTGAAGGCTAAGATTTTAAAACAACATAATCAGAGGGACCAGGTTGAGAAGACAAGATGAAGCCCAGGGAGCAAAGAATGCTGAACTTTAAGACATGCTTTTGAAAAACCATGCTAAAGGATATGCTCTACTAATCCTATTATTTCAATCTCTGCTCTTAAGCTATCCCCTCTCTTCCTAAATTCCCATGTCAGTCCCTCTTCATTTTTATCGAAACTGAGTGGGTATTGTCCTGGCTCTCATTCGTAATAATATTTACAATACTTTGATTGTTGATATTTTATTGATGAATGAAAAATGCCTTGGTTCTACTGTCTTGCCTTATTACTTTATGCCTTATTACTCATGCTTAGTGTTTCCAAAGTGGCCATGAATTTGCTTGAACTGTATTTCTGTCAACTTGGTTCACTGCTTTAACCCTTCTTTATGATGTCAAAAGGAGGGAAATTTTCATAGGTATGAGATCAATTATTAAATGTATGAGATCAATGTTATCTACTTAAACAGGACATGGTCATGTTGCTGATAGGGGAATCAATTCTAGCTACTTGAAGAGGACATTGTAACGACTTGTTCCCATTGTTATAGAAAATCTAATGGGGAAAGAATTTGGGCTAGAAAACTTCTGAGTAGTGACTTGGAAATTTCTAGCCTAGGCCAGACTTGGACGAAATCTTAGTTAGGTGAGGTCTCGGAAAATTTGGTAATGAATGGGGGATTTAATTATGAGTTTGATCACGAGAGTGGATAGCTAAGACGTTAAGGAGCTTGTGCGACTTTATAGAATCAAATTCGAGCTAGTAGAACTCCTGAAACTGATTTTGGTGTGAAAGGGTGGTGTTAGAAAGTCAAGGGTTGAAGGTGTGTTGCAAAATGGGAGCTTGAAACTCAAATTCCAAGTTTCTGTCTCCGTGCAAGCAGCTAGGGTGGGGCCGCTGTGGCGGGATAGTCGCGACTCAAACCAGAGAAAAACCCAAATTTCGTTATTTCTTACAAAACTTTGTTCTTCAGAGCTAAGGGATGATCCAAGGTTGTTTCTTATTATATTCCCATGAATTCTAGTGCTAAAGGTAATGTAATTACTCCTAATCCTTATTTTGATTCTTAGAACTTAGAATCTTGGGTAATTATCGTTGGAGGAGGGTTTTGGACTAAAGTTAATGGTGGGAAGAACCCTAGTTGAGCATTTGGATCTTGGGTTTGGCCTTGGGTTGATATTTTGATTATTATCTAGGTAAATTAGACCTTTTTTATTGATCGTTTGTATTAATTAGTTGTTTTAGACCAAGAACAAGCTGAAAGACTCCAGAAAGGGAAGGCTCAAGTGTCATAAGAGTATTAAAGCTTGGTTTCGAGGTAGGTGATGTCATGATTTCCTGTTGTGTGATATATGCATGTTAATTGCTTCATTGTATGCATGCATGTATGAGACTAGGAAACGTGGATCAGATCTAGTGAAATGATTATGTGTAAATAATTAGATACATTAACATGTTGCTTAACTGTGTTACAATGTGCTCTATTCATTATGGGTGTGATTGTGACTGTGGTTGTGCTGATTAGATCGGGTGTCACGTTTTGACACATATATTGGATCGAGTGTTATGTTCCGACACATGTATATTGGATTAGGTGTCACATTTAGACACTATAACAGTTTAGGTGTGGGTTCCATTAGAGGACCATTGTAACTATCATAATTACATGTCATTGATATTGGGAAGTTCTATGTTACCCCTATATGATAATTGACGTATGTATTTTGTATATGCGTGTTTACTGTGTTGTAATTACTTGGTTATCTTTTGCTAACCGAAGTAGCCGCGTGATCATACAAGTACACCATGGTTTTGTGTACTGATACTGCACTTGCTCTTTCTTTGTTAAGTATAGGGCATCTTCAGGCGGCTACTGATAGACTTCAGCTAGGAGATCATTGATGAGACTGGATTTAAGGGTGAGCCAGTTCTTTTAGGTTGCCTTAGGTCCATCTTTAATTTAGTCCATTCTTTTCGGACTCAGACAAAATATTCAAACATTTGTCTTATGCTTAGTTTGCGGGGTTGCACACCTTTTCTCTTAGACTTGATGACTAGTAGAGTTTTCATACAATGACTTTCAGGTTCTAGGGGTTGAATTTCTGCGAGGGTCTTGTTTGGTTGTTTTGTTAAACTTTGTAATTTATGGGAACTCATTATTTAGCTATCATTTAAACCTGCTTCCGTGTCTTTAAGTGATTTGGTTTCTTAAAATCGCTTAGTCAGGTTGTAGTATTGGTTCTCCCACTGGAAGGTTAGTGTCGGTGCCAATCACGGTGGTCTGGGTCATGACAAAGTTGTTATCAGAGTCCTATATTCATTGATCTCATTGTACCAAAACAAGTCTAGTAGAGTCTTGCGAAACGATACAGAGATGTCTGTACTTTTCTTCGAAAGGCTACAGAACTTTAGGAAATCTCTCTGTTTTCTTCTTCTTTTGTGCTATGACTTGATTCCAATTGGTATCTGGTGATCCAAATTGGTATCTAATCTCTTTCACTCTTCTGTCCGCAGATGGTAAACACGTGATACAATGGAATCAGGCTTGTAGCTTTCATCAATGAGCCAGTTGAGGAGCTCGCAACAAGATGTCGCGGTCAAGGCAAGGGTAGAGAAAGAGGAAGAGGAAGGGGCAGAGGCCGAGGAAGGGTAGCACCTTCCAGGAGTGGGGCCTTAGTTGAAAATGTTCCAGGGAAGAGGCCCCTCCTGCACCCCAAGAAGAGGTAGAAGAGAATGTGGAGATCGACGAGGAGGATGTTGGATTGGATGAGGTGTATAGGTGGAGAATACAAGTTTTTATCCCTTAGACCCAGTGATAGCTCAGCATATCATGTCTTCTTTAAAGGGGTTGGGCGGCTCTGGAGTCCTTCCCATAGTGCAAGCGGCCCAACCTTCAGTCAACCATCCCATTACTGCTATTGTTCCCAAGGTAGATGGAGGATTAGGAACTGATGTCTTCTTTCGTCCCCTATTGGGTCCTGTGATGAGTGGTACTGAGCATAAGATGTTAACTAAGTTTCTGAAGCTGAAGCCGCCTGCATTCCATGGTTATGAGAGTGAGGATGCCTATGAGTTCATTCTAGATTGCTATGAAAGGCTTCACAAGTTAGGCATTGTTCATCAGCATGGATTAGAGTTCGTGACCTTCCAGCTTCAAGGTGAGGCTAAGCAGTGGTAGAGGGCCTATGTGGATTACAGATCACCAATCTTGCCCCTACTCACTTCGACGTAGTTCCATGCTTTGTTCCTGGAGAAGTATGTGCCCCAGACATTGATGGATCGTACAAAGGATGAGTTCATGGATTTCGAGTAGGGTGGTATGACTGTAGCTGCTTATGAGGCTAAGTTCCATGCTTTGTCCAGATATGCTACACAATTGGTCACTACAAAGAAGGAGAGGATTCGCTATTCGTCAAGGGATTGAACCCCAAATTACAGGTATTTTCTATTCATATGACCTCTGCATGTAAAATTTTTGATGAGGTGACAAACTTTATGAAGAAAGTGGAAGGAGTTCTACGTGATGGGAAGGCCAAGGCTTTGGCTAAGAAGCCCAAGAATATATGTAAATTTCATGGTTCCTACTTCAGAGGCTGACGTTTGCAACCCGGCCAATTCAATCAGACATGCCCATTTCTACAGGTGGTCACTCGGGATCACAGTAGAGTCCTATTTAGGATAGTCAGGGAGCCGCACCTTTATCTGTCAACAGGTCATCCTTTGACCACAGTTCTTATAATTATGGAGAACCTGGGAATATGAGGAGAGATTGTCCCCATCCACGCATGTCTGACCCCGTGCAGTAGTAGACTAGAGCAGTAGTATCCGCGAGCAATGGTAGTAATGGTAGAGGATGTCTACAAGGTAGGTGATAAGGGAATCAGCGAGGTCATGGAGGCTAGGGATATGGTAATGCAGGTAGAGAAGCAGTGCAGCCAGGTAAGGAGGTTGTCCATCAGGATGACAGGGCTCAGTTTTATGCCTTTTCAGGCAAGACGGAGGTTGAGGCATCTGATGCAGTTGTCATGACTCAGGGGTATACCCTAGAAGTAACACGGCATACTCAACCCCGATGGGGTCTCATACGAGCCCTTAGCATATCATGAACATAAGATAATAGAAAATACGGAAAAATTAAAACTTTTTACAATCGAAGTCATTTTCATAAAAGCAAGCGGAAGACTTTCTATACTTTGTGTGAAACCATCTAATACACTTTAGATTAAACTCTTGGGACACAACCCATACAATAGTATCAAAGCATGAAATAAAAGACATAAAGGAAAGGGTTGGTTTGTCCTAGAAGCTATGAGGAATTACTAAGATCTTCAACTCCTTAGCAACTTAGGAACCTAGCTTCAAGATAGCACTCAAGTCTCCAAACCCTACATTTGATTAGAATGCAGGAAAAGTATTCATTAGTACAAAATGTACTAAATATGTTAGCTAGCATAATCGTAAGAACGTAAGACAAGGGTTAGTCAATATAAGACATAATCCAAAATCATATGAAATACTTCATGAAACATCAATAATAAGCATAAGAGATGATATCATCATAATAAGCAAAGTCTCCAACATAAGCATCATATAAGCATTATTTGACTCTTAGTCATCTATACCATATTAGGACTATTCTTAAGTAACCTCAAAAGCATGCTTGTGCAATGCACGTAAGGCATCCCATACTACCCTTCATACTAACCATGACCTTGAAGTCATCCTAGTCATACTTACCCTCCTCGGTCTCATTATTAGCTTACTTCTTATAACCAAGGGAATCTCTCACCTTTAGTCAATCATATCATGAAAGGCAACTATAGCAACATTCCATTAAGCGCACATTATAAGCACAAATCATAAAAACTAGAAAAGGAACAGACTATAGATATCTTCAAAGCATACCTGTGCAATGCATAAGTAAGATCTCATACTCTTACCCATACTAACTAAGCTTCTTAATTACCCACAGTTCACAACTCATACTCTTATGTGTATTACTACACTATTTGGGACATAAGCCTTAACCGATATAGACCATGTAAGCTAACATAGAATCTGATATCTACCTTTCACCATAAAGGGGTCGCTCTACTTGCCAAGGGTAGAACTATACTCTTAGCTTGGGTGAAACCAATAGCTAAGTAACCTATGTGGGCATATAGTTATGGGATAAGTAGATTGCTTCTAGAAACCCTGACTTAACTATGGTAGAAGGTTTCCATCTCATGAGATACCTACATTGGGAACAAGAACTCAACTAGTGTAAAAGGAACCCATTTTGAAGGCCGGACTCAACTAGTGTAAAAGCCTTTAAGGGGAAGCTGGACTCAACTAGGGTAAAAGCTTCCATCTCATATTCATATCCACTCGGTGCTAGGCATTAAGTTCCATTGAGTTCCATTAAGTATTGACTTAAGTTCATATTTGTGGAAGAATTTCTTGACACTCAATCTAACAAAACTCATACTATAGCTCATTTGATCGTGTGTGAGCAACTATCACCATCCATGACCTATTTATGATGCTTCTAGAGCCTTTGATTCAATTAGGTGAGACTAGTCTTCAAACCTTAGAATCACTATAAGTGACAAACCTTTCACCACTTATTATATTCTTGCCTAAGTGTGTATATGGAATTAACCTTTCAACAATAGTACAACTAGGTCGCGAGCATATTCACTTTTCTCTCAAAGTGTCTCTAATGCATGTACTAAACTTCATACAACATGCACACTATCATGTCTTTCCCCTTTCTAAGGTCAAACTCATATTAAATCAACATATCTATAATGACTACATTAGACATGGATATATTCATAATTCAAATAGTTCAATTACTAAGAGCAAAATCTCATACTTCAGCACCTGGAGGTTCAATTCTTACTTTCCATCATCCCACCTAGGGGTTCAAGCACTAGACATTGAGGTCCTGCTAACCCATGTGATTGTATCATCTTATGCATTCAAACCTTCATGAGGTAAGTTACGTGGTAAGGTCTTATAATAAGAATTTTATCTAATAGTCTACCATTATCTCATACGCTTTACTCTTGGGGCCTTAACTTATATAATTCATCCTATTGGATTTTACCTCAAAACCTTAGAGCCACTACTAAGTGAGAACCCCTTTCATGTCAAGTTCATTCTCATGCCTAATAGCATGTCTAGAATTCTATATTAGACAAGGATATCATCATAACTCAAATCATTATATCACTTCCTACCATTTATTATTTATAAGGTTAATTAGGTAGATAAGGGTCTTTCATCACAGTTCTATTTATTACCCTTCCATTCACATGTAGATTCTACTTTCAAATCCTTGGCATATATAGTTAGTCATATTAGCTTTAATCTCAAGCCCTAGTGATCAAAATTCATAATTAAAAGGCCTACACTCAATCTTTACTTCTTACTATCTCCACCCATACCTAGATTTCAAAGTGTTTCAATCACGTTCTTCATTAGTAGGTGATTTGAGAGGAAATTCATTACAAAGGTTCAACTTTTGCTTTACTATTTATGATCCATCATTTGAACAATATTTTAATTCTATTCAAATCTATATGATCCTAACCTTGAACAATTACTACACATGACATTGATTTAGGAATATCACATATGGACCTTCAATTTCACCTCTAATAGCATAAACCTACAAAATATCACATTCATCAAATAGACTAGGGTTAACCATAGAAATCACATAAATTCATAAATACCATATTCAATCTTAATAAAATAATAATTAGGTATTAGCCACTAGATTGGAATCATACCTAAGCCTTACCCACAATGTAGAAGGAAACCGTAGCTAGACTGGGTTTTTGACTTCACAATTGTGGGAAAACCTTGGGGGTTCTATGGGTGGAAGAACCCAAATATTATTAAGCTAACATACCTCAATTCAAAGACCTTATCAAGCTTGAAATAATGGATTAAAATCGACCTAGGTTGCTGCCCCAACTTCCTTTCTTCTTCTTCTTCACTTCTAGAGAGAGAATTATTTGGAGGGAATTTGGGTTGTTTTCAAGAATGAGTTAAATGATTTAGTTTAGGGGCCTATTAAGCTTATATAGGTGTTTAAATAACCAACTAACCGATCCCCCTTAATCCCCTAACTAATTACTAATTAACCCCCAAACCCCTAACCTAAAACAAAAACATAAAAATTGCCCATGACCTATGAAACCACCACCCACTGACCGTGGGTGGGGTCATCGAGAGTACTGAACCTCCGTAGCTTCTTGTACTGTAGCTTAACATGATATCCAACTCAGTACTTGACCCACGACTTGGAGCTACGGAGTGTGGATGGGCCTACGCCCCGAAGGTGCCATTCGTAGCTCACTAAAAAATGCAGAGTTGGGGACTGTTTTGGGGTCCTCCTCAAAGACCCCTTTGGTGGTCCTTGGGAGGGGGGGTCCTACCTTGAAGTTTCGCCCCTAAAACGTCTATTCTAAGTATGGGAGTCATTTCCATGAGTTTTAATCCTCCCACCAAACTCCAAAACTCTTTCGAAAGCTCTAGAACTCTCTAGTTCAACTTACTAGTTTCCGAGGTATTGCAATATCTCCCCCTTGGGATCATTCGTCATTGAATGACGATTCTAAACAATTCTTAATGTCACAACTCTAAACTAGCAGCCCATAATGCATGCAACATATCTAAATGAACACAACCCATCAAGAAAGCTTCAATTCCAAGATAAACACATTCAATGCAACATAGGGGAGTAGGAACTACTTCTACCAACCCAAAATGCATGAAACTGTAAATTTACTCATTTTCAAGGAGGAACTAACATCTCTAGCTAAAAGATGCTCAACACACCCTTATGGAGCCTAAATGTAATTTACTCTGGAAAAGCATTTATTCAAGGAGGAATCTTTCAACTCAAAATCTAGGGCAGGCTCATATAATCGTCTCATGAAGTCTATAAGCAAATTTACTTAAATGCACAACAGCATGAGGAAAGCAGTGAATATAAGTCATTTCTAACAAGACCTAAGTATTTTCATGAACATGCATATTAGGAAATCATGGCAACACATAATCACACATGACTTCATATAAAAGAAAATCAAGAGGAACTTATCATGTCATGCTAGAATAGGAATAGAAGGAAAAGGAAGAGGTCATTGGGACATCACATTGGCCCTTCGCCTCCCAAGTAGCACCTTCACCTAAAAGCGTCACTAAAGGACACTCCATGCTACTTAATGGAACAACCTCCTTGTTCTTCTATTTCTCAACTTGCCAGTCTAAGATCCCTAATGGTACTTCTAAATTAGAGAGGTTCTCATTAAGCAACTCTTTCTCACAACAACCTCACCAACACCACTCAAGGTGAGAATTCAAGTCAACCTAAATCACAAACATCAAGGACACTCAACGACCTTGCTATCTAAGAACATTATCTCCCCCTTGGGAGCAAGCCTATACAAACTCGTTTAAGCATCACTTCTTTCAATGCTAAGGCTAGAACAAGTCATCACTTAAGCTTTCACATCCATCACACAAGATGCTTCTAAACAATGGTGAGTTACACTTCTACCCTTCTTAGAGGAGTCTATTTATTCAACACATCTAGGCATTATCTAAACACCCTATTCAACTAATCTATCAACATACCTCAAAACTCATCATGAATAAATCGGGTTCTACCATCAACTAAACATAACCACTCAAAAACCTTGATAGATAGGCACACTATCTCCCCCTTGGGAGTAAGCCTACAAAAAGTCCTCAAAACATCTTTTCATAACATAAAGGCAACAATGAAGCATCATTCATGCTAAAGATAACATCAAAGTCTATGATCTCAAATCTATCAAATCATGAAGCCATAATTGGCATTTCAACCAACATTTTCTCCCTCTATCCTTGTAGGATAAGCCGTTCGAGTAGTCATATCCTTAAGACCACCGAATAAGGGAATATGAGAGAGACTTTATAGAGTTAAACTATCTAGCATGACTTAGAGAATGAAGAAGTGAAGTTTCCTAAGCATCCAACAGCCTCCTATTATAAATGTGGCGTGCTTCACATTTATGAGCAAGACTCTACTAGACGTGGTTTAAGACAATCCTACAACCATTCCAAAACTTTTTTATCTGATTACCAAGTTTGTCATGACCCAGAGTTATACCGTAGAAGTAACACGGCGTACTCGACCCCGAAGGGGTCTCATACATGGCTTTAGCATATCATGAACATAAGATAATATAAAATATGGAAAACTTAAAACTTCTTACAATCGAAGTCATTTTCATAAAAGCAAGCGGCAAACTTTCTATACTTTTCATCAAACCATCTAATACACTTTAGATCCACCCATACCTAGATTTCACAGTGTTTCAATCACATTCTTCATTACTAGGTGACTCGAGAGGAAATTCATTACAAAGGTTCAACTTTAGCTTTACTAGTCAAGATCCATCATTTGAAAGATAGTCTAATTCTATTAATATCTATATGATCCTAACCTTGAATAATTACTAAACATGACATTGATTTAGGAAGATCACCTATGGACCTTCAATTTCACTTTTATGGCATAAACCCACAATATATCACATTTATCAAATAGACTAGGGTTAACCATAGAAATCACATAAATTCATCATAATACCATAATTCAATGTTAATACAATCATAATTAGGTATTATCCACTAGATTGGAATCATACCTAACCCTACCCACAATGTAGAAGGAAACCGTAGCTAGATTGGGTTTTTGACTTCACAATTGGGGGGAAACCTAGGGGGCTCTATGGGTGTAAGAACCCATAGATTATTAAGCTAACATGCCCATAGATGATTGAGCTAACATACATCAATTAAAATCCATAATTAAGCTTGAAATAATGGATGCAAATAGACCTAGTATGCTGCCCCAACTTCCTTTCTTGTTCTTCTTCTTCGTCACTTCTAGAGAGAGAATTATTTGGAGGGAATTTGGGTATTTTGAAGAATGAGTTAAATGGTTTAGTTTAGGGGCCTATTAAGCTTAGGTGTTTAAATAACTAACTAATCGACCTCCCTAAATCCCGTAACTAAATACTAATTAACCCCGAAGCGTCCAATGGTGTTGTCCCTAGGGGTTTTGTGTCCATTTGATATAGTCTCTTCTCACAAAACACAAACCAAGATTTGGCAAACAAAATTTTGAATTTCTGAAAAATTCATAAGCTCAGAAAGAAGAAGCCATCTTTAAGGGAGAACACTTTTCATGCTCAACAAAAAGACCTGATAGAGTGCTGAAGCGTCTTTGTTATATTTTGAGCTTTGTGTCTTATGTGCTTAAATTGTAATTCTACTCCTAAGTTCTAAAGGATAGTAGATCGGTTGCTTTTGTAAGTATTTCGTTTGAGTCGGATTAACTAGAGTTAGTTAGTCGAATCATCTAAGTTGGTCAAGCCTTTTTTACATCATTGTTTTGATGTTTTCTTGGGTAGAGTTGCCTAGGAGTGTCAACTAGAGTTAGTGGATATGTGGTTTAGCAGAGTTATTGCTCATTTATGCTCTTATCTTTGAGATTGGACTTGGTGGCTAGAGTTAGCTGTGTTCGATTCTAAAAGTCTAGATAAACTAGAGTTAGTTGGTTTAGTAGGCAATAGAGTTATTGCTTAGTTTTCTTTTGTTGTATAGTTGCTACAGTAAGGGGGAAGGGATTAAAGAGTTTTAATTCCTAGGTTACAAGAGTTTGTAATCTGAAACTTTGCTCCGTTTGAATGAAATGGATTTTGGGTCGAAATTTTCTGAGTACAGGTCGTGGTTTTCACCGCCTTTGAGCAAGGGGGTTTCCACGTAAAATCATTGTGCCTGCTTTACTTTCAGCCATTTATTTTCTACACTATTATTCTGTCAGGGGACCTGGTCCTGTGATCACTGGTGGACGCATAAATTCCAACAGAGGGAAGATGAAAGGAGGGAATATGAAGTGTTCTCTTCTGCTTTACTAAAAAGTAGTTCTCCCTCATTGGTGGTGGAAAGAAAGATTAAGTGTTTAAATAAGGAAACACTTCTACTAGTTGTTAGATAGGTTAATAAGAGGGACCCCCTCGCATTGTCGTCGCTCGCTCGGCTTCTGCTATGACTTCAACATCGACATCGACTTTGTAAATCAATCGAGAGATTATATTTGGAAAAAGTTTTATTTAATTAAATATTAATTAAATAAGAAATGGTCAACACGAAACGACCCAACCCAAGGCAAATTCGTAATGTTTTATATAAAACATCTTTCCCATTTATTTAAATTTTCGACTGTTTTTAAGTGATTGTTTTGAAAGGTTGTAAGCTTTCAGGAACACCCATGTATGTTGTGGAAGGTTGCAAACTTTTAGGAATAACCATGTATTACTGACTATTCTAGAAGGTTGCAAACTTTGAGAAACCATACTTGTTGGCTACAAATACTTGTGATTCCTCATACTTTTCAGTACGAACTTTTTGAACTTCTTCTTTTTCTGCACAATTAAATAAGGTATTCTAGTGTTCCTTAATCCCATTGAGTGGCTCACTAACACCATCTTTTTCGTACCAATACACTGGTTAATAGAATTGTTTTACCCTGGGAGGATCTTTTCCTTTAAACCTTAGGTACTAAAGGGAATAATTTTTGTAAGGAAACACTCTGCATTTAGTGGGCTCGATTATTTTCCTTTCTGTTTCATTCTACTAATATAGATCCTGGTACAATTTTATAGTCATTAATTTATGTTTATATTATTAATTATTGTTTTTTAGTACATGCTTTAAACTTTGTTATTAATGTTTTTACAAAGTTATTGTTAAAAGTATTTGTTAGTACATATCACATAACAATCTTAAGGAAATTACTATTTTATTTATTAATTTTTATTTTATGTTTGGAGAGTAAAATTTGTGTGATTTCCTACTCCAATAAAGTGTGAATAGAGATTAATTTCATTGGAATATTAAAGTTCATACTTGTACAACGATTTAAAGTATATTAAATATCTTTGTCGTTGTTGTTGTGATAAGTTTGCAATTTTATTTATTGCTTATTGAATCAATTGTGTCAATTTTTTCAGTCAAAAATGTCAATTGAAGATGCTACGATTTTTATGACGTTGTTGCACCAACTAGAACTTTTGTGCCACCGGTAGAGAAATCGATAAAATTCTCTGAAATGAATTTCAAAGGATGGCAGCAAAGGGTATTTTTCTGGCTTACCACTCTTGGTCTACAGAGATTTACCAACGAAGAAACTCCAGTGTCTGCTGATAATATGTCAAACATAGAAAAGTTCATGATTGTTGAGGCATGAAACATGTAGACTTCCTATGTAAGGTCTATATCTTGAGTACTTTAGAGAATGACTGATACAATGTCTACAGTGCATTCACAACTTCAAAAGAATTGTGGGATGCACTTGAGAAAAAGCACAAGACTAAAGATGCATGCTTGAAAATGTTTGTAGTTGCTATGTTTTTAGACTATAAAATGACATATGCTAAAACAGTTTGTTGATAACGCTAAACTACTCACTAAAAAAATTCAAAGAGTAAGTAATCATTGTCAATAAAAAATACTCAACTAACAGTCGGGGTCATATCCAACAAGGAGTAGTGTACGGATAAGAATCCAAAAAGTGAATTAAAATGTGACTAATATGTTGTAGTGAATAAGACAATTGAGTGGACTATTCCACCAAATTTAATCAAGAGATTTCGAGAACAGTTATAAGAAATTAACTAAAATAAACAAAGTTCGGACAATTAAGATAAATCTAGGGGTATGGGGGTTTGTATTAATGTCAAATATGGGTACAATTGATTACTAAATAAAGCTAAACAACCATGGGTAAGTTGGGAATCTTCAATAACACTAATATTCTTTCGATGCCATAGCATTAGTTCATAAAATCTCCTTTCGGTCTCATTTATGTGATTCATATATCAACCCATTACTTTATTTTTACAACTAGGTTAAGCTAGATTGCAAACATTGAGCTAGTTACCCACTCTTAGTAGTCTCTTTCAAGCACCAATTAGAGATGTTGACCACCTTAACCCTTAAATTCATCACATTCTAACAACTCAAATCCATGGTGAACAACAATAAAACAGAGCAATACAAAAAACTCACTAATTTAAATCAACACCCAACCCCATAATCACACCCCTAGAAATTAGGGTTTTAGCCACCCATCACAAAAAATATAGAGATTATACCTATCGTGATAGTAGCCATTGATGCAATGAATTCAAGCAATGATAATCAACACCCACTTTGGATTCAAATTCTAATTGTTGGTTAGAAGAGCAAAATGGTAAACCCCACCACTAAGACCAATACTCAATAGATTCTCTTTCTAAGAGTTCCAAAAGTAAGAATTGATAAAAGATAAGATAGATCTATTTTATCTCACTTCACAACTATTTATACTTTCAAAAAAGATTCTTCCACACTCACTCAACGGATCGTCGTTTGTATCATTAGTCGGGCTCGCCGAACTCACTCGGTGTATCACCGTTTGTATCATTCAGTTCACCTTTTACTATCTTCAGGTTTTTGAACTCAAATGTGTGAACTCGATAGAATACGCCCTTGAAGCTCAGTGAATCACTGAATATCACATTGTGCGCCTAAGATAACCTTCAATTTTACATTGTAATCTGTCACTTTCGGTAATGCATTTGGCTTCGCCATTAGTAATTTGGTGGATCGCCGATGCAACTCTTATTCGCCAATTTACTTTGACTCTTGGATTTTAAACACTGTCCATTTTTGTGAGATTCAACCATTTGGGCGATTCTCCCTTTCGATTAGGCAAACATCATGTTAGGGCTTTCTAATCTTTTCAGCGTTTTTGGCATTTTTTAAAAATACTAGTCCTTGCCTTGTCCTTTAGCCTTCATAGATGTAAACCATCTAAATATCATAAGAATAGGACATAATTAGGCATTAAGGACACTAATTGTTGAACTAAAAGGGCCTCAAATGAGTGTACATCTACCACTAATCAACACCCCCAACTTAAACTTTTCTTTGTCCTCAAGTAAATCAAGACACAATTAGTTCAACAAGCGTGGCTACAACAATTCTCAATTACAGTCAACATGCGAGTGCTACTACAAGACTACTCTTAATTAGATGCAACACTTAATCATGATAAAAAAGCTTCAAATGATGACTAGCCGGTATCAATCCAAGCTTAATCTCACTATAGCTTCTTCTCTAATGCAAAACCATGTTACAACAAATGCATTCAAGTTCCCTCTCATCAAGAATGATTTCATATTCTCATAAGAAAATCAACAAAGAAGTTAGGAATCAATATAATGTTCACTCTTCGAAAGGAGAAAGACATGCAAGCTTCATCCCATAGGTTTGCCCATATTTTTCAATCAGCACAACCTAGTTCATGCAAGATCTCAAAGATCTTTTAGGCTTGTAATGAGGCTGAGGGTAAAGGTATGACCTATTTGGCTCAGTGACTTCACCTTTTCAAAGCATTGTTGTACTCATATTTACCTCTTCTCAAGTTTTTTCCATTCTTATCACTTGGAAGCTTGAACTTCAATTTTTTATTCAAAGTACTGGATACCCCTTTTATTTCTTCAAACCTTCTTTTTTATTTCAATTTTTATTTTTATTTTGTAAGGAGGGTTCCTTCTTTTTGTAACAAACTTCAAAATTGAGTCTCACTTCATGTTTCTTTGCCTTCCACTTTCCTTTCTTTCCTCCTTCCTTTTCACACCCAACTTAGGCTTTTGGCCTAAATTGGCTATTCAACCAAAGTCAATGCTTAGAAATGGATTTATGGGTGAGAAGTTGTGGAAAATTTGGCTCAAAAGGTTTCAACAAGGTTGTCAACAAACAGTTTAGGCTCAAACAGTGTCAAAATAGTTGCACACCCTCACAAGGTAGTCACAAAAAAGGGTATGAATGATTGGGTTCCCTCTCAAAATTATGCCCAAGATCATTCCTTGCATTCACCAGATCTAGACAATTGGGCTAACAAGGTCAATTCTAGGATTCTACAAGCATGTTTTCACGTAAAACCTTACCACACAAGTAGGGATGGCAATGGGGTACGGTTGTTGAGGGGCGGGGCGGGCAGGTAAAAAATATTTTTGCAAAGAAACATGTAGCGCGAGGCGGGTATGCGGGTTGGGGATTTTTCTTTTGAAGCATAACTAAAGGATAGATATGTTAAGAATTTGAGTGAAACAGGGGAGGCAACTGAAAGTCTAGTTCAAAGAAAGTTTTGTTTTTTAAGAGGAGTCAACTGTTTTAACGTATGTCATAAGTATCATTAACTCATACTTAATTATTAATTTCACTATTTATATACATGCCCATTTGCTGATGTTTGATCCTAAAATATGGCTCTATGTACAAACTAGAGGCTAGAGCAGTGAATTGATGATAAAATGGATTCCTCTCTGGTTCAACAAACTTAAATAACTCTTGAATAATTAATACACAATTATTAAAATCTATGTACAAAAGGCAAGGCAAAGATGGAAGAGGACTTAAAGCTTAGGTCAGTTATAATGACTATATATATTTTACAATTTGGCTTCGAAATGAAGATACATATATCATATCATATATTACTATAAGTGGGAACAAAAAAAATTAAAAGCTGAATTATGATTTTACCCCTACTATAAATGTAATGACCCGGAATGTCATTTTTGGAAATTTAGAATATTTGTTTAACTAGAGTGAATTAGTTGGTTGTTAATAGGCAATGCCATAATTTATTTAATACCTATACTACTTAACCCATATTAAAATGAATTAATAGGGTTTGTCACTTTAAGTACAAAATTGTTTTCGAAGGAAAAAGAATTAGGTCGGCGGAATACCTCCTGGCGCCGTCACATAAGAACGATTCATTGAGGTGATATTTTTAAATTAGATATTGTTGCATACGATTACTTCATTTCTTATCAAGGGATAGCCATGTTGTTATTATTATATTATTACTATTGGTTGGAGAAAGAGTATCATCAAAATGTCAATATTGAATTGACATCCCTGTGTTGTTCATAGTTAAAGGAAAAAAAATATAGGATTGTGAGTGATAATGCAATAATTAGTTGACCATTATAGATATTTCATTGGTTATTTTTTTGAGAAGTTATTGCTGGAGTTCCCTTTGGCAGTATGCCAAGATTTCCAGTGGAATATTGATACGCCGTCAATGGCCATTTTGGGATAATTGTTGGATAATTATTGTAATTAATCATTGGGAAAACTAAAGTGATAAAAAGGCGTGTGGGTATAATTTCTTCATAATCGTTACTATTTTGGTGGGTTATATCCATCTTGGAATTATTTTTATAGGATGATCTAGTTCTCGATTAATGATATAGGAAAAGTTGGAACTTAATCCTAAGCTTGAAACTTGGAATATATGAGAGTTGACATGTTAATTGGCATTGAACTTAGGAATTTGATTATAAATTTGAGTGAGTTCTGTGTCTAGACTAGACACATAGTAATATGAGTGTTGTTAGTTTTGAAATCTTATTATAATTGTTTATTTGAATAGATTTTATGGATTTGAAAGTTCAACGAAAGGGGAAGACTCAAGTCCCAAAGTGATTGCTGATTAATTGAGGCAAGTGAATTTCTAAACCCTTGTTAAGTGTATGGAATTCGTGTATTTACTTGTAATATATGTTTGGGGGTAATGAAACTTGGTGATGGGTTGACTTGTCCATATTAATTAATTCTAATGATGAAAAAGAGGTAATAAAAGCCAATATGATTAATTGTTTGTGTGTGATGAGTTGAGAATGGTTTGAAAGACTTGTTGAATCGTTGTTGATGTTGTATCATGATTGTGTTGTTGTGAATTGTGCAATGTTATGAAAATGGTCATCTCCTCATTATTTGTGTGCACATGTCATTTGCATTGTTCTGAGACATGGTTGTGACAGTTATGTGAATTGAGAAATAATAAGAAATTAAAGAGGATGTACCATTTCGAGGGTTGTATTGCGCACTGCGGTGAATACTATAGTTCGAGCAACGTATCGCGCGCCACGATGGTTACTATTATTGAGGTTCGTATCGCGCGACGCGATGGATGCATGGACAGATATGTCCCCTATGGCTCCCAGACTGAGAGACAGCGGGTGTGTATCACTAAGTCAGATATGTATCACTATACTTGACATTACATTACATTGCATTGTACATATTTATCATTAGTGAACTTGATATTGTGTTTTGTTGAGCTTGTGAGTGCCTTTCTATGGAACTTTGATTGATGAATATTGAGGTTGTTGCTGAGGATATGCAATTGTTAGAGTGTTGTTGTTGAGATGTGTGTTATGTGAATTATGAACTGTTAGGTTGGGCTGATTTTAAGCAGGTTGCAGTTGTGAAGGTTGTAATTGATGAATATTGAGCTTGTTGTTGAGATTATGTGATTGTTAGAGTGTTGTTGTTGAGATATACACTTGTAAATTGTGAACTCTTAGGTTGGGTTGGTTTTATACAGATTGTAGTTGTGGAGGTTCGGTTGGGGTGTAAGGAGTACCCGTATTCTATCCCCTTAGCTTATGTTTAAAGGTTTACTTGCTAAGTACCGTGTGGTTTGGTACTCACCCCTTGCTACTACATTTTCTTTGTAGGTTAGTAACCCGGACCTTTGTGATATTTTCTCTTCTCCTTGTCTGAGGCTTCTTGTGGAGGTTTGTGAGGAAGCTGCTTGTCATTTCAGCAGACCTTTTTTCTTCTTAATTATGATTTTGTTCTATTTTAGAAACAAGGTCATTTGAGACTTGTGGTTTCTTTTGAATCAATTGTAATACTTTAGAGACTTGTACACGTGACAACCAGATTTTGGGGGTATTTTTGAGTTGATTCTAAAATTTCCGCATTTTATTGTAATGGTTGAGTTTTAGGCTGACTTATCTTGGTGGGATAAGACCAGTGCCATCACGTTTATTTTTGGGTCATGACAATAAATTATGTTATAGAACATTTAACAATTTAATTTAAATATTAAATTATTTCATTTTAATTAACATGTTAAGGACTTTTGCACTTTCTTAGATTAATTCCTAATTAAAATATCTAAATTAATAATACTTATCATCTATATTCTATATGTATATAATAATAAATGAATAATCATATATTATTATCATATTATACTAAAAGTGGAAAGAATGTTAGCCCAAAAATAAATTACCATTTTGTCCCTATATCAGATACAAATACTATTAATCATCTAATAAATTGTTAATTAAATATTAAATAGTAAATTTTAATTACTACAAGGGAGATTTACACATTAAGCCAATATCAAATTTATCAAATTCTTTCGCTTACAATTAATTCATATTGTATGGTGAATTAATATTAAATTGTTATAAGTAATTATTATCAAGAAGACAAAAAGACTCCTAATTATATTGTTCAACAAATTACAGGTGAAGACCAAAGGTTACATAATTAAGTAGGAAACTGATGGGCCTCTTTTATTTTTTTCCTTTCATCTTCCCTCACGTAAGGTTTCCTATTTAAAGTCACCTAGAAAGGGAAATGAACTTACAAATCTCATATTTGGTCTTCTTACTAAAGTATGTTAATGTCAATTCTCTCTTATAAGTTAAGATCCATTTTATCAGCTTTGGTATATCATTTCTTTCTTTTTTTTTCTTTTTTTTTTTAATTTCCTTTCTGGTCATAGTTATAGACTGCAGAAGAAAAATTGTCATCAATCTTTGTAGAATTGTTAAGGGCAATAACATTATTATTGTATTTGGATAAACAACGTTATGATAGATAGATTGATTAATTGTAAAGAATGTTTGGAAGGAAATAATACTTTTTCATCATGTTGTATGAATTACAACAAAATAATTAATTATTTGTACTGTTTTATGTAAAGTGCTTGTAGTGATGTCCTTTTGTAATTGATTTTTTGTATTAGTTTTAAATGTTCTTTTATAATGTATTATTTTCTTATTCCTTTTTAGTTAAATATGTTCTCTCCTTATATAATGAAATTTGTGTTTAGATTACAATTAATTAAATAGATATTAGTTACTTAGACTTTATATAATTATTGGCGTGGAACATATACAATATTATATTTCTTATTTCCAAATGAAATAAAAATTATCTCAATGAAAGACTAGATGTTTTATTATATGCCCGATCATTTGTGTTTCACAGGGATAATATGAAATATTTGGCAGATATGTTGAATGACTATACATACATTTATAATTAGTTCATTATCTCATGAATTAGTATATTGCCTCTTTAATTAATAATAAAGAGATCTAAAAATATAAAGTTCATTATCAATGATCCATATAAAATTAGATAACTATTTTACTTTTCAAACAAACACTCTTACTCTAACAATTATCTTATGTAACACTAATAGGTGAAAATTATTCCTACATCCACCATCTTTTATACTTTTTAGTGCAACATAAATCCTATAAATACACATTTACAAGTCAAACATTATAATAAGATGTCTAAGGACTTATGTGGAGCACAATTGTCATATACTATAAGTTTATAGTAATGTGTACACTTGGCTACACGCGTGAAGCATTTTATAAGATGTCTAAGGACTTATGTCGAGCAGAATTGTCATATACTATAAGTTTATAGTAATGTGTACACTTGGCTACACGCGTGAAGCATTTTATAAGATGTCTAAGGACTTATGTTGAGCAGAATTGTCATATACTATAAGTTTATAGTAATGTGTACACTTGACTACACGCGCGACGCGCGTACCCAGAAACTAGTTATTTCAATATTAGCAGTAGATTGATATGTATTGCATATATATAACTTTTAATTAAAAATGATGCGGAGTGGATTTATGTGGGACGGGTTCATGCGGGGCGGGACGGGATAAAAACAAAAATTATGCTATGCAGGGCAGGGTGAAGCAGGCTAAAGTCTTGGCGGGTTTGCCCTGCACCCGCCCCACCCCATTGCCATCCCTACACACAAGGCACCTCAAACACAATTATTTAGTGATAAGATCAAAAGCTTACATGCGATGTTTATTGCAAGGCTTACATCAAAATGCAACTAATCAACACGAGATTCAAAATGGTCATTTCAAAAGTACAGCCATACTGATTTCTTTTGCCATCATTAGTGAATTCTACTCATCAAATCAAGTTATTAAATCTAGAAAAAAATGTTGAATAATACCCTGCATTAGATGACATATTTTCAGAGAAATAAGAAATTTTGTTATTCAATTTAAAAGAACAACCACCAAGAAATCACAAATGGGGTACAAAATTTAATTTATAACTTTTGAAGGTTGTTTTTCATGCATTTATTTATGTGTTTATGTCACGACATGATATCATATCATGATGGTGCCTACTATAAACCCCTAGTAGAATAGCAAAAACCCAAGATCACTAGCAATAAATAGAACTAAAAATAACTAACATGGAAGAAATAACAACATAAGAATGGGAAATCCTAGCATAGATATATAACAAATGGTATAAAATATACAACAAGGTACCAAAAGAATTAAAGAAACACAAATATATACAGATGATAAAAATCATACTTGGTGTGATCGTTACAAGAGCATCTAAAGTACATAAAGAGAGCTACATACAACAGCCTTTCTAACAAAATACAAAATATATAGACAAGACAAAAAGAAGAAAAGTAGAAGATCTTCGGATGCTAAGATTTCACCATGATCTCAACAACAAGGGCCTCGAGTGATCAGGAATCAGCGAGGATGGCACGTACTAGGCATTATATCAGAAAGTGATTCAAAAGTGAAGTATGAGTATCAAAATATTGGTACTCAGTAGTCATCATAGGTCCACCGAGCTGAGAAAGATATTATATAGTATAAGAAGCATGATGGAGCTAACATTATGAGTTAAAAGTTACCCTAGAAAGTCATTCTAACAAGAAAAAAGGGTGAAGATAATAATAATATCGGAAAACACCCTACACACAAGTCTATTAGAAATTGGCATAAAATATGGGATGAGATAATGCACATTTGTCCAGTGCATAAACTAAAAAAGGCCTGAATTTGCCTTGGTGGCCACCTTGTAGGCTCCAAGAGACATATCAGACCCACCTTAACTCAACTACAAATGATATAATCCTAAAACCAAAAATTAAATTTGTGGGCCACTGTAGCTTATTAACATATACAATATCGGTAAATATATCCTTCAAAATAAGAAAACCAATAGCTTTACATTACAATCTCTCTAAATGTTGATATCAACAAAAATGATACAAATTTTCAAAAAGACCCAAGTTTTCCATCAATAAATTAGCAATACGCTCCTATAGAGCTCAAATCCAATAAAAATCGTGGCATAACAGTTTTAAAAAATGAAAACCAATACTTTTTTGCCTCCAACTCATGCTATTATCAAATATAAATGCATTACACATGAATCTGAAATGCATAAGCTTGAACACATTTATATCACGCAAAATATGGTAACGCTCCTTCCACAGTACATATGTACTCACCTAGAAATCCTTGCAATCTAACTTCACTACCCCACGACCACAATCTCAATAAAAGAGATAAAGATATAACCATCAAAAGTAAATCATAAGGATACACTAAAAAAGAAAAAACAACAATGCTTATAGTTGAATTTAAACCCCTTAAGGTATCATAAAGGCTCTATTTTAATCAATTCAATGCTAAGATCAACCTATACTAAGGGTTAAGCCACCAAAACAACACTAAATTTGTGAAATGGACAATTCATACATCAGGATCACTTTAAGCATAATTCTACTCGACAATATTTCTAAACAGTCACGAAACCTATAAAATGTAGGATCTAACAAAGCTAAGTCTATAAGAGGTTAATCGCTACCTCAAAATTTCATCGCAACACAAACTATAACTTAAAAGCTTCCCCCTCGAAAATCAACCCTTAGATCTCAACAATGAAACCGAAAACTAACTCCAACATTATGTTCTCCTTGAGTTAGGAATTTCATGACCCTGACCCACCATGAATGACACCCACACTAAACCCGCCTATAACACCTCAGAAATATTTTGAGTTAAGACTCGAACCATCCTTCGTTGTGAGTAGGATTTTATCGAGAAATTTAAAATTTCTTAAGTGTTAAGGTCATTAGATGTAGCACCTTGAGTTCCAGCAAAAACTAAATATATTTCCTTCAAGTCATTCCTAGGTTCTTCTAAGTTTTGGGTCAACTTTAAATAACCATAAAATTTAGCATAGGATGATTTAGGAGACTCATAAGGTATCAAATGAAAGATCTCTGAGTCCTCTTTCCAACGCCACTAAGTTTTCTAAATTTTGAGCTTGGATGATGGAGATATAACCATTTGAGTGCAACCTCTCTAGATAGGGCCTTTCTATCCGAACTAAGGAGGGGTATTTTGGTCTTTTCCTTACCCAATCAACTTAAAACAAATTTTAGTAATATTTTGGGGACAAGTATGATTTGAGTCAATTTTCATAAAAACAAATATGCTTAGGGTTTTAGAAGAGAGTTCAAGAAGAGAAAATAGGAGAAAAGTGGGAAGGTTCAAGACAATCAAGATTATTGTGATCGAGGGGTTTTCGACAAGGATTTTATCCTAAGAGATATGTGAGTTCTCATGGTGATGGGTTCATTCACCCACACGCCAATCATGTTATTTTCAATGCAAATTCATTCTTAAAATTAAAGGATTTGAGTTCTTGAAGTGTTTTCTTGAAATTCCTTTCGTAGTCTTTATTGTTGAGGTTTCAATGAGTTATTGAGATTATCATATGGATTTTACGAGTTTTTTTAGTAGATTCTTGTGTACTTTGGTTGGGTATTCGAATCTAAGTGTTTGGGGAAGAAATCGTTCGATTCTAAGCGAGTTAGGGTCAGAAAATGAGAAAGAAAAGTCGTCATGATTTTCTGGGTTGGGGCCTGGAACCTTGCGCCAGACAATGCACCCCAACCACACCTCTATAGGTAGAGGGATGGCACCCTGCACCACTCAGTGCGCCAGGGTCGCTTGCCCCCACCCTTTCTCCGTTATTTTTCTCGTCTAACCCCTTTAAAAGGGTACTTTCAAGCCCTATCGATTTTAAGCACTTTAAACTACTTCTAAACATCTAGAAATCATTCATAACCTTGACTTCATAATTCAAATTCAAAGTATAGTTAAGAGTTAAGCCTTAAGAGTTCTTTCGAACATTTTGAGAAAGTCCCTTTGAGTTTTTTTGAGGATTCTTATTCTATTTCTAATAACTTGTTTCAATACTTGAGCAAGTGAGTATAAGAACGAGGAGAATGTATTCGTGAGTATAAATTATCATCACTAGATCCTTCATAACATGAATCATAACTCTTGAATTCATAATTCAAATGCAAGAGTTAGTTAAGAGTAGAGTTCAAGAAAGCCTTGGGTTCAATTGTGAATCCTTTGAGATCAACTATCAATTTGAAGTTAAGTGTTGAGGAAATAAGTATGAGAATGAGAAGAGTCGTATACATGATTCTCATATTGTTATGTAGTCCTACAGTCGAGTCGTTCATGCCATAAATTTTGCATGAACTTCGTAAATCGAGCATTTCTGAGAGGAGTAGTATCTTCAAGTTCTAAGTCTTGAGTATTGAGTTCCTAACCCTTTTTATATTATATTCCTAATAATGGGACTATTACATGTTACCCATGAAGTGCTTGAGTTGAGTTGTTCATGCCCATAATTCTGCATGAACCCTATGAGTTGAACATTCTTGAAATGAGTTGTATCATTAAAGTTCTTGAGTTTTGGAGTTGTTGAGTTTCGTGTACTGAGTTCTATGTATGGTTATTGAAAACCTTGAATTGAGTCATTCACGTCCATAATTCGGCATGAACCCTATTTTGAGAAGTCTTCTACAAATTTTTCTAAACTATTTTTAAGACTTGAGCAGTTGAGTTTGAGAAAGAGAATAGCTAAGTTCATTTTTGTTAAAATGATATATGGGAACTAACTATTCCCAAGAGTAAATATTTTCATATTATAGAAAAGATGAAACACCAATTTCCAAAAGGGTTTTTGAGCAATTCTAAGTACCATCTCGTTTAAGAGAAAGATGTTTGAGTAATAATTTCAAACCACAGAAAGAGTTATATTTTTAAATATATGAGCTAGTTACATTTTGGGAGTAGTATTGAGCACCGATATGGGGACGAGTTTAGATAATTCAAAGTTCTCATAAACCATGCAGCCAACGTGGGTAGAAAGGGTCATACTTTTTAAATGATTCCTTAATGCTTTTTAGCATATACTATTGAATCCACTTAATAGTAGGTCCTATACCCTGGCAAAGTATAGGATAGTTATGGAAGCATGGGCTAGAAGTTGTATCATCACATAGCTCATACTGATGGTTGTCAGTTAGAGAATCTCCCATAGAGTTATATTGTATTTTTATATACAAACTGAGTTATTATTGTATTTTTCAATACACTGAGTTGATCTACTCTTTAAAAAGCTTTCCGTATATTACATCTATTATTGTTGCTTTATCCAGAGTTGAGAATCCAGAGTTGAGTCTCTTATTAGTGAGTTGAACTATGTTTCACAGAGTTGAGTCTCTTATTATTGAGTCGAACTATGTTTCTTTGAGTTGAGTGAGTTTAGAAGAGGTATGCATGTTTCTTTTCCACCAGTTCAAGCTTATGTTTATGCTTTAGAATTCTCCTCACATACTCATACATTCCATGTACTGATGTCATTTGGCCTGCATCATTTTATATGTAGATAGAGGTAGCTAGGGTCATTAACATGCGCTTCGTTGATACTACTTTCAGTTCGAGTTAGCTATGGTAAGCCCCCTTCCTTCTGGAGGATTTAATTTACTTTTCAGTTTTGTCAGGATGTCGTGGGTATTGTCCCGACTTCTATCTTTGTTATTCAGAGGCTTCATAAATAGACAGTAGAGTTTGAGAAGTCTGTTTCATTTATTTTGTTAGATGTTTTAAATGCTTGAGATGCCTATTTCTGTCGAGTTGAATATATTATTTTATTCAAAGTTAATCTTTTGAGTTAAAGATTTTGTAATTGAGTTCAATGAATTTTATCCAGTTTTAAGCTTTGTATGCTTGAACCATTTTTTCGCTTGTAGTCAGCAAGAATGAGGGTTTGCTTGGGGACCAATGATGGTTCTCGAGTGCCGACCACGTCTAGGGTGTAGGCTTGGGTTGTGACACTACTGTCGGGAGAACCAACTACCAACCCAAACATAACCCATCAAACCAAGTTAAGAAATAAGTCACAATTTAAAATTCTAAAGAAATGGTTTTAAATAATTAAAGGATCAAATTTCCATAAAATTAACAATTTAACAACATCTTCTGTGGAATTTAACTCCCAAGAAACTGAAATTCATAGTAAAAAAACTCTTAAGTATCTGAAATAAAGGGGATGCAACCCTAAGTAAGAAAACAATAAACTAAGTCTAAGAAATGTCAAATCTGAATAGTTTTACAAATGAATAGAGAAGAACCCATAGGCTCTTGGAAGAGTAGCTTACCCTTGGATTCAAAGTCATGTGTCTGTCAATTGATGTCTTGAAGAAGCCACCTAAATATGTCTTATACTCAACAAGGAAAGAGCAAGTGCAATATCAATACACGAACACTGTATATTGGTAGGATCAGATGACCAGTTCCAAAATATGAATATACATAGGTAACTATAGCACATAAATACAAGCCAACACATATATCAATGGTCACAACATGATACAAATTCCCAATCAGAAACTTTGAATTAACCACTGCATGAAACATGCCCCACATGATAAAAAAATGCACATATTTGGTCTTCTTATGGAGCTGCAAATACAAACTGTTAGTGTACCAGTGGGGTACCCCAAGCAACTAGTGTTATGATTCATACCATGAATGTTATTTATCCAAGCCAATTGTTAGTATCATATACCCGGGTGGTATCCAACCCAACCATCAATCACAAAACATAAGCTTGAAAGGAATCTGAAATGATGAAGGACAAATGGCATCAGCACATTAAATGTACGAGTATGCGAGGGGAAAACTAAACATAACATAAGCTTGAAAGGAATTTGAAAGGAACACTTACCTTGGCTTTACTCAACTCAAATGCAAAGTAAAAACAACAATAAAGGTGCAGATTATACAAAGCATTTAAAAAAATAAATGACTCAGTTTACTCATATAATAAAGTAATATAATACTGTGGGAGTTTCTCTAACCGACAACCACCACTATGAGCCTAAGTGATGATACAGCGTATTTCCCACACTGCCAGAACTGTCCTATACATTGCCGTCGTATGAAAACCTTAACTAAGTGGATCCACTAGTCTATGATGAAGAGCACTAAGGAATCATCTAAAAAGTATGATCTTTTCTACCTATGATGGCTACATGGTTTTTGGAGACTTGAGTTATTATGAACTCGCACCCCCATATCGGTTCTCAATACTACTCCCAAAATATACTCAGCTCATAATTTTTTAAAACAAAACTCTTTCTTTGGTTTGAGATAATTACTCAAAACTTAGCTTAAAAGCTCTCTTGGAAATCGGTGTTTCCTTTCTTGCTCAAATGTGAAAAACATTTGAACTCTTGGGAATACTTAGGTCCCATATAATCTTTGAAGAAATGAATCTTTACTATTACTCTTTACTCAACTCAAAACATCAAGACTTAAAACAAAGTTAAAATGTTTTTAAAAGACTTTGGAAAACTCTTTTAAACTCATCTTGACTTGACTCTTAACTTTCCTTGAATTGAAGTATGGGTTCAAAGCTCATGATCTCATGTTTATGGATGATTTCATGATGTTTAGACATACCTTAGAGTGTAGAAATTGACTATAAACCTCGGTATGTTGCTAAGGAACTCATACGGAAAGAAATAGGAAAGGGTGGAAAGCCTGGCTTCCATGGCGCTCTGAGTGATGTAGGGCGCCAGAGGTAAAACTTCAAAGAATCGGTTGGGGTGCTATGGCTGGTGCAGCGAACCAGAGCCCAAACTTCAGAGCTCCTATTGAGGTGCTCTAACTGGGCGGCGCCCTAGACCCCTTCCCACGTGACCTCCGACTTTTCTTCTTCATTTTTCAACTCTAAACCCCTTATTTCAACTTCGTTCTTTTCCCAAACACTTAGAATTAACTATAACATCAATATATGTAAGATTCTACTCTAAAACACACCTAAAATCATGAATCAAACTCAAAGAACTTCAACAACAAGAACCCACAAGATTTCAAACGAATTATTATCAAGAACTCATAAGATTTGCTTTCAAAACATACAACTTCACTGAATTGAATCATGATTGGCACGTGGGTGAACTAACCCAAATCTATGTGATCTCACAAACCTCGTAGGATTGAATCCTTGGCAAAATCCACAACCAAAAGTGCACGATCTTGACGAATCTTGACTTTTCTTCTCCTTTCTCCTCTTTTCTCCTTCTCCAAGCCCTAGCATGAATTTCAAATTTTCAAAATTGATCTAATTCTAATTAGACCCTAATTTAATTACCAAAAATGAAACAAAATGATTGGTTAAGGAAAGTACCAAACTACCCTTCTAAAATCTGGATTGGACTTTCCTTATCCAAACAGCCTAACTTCCAATAGGCATATCTCACTCATATGAACTCGAAATTGCACAAAATCTTCCAAGATATTTCCTATGGTATCTGGAAGCACACCTAACTCATTCTGAGTTAGGAGTTATGGTTGTTTGAAGTTGATCCAAAACTCATTATACTTAACCAATTTTCTAGATTTTTTTCATTCTTTCCAAAAATCACTATTTCTAATTCTAGCTCTGTCTAGTTCTTTTAAATAGCAAGGTGTTAAAATATCTCCCCCTTGGAAACATTCATCATCAAATGAGATTACTCTTAGTAAGTTATAGGTGTAACGTCTAACATTCAATGCAAACACCTAACCAGCAAATCTAACACATCAAGTAAATAAACTAAAGAGTATAAAGAAGAGAATTAGTACCTTGGTCTGGAATTTCTCCAGGCTCAAAGAGATGTGGATATCTCTTTTTCATATTCTCCTCAGCTTCCCAAGTAGCTTCTTCAACAAACTGATACCTCCAAAGGACTTTGATTGATGCTACTTCCTTAGTCCTCCATTTGCGAACTTGGCGATCTAGAATCTGAACATGAATCTCCTCATAAGATAAGCTATCCTTGATAACAATATCTTCAGTTGTTATGATAAGTGAAGGATCCCTCATGCACTTATTTAACATATAGACATGAAATACCGGATGAACCGCTGCTAACTCTTGTAGTGCTCTAACTCATAAGCTACATTGCCAATCCTCTTCGATATATTGTCAGGACCAATATATTCGGGACTAAGCTTTCCCTTCTTACCAAATCTCATAACACCCTTCATAGGTGAAACTTTCAAGTATACCCTATCATCTACTTCAAACTCTAACACCATTTTCCTAACATCGGTGTAGTATTTCTGACGACTTCGCGCTGTTTCCAACCTCTGTTGAATGACTTTCACTTTTTCCATAGCTTGATGAACTAAGTCTGGTCCTATTAACCTTGCTTCACCAACTTCAAATAATTAGATATGAGATCTGCACCTTCTCTCACAAAGAGATTCAAAAGGAGCAATTTGGATGCGAGAGTGGTAACTATTGTTGTAAGCAAACTCAATGAGAGGTAGGTGATCATCCCAATTCCCTTTGAAATCAATCACACATTCCCTCAACGTATCTTCTAATGTCTGAATAGTGTGCTTTCCCTGACTATTTGTCTGAGGATGAAAAGCAGTACTTAAGTTCACCTTTGAATCCAAGCCTTTCTGAAAAAAAATTTCCAGAACTGCATAGTAAATTAGGCACCTTTATATGAAATAATTGAAAATGGCACCCCATGAAGTCTAACTACCTCTTGAATATACAACTTAGCATAATTCTCTGATTTGATTTGGTCATTCGATCCTCAAACACTGAAATAGAATCATGCTACCTGCGAGACCTTGGTAAACCTGTGATGAAGTCCATATTGATCATCTCCCACTTCCATTCCAGAAGTTCTATATTCTAGCCATACCACCAGGCCTTTGGTGCTCTACTTTAACTTGTTGGCAATTCGGACACTTAGCAACAAACTCTACAATACCTTTCTTCATACTACTCCACCAATAAACTTCTATCAAGTCACAATACATCTTTGTGGAACCTGGATGGATAGAATATCTAGAGCTATAAGATTCCTCTATGATCCTTTCTTGGAGTTCATCCACCCTTGGTACACACAACCTACTTTGATACCTCAATACACCATCTCCCCCTTGTTCAAAAGCCAATACTTTTTGCTTATGAACTTTTGCCTTCAATTCAAGAAAAATAGGGTCTTGGTCTTGCTTCTCTTTTACTTCTAACACTAATGATGATTCAGCCCCATTCATCACCACTACTCTTCCTTCGGTGGAATCCATTAGTCGAACTCCCAATTTGGAAAGTCTATGCACATTTCTTTCTAGTTCCTTATTATCTTCCTCAAAATGGTTGGTACTACCCATAAAAAAACTGCTCAGGGCATCAGCAACAACATTAGCCTTACTTGTGTGGTAAAGAATACTCATGTCATAATCCTTGAGTAGTTTTAACCACCGCTAGTCTCTGAGATTAAGCTATTTTTGAGTAAACACATACTGAAGACTCTTGTGATCGATGAACACATCCACATGAACACCATAAAGATTATGGAGCCATATTTTCAAAGCAAATACTACGGCATCCAATTCTAGATCATGGGTTGGGTAATTATTCTCATGAACTTTCAACTGTCTGGAGGCATAAGTTATAACCTTGTCATTCTGCATTAGCGCACAACCAAAACCAACTCTAGGCGCATCACAATAAACAACAAAGCATTGCTGCCTTCTGGTAAGGTCAATACTGGGATACTAGTCAACCTCTTTTTCAATTCCTGAAAGCTTTTCTCCCAAGCTTCAGACCATTGAAATTTCACTATTTTCTAAGTTAACTTGGTCAAAGGGGATGAAATAGATGAGAACCTCTCTACGAACCTTCTATAATAGCTAACCAAACTCAAGAAACTTCTAATTTCAATTAGAGATGTGGGTTTGGGCCAATTCTGCATTGCCTCTATTTTTTGGGTATCAACTTTAATTCCCTCTCCAGACATAATATGGCTAAGAATGCCATAGACACAAGCCAAAATTCACACTCAGAGAACTTGGAATACAACTCTCTATCTGTTAGAGTTTGGAGGATTATTCTGAGATGACTAGCATGATTTTTTTCATTCCTCGAATAGATAAGTATGTCATCAGTGAATACGATAACATATATCTAAATAAGGTTTGAATACTCTATTCATAAGGTTTATGAATGTTGCAGGCGCATTGATCAAACCAAAGGACATAACTAGGAACTCATAATGACCATAAAGGATTTTGAATGTTGTCTTTGGAATATCACATTTCCTTACCCTCAACTGATGGTAGCCTGATTTGAGGTCTCTCTTAGAGAAACAGGTAGCACCCTAAAGTTGATCAAAATATCATCAATTCTCGAAAAAGGATACTTATTCTTGATTGTAACCTTGTTCAACTGGCGGTAATCTATACACATTCTAAGGGAACCTTCTTTCTTTCTCACAAATAAGACCGGAGCGCCCCAAGGTAAGACACTTGGTCTAATAAAATCCCTATCAAGGAGATCTTTCAACTGCTCTTTTAGCTCTTTCAACTCTGTTGTTGAATAGAGATAGGGCGAGTATCTGGAAGAAGGTCTATACTGAATTCTATCTCTATGTCAGGAGGGACTCAGGGTAAAACATCAGGAAAGACTTCTAGAAACTCTTTTACTACTGGAACTGACTGAATAAGAGGTGTCTTAACACTAGAGTCATTAACTCGGACTAAGTGATAGACACACCCTTTGGAAACTAAATTTCTCGCCTTAAGTTATGAAATGAACCAACCCTTAGGCACTACTGAATTGCTACTACACTCTATAACTAGCTCATTAGGAATTTGAAACCTAACAACTCAAGTTTTACAATCAATGGATGCATAAAAGGCATGAAGCCAGTCCATACAAAAAATGACATTGAAATCTCCCATGTCTAACTCAACTAAATTAGCCATGGTGTTCTTGTGATTGATGGAAATGACACAATCACGATATACTCACTCAACTAGAATGGACTCCCCAACAAGTGTAGAAACACAAAAGGGTTCACAAAGTTTCTCAAGAAGAACATCAAAATTATTCGCAACATAAGGAGTCACAAAAGATAAACTTTCTCTTGGGTCTAGCAAAGCATAAACATCAAGAGTAAAGACTTTAATCATACCAGTGACAACTTTGGAGAATTATCTTGCTCTTGACGACTAATGATCACATAAAGGTGGTTTGCTCCTCTGTTAGTACCAAAAGTAGCTCCTCTAGGTGCAACCCTGTCTGTTGGAGCAACTGATGAAGATTGGGCTCTATTGTCATGATTTCCATTACCTTATCGGTTCTTAGGGCACTCTTTCATGAAGTGATCCTCTTGTCCACACTTGAAACAACCTCGCGACACTTACCTAGGTGATACCTCCCACACTTAGCACATGCAAGAGCCCAATTACCTCTTTGTGCCATACTACCCTGAGATTGTGCTGGTCTAGCTCTGAATTTATATGGATTTTGACCATTGTACTCACCTTTGTTCCTGGTGCAGGTGTGCTAGCAGATGATGGAGCATGTCCCTTTTGCTTTTGTTGGAAAGAAGACCGGTTCACATTATTTCTTTGCTACCTGGACTCATTCCCTTTCTTTGCTTTCTTGTTTCTAAACTCTTCCCTATCCCTCAGCTTCTCTTCCTCAACTTGCTGCATATATACAATCAACCTTGCTATATCCATGTCCCCAATTAGCATGGCTTCCTTAACTTCCTTGCTTGATAGATGGGACAGCCCAGCAACAAAAAGAATCCTGCTTCTCATATCTGCAACCATCTCTGGAGCATATCGGGAAAGTTAGGTGAACTTCAAGCTATACTCATGAACAATTAGTGAATCTTGCTTAAGGGTGAGAAACTCTCATACCTTGGCCTCTCTTAGTTCTCGGGGAAAGAAACTCCCCAAGAAGGCCTCCTTAAAATAAGCCCAACACGCAGGTAGTGCTCCCTCAGCTCTACCCTTCTTCCATAGGTCAAACCAAGTCCTAGCAACATTTTTAGTTGATATGTAGCTAGTTCAACTTTCTTAGCATCAGCAATGTTCATGACCTCAAATACCTTTTGCAATTCCTCAACAAAATTCTCCAGATCCTCAATAGTGCTTGAACCAGTGAAACTAGGCAGATTCATCCTCAAGAAATCATAGATCCTTAAAGTATCAGCCACTTCCTACCTAGCTCCTCTTTATCATCCAACCAGGTTAGTCACAATTTGTCTTAACATTCGAATTGCTTCCCTGAACTCAACATTCATGACTTGTCCTTAGGGTTGCACTTCAGGTGCATTAGGTACCACTTGCTCCTCAACGTTCCACCTAGCAGGACGACCTCGAATAGCTCTTCGTGGAGGCATGACTAACTAAAAGACATACGCAAGTGAAGGAAACTTTATAGAGATAAACTCTATCGCATGAAATGAATATGAATGAAGTGAAGGAATTTCCTAAATGTTGCAGCCTCCTAATTATAGATGTGGCGTGCTTCACAACGATAACTAGGACTCTATAGACACGGCTTTATAGAATCCCTAGGATTCTTAAACTCTGTGCTCTGATACCGAGTTTGTCATGCGTCGGGCCTACGCTCTGGGGGGATTGGCACTCGAGAACCATTGATGGCCCCAAGAGAACCCTTAGCCTGACTTATTTACTCACCGAAAGACTCTAAGCATTATTACAATGATCAATTGCACTTATAAAACAACTATCTCAAATTTAGCTCAGAATGTTTAAGGATAAAACATTCAACTAACCCTAGATGGCGAATCAAGTCTTAACATAATAAATAACAATGTAGAGACAACTGAAATACTAACTGTCTATGAAGCCTCTAAAATAAGGAGGGGTGTTGGGACAAGACCCCGATCATCCTAACAACTTACATACTAGAAAGCATAGCAAAAGAAGTCCTCCGGAAAGTAAGGAGGCTCACTAACTAACTCTGGGTGCTCAACTAGATCAATGAGGCACTGGATGCTGATCTTGGTTACCTGTGTCTACATCATAAATTATGCAGGACAAATAGCATTAGTACATTGAATTTACGAGCACGCGAGAGGAAAACTAAATATAACATAAGCTTGAAAGGAATCTGGAAGGAACACTTACCTTGGCTTTGCTCAACTCATGAATAACTCAATTCAAATGAAAATTAAAAACAACAATAAAGGTGCAGTTTATACAAAGCATTTAAAATAGTAAATTACAACTCAATGCATTAAAGAAGTACAATAGCAACTCAGTTTACTCATATAATAAAGTAATATAATACTGTGGGAGTTTCTCTAACCGACAACCACCACTATGAGCCTAAGTGATGATACAACGTCTTGCCCATGCTGCCAGAACTGTCCTATACTTTATTGTCGTATAGAACGCCTTAACTAAGTGGATCCACTAGTCTATGATGAAAAGCACTAAGAGTCATCTAAAAAGTATGATCCTTTCTACCTTTGATGGCTACATGGTTTATGGAGACTTGAGTTATTATAAACTCGCGTCCCCATATTGGTTCTCAATACTACTCCCAAAATACACTCAACTCATATGTTTTTAACACAAAACTCTTTCTTTGGTTTGAGATAATTACTCAAAACTTAGCTTAAAAGCTGGAAATTTGTGTTTTCTTTCTTGCTTAAATGTGAAAAAACTTTTTAACTCTTGTTCAAAAGCCAATATTTTTTGCTTATGAACATTTGCCTTCAATTCAAGAAAAATAGGGTCTTGGTCTTACTTCTCTTTTACTTCTAACACTAATGATGATTCTGCCCCATTTATCACCACTACTCCTCCTTCCGTGGAATCCATTAGTCGAACTCCCAATCAAGAAAGTCTATGCACATCTCTTTCTAGCTCTTTCTTATCTTTCTCCAAATGGGTGGTACTACCCATATACAACCTTCTCAAGTCATTAGCAACAACTTTAGCCTTACCTAGGTGGTAAAGAATACTCATGTCATAATCCTTGAGTAATTCTAACCACTTCCTCTGCCTGGGATTAAAATCTTTCTGAGTAAACACATATTGAAGACTCTTGTGATCGGTGAACACATCCACATGAACACCATAAAGATAGTGGCAGCATATTTTCAAAGCATATACTACGGCAGCCAATTCTAGATTATAGGTTGGGTAATTCTTCTCATGAACATTCAACTGTCTGGAGGCATAAGGATAGTGGCACCTTAAATTGTCTTCCCTCTTCCCAAGAATCGAGTGAGGAAAATAAGAGGGTTTTGGGAAGTTTACTGTATTAAATCTCAACTTACCTTTCTATATTGGCCCGACCCACTATAGCAGTATCACCATAGAGGTCCAACCTGCTATAGCATGTGAAAATTCATCCCTCTATAGAAGCATGATGTTCTTTATAGAGGCTTGCATGGAATCAGAGACTTAGAAATCTCCCCAAAAGCCCTTATTTTGCAACATACCTTTGACCCTTGACGTTCTTTACTAACCCTTCATGCTAAGTTTGATATTAGGAGTTTTACTCACCTGAATTCTATTCTGAAATGCTCTATGGGTTACTAAATGTATTAGATAGTAGAAAACATAAATCAATCTTAGACATATCATACAACCCATTTCTTAAATTTCTCTAGACCTCAATCATATTTCGTCTAAAATTGGCATAGCTTAGAATTTTTAAGTTTGTACCCAAAAAGCTTTTTGGCCTATTTTTCACCATTGGTTTACCAATAAAAACCCAAATGGTTCATTAAAACGGTTCTCATGCCCCAAATTGGGGAAAAAACTAGGGAAAATTTGACCTCAAATGATCGTAAAAGCTAACTTTCAAGAAAACTAAATTAAGGGTTTTGAGACCAAAATAGACAATAAACTACAAAATTAAAGCACAAATATGATTTAGAAAACAAATGGGGAAGAAAATTACCTTTGAATTAAGGAAATGAACAATAATTGAGTAAAGTATCCTCTAACTTGAGCTCAACAATGGAGGACAATCCTTCATTGATTTGGAAATAAAGAGAAGAAGTGACTTGAAACACTCAGTGATTGCAAGTCCTATGGAATTTTTGTTGCTAGTGTGGAAGAAATGACGCTTGAGCGACAAGATTCTGTAGTTGTGGCTTCCTACTAACATCACTTGCTTTTTTCTGGTACGGTAGGCATACTGAAGGAGTGAGTGCATCAGCAACTTGGAACAAACATCTAAATTCCCAAACTAACCCTTGGGGTTCATTTACAATCCTTCAAGTGCAAAGTGAATATACTACCCCACAAAAATTCTATTTTCAGACTCAATGGAATCAATAAACAAGTAATAGATGTCATCTCAATGAAATAATGACCGAAGTCAACACTATAGTAAAAATAGTTTAAAATAGGCAACCAACCCAAACTCTTATAAATATATTCATTGTTTATATTTCGTATGAGTATATGTCAAAAGGAAAGACCAAAAAATGATAGATATATTCTAATTATATCCTTACATATAACTTGCTGAAGCATGTGTTCATGTGAAAAAAATTTATCACTTGTTGGTGGCCACTCGTTTCTCTTCTTCTTTTTTTGTAAAGGATTTTTTTGGTGAAGTGAGAAGTGAATTGGTGAGGAATAAAAGATTTTCCATCCTTGTTTCAATTTGGTTTCTCTGTTTTCGATGAAAATTCTATGTTTCACGTTAGTTAATTAAACCACTTCTATCATTATCCCTATCTCTAGTTTTGTCATAAAGAATTAACATATTTTTTTCTATGATTCCATAGAAATGAATTAATTCTTTATTAGGCTATAGCTAATGTTTCTTGATTTTCTTATAATCATTTGCGATTTCATCAGGCAATCTCTCGATCTATTTCTGTCATGTATTGTCCTCTTTTGCCTTATGTCCTCTCTCACCATTGGCAATATACAACTATCGTCAGTACTATTGTTTCTAAAATGTGTGGTCAGTACATATCCGTTCTAGATCGGTCCAGTAAAGATTAGATCAGGCGACTTTTAGCCATTTTCGGCCTCTTTCAACCATTTCTTGCGACCTTCAGCCATATATGGCGACCTCTATGGACATTTGACAACATACAACAACTCAATTAAAGACCGGATAGGATTACATCTAACCATTTCCAATGACTTCCAACCATTTTTTTCGATCTCCATGGACTTTTGGCGACATCCAACAATTCAAGTTAAACCTAAATTTAGGTTTATTGTTGTCTTCAAGCCTCGAGGTACTATAGGTCTATCTCGATCTTTCTTTTTAAAGAATATATTAGTGACTCTATATCTTAACCTAACTATATCTTATTCAGAACTTAGTTGCATATTTTGTTGTTTAAAGCCTGTGAATTTCATAATCTTCCCTTGATTTCTTTCCATAGTAAGTATAGGTACGGCTAGTGTTAGTTTTATGATTGTGTATTAACTAATTCATAGAATTTTTTTCTTTCCATTTAACTTATGTAACGACCTGATTCCTTTGTTAGTGAAAATCCAATGGGGAAAGAATTGGTGCTAGAAAACTTTTTGGTAGTAACTTGGAATTTCCCAACCTAGTCCAAATTTGGATGAACTCGGAGTCAGTGAGGTCTAGGAAAATCTGATAACAAATGGGAGATCAAAGTAGGTATTTTATTATATGAGTAGATAGCTAATACGTTAAGGAACCCGTACAACTTTACAGAATCAAATTCGGGCGAGCAGAACTCCTGAAACTGATCTTAGCGTGAACATGTATTTTCTGAGTGTCATGGGATGAATGTGTGTTATGAAATGGGAGTTTGGATCTCTTAAATTTGCTCTCTGTTTTCGTGCAAGCTGCTATGGCAGAATTTTCCTTCCAGGGCGGGGCCGCTGTAATGGGGTGAGGATCGTTGTGGCGGGACAGATGCAACTTAAGTCAGAAATAAACTCCAAAAAAAATTTATTCTGTAATTTTCTACTTTGAGAGCTAAGGAATGACCCCAGGTGTTTCTTGACAATTTTTCACTATTCTTGTGGCTAAAGGTAAGGTCTTCACTCCCCGAATCCATTTTTTCAATTTGTAGAACTTAGTTTCTTGGGTAATTATTGATGGGGGAGGGTTTTGATCTGGGATTTATGGTGAAAGAAACCCTAATCTGGGTATGGGGATCAAGGGTTTGACCTAGGTTTGATTTGATTGATTATGATCTGGGTAATTAGGTCTTGTTGATTGATCCTCACATTAATATGATTGCTTGTAGACCAAGAACAAGAGAAAAAAAAAATCTGAAAGGGAAGAATCAAGTTTCTTAGGGGATTTAAGCTTTGTTCGAGGTAGGTGATGGTTGTGATTTCATGTTGTGTGATATATGTTTGTGCTTGCTTCATTATAATGCATGTATGTATGTGAATGTTGCATTATTGATCGTACTAATCGTGAATACGGATAATTGAATAATTGAATGTCATAAATCATGACTTAATTGTATGATTATGAGAATGTACTTGTGATTGTGATTGTGATTGTGGCTTGTTGAATGGATCAGGTGTTACGTTCCGACACACTAATTGGGATCGGTTGCCAAATACTGGCATAAACATTGAAACGGGTGTCACGATCCGACACACTAACTTGGATCGGGTACCACGTACCGGTACACTAACAGTTTGGGTATGGGTTCCATGAGAGGACCATTAAATTGGGTTTCGTGAGAGGGCCATTGAATTGTGTTGTGTATCTATTTGTGATGATTACGTTCATATCTAATGGTGATTGAGGTTGAAAGACTGTTTGTTGCTCTAAAATGATAACCAATGTGTATTATTGAGAATGTGGAATGCTACATTGATCCTGAAAAGATGACTAATATTGTATATATTTGGTATATGCCTATTTCATAATGTTGTGGTTACTTGCATGTGTTTCTCTTATTGGAATAGTCATGTGATCCTACCAGTACACTGTAGTTGTGTACTGATACTGCACTTGCTCTTTCTTTGTTGAGTACAGAGCATCTTCAAGAGGCTATTGGTAGACCTCAGCTAGGTGACTATTGAGCGTGATCGAATTCATGGGTGAACCAGTTCTTTCAGGTTGTCATAGATCTCTTTTGTTTAAGTTCACACTTTTCGGACTCAGACTATTTGTTTAAGGTGTTTGCTTAGTTTCGGGGTTGTACCCCTTGTTCTTGGACTTGTCATTAGCAGTGTTTTGGTACTATGACTTTCAAGTTCTAGGGGTTGTTCTTCCACATTTGTTTGGTTAGTTAGTTATTTAAAGCTTTGGAGTTTATGGGAACTCCGTATTTCTTAGGCCATTTAAACATGCTTCTGTATCTTTAAATGCATAATTCTTGGTTAAATTGCTTAGTTGGGTTGTAGTATCAATTCTCCCACCGGAGGGTTAGTGTGAATGTCAATCACAGCAGTCTGGGTCATGACAACTTTCTTCAGCCTTAGTTGCCTTGAT
Source organism: Solanum bulbocastanum (assembly GCA_037074985.1). Taxonomy (NCBI): domain Eukaryota; kingdom Viridiplantae; phylum Streptophyta; class Magnoliopsida; order Solanales; family Solanaceae; genus Solanum; species Solanum bulbocastanum. The sequence continues at coordinate 14,613,416 of CM073601.1, forward strand.
AAGAGATGATACACTAGGTTCTTGTCCTCGGTTGGGATATAATTTATTATATATTACTTTAATAATAAACACTGTAAAGGGCATACTTGTTATAAGCAAATCTTCTGAAAGTATCAAAATAATGAATATGATATTTCTAGTTACTCTAGAAAGAGGGGTATAATTCTTCATTGGTTTTTTATTGCACACTATACTCGTACAAGACTCATAAGCTTTGACTATTTTCTCAATTTTATATGCAATAAGCTTATTGCTAAATTTCTTTTATCAAACTCATTTGTATTTTCTAATAGATACAGATATATTGTAGTATACTACTAGTGATAAATTGTGCATTTATTCTTCATTAAAAAGTAGGGAAGAGAAAGTGTTTTATCATATCAATATCCCAATCGAGGACAAGACCCTAGTGTATCACCTCTTACCGGGGCAACTAAAGCTAAATTAATTTAAATGACAAGCGAAAAATACAATGAATTAGGTAATACACAATGATAAAACTAACACTAGCAGTACATATACTATACTATGTAAACAAATCAAGGGAAGATTATGAAATTCACAAGACTTTAAACAACATATAGTGCAACTAAATTCTAAATAAGATATAGTTAGGATAAGACATAGAGTCACTAATATATTATTAAAAGAACAAGATCAAGAGAAGTTCGAGATAAACTTGGTAGTACCCCTAGGTTTGAAGATAGCAAGAAACCTAAATTTTGGTGTCGTCTGAAGATGTCGCTAAAAGTCCATGGAAGTTGCAAAAAAATGGTTGGAAGTCACCAGAAATGGATGGATGGAGCCCTATCTAGTCTTTATTAGATTCATTATATGTTATCAGATGTCCCTAGAGGTCGCCATAAATGGCTGGAGATTGCCAGAAATGGCTGAAAGTCGCCGGAAATGACTAGACGCCGCCCTATCTAGTCTTTATTGGACAGATTTGAAATGGATCAATACTAACCACACTTTTTTGGCAACAGTAGTGCTGACGATAATTGGATCTTGTTGGTGGTGATAGAGGAGAAGGCGAAAAAGAAAGAGGACAATACAAACGAGAAAGATATCGAGAGATTTCCTAAATGAAATATCAAATGATTAAATAAAAGTCAACAAATATTAACTACAGTCTAATAAAGAACTAATTCATTTCTATGGAAGCATAGAAAAAAATGAAAAAAATATTCATTTTTTTGAGATAAAAGTAGAAATAGTGATAATGATAGCAGTAGTTTCACTAATTAACGTGAACCATAGGGTTTTCACCAAAAATAGAGAAACCAAATTGAAACAAGAATGGAAAATCTTTGATTCCTCACCAATTCACTTCTCACTTATCCAAAAAAAATCCTTTACAAAAAAATTAAAGAGAAACATGTAGGCACCAAAAAGTGATTAAAAAAAATTCGCATAAACTAAATCATTTAAAAAAATCTTTTGCTGAATTTAATTCCCTAAAAACTAAAATGCATAGATCCAAAACTCTAAAGTATCCTGAATAAAAAGGATGCAACCTTAAGTAATAAAACAATACACTAAGTCTAAATTGAGGTCTCGAACAAGCCGCCTAAATATGCCTTGTACTCAACAAGGAAAGAACAAGAGAAGTATTAGTACACAAACACCATGTAGTTGTAGGATGTTGTGGCCAGTTCCAAAATATGAATGTAAATAGGTAACTATAGTACATTAATATAGGCTAACACATATATCAATGGTTACAACATGATACAGATTTCCAATCACAAACCTTGAATTAACCAATGCATGAAATATGTCCTACATGATCGAAAAAATGCACATACTCGTTCCTTTCATGGAACCCCAAACACATATTGTTAGTGTATCAGTGCAATACTCAAGTCAATTAGTGTTATTATTCATACCAGGAGTAGTATATATTCGAGCCAACCGTTAGTATCTTCTATCAGTGTAGTACTCGAGCTAACCATTAATCACAAATAACAATCACAATCACAATGAACAACCAACTTGAAACCATAAGAAGATAATCATGTTCATTGCATGAGACTACCACACGATATCATTTCACATTAACCTTCCAGTTTCCCCCACATGCATTTCACATATACTACACAATAGTTAATATGCTCAGATTACATACTTTGGAATATAACAAACCATCACCTACTTCAGATCAAGCCTTGAAAACTTTAAAGAAGTAGAGCTTACCTTTTTTAAATTACTTTGGGTTGTTCTTGGTCTAAATAATAATGAAAACGAAATAATCAATCAATAATGACCTAACAATACCCAGATTATAACCAAATCCTAAACCCCAGGAAAATTCATTATCATTCTACCCCACATGGATTCTTTCCATCATTAATGCAAGTTTAAAACCCTCCTCCAAGAGTAACCCTCTACATTCTAAGACTTAAGAATTAATTTACAAGTTAAGAGAGTAATTCACAAACCTATGCCGAAGATATTAACGAAAAAACTGTACAAAATGCCTTAAACCGCCTTCCCTTTTCCTAAGAACAAAGTGCAGAAAATAAGAGGGTTTTGGGAATTTTCTGCATTAAATCTCAACTTAGAAACCTCCCCAAAAGCCCCTATTTTGTAACATATCTTTGACCCTTGTCGTTCTTTTCTAACCCTTCATTCTAAGTTTGATAACGGTAGTTTTACTCACCTGAATTCCATTCAGGAAAGCTTTATGTGTTCCTTAATATATTATATACTAGAAAACATAAATCAAGCGTAAACATATCATACAACCCATTCACAAATTTCCCTAGACCTCACCTTGCTCAGATTTCTTATGAGACTGGCTTAGCCTAGAATTTTTAAGTCTGTACCCACAAAGCTTTTTGACCTAATTTTCTCACCATTGGTCTACCAATAACAACCCAAATAGATCTTTACAATGGATCTCATGCCCCAAAATTACGGAAAAACTAGGTCAAATTTTGACCTCAAATGGTCGTAAAAGATAACTTTCAAGAAAATATAATTTAAGGATTTTGAGACCAAAAATGAGAATAAATTACAAAATTAATATGATTCAACAAAACAAATGGTTAGAACGACTAATCTATTCTTAAAAAAGCAAGGCCAAGATAATATCTAGATAGACCTGGTAGTGCCACTAGGTTTGAAGATAACGAGAGAACTAAATTTGGGTGTCATCTGAATTGCTAGATGTCGCTAGAAGTCCATGGAGGTCGCAAAAACTGTTAGAAGTCGCCGAAAATGGATGGATGTAGACCTATCTTGTCTTTATTGGAGTTGTATGTTGTTAGATGTCATAGAGGTCGCCTCGTCTGAAATGGTTTAAAGTCGCTGGAATTATCGGAAGTCGCCCTATCTGGTCTTTACTAGACAGATCTCCAGATTTGTACTGACCACACATTTTGGCAACAATAGTGCTAACGATAGCTGAATTTTGTCAGTGGTCAGAGAGGAGAAGGCGAAAAAGAAAGAGGACAATACAGAAGAGAAAGACATCGAGAGATTACCTAAATGAAATAGCATATTATTAAAAGAATGTCAACAAATATTAACTACACCCTAATAAAGAATTAATTCATTTCTATGGAAGCATAGAAAATAATTAAAAATATATATTAATTCTTTGAGACAAAACTAGAAAATAGTGATAATGATAGAAGTAGTTTCACTTCTTAACATAAACTATACAGTTTTCACCGAAAACAAAGAAACCAAATTGAAATAAGAATGGAAAATCTTTGATTCCTCAACCAATTCACTTCTCACTTCCAAAAAAATCTTTTACAAAAAAAAAAAAAAGAGAAACTTGTAGGTACCAAATGATAAAAAAAAATTCGCATAAGCACATGTTTTAGCAAGTTATATAGAAGGATATAATTAAAATATATCTATCATTTTCTTTTGTCTTTCATTGTGAAAGATACTCATACAGAAATTAAAAGAATGAATGTGTTTGTAAAATAGAAAATGGACAATTCATCCATAAGGATCATTTTAAGTATAATTCTACTCTACAATATATTTTCCCTACCATTAGTGTTATGTACTTACAATTTAAAAAATAATACTTAGAAATAGAGTCATCACTTATTCTTTTAAAGAAATTAAGAAACTTAACTTTATAAGACTTTAACAAAGTTAAGTCTAAAATTTTTTAGAGAAGAGGGTACAGGGTTCTTATTTACAATTCAATAAAGTATTTAAGACACTTGAAATGTCCGCTAACACGTGGCTATCCATTGATTTGAAAATTATTTGACTAACTTAAAAAATAATTAAAGTAAAATGTTTTAAAGTTATTTAAGGAAAAAGGTGATTTAAAAATGAAAAAAAATAAATAAATGCTTGAAAATTAGATAAAAGCATAACCAAAATGGTCAATTGAGTGACAAATCAGTTGATTAATAAAATCATTAAATCAATACAAAACAATTTTGGTTCATCTTCAGGGAAATTAATTTAATTAATCTAAAGATAATAAAGTTAGAGTTCATAAAAAATAAGAATCATAAGAATGTAATGTAGAGGAGAGAATAAAAGTGGGTTATTGCTAGACTAATAGGCTCATTCTTCCACCTGTCCTAAATTCTAATGAGGCTGCTGAAATTTATGGGTTTAGCCTATTTCTATTGTGTATGCATTGCTTGTATACTTCTGTATCTGCTGAACATTTTATGTACATTAGCTTCTGAAACCTCTAAATTTGCTTCCCTTTTTCTTTGGATGAGTGGGTGAGGCTGACTCGAAAAGGGGTGTTGGGTTTCAACCCAACTCGAGATGCAAGAAGAGGAAAGGGAGTCCAATGAACTCAATCGGAGGGAGTTCATACATAGAAAACTAATAAGGATTTGTAAAGGGAAGGGAGAGATAATTTGACTATGTAATATTAAATAACAAAGACACGAAGTAATCATGTTAAAATCTATACAATGGGCAATAAATAGAGGGTCCTGTTGTCCAACAAAGCTTATGACAAAATTGAAGTAATAAACTGTAAACGGCAACTATCTATCTCTGAACCTCTATTACATAATTGGCAAAGATCACCAAATTCAGCACATCAGTACATGACAAACATAGCAAGAAAACAACCATTATTGAGAGGAAATTACAAGAAAGCAAATTCATGAATAACATACTAACTTCAAACAAACCACAAATAACGAGTTATGCAACTATTAAGTTATTTAGCATTTTTCTTACTGTCTAAGAAAGGGAAAATGATGCAGTCGAAGCAAAGAATTGTAGAACATCAAAAGACACTAATAGTTTAATGTTATATCACTCATTTAGACTCAAAATCAAACCACAACTAAAGGATGAGAACAAGTTAGACAATCAGAAGCAATAATTCATATTATATCTTCTTCGCTAGAGCAAGGACCAAAGTAAAATCATATGAACACCGAATCAGTCCTTATTCAATTTTGACATCAAAAGTCCCAACATTTTCCTCTCTACAGCTGATCATAACTTGGCATACATGTATGAAGGGATTAATTCAGTAAACCTCATTTTGACAAGTCAGATATTTGTTACTACTAATCTGAAAACAAACACAATAATCACACAAGTCACCCTAGAGTAGTAAGGAAGCAGAGAACAGGTTCTTAGTGACAACTCAATTGTAGTCAAGAACACTGCCACATGAGGATATATTACTAGACGATTTTGGGAATTTGACAATATGAAACAGAAACGTTCAAGTAAGCTTGAAATATATAGATTTCATGTAAGAGATAATAGATTTGTATTCAGCCAAAGTCTAATGCTTAAGACAGTTTCGGCAAAGGCAAAAGAAGCCAACAATTTTAATATCAAAACGTCCTTGAAACGGAAGCTGAATCAACAAACTATATATTCTACAACACACAAGCAAATTTGCTAATGCGTTTAACACTAATCTATAGCTAACACAGAATTTCAAAGGCTAGATTCTAAATTTTAAGCAATCACGATGAAGACAGAAAAGTTTATACAGAAACTCAACAAACAACTTAAGTCAAAGACATTACCTTCTGTTGAGCAGCGATCTGGAGACAACGACAAGAGAGGGAGCTATTCAACTACCACGAATGGCCAGAGAAAGCTTTTGACTAAAAACTGAAAACCCAAAAACCTTTCTTCTTAGAATAGATTGAGTTAGATTATGAGAGAGTTTTAGTCTTCTTCGTCTTGAATGAAAATTTTATGTTCTCCCCTCCAAAATGCTTCTCTAAACAGTGAGGGTGGGGGGGCGGGGGGAGGATTTATTGAAGGAAGATTAGGTCAAAATTGGGGGCAAATCTGAGTGGAAATTCCAATGGAATTTGAAATTCAATACCTTGGATATGGCATGGAAGAGCTGGATTTGTACTTGTATGTGTCTAAAGTTTCGTCCATGAAATACAGCAAACAGGAAAGGAAAATACCAAGCAAACAACAGTACTCTTAATTGAATTTATGCAAAGGTTACAATCTTTATAAAATCTTTAAGAAAAGATATGTAATCCCCTGATTCTTCTCTTCACGGTTGTTTTTGATTTGATGGAATACTTGCGGCTCAACACTTGGAGCGAAAACTTCTTTGTATGCAGAAGACTTGCAGATCACCACTAAAGAATAAGGATTCTTTATGTATTTCTATGTGAGTCTTTCTGGTCTTATGAAGACCTCTTTATATAGTCTTGAGCTAGAGTTTTAGGGGTACTTTCAATTTTGACCCTTGGGCTTGAAGAACATGAGTTGGGCTCATCTTGTCAACTTAATGGGCTGGCCCAAATGTAATTTGGACTTGATTTAAGTCATATAATTTTGACTTAAATATTAATCCGACTTTATTAATCAGTAATTTGACTTGGTCAATGTATCATGAATTTAAGATTTAATCCAAAGTTAGTATGGATTTATCAATAAAACCTCACTGTCTACAAATGCCTCCTGCTTCGAGGCTTGTTGGGATGCTCGATTTGTCGAACTTGTAAAGACAATTTTTTCGTAGTTGATCTTTCACGAAACAATTGAAGCTTCATGAGAAATGACTATGCCAATATGTTAAGGTCTACATTTACCAGAGTCTTCATGACAACATTCTCTAATTTGTAAGAGATTATTTGACTTTCGGCCGTTTACCAATTCATGTTTTGACTTGAAGTGTTTCGAGCTCATGAAGACTTATCGCATGGCATTTCTTCATAGTTTGGTAATTTCATTTGGGTCATCAAAATGACGGCCAATTCGATGAGCAAGGATTGCGTCTACAAGCTTGACTTGGTGATACAGAGCTTGTGATTTCGACGCAAATGTTAGGCGTTTCTTTCTTTAGGGTTGAATACCCTGCCGGTGGTCTTTTGTTTTTCAATTTTGCTCAATCACTTAAATAAAATGTAAGGAATTCAAATTCTCATTATGCGAGTCTATCCTCATTCGAGGCATTTTTTTTACTCCCCGTGTTAGTTTCCGAGAAAACTTTACCATAATTCGGTCTCTATGAATTTTTCATAACTAGACTTCAATGCAAAATTTTCATAATTTGATTCCTATGGAAACTTACCATAATTTGGTTCCCATGGAATTTCCATAATTTGATTCCCATGTAAACTTACCATAATTTGGTTCCTATGAAATATCCATAATTTGATTCCTATGGAAACTTACCATAATTTAGTTCCTATGGAATTTTCCATAACTTGATTCCTATAGAAAATTTCCATAGTTTAATTCTATGAAAACTTACCATAATTTCCATAATTTGTAGGAACTAAACTTTCCATCATTATATTCTTCCATAATTTGTAGGAATCAAATTGATGTCTCCATATTTTGAAATCTAGATATACCCACATTCTCCTAGTGATTGTATATCGCATTGTCGCATCATCAAGTTCAATTGAATCCTTCTCTCTCAAGTAAGTACTTTTCGTAACTCTGATTTTCGTCACATTTTTTTAGCTCAGCGTGACATTGATAGAAAATTCATATCTCAATGTAGGAATACTGAAATCGTGATCCGTTTGATTTTCCAGAAACTAGACTTATAGAGCTACAACATATCGGAAAATCACGATCAGAAAACTCTCCAATTCACTCAGGTGATTTTTTGAACTCAGCCTAAAACTCTGATGAACTGAATGCATCAGCTTTGTGCAACTTCGCAAAAAGAACCATATCTCGACGTAGGAATAACAAAAAAACAAGCGGTTTACGGTGTTGGAAAGTAAATTCATAGGGATACATCATCTACGAAAACCACCATTAGATTGAATCTGTGCTGATTCAGTTTTCTATTTGAAATCAGTCATTCACCAACCGCAAAAATTTGAGGTTACCACCTTTACTTTGGACACGTTCTTGCAAATCTAAGCCTTTTCCTTTTGATTAATTTTTTTTTTGCAGATTTTGGATTGAGAAATACGACGTTGATTCCGCAACATGATGCACTTCTGCGATTGAGATTTTCCGCATCCTATTCTTGAAATAGTGGGTGACGACCAACAAAATCCAAATGCCAAAGTTCTACTTTTGGAGGTTCAGCCTCCGACTATCGGCGTCTTCTCCCTTGTTAGTGGAACATATGATGAATCTCTTCTCCTTAAAGAATGGTAAAAAATGGACACCAAAGACGTCATGAGAAACTTCTCGAGCAAGGCTACTCACATGAAAGTTCCTTTACTGAAATCCGCAATTCATCATGATGTAGTATCTTCCAAATCTTCTCATTCTGATGGAAGTTTCAACAATTAGGGTGTTCCCTCTTCTAACTTTGGCAATATCTGCTACACACCTGGTTATTGGAATGGGTAGAGGACGTGCTGCCCAAACACAAGGAGATTTTGGAGCTCATCAAGGTTTATGTTGTTGTATATACTTCTTTGTTCATGTACAACTATAACGAAAATGTACTCCATGCTTTTTGTAAACTTTGGCGCCCATCTACCAAAACACTTTCTATTTTCATTGGAGTGATGCCCATGTCACTTTGGGACTTACAAGCAATTGGAGGTCTCCCTGTACAAGGGCACTTTTATGACGAAGTCGTTCCCTCGGTGAAAGAATTGACGTAGATTGATACTCAAAGAGAATTGCTTCTTCCCCAAAGTTGTCGATATTTGTTTTCAGCCTTCTACAGTAGATCCCAAGACCACCTCCTCCTTTCCCTCAAAGGCTTAAAAAGAAAGTAGAAGATGGCAAATTTGCGAAGTTTATCACCATGCTAAGACAACTGTCAGTTAACATACCATTGGTGGAAGACCTAGAGTAGATTCCAGGATATGCCAAGTTCATGAAGGACTTGGTCACGAAGAAAAGAGCTATAAGTATTGATTTTACTGATAATGTTCATCACTACAGTGCTATTGCTACAAGGTCTCTGGTACAAAAGAAGGAGGATCCGGGTGCATTCACCATACCGTGCACAATCAGATCAATCGAATCCGCAAAGGCCTTGTATGACTTAGGGGCCAATATAAACTTGATGCTACTGCAAGCAACTGGGGTTAGGAGTTCCAAAACTCACAGCAATGAGGTTGATGATGGCAGATAGGTCAATGAAGTGACCTGTGGGCATCTTATTTGATGTGCTCATAAATGTGGACACTTTCATCTTTCCGGCAGACTTCGTGATCTTGGGTTGTGAAGTCGACTTTGAGGTTCCCATAATCTTAGGAAGACCATTTCTAGCCAGGAAGAGCATTGATTGATGTCGAGAGTGGAGAGCTGAAATTCAGGCTCAAAGAGGTAAAGTTTAACATTTGCAAGTCTATGAAACAGCCTTAAGACATAAATTTGGTGTCGGCAATAGAAGTTGATGATGAAGGAGAGCTTGGAGCAACTATTGAAGAGAGGATGGTTGTCGAAACATTAATAGCAGTGTTGATGAACTTTGAAGTTGATTTTCGATCTAACTATGTAGAGACGGTGAATGCTTTGCAGGGAATGAGAGCTACTCTTATGCTCCAAAGAAACTGGACCAGGATTTGAAAAACAGGCAAGGTCCTCCAGCAAAACCATCCATTGAGGAGGCACCTGTGTTGGTACTGAAACAGTTACCCAATCACCTGAGGTATGCATTTTTTGGTGCTAACAACACTTTGCTTATGATCTTGGATATTTAAATGAAGAACAAGTTCAAGCTGTGATCAAAGTGGTTATAAGTTACAAAAGGGCTATTGGGTGGACCGTTGCTGACATCATCATGATACCTCTAGGTATATGCACCCATAAGATCCAACTTGAAGAGGACTGCAACCCAAGCATTGAACACCAGTGGAGGTTAAACCCACCAATGCAAGGGATGGTCAAAAAAGAGATCATCAAGTGGTTAGATGCTGGAGTGGTGTGCCCTATTTCTGACAGTCACTAGGTCAGCCTAGTGTAATGTGTGCCCAAAAAGGGTGGTATGATAGTGGTGGTGAATGCAAAGAATGAGTTGGTCCTACAAAGACCAATCACTAGATGGAGAGTGTGCATGGACTATATGAAGGTGAACAAGTGGACCATGAAGGATCACTTCCCGATGCGATTCATGGACCAGATGCTTGACAAGTTGGCTAGAAAAGGGTCGTACTGTTTCTTAGATGGATACTCTAGCTACAACCAAATATCAATTGCTCCAAAAGATTAGGAAAATACCACATTTACATGTCCTTATAGAATCTTTGCATTTAAACGCATGCCATTTAGACTATGTAATACACCAATAAATTTCCAGAGGTGTATGATGTCTATCTTCTCGGACATTGTGGAGGACACTATGGAGGTATTCATAAATGACTTTCCAGTGGTAGGTGATACCTTTGATGACTCTTTGCTTAATCTTAGAAGGGCTTTACAGAGATGCGAGGAGGCCAATCTAGTGTTGAACTGGGATAAGTGCCATCTCATGGTGAAGGAAGGCATAGTCCTAGGGCACAAGGTGTCATAAAAGGGAGTTCGACAAGGCCAAAATTAAAGTGGTTGAAAACTTGCCTCCACCCATCTGTGTGAAGGGTGTTCAAAGTTTCTTAGGACATGCTAGATTCTATAGGCATTTCATCAAGGACTTCTCAAAAATTGCACACCCCTTGTACAAGCTTTTGGAGAAGAAGGTGAAATTTGGTTTTGATGAGGCATGTCTCAAAGCCTTTGACTGCCTGAAGGAGAAGTTGATTTTTGCCCCAGTGATCATTGGCCCAAATTAGGCTGAACCATTTGAGGTAATATGCAATGCTAGTGTACAGCCCTAGGAGTTGTGCTGGGGCAAAACTGAAACAAGATGTTCCATATGATCTATTATGCTAGCAAGTCACTAAATTAAGCACAGTGAAACTACACAGTCACTGAACAGGAACAATTGGCTGTGGTGTATGCTTTTGAGAAATTCAAAGCTTACTTGCTGGGTACTAGAGTGATAGTCCACACAAATCATGCAACTCTGAGATACCTCATGGCAAAGAAAGATGTCAAGCCTAGGTTGATCAGATAGGTATTGCTGCTTCGAGAGTTTGATTTTGAAGTTAAGGATAAGAAAGGTTGTGAAAACCAGGTGGTTGATCACATGTCTAGGTCGGAGGTTGAAAAGAAAGAGGAACTTAAGCTCGAAATCAATGATTTGTTCCTGGATGAGAAGGTATTAGCCACTACTCTTGATCTTATTCCTTGGTTTGCTGATTTGGCTAGCTTCTTTGTTAGTGACTTAATGCATGAAGGGCTGACATTTTAGCAAAGAAAAAGGTTCTTGCATGATGTGGGTAAGTATTTTTAGGATGAACCTTATTTGTACAGGGTGTGTGATGATAATATCATCAGGCGATGCATCCCTGAAGCTGAGATGTTGCACATTCTAGAGGCTTTTCACTCCTCTGCAGTAGCTAGCCATCATAGAGGCGCTCGGACAACCCACAAGGTACTTCAGTATGGGTACTACTAGCCTACAATTCATCAAGATGTGAAGGACATAGTAAGGAGTTGTGATGTGTGCCAACGGCAAAGAGTCATCTTTTGGCGCCACGAGTTACCCATGACACATATTCTAGAGGCGGAGCTATTTGATGTGTGGGGAGTTGATTTCATGGGCCCATTTGTGAGCTCCTATAGGCAGAAGTATATATTGGTGGTAGTGGACTATGTGTCCAAATGAGTTGAGGCAGTTGCTTTATGTGAGAATGATGGCAAGAGTGTTACTGGCTTTCTAAAGAAGAATATCTTCTCAAGGTTTGGCACACCCAGAACCATTATCAATGATGGCGGTTCATATTTTTGCAACAAGGTATTCAGTGCACTTCTGGCCAAATATGGGGTTAAATGGTAACAACTTATCACCCGCAGATCAGTGGCCAAGTGGAGGTGTCCAATAGAGAAATAAAGGCGATTCTGGCTAAAATAGTGAATTCCAACAGGACAGATTCAGCACAAAAGCTAGATGATGCTCTATGGGCATATCAGACAGCTCTCAAGATGCCTATTGGTATGTCTCCATATCAATTGGTGTTTGGAAAGGCATGTCATTTGCCGGTTGAGCTTGAGCATAAGTCACTCTAGGCTTTGAAGAAGCTAAATCTTAGTTGGGGTGAAACAATAAACTTGAGACTGGATAAGATTAATGAGACGGATGAGTTCCATTTGAGAGCGTATGACAGGTATGCACTGTACAAGAAAAGGATGAAGTTGTATCATGACAAGCATATGGAGAAAAGAACCTTCACTCCTAGTGATTTGGTGTTACTTTTCAACTTTAAACTTCGTCTGTTTTCGGGATAGTTGAGATCCAAATGGTCTGGACCTTTTAAGGTAACTAAGGTGTTCCAGTCTAGTGTTATTGAGCATGAGAATGACAAAGGTGAAAGGTTCAAGGCCAATGGTCAGCTAATCAAGGCATACTTGGGTGTTCTAGAAGAAGTAAAAATAGTAGAGGAATGTAAGTTTGATGAAGTCTGAGTAATCAAATAACCTGCGTCGCACCGCGATGTTAAATTGTGTGCTTCTTGGGAGGTAACCCAACATTGTAATTGTAATAGTTACTTTCCTTTTTCTCATCTTCCTTTGCTTTTATAAAGTCACTATGTGTTGATGCGTGCAAGAAAGATTTGGACTAAAAATTGCAGGAACTGGGTGCAAACAGTTCTTCACGAGTAGTCCCACGTACCGTGATGCCTTTCACGAGCAACTTCACGGCCTGACATCCTTAACAGCAACTAAAGAAGGCTATTAGAAATTGCCATAACTTGGTTCACAGAAGGGTTCACGATCCGTCTAGGTTTGTACAGACCATCTAGCCTCTTGTGAACCTCAAGTACTTTATCTCCAAGTTAGGTTCACGGATGTGTACATGGACCGTGGTGCCCTTCACAGGCAACTTCACGGTTCGTCGTCTGTAACTTAGCAGTAGCAGTACCCAACCCAACCTACGTGTAAAGGGAAATCAAATAGAACATTTATAATCTACCCTAAGAGCCAAGGGTTAGTTCTTTTCCCTTCCCTCTCATCTATAACGATTCTTAGTAGTATAAAAAAGGTCTTTCATCTTTTAAACTCACAAAATTCATCTCAAATTTGAAACCCTAGTTCTATTTTGCCAATGAATTCAAGTCCATGTTCATCTTCTTATTTTTGAGCGAAATTTTCCTATAATTCCAAGTAAGTTCTTTTGTAACTTGTTATAAGTTTGATCTTGTCTAAGAAAAGTTAGATTTTACTTTGATTTAATTAGTGTGATTATGCGATGAACTATCTTGATTAGTATTGATTCGTTATGGGTTAGTTTGGATTGGGTATATTGATGGTTCTTGTGCATGGGTATGATGAATTTGGGAGACATTAGTGTTACATGTTGACATTAGTGTGAAGTTGAGTTCAAAAGGGTTCCAAACATGTACACTAATAATGAATTGTCTGAATAAAATTGTTTAAAGGGCGAGATCACATTTATGTGCATCAGGGTATGATCACAGTTAGGTCGTAATTGTGTTTGATTTACATGACGATTGATATATGTGGTAGATTGGTTGAACTCATATGCTAATAGATCTCGTAACTTCCTGATAAGATAAAATTGGGCATAGGTTGTTGTTGGAAGGAAAGAGCACTGAAAAAGGGCCAAGTGTAAGTCCACGATGGGCTTCATGGACAGTCGAATCAACTACGGGTCGTGAAAACCCTCGCGGACCACACTTGGCAAAAGATAAGTACACTGAGTAGGATCATAATGGTCTTCACGGACTGTGAAGCTATCCGTGATCCATTCTAGTACAGTGAATCACAAAGTCAAGATGCCGACTCATCTTCAAAAGGGCCTTCACGGACTGTGGTACGCACCATGGCTCGTCTTGGCTCCCATATATATTAAAAAAAATAGTTTTATTTTCTGTACTTTTATTTATATTTTGTATTATGGTTCTGTGGCCCTTCCCAATGATTGATTGGGTGACGACATTCTTAAGGCAAGACGTCACGCTGTAATTGCACAGGGGAAGTCTGAGTACTCGATGTGTGTCATTTTACTGTTTTGTTTCCTAATGAGTTTTGCATTTCTCAGGTATTATGGCTCCCTTAATAAAGAAGGCAACAAAACATTCCTCACCTATTGCGTCTCAATTGGAAGGTCATAACATATTCGAGTCTACTAGTTCCGAGGTTCTACTTAATACCACCATTGAAGAGCACTCTCCTCGAACTACTAGATCCCACACAGCGAGAGCAATTCTCCATAACACTCCTTCCTAGTCTGAAGAGGAAGGTACCAGTTATGGAAGTGGTGAGGAATCTGGTAGACAGTCTGATAATGGCTCAGGAGGTAGTTCGGAGTCTGCAAGCATCTCTCAAGAGGATGCAACCACCCCTCCATCGGCAGTAGAAACAGAAGCTCAGACTGGGGCACAGGAAGAGATTGGTTTCGTGAAAGGGGATGAGAAGATTACCATCGATGATGCCATGGTCGGTATGTTCACATCCATTAACACGACCCTACAGCGAGACAGTAACTGATCGAATGTTTCCATTCTATGTGGACTGTGAACAGGTCCAAAGATTTTTTCAACAATGGTATTGTGAACAAGATTGACGACTTTAAGAATTGACCAATCATGCCAGAGATTAGAGTGGTAGTTGTTGATCAAATCATTCTCCGACATTTTTAGGATATTTCAGTTTCATCAGTTTGACTGGATGAATAATGCAACGGGAGAATATTCCAACCACCTGACCAGGGAGTTTTATGCTTCTTATGCAGCTACATTGATGAACTTTGCTGCAGACACTGAGACAACTAAATGAGGGTAGAAAGACATGGCCAGCACCTGGGTCCATTCAACTCTATTATGGTCCAGGGCACACATGTGGATATCTTCGAGGCTACTATCAATAGGATGTTGCATGGCCCAGAATATACAACACCAGCCTTAGTTGGCCTTTTTGAGGACAAACAGCATGCAGTCACCAGTGACACTGAGATGGAGGTTCAGAGCTCTAGAGAGCGGGTCTTGCACTGGATTGCAAGGCAAATTGCATCAGATGGGGAGAATGTAGCTTGGGTTACAAGAAAGCCAGTACTCATCACTAAAGCTTTACTATCTTTTCCAGCCAATTGCATGTGTTTATGGATTGAATGAGATTCAAGCTGGGGAAATGGTTGAATTTGCCAGCGGTGTGTTATGCTCTTAAAGTGGAGCTCTATCGGGCAGACTTGACCGACAAACCCAAACGATAGCCAGTAGGTCAAATGACGGACCGTCATTCCTTTCGTGGATGGGCTTCGCCAGAATATAGTTAGGGTCATTTTGCTCCTTCCTCTTATGCGTTAAACTCTTAAACTACATAGTTTTGGTCAGTTTAAGCCTAGCAACTTAACAAAAGTTTATCAAGTTGAACGAAAAAAAGGAGAAAGAGTTGACCAAGCCCTAGTCCAAGAACGTAGCAGGTTTTCATCAATTTTATCCTCGAAATCATAAGATTTCTCCGTGGAATTCGTCACCAGGTATGTGGAATTTCACTAGTGGGTTTCTTTCACCCATTAGGTCCCTAAAATTCAGTCAGATTATTGATTTCCTTCATTATGTAGATCTAGGGTTTCTTGAATGTTAGAAATTGTTGGGTTTCAACTGTTAAAAAGATCCAAATCAAATTTTCATAAATTCAGTATCATTTTGTGTAGATTCTTTCATAAATTCAAAACCCTAGCAGTGTAGTTCTTTTAGTTCATGAGTTACACATGCTAGATTAGTTAAACAAATATACATGCTCTAGTTTCAAATGTCACATTATCAGTATATTTCAGCATGAACTAAATTTTGAGTTATAAATCTTGAGAAGCTTTTTAAAGCGAGTTTTAAACTGAGCTTTTGAGAAAGTTAAGATGAGTTTTGAGAAAGAGCATCGAAAACATAATTAGTATGAGAATCGAGTAGGCCATCAATGTATGAACAATATGGTATCTAGTTATACCATCAATGTTTATGCTGTATGACTTCCCAAGTCATCAATGATCATAGTATAATATGATTTTGAATTGTTTTTTAGAAAGAGTTTTCAAGTATAAGTATTTGGATGTCAGTATTTTGAGCTATTCAGTATTTCAGTCATAATGTATCATATACATGCCTTAGTTAAGAATGTTTCATTATCATTACTTAATGTTGCATTTTCTGTTAGCATATCAGGTCTTGAGCTATATAATATTATAGAAATTTAGTTATAGATTGTTAATTACATAATCAATTGGGAGAAACTTAATACCGAGTGGACTAAGTTAGTCACCCTCAAGTCCGAGAACTACGTGCCCCGTAGGTTGTAAGTCCCCTCTGTGGGCATCAATTTAGTGATCACACCATTCATGCCTCTATACCTCTAGCAGGGTATATTGGGTCCTCTTGATGGGGCATATACATCGGACTCCACATTTCGCTCATGTGGTTTTATATCGGCTATTAGTAGCTCTCTTACAGTCAAATTCTATTGCATTGACCACGTCATCAGTCACAGTTAAATGTTCAGTCTCAGTATGTTATAAACTTGCTCATTACATTTAGTTAGTCCATGTTCTGTATTCTCAATTTAGTGTCATGCTTTTCTCTTATCATTGCTCAGATATATGCTTTGTTTCAGTTATGATTATATGTTTGTTCAGCTTTATTCTATGTTGCATGCTCAATACCTTTCAAGTACTAACGCGTACTCTATGCTACATCTCCTCGTTATGTAGGTTCAAGTTCTAATATACTGTGAGTTTACAGTATTTTTAATACATTTCACTTAAGAGTTGTATGTGTCTAGGGCCATTTTGTATTGTTTTTTTATATATTTTTATCATGTTTGCAGGAAATATGTTCAGACGTGCAAATAGAGAGACACAGCTGAAGGATGTGCAGAAAACGGCATGTACGAAGGTGATCCATGGACTGTAGGTCCATTCATGTTCCGTAGATGGGTGTCGTAGATGGGCAGGCAAGGTATTAAATGAGATTAGGGAATTCTTGACGAAGTGTGTAACCACAGTTGCAATCGACGAACTGTAGATTGATCTACGGATCATACTGTTGCTCCGTCAAATGATTTAGAGAAGGGGTTCCAGTACCTGATTTTGAAGATTCTAAGTGTGGAGCTACGAAGGAGGAGCTACGGACCATGGATCAAACCAAGGTCCGTACTATTGATCCGTCGTTTGCTTCAAAGATGAGGTTTTGGAAGTTAAAATTTTGTCCAAGTCCTGATTCACGGAAGGGACCTATAAACCGTAGGTTAATCCATGGTCCATAGGTTAGTGTCGTAGATCGAAGACGAGTCCTGAAACATTATTTCCTTATTTCGTTTCCTTTTTAGTTAGGACCTATTTTTCCATATATAGGGCATGTAAACCTCATTTTTTGGGGTTAGACTTTATTACTTTTGTTCTAGTTTTTGGCTTTGGAGATTAACTTGCAACTTTAGCAATTCTTGATTTCCTAAGTTGGTTTTGAAGATTTTTACTTTGAAATTCAAGTTGAGATTCTGGGTTTCTTCTTCTCATTATGTAAGTTCATGATTTATTCATCTAAAAATATGAATTGTTTTCTTGCTATTATGGGTAACTAAATGCACAACTAGGGTTATGGGAACCATGGGCTATTAACAACGTATGAATAGTAACTAAGTAATTCTTGAATACTGTTATTGCATGCATTGATAATTTTTTCGCTTAGAAATATTTTTAATGGTGGCCAACGTTAGAACTTACCTCGTTACTACTTGTCGGACCAAAGAGGTAATTAACGAGAAAAGAATTATCAACATAGATTTAGTGTGATACTATCTAATAGTCTAATGTCGATTGGTCCGAGGGTGAAAACTAAGTCATACATTGATGTGATGTCTAATACGAGGTAAAGGTAAGGATTAGTAAATTATACACACGTAGCCGGACCAGGTGCGGGGTGAAATTCTCTAGATGTCGGACCAAGGATTTAGAGATACCTAACTTATCACTTTGCATGTAATACACTAGGAAAGGATTGCTATTACTAGGATTACCACGTTATGAGCTTATGGGGAACACGAATACCCTAGTTACTTTCTCATCTTGATAACAACTAATGCTTGAATCTTGCTCATTGATTACTTACATAATTTCCTAAATTTGTTTCACAACTCCCCCACCCCCCTTTTATTACTCGTTTTCAGAAATACATTCACTAAACGAATATAATAGTTGGTTAAAGTTAAGTCTAAACCATATTACTTGTGGGATCGACCCGAACCTACAAGTTGAGTTCTTTAATTGATAACAATCGCTTGTGCTTCTTTAAGGAGGTGTAATTTGAGGGTATCAAATTTTAGCGCCGCTGTCGGTGAATTTGGCTTTTAGATTAAGTTTAACTACATTATTGAACTTTAGTCAAATATTTCCTAATTTTACTTTTTTTTCTTTTGTTTTTGTTTCTCTCAGGTTCCTACTCTAGTGTATGCCAAGTACATGGCGTGAAGGAGAACCACTTACTCTCTATGATCCAGAATTAAACAAAACTTTGCAGAGAATGAATAATCAAGGAATGCCAGTTAATCCTATCGGAGGAGAGTTAGGTAATGGTGTTGGGTTGCTGCCTCCGAGGGTTGGTGATGAGAATAATCAGATTCAAGCTGAGAATCTATTAAGAGATACAGTGAGGGTACAAGATCAACTAGGGCCAAGACTGCACAATAACTATAGGGTCAATTTTAACGCTGCAGAATCTGATGGACCTCTTGTCCTACCTCCTCTACCTTCGGGGCATACATTTGTGGTGACTAGTAGTTTGATGCAGATGATTACTGCGAGGGGCTTGTTTGCGGGTTTGGCATCGAAAGATCCACATGCGCATGTAACAAAGCTAAGGAGTGTTTGCAAATGTTGTGTGGGTCGACCGGACTTGGACATACATGGATGTCATTGGATTGTGAATCTTTCCTCTATCATTGACTGGCAATGCTGTTGTGTGGTTTAATGAGATTCCTCATAACTCAATCTATACATGGGAACAATTTACTGATATGTTCCTAGCAAGATTCTTTCCAGTGTCCAAGAAACTTAACCACAAAGATAAACTCAACAATTTTGTAGCACTACTTAGAGAGTTTGTGAGTAGTTCTTGGGACAGGTTCACTATTTTAATACGAGGTGTTCCGAATCACCAAATTGATGATAAGTCGCTGAAGGAATATTTCTACTGAGGTTAGGATGACAATAGTAAGGCACTGCTTGTTACTATTGTTGGAGGTTCATATAGTGAGTGCACTTTTGAGAATATTGCAGAGAAATTGGAGAAGATCTCTTAGAATAACAAAGCTTGGAGCACTAGAAAGTCAGAGATTGGGAGGAACACGTTTGCTGTTCAAGCTATAAATAACCAATTTACAGATGAGATGGCTCAAATGAGGACTGAACTAGGGTTAGTTTTGAAGTATTTGATCGGAGGTGCGAAGAAGGTAAATGTTGTGAATTATTTGACTGGGAATGCACTACCCATTGAGGAGTGTTACTATGAAGAGGATGCTTATGCGGTGAATAATCAAACGGGGGCTTTCCGACCAAACTCCCAAGGTTCCAATACGGATAATTGGCACCAAGGTCAAGGAAACCAAGGTCGGGTGGAAACTACAACTGAGAGGGTCAATATGGCCAGAATGGGAACTTTAATCGTGACAACAACTACAGCTAGAACAACTATGGAAACATAAATGATCGGGGTGGACCTTATGTTCCCCTACAAAATTGGGAATATGGTCCTAGGAAAGCTGGAAGTAAAATGTCACGTATTGAGGATATGATGCAGAAGATGATGAAGAGGTTTGACTCAACTGATGAGAATGTGAAGGAAATGCAAAATGAGTTGTCTGAAATTGACCAGAAAGTTGATGCCCATGCAGTTTCAATAAAGCAACTTGAGCAGCAGTTTAGTCAGCTGTCTACTACTGTGAATACACACCAACCAGGCAATCTTCCCAGCAACACCATCCAGAATTTGAAGAATGATGGGCATTGTATGGCAATCACAACTCATGGAGGAAAGCAGAATATTGACCCCTCCATGCCATCTAATGTACAAAAAGTGGTAGAAATATATGGTGATGATATTAACGTTACCGAAGAGACTAAAAATACAACAAAGAAGGAAACGGAGAAAGCCTAGAAGGTAGTTCCCATGCCTAGACCTCCACATCCTTTCCCACAGAGGTTAGTGCAGAAGGCTGAAGAAGGAAAGTATCATAGGTTCATAACTATGTTGAAACAACTTTCCATTAATGTCCCTTCGATAGAAGCTTTGGAGAAAATGTCTGGGTATGCAAAGTTCATGAACTACTTGGTGACCAAAAAGAGGGTAGTCATTTTTAAGAATAATGAGAGGTTGCAGCATTGTAGAGCCATTTCTACGAGGCCACTGGTACAAAAGAAAGAGGATCCTGTAGCTTTCACTATTCCATACACCATCGGTAAGATGCACTTTACGAAAGCTTTTTGTGATTTGGGTGCCAGCATTAACTTGATGCCATTGTCGATTTATAAGAAGTTGGTTTTAGAAGCTCTAAAACCAACTACGATACGTTTACTTATGGCTGATAAAACTATGAAAAAGCCCATTGGAATGCTTCAAGATGTCCTTGTAAAAGTCTGGCCATTTATTTTTCTGACAGACTTTGTTATACTTGATTACGAGTTTGACTTTAAGGCCCCCATCATCTTAGGGAGACCATTCCTTTCTACTATGCATGCCTTAGTTGATATAGAGAGAGGGCAAATGAAGTTCTGACTGAATAAGGAGGAGGTGACCTTTAACGTCTCTAAGTCTATGAAGCAGGAAAGTGATCTTAAATCAGTATCGGTGGTAAGTCACACTTTCAGAAGAGGTGCTAAAGTGTTTAGGAAGGAGAAGTGAGGTGCAGCCTTGTACACGGAGAATAAGCGCTATGTTCAATAGACAGAAAAATGAAAACTAGTTCCTGGTGATCTGGTGTTGTTTTATAAATCAAGGTTTACTGTTTTTCGGGCAGATCCAAGTCCAGTGAACTGGACCATTTGGAGTGACCCAAGTGTCCCCACATAGAGTAGTTGAGCTCAAGAAAAGAAGTGGGACAAGGTTCAAAGCTGACCAACGGAGGATAAAAAACTACATGGGAAATTCTGAGAGTGTAAATGTAGCGATAGAGGAATGGCATCTTGATGAAGTCTGATTAATCAAGGGGCCTGCGCCATGCCACGACGTGAAATCAAGCGCTTTTTGGGAGGCAACCCAAGATGTAAAATCTAGCCAACTATAAGTTATTTTTCGATGTAGGAGTTATCTTCGTTTATTTGATTTTTTTGTAATCCTTTAGATAGGTGTTTTATTTTTTGTATTAGTGTTGGCTAAATATAGCATAGGGTCCGTGTGTAAAAAGTGTCTAGAAATTTTAAAAGAAATGCCTAACAATTGCTATATATGCAAGGATGAAAAGCCAAATCTGCAGAAAAAGGATTGTGCAAAGGTCTACGGACCCCATTAATGGTCCGTGGGTCAATCCATGGACCATGAATGTTGTCCGTAGATCCCATCTATGTATTCTAAATTTTTCCAAGTTTTGGTGCCTCTAGCAGCATGAGCACTATTGATGGTGCTGAGATGAGAGATGCGGGCACTACTGAGGGTTACCCAAGTATTGCTCCACCGAGCTCTAGGGAACTGGACCCACCCGCTTGTTGATAGTTCGTCGGCGCTATGTGCTACAGGTTTGCTTTACCCAATCCTTTACTTTGTACTGTTTTTGTGTGCATTGGGGACAATTGCACCTATTTTTGTTGGGGGTGGGGTAAATGGATTGTGAGTGATAGGGTGAAGTCTGAGTAACCCAACTCATAATACTCTCTTGGGGTTTTCTTGCCTATGTTCTTTTCCACTAAGAGACTGCTTAATTTATGTTGAACCGGCATGTGTTAGGATTGCATGTGTAGAAGCATAGGAAAGAATGAAGCATGACGGCAAATACTTTTTGAAAAAGTGATACCCATCCAAAAATTTTGTGATATGTGCTAAAATCTGTAGGCTAGCATGAGCTGAATGTGTTGGCTCTGAGTATGACATTATAATGGACCAAATTGATGGCATGACTTAAGCTAAAACTTGAATTGGGTAATATGATAATCTGATATTGAAAATCTATGACAAGAGTGTCTGAGAATAGTTGATTGTTCAAAAACTTTTTGTGTCAATCTAGAACTTGCCCGGTTAGTCCTTCTAAGACAATCTACTCTAGAGGCTAGGAGGTGATCATAGGCCCTTATTCTGATAAGTCCACAAATTGCCTAAAAGAAGAATCCAACCACATGAAATAAATGCTCCCTTTGATCCAAATGTTTTGAGCCTAAATAAGACCATTTCTTTCTAAACCCCTAACTCACCTTCCCATAATCTACTATGTTGGCCCCGGTCTTTCCTTGGAGATGTACACCTCGACTTAGGCCAAAAGCCTAAGTTGAGGGTGGCTAATGTAAAAACTAACCTCAATCTTGGCCCTTGTCCCGACATCCCTCTTTGTTTTAGAGGCTTCATAGACAGATAGTTATAGTTCTTTAGTCTTATTCATTTTAGTTGTACACGTTTAAGACTTGAGTTGCCATTTTGGCTAAGATATTATTTCTTAAGTTATGCATGAGTTATATTTCTTATGTTTAATTCTTTCGTTGAGTAAATAAGCCAGGCCAAGGGTTCTCTTGGGGCCAGGAATGGTTCTTGAGTGCCAGTCCCACCCAAGGTGTAGGCTCGGGGCGTGAAAAAATTGGTATCATAACACAGAGTTCAAGAGTCTTAGGGAGTCTATGAAGTCGTGTCTTTAGATTCCTAGTTATGAGTGTGAAGCGCGCCACATCTATCATTAGAAGGCTACAACATTTAGGAAAAATTTCTTACTTCTTTCACACTCATTTCATGCGTTAAAGTTTGATCTCTAAAAAGTTTCTTTCTAATTCATTCTTGCGCATGTTTTTCAGTTAATCATGCCTCCACGAAGAGCTGTCAGAGGTCGTCCTGCTAGGCGTAATATTAAGAAGCAAGAGTTGCCAAATGCACTTGAAGTGCAACCTCAAGGAAAAGTCACTAACACTGAGTTCAGAGAAGAAATTAGGATGCTAAGTCAATCTATGACTAATCAGGTCAGGCAACAAAAAGGGGCTCGACAAAAATAGACCGACACTTCAAGAATTCGTGAGTTCTTGAGGATGAACCCTCCAAGCTTCACTGGTTTGAGAACAATTCAGGATCCAGAGATCTTTATTGGGAACTAAAAAAGGTATTTGATGTTATGCACATTGTCGATGCTTAGAGAGTAGAACTAGCTGCATATCAATTGAAGGATGTTGTTAGTACTTAGTTTGACCAGTTGAATAAGGATAGAGCTGATGATGCACCACCTGCGAGTTGGGATTATTTTGAGGAAGCTTTCTTAGGGCATTTCTTTTCCTGAGAACTGAAAGAGGCTAAGGTACAAGAATTTCTTACCCTAAAGTAGGAGTCATTAAGTTTTCATGAGTATGGGTTGATGTTCACCCAACTATCCTTTTATGCTCTGGAGATGGTCGCGTATATGAGGAGTAGAATGAGTCTTTTGGTTGTTGTGTTATCCTGTCTGTTAAGAAAAGAGGGCAGGGCAGCTATGCTAATTGGGGATTTGGATAAAGGAAGGTTGATTACTTATGTGCAGCAGGTTGAGGAAGAAAAGTTTAGGGACAGGAAAGAGTTTAGAAATAAGAAGGCTAAGACAGGGAGTGAATTTGGGCAGCAGAAAAGTAATATGAACCTTTCGTGCTTTTACCAAAAGCAAAATGGACATGTTCCATCATTCGCTAGTGCACTTGCACCCAGAAACAAAGGTGAGTATAATGGTCATAATTCGTAGAACTTCAGAGCTAGACATGTGTATTCTCAGGGTAGTGTGGCACAAAGAGGTAATTGGGCTCTTGCAAGTGCTAGGTATGGTAGAACCAACCTAGGTAAGTGTCGTGATGGCCAGTCAGGTTATTTCAAGTGTGGACAAGAGGGTCACTTCATAAAAGTGTGCCCTAAGAACAAGCAAGGAAGTGGAAATCAGGGCAAAAGAGCACAATCTTCTTCAGTTGCTCCACTAGACAAGGCTGTACCTAGAAGAGCTACTTCCAGTATGGGTGGAGGAGCAAACCGCCTCTATGCGATCACTAGTCGCCAAGAGCAAAAGAACTCTCCAAATGCTTTTACTGGTATGATCAAAGTCTTTTCTCTTGATGTTTATGCTTTGCTAGACCCAAGAGCAAGTTTATCTTTAGTGATCCCTTATGTTGCAAACAATTTTCATGTTCTTCCTAAGAAACTTTGCGAACCCTTTTGTTTTTCTATACCTATTGGGGAGTCTATTCTAGCTGAGCGAGTATATCGTGATTGTGTCATTTCTATCAATCACAAGAACACCATGACTGATTTAGTTGAGTTAGACATGGTAGATTTTGATGTCATTCTAGGTATGGACTGGCTTCATGACTGTTATGCATTAATAGATTGTAAAACTTGAGTAGTCAAGTTCCAGATTCCTTATGAGCCATTCATAAAGTGGAGTAGTAGTTCATTAGTGCCTAAGGGTCGTTTCATTTCATACCTTAAGGCGAGAAAGTTAGTTTCTAAGGGTTGTGTTATCACTTAGTCCGAGTTAATGACTTTAGTGTTGAGATACCTCACATTCAGTCAATTCATATAGTAAAAGAGTTTCCAGTAGTCTTTCCAAATGATCTACCCGAAGTCCCTCCTAAGAGAGAGAGATAGAATTTGTTATAGATATTCTTCTCTATACTCGTCCTATCTCTATTCCACCATATAAAATGGCACCAACAGAGTTGAAAGAGCTTAAATAACAGTTGAAAGATCTCATTGATAAGGGTTTCATTCATTCAAGTGTCTCACCTTGAGGCTCTCCGGTCTTATTTGTAAGAAAGAAAGATGGTTCCTTTAGGATGTGTATAGATTACCGTTAGTTCAACAAGGTTACCATCAAGAACAAGTATCCTCTTCCGATAATTGATGATCTTTTCAATCAACTTCAGGGTGCTTCTTATTTTTCTAAGATTGACCTCAAATCTCTCTACCATCAGTTGTCGTTATGGTTATTATGAGTTTCTGGTCATATTGTTTGGTTTAACCAATGCACCTGCAATGTTCATGGACCTTATGAATAGAGCATTCAAGCCTTATTTAGATATGTTTGTTATCATTTTCATTGATGACGTTATAATCTATTTGAGGCATGAGGAAGATCATGCTAGCCATCTCAGAATAGTTCTTCAGACCTTGAAAGATAAAGATCTTTATGCCAAGTTCTCTCAGTGTGAGTTTTGGCTTGAATCTATGGTGTTCTTAGGCCACATAGTTTTCAGTGATGGAATTAGAGTTGATATCCAAAAGATAGAGGCAGTGCAAAATTGTCCTAGACCCACATCTCCAACTTATATTAGGAGTTTCTGGGGTTTGGATAGATATTGTAGAAGATTTGTAAAGGGGTTCTCATCTATTTCATCTTCTTTGACCAAGTAGACTAAGAAAATAGTGAAGATTCAATGGTCTAAAGCTTGTGAGAAAAAGCTTTCAGGAATTGAAAAAGAGGTTGACTATTGCCTCAGTTTTGACCTTACCAGAAAGTATGCAAAGATTTGTTGTATATTGTGATGCGTGTAGAGTTAGTTTGGGTTGTGTATTAATGTAGGATGTCAAAGTTATAGCTTATGCCTCTAGACAGTTGAAAGTTCATGAGAAGAACTACCCAACCCATGATCTAGAGTTGGCTTCCATCGTATTTGCTTTGAAAATATGATGTCATAATATTTATGGTGTGCATGTGGATGTGTTCATTGATCACAAGCGTCTTCAATATGTGTTTACTCAGAAAGAGTTTAATCTGACACAAAGAAGGTGGTTAGAATTACTCAAGGATTATGACATAAGTATTATTTACCACCCAGGTAAGGCTAATATTGTTTCTGATGTTTTAAGAAAGTTGTCTATAGGTAGTACCAACCATGTTGAGGAAGAAAAGAGAGAGTTAGCGAAATATGTGCATAGACTTGCATGCTTAGGAGTCTGACTGATGGATACCACAAAAGGAGGAGTAGTGGTAATGAATGGGCTGAATATTCATTAGTGTCAAAAGTGAAAGAAAAGCAAGACCAAGATCCTATTTTTCTTGAATTAAAGACAAATGTTCCTCAGCAAAAAGTATTAGCTTTTGAACAAGGGGTCGGGAGATGGCATATTCAGAGATCAAGATAGATTGTGTGTACTAATGGTGGATGGACTCCAAGAGAGGATCATGGAGAAAGCTCATAGCTCCATACATTCCATTCATCTGGGTTCCACAAAAATGTATCGCGATTTGAGAGAAGTCTATTGGTGGAGTAGCATGACCAAGGGCATTGCATAATTTGTTGCTAAGTGTCCGAATTACCAACAAGTTAAAGTAGAGCATCAAAGGCCCTGTGGTTTGGCCCAGAATATAGAACTTTTGGAATAGAAGTGGGAGATGATTAATAGGGATTTCATCATAGGTTTATCAAGGTCTTACAGATAGCATGATTCGATATGGATGATTGTTGATAAAATGACAAAATCATCCTAATTTTTACCGATAAAGACTACCCACACAACAGAGGATTATGCCAAGTTGTATCTTCAAGAAGTAGTTAGACTTCATGAAGTTCCGGTCTCCATTATTTCAAACAGAAGTGCACAATTTACTGCACAGTTTTGGAAGTCATTCCAAAAAGGCTTGAGTTCAAAGGTGAACTTAAGTACTGCCTTTCATCGCCAGACAGATGGGCAAGTAGAGCGCACTATTCAGACCTTAAAAGACATGTTGAGGGCATGTGTGATTGATTTCAAAGGTAATTGAGATTATCACCTACCTCTCATTGAGCTTGCTTACAACAATAGTTACCCCACTAGCATCTAAATGGCTTCCTATGACGATCTTTATGCGAGAAGATGTAGATATCCTATTGGATTGTTTGAAGTTGGTGAAGCAGGGTTAATAGGACCAAATTTAGTTTATCAAGCTATAGAGAATTTAAAAGTTATTTAAGGGAGGTTAAAAATGACGCAGAGTCGTCAAAAATCTCACACTGATGTTAGGAGAAAGGAGTTAGAGTTTGAAGTAGATGATTAGGTGTATTTGAAAGTTTCACCCATGAAAGGTGTTATGAGATTTGGTAAGAAGGGGAAACTCAGTCCTCGGTATATTGGCCCTTACAAAATATCGAAAAGGGTAGGTAGTGTACGATATGAGTTGGAGATACCATAAGAGTTAGCATCTGTTCATCCAGTGTTTCACATCTCCATGTTGAAGAAGTGCATGGGCGATCCTTCATTGATCATACTAACAGAAGATATATGGATCAAAGATAGTTTGTCTTATGAGGAGATTCCTATTCAGATTCTAGATCGCCAAGTTCACAAGTTGATAGCAAAAGAGGTAACATCAATCAAAGTTCTCTGGAGGAATCAATTTATTGAGGAAGCTACTTGGGAAGCTGAGGAGGACATGAAGAAGATATATCCACATCTCTTCGAATCTGAAGAGTTCCAAATGAAGGTAGTAATCCTTTTCTTGGTATTTAATTATAAGTTGTCATGTTGTTTTTGCATTTGCTTGTTGGATGTTTGAACTGAAGAATTGATGTTACACCCTTAGCCTAGTAAGAGTAACCTCATTCAAGGATGAATGTTCCCAAGGGGGAGATATGTAACATCTCGCAAATTGAAATAACTAGGAAGAAGCTAAGAATCGGAAATAGTGATTGTTGGAAATAATGAAAATCTGGATATTTGTCTAAGTTAAGTTAAGAATGAATTTTAGGTCAACTTCAAATGACTATAACTCCTAGCTAAGGATAATTTAGGTGTGTTTCTAGATACCATAGGAAATATCATTGAATTATCTTTCCAACACCTCCAAGTTTGCATGATTTCAAGTTTGCATGATTAAGATATGCCCATTTGAAGTTGGGTTGTTAGAATACGGAAGTCCAATTCGGATTCTGGAAGGGTAGTTTGGTCTTTTCCATACCCAACTTAATTAATTCATTTTTGGTAATATTTTTATGGTATAAACTGATAGGATTCAGTTTACGCTTTGGAAAAACAGAGTTAGGGTTTTTGGAGAAAGAACGCAAGAGGAGAAGAAAGGAGAAAAAAGCCAAGATCATCATTCATGAGGATTTCACTTGTGGATTTCATCAAGGGGTGATCCCTACGAGGCATGTGAGATCAGATAGTACTAGTTTAGTTCACCCACATGCCAATCATGATTCAATTCAGCGAAGTTACATAGTTTTGAAAGTAAATTCTATGAGTTCTTGATGATAATTCGATTGAAATCTTGTGGGTTTTTTTTGTTGAAGTTTCTTGAGTTAGATTCATGATTGTAGTTGTGATTTTGAGTAGAATCTGATGTATTTTGATAGTTTAGTCGATTATAAATGTTTGGGGAAAGAACCATTCGAGTTTAGAGGGTTTAGAGTTGAAAAATGGGCAAGAAAAATTGTAGAACACCTTGAAAAAAGGGTGGGACGCCGCGCCAGCTAGTGCGCCCCAAAAGGTTCTCTAAGGTTTCAACCTTGGGGCACTGTGCCAGCCAGCACGCCCCAGGTCCATCTCTGAATTTTACCCTCTGGCGCCCCGCGCCTCTCAGAGCGCCAGGGACGCTAGTTCTTCCCATTCCTTCCCCAATTTTTGTAATTGTTCCTTCGCAGTGTACTGAGATTTTCTAGTTGATTCCAACACTCTTAGGTACATCTAAGCATCATTAAATCATCCATAAATATGAGATCATGAACCTTGAATCCATAATTCAATTCAAGGAAAGTTAAGAATCAAGTCTAGAAGTGAAGAAGCAAGTCAAAAGAAGTTCTAAAGTTTTCAAAAGTCTTTCACAAGAATTTTAATTTTATTTCAAGACTGAAGTTTTAAGTTAAACAAAGAGTAAATACTTGAGTTCATTTCTCAAAAGTTTATAAGGGAACTACGTATTCCCAAGAGTTTAAAATGTTTTCACATTTGAACAAGAAAGGGAAACACCGATTTCCAATAGAGCTTTTAAGTTAAGTTTTGAGTAATTATCTC
The DNA here is from genome assembly GCA_037074985.1 of Solanum bulbocastanum. Classification (NCBI taxonomy): domain Eukaryota; kingdom Viridiplantae; phylum Streptophyta; class Magnoliopsida; order Solanales; family Solanaceae; genus Solanum; species Solanum bulbocastanum. The sequence goes on from CM073601.1 coordinate 14,642,959, forward strand.
AAACCAAAGAAATAAGTTCATTTTAAAACATATGAGCTAAGTATATTTTAGGAGTAGTATTGAGCACCAATATGGGGATACGAGTTCATATTAACTCAAGTCTCCATAAACCATGTAGCCATCATGGGTTGCAAAAGATCATACTTTTAAGATGACTCCTTAAGTTGCTTTTTAGCATAGATTAGTGGATCCACTTAATTAAGACATTCTATATGACGGCAAAGTAGAGGAAAGTTATGGTAGCGTGGGCAAGATGATGTATCACCACTTAGGAATATAGTAGTGGTTGTCGGTTAGAGAATCTCCCACACAAACTATATTACGTTATTACATGAGTAAAGCTGAGTTGTTATTGCATTTCTTTAACGAACTAAGTTGCTTTCTACTGTTTTAAAAGCTTTCTATATATTGCATGTACTTTATTGCTTTATAATAAGCTAAGTTATTCAGGAGTTGAGTAAAGCCAAGGTAAGTATTCCTTTCAGATTCTTTTCAAGCCTATGTTGTGTTTAGCATTCCAATTCGCATACTTGTACATTCAACGTACTGATTCCAGTTGATCTGCATCTTTTTATGATACCGACAGAGGCAACCAGGATCATCACCCAGTGCCTCGTTGATCCAGTTGAGCACTTAGAGTCAGTTGGTGAGCCTCCTAGCATTTCAGAAGACGTTGTTTACTTCACTTTCAGTATTTCATTGTTAGGATGATCAGGGTCTTATCCCAATATCCCTCTTTATTTTAGAGGCTGGATAGATAATAGTTATAGTGCTTTAGTCTAATTCATTTCAATTGTATACGTTTAAGACTTGAGTTGGTATTTTGGCTAAGATATTATTTCTTAAGTTATGCCTGAGTTATATTTCTTATGTTTAAGTCTTCTGCTGAGTATGTAAGCTAGGCCAAGGGTTCCCTTGGGCCGATAATGGTACTCGAGTGCCAGTCCCGTCTAGGGTGTAGGCTCGGGGCATAACAAACTTGGTATTAGAGCACAGAGCTCAAGAGTCTTACGAAGTCTATGAAGTCGTGTTTGTAGAGTCCTAGTTATCGGTATGAAGCGCGCCACATCTATAGTTAGGCGGCTACAATATTTAGGAAAAATTTCTCACTTCTTTCACACTCATTTCATCTGTGAGAGTTTGATCTCTAAAAGGTTTCTTTATAATTCATGCTTGCGTGTATTTTTGAGTTAATCATGCCCCCACGAAGAGATGTTAGAGGTCATCCTGCTAGGTGTAATATTGAGGAGCAACAGTTGTCAAATGCACCTGAAGTGTAACATCAAGGGAAAGTCAATAATGTTGAGTTCAAAGAAGCAATAATGATGCTAACTCAAGTTGTGACTAATCAGGTTGGGCAACAAAGAAGGGCACAACAAGAAGAGACTGTCACTTCGAGAATTCGTGAGTTCTTGAGGATAAACCCTCCAAGCTTCACTGCTTTGAGCACTATTGAGGATCTAGAGAACTCTATTGAGGAACTGAAAAACGTATTTGATGTTATGCACGTTGTCGATGCTAACTGAGTAGAAGTCTTGTTTTGAGGAAGCTTTCTTGGGGCGTTTCTTTCCTGGAGAACTAAAAGAGGCTAAGGTACAAGAATTTTATACCCTAAAGAAGGAGTCACTAAGTGTTCATGAGTATCGATTGAAGTTCACCCAACTATCCCGTTATGATCTGGAGATGGTTGCGGATATGAGGAGTAGAATGAGTCTTTTTATTATTAGGTTGTCCCGTCTATCAAACAAAGAGGACAAGGCGGCTATGCTAATTGGGGACATGGATATAGCGAGGTTGATGACTTATGTGCAGTAGGTTGTGGAAGAAAATTTGAGAGACATGGAAGAGTTCAGAAACAAGAAGGCTAAGACAGGGAGTGAACCCAATAAGCAAAAAAGTAATGTGAACCGTTCATCCTTTCAGCAAAAGCAAAAGGGACCTGCTCCATCATCTACTAGTTCACCATCACCTGAAACAAAGGCGAGCATAATGGTCAAAATTTGTAGTACTTCAGAGCTAGACCTGGCGCAGTCTCAGGGTACCGTGGCCCAATGAGGTAACTAGGCTCCTATATGTACTAGGTGTGGTAGAACCTACCCAGGTAAGTGTCGTGATGGCCAGTCAGGTTGTTTTAAGTGTGGGCAAGAGGGTTACTTCATGAAAGAGTGCCCTAAGAACAAGCAAGGTAGTGGAAATCAGGGAAATAGAGCCCAATCTTTGTCAGTTGCTCCACTAGATAGGGCACTACCTATAGCAGCTACTTTTGGTATGGGCGGAGGAGAAAATCGCCTCTACGCAATCACTAGTCGCCAAGAGCAAGAGAAATCTATAAATGTTGTCACCGGTATGATCAAAGTATTTTCTGTTAATGTTTATGCTTTGCTAGACCAGGAGCGAGTTTATCTTTTGTGACCCCTTATGTTGCAAAGAATTTTATTGTTCTTCCTAAGAAACTCTGTGAACCCTTTTGTGTTTCTACACCTATTGGGGACTCTATTCTAGCTGAGCGATTATATCTTGATCGTGTCATTTCCATTAATAACAAGAACACCATGGCTGATTTAGTTGAGTTAGACTTGGTATATTTTGATGTCATTCTAGGTATGGACTGGCTTTGTGCCTGTTATGCTTCAATAGATTGTAGAACTCGAGTTTTCGAGTTCAAGATTCCTAATGAGCTAGTCATAAAGTGGAGCAATAGTTCAGTAGTGCCTAAGGGTCTTTTCGTTTCATACTTTAAGGCGAGAAAGTTGGTTTCTAAGGGTTGTGTCTATCACTTAGTCTGAGTTAATGTCTCTAGTATTGAGATACCTCTCATTCAGTCAGTTTCCATAGTAAAAGAGTTTCCATAGGTCTTTCTAGATGATCTACCTGGAGTCCCTCATGAGAGAGATAGACTTCGGTATAGATGTTCTTCTCGATACTTTTCCTATCTCTGTTCCACCATATAGAATTGCACCAGCAGAGTTGAAATAGCTTAAAGAACAGTTGAAAGATCTTATTGATAAGGGTTTCATTCGTCGAAGTGTCTCACCTTAGGGCGCTCTGGTCTTATTTGTGAGAAAGAAAGATGGGTCCCTTAGGATGTATATAGATTACTGTCTGTTGAACAAGTTACCATCAAGAACAAGTATCCTCTTCTGAGAATTGATGATCTTTTCGATCAACTTCATGATGCTTCTTGTTTTTCTAAGATTGACCTCAGATTTGGCTACCATCATTTGAAAGTAAGGGAGTGTGATATTCCCAAGATAGCATTCAAGACCTTATGGTCATTATGAGTTTCTGGTCATGTCGTTTGGTTTAACCAATGCACCTGCAGTGTTCGTGGACCTTACAAATAGAGTATTCAAGCCTTATTTAGATATGTTTGTTATCATTTTCATTGATGACATTCTAATATATTCAAGAAATGAGGAATATCATGCTATCTGTCTCAAAATAGTTCTTCAGAATTTGAAAGATAAAGAGCTTTATGGCATGTTCTCTAAGTATGAGTTTTGTCTTGAATTTGTGGCGTTCTTGGGCCACATAGTTTTTGGTGATGGAATTAGAGTTGATACCCATAAGATAGAGGCAGTGCAAAATTGGCCTAGACCTACATTTCCAACTGATATTAAAATTTTCCTGGGTTTAGCTAGATATTATAAAAGATTCGTATAGGGGTTCTCATCTATTTCATCCCCTTTGACCAAGTTGACTCAGAAAATATTGAAGTTTTAATGGTCTAAAGCTTATGAGAAAAGCTTTCAGGAATTGAAAAAGAGGTTGAGTACTGCCCAGTTTTCACCTTGCTAGAAGGTACACAAGGCTTTGTTGTATATTGTGATGTGTCTAGAGTTGATTTGGGTGGTGTATTAATGCAGAATGACAAAGTTATAGCTTATGCCACAAGACAGTTGAAAGTTCATGAGAAGAACTACCCAACCCATGATCGAGAGTTGGCTATCGTTGTATTTTCTTTGAAAATATAATGCCATTATCTTTATGGTGTGCATGTGGGTATGTTCACCGATCACAAGAGCCTTCAGTATGTGTTTACTCAGAAAGAGCTTAATCTCAGATAGAAGAGGTAGTTAGAATTACTCAAGGATTATGACATAAGTATTTTTACCACCCAGGTAAGGCTAACATTGTTGCTGATGCTTTAAGCAGGTTGTCTGTGGGTAGTACCGCCCATATCGAGGAAGAAAAGAGAAAGTTAGCGAAAGATATGCATAGACTTGTATGCTTAGGAGTCCGACTGATGGATTCCATAGAAGGAGGAGTAGTGGTGATAGATGGGGCTGAATCTTCATTAGTGTCAGAAGTGAAAGAAAAGCAAGACCAAGATCCTATTTTGCTTGAATTGAAGGAAAATGTTCATAATAGAAAAGTATTAGCTTTTGAACAAGAGGGAGATGACGTATTGAGATATCAAGGTAGATTATGTGTACAACATGATTCGATATGGGTGATTGTTGATAGACTGACAAAATCAGCCCACTTTTTGCCGGTAAAGAATACCCACATAGCAGAGGATTATGCCAAGCTGTATCTTCAAGAAGTGGTTAGACTTTATGGAGTTTCGGTCTCCATTATTTCAGACAGAGGTGCGCAATTTACTACACAGTTTTGGAAGTCATTCCAAAAAGGCTTGAGTTCAAAGGTGAACTTAAGTACTGCCTTTCATCCTCAGACAAATGGGCAAGCAGAGCGTACTATTCAGACCTTAGAAGAGATGTTGAGGCATGTGTGATTGATTTCAAAGGTAATTGACATGATCACCTACCTCTCATTGAGTTTGCATACAATAATTGTTACCATTCTAGCATCCAAATGGCTCCTTATGAAGCTCTTTATGGGAGAAGATGAAGATCTCTTATTGGATGGTTTAAAATTGGTGAAGCAGGGTTGATAGGACCATATTTAGTTCATCAAGCTATAGAGAAGGTGAAAGTTATTCAAGGGAGTTTAAAAACGGCGCAGAGTCATCAGAAATCCTATACTGATGTTAGGAGAAGGGAGTTAGAGTTTGAAGTAAATAGTTGGGTGTATTTGAAAGTTTCACCCATGAAAGGTGTTATGAGTTTTGTTAAGAAGGGGAAACTCAGTACCCGGTATATTGTCCCTAGAGAATATCGAAAAGGGTAGGTAGTATAGCTTATGAGTTGGAGCTACCACAAGAGTTAGCAGCGGTTTATCCGGTGTTTCACATCTCCATGTTGAAGAAGTGCACGGGTAATCCTTCATTTCTCATACCAACCAAAGATTTTGGGATCAAGAATAGCTTGTCTTATGAGGAGATTCCTGTTCAGATTCTAGATCTCCAAGTTTGCTAGTTGAGAACAAAAGAGGTAGAATCAATCAAAGTTCTTTGGAGGAATCAATTTATTGAGAAAGCTACTTGGGAATCTAAGGAGGACATGAAGAAGGGATATCCACATCTCTTCGAATCCGGAGAAGTTCCAAATTAAGGTACTAATCCTTGTCTTGGTATTTAATTATAAGTTGGCATATTGTTTTTGCATTTGCTTGTTAGGTGTTTGAACTGAATGATTCATGTTACACCGTTAGCCTAGTAAGAGTAATCTCATTCAAGGACAAATGTTCCTAAGGGGGAGATATTGTAACATTTAGTAAATTGAATTAACTAGGAAGAAGATAAGAATTGGAATTAGTGATTTTTGGAAATAATGAAAATCTGGAAATTTGTCTAAGTTAAGTTAAAAATGAGTTTTGGGTTAACTTCAAATGACCATAACTCCTAGATCAAGATGATTTAAGTGTGTTTCCAGATACAGTAGGAAAGATCATTGAATTATCTTTCCAAAGCCGCTAAGTTTGCATGATTCTGAGTTCACATGAGTGAGATATGCCCATTGGAAGCTGGGTTGTTCGAATAAGAAAAGTCCAATCCGGATTCTGGAAGGGTAGTTTGGTCTTTTCCATACCCAACTTAATTAATTCGTTTTTGGTAATATTTTTAAGGTCTAAGCTGATAAGATTCAGTTTAAACTTTGGAAAAATAGAGTTAAGGTTTTTGGAGAAAGAACGCAAGAGGAGAAGAAAGGAGAAAAGAGCCAAGATCATCAACTGTAAGGATTTCGCTTGTGGATTTCATCAAGGGGTGATCCCTAGGAGTTCTGTGATATAACATAGCTTTGGGTTAGTTCACTCATGCGCCAATCATGATTCAATTTAGCGAATTTATATAGTTTTAAAAGTAAATCCTATGAGTTCTTGATAATTCGATTGAAATCTTATGGGTTCTTGTTGTTGAAGTTTCTTGAGTTTGATTCATGATTTTAGTTGTGATTTTGAGTAGAATCTGGTGTATTTTGATGGTTTAGTTGATACTAAATGTTTGGGGAAAGAATTATTAGAGTTTAGAGGGTTTAGAGTTGAAAAACAAGCAAGAAATATCATAGAACGCCTGGGCAAACGGATGGGGCGTCGTGCCTGCCAGCGCGCCCCAAAAGGTTCTCTAAAGTTTCACCCTTGGGGAGCTGCGCCAACCAGCACGCCCTAGGTCCGTCTATGAATTTTACCCTCTGGCGCCCCGCGCTTCTCTGAGCTCCAGGGACGCTAGTTCTTCCCATTCCTCCCCCAATTTTTCGTAATAGCTCCTTATCAATGTACCTATGTTTTCTAGTTGATTCCAACACTCTTAGGTGCATCTAAACATCATAAAATCATCAATAAACATGAGATCATGAACCTTGAATCCATAATTCAAATCAAGGAAAGTTAAGAGTCAAGTCTAGAAGTTAAGAAACAAGTCAAGAGAAGTTATAAAATTTTCAAAAGTCTTTCACAAACATTTTAATTTTGTTTTAAGACTTAAGTTTTAAGTTAAGCAAAGAGTAAAGAGTTGAGTTCATTTCTCAAAATTTATAAGGTAACTAAGTATTCCTAATAGTTTAAAATGTTTTAACATTTGAGCAAGAAAGGGAAACACCGATTTCCAATAGAGCTTTTTTGAATAATTATGTCAAACCAAAGAAAGAAGTTTGTTTAGAAACATATGAGCTAAGTATATTTTGGGAGTAGTATTGAGCACCGATATGGGGATGCGAGTTCATATTAACTCAAGTCTCCATTAACCCTGTAGCCATCATAGGTAGTAAAGGATCATACTTTTTAGATGACTCCTTAAGTTGCTTGTTAGCATAGACTAGTGGATCCACTTAGTTAAGGTGTTCTATATGACAGCAAAGTATAGGACAGTTCTGGCAGTGTGGGCAAGACGATGTATCACCACTTAAGCTCATAGTGGTGGTTGTCAGTTAAAGAATCTCTCACAGAAACTATATTACTTTATTACATGAGTAAAGTTGCGTTGTTATTGCATTTCTTTAATGAACTAAGTTGCTTTCTACTATTTTAAAAGATTTCTATTTATTGCATGTGCTTTATTGCTTTATAATGAGTTAAGCTATTAAGGAGTTGAGTAAAGCCAAGGTAAGTGTTCCTTTCAGATTCTTTTCAAGCCTATGTTTTGTTTAGCATTCCAAATCGCATACTCGTACATTCAATGTATTGATGTCAGTTGGCCTGCATCTTCTTATGATGTAGACACAGGTAACTAGGATTATCACCCAATACCTCGTTGATTCGATTGAGCACTCAGAGTTAGTTGGTGAGATTCCTTGCATTTTGGAGGACTCCTTTTACTTCGCTTTTAGTATTTCATTGTTAGGATGATCGGGGGTCTTGTCCCGACATCCCTCTTTGGTTTAGAGACTTCATAGACAGTCCCGACATCCCTCTTTGGTTTAGAGACTTCATAGACAAATAGTTATAGTTCTTTTGTCTTATTCATTTCAGTTGTATATGTTTAAGACTTGAGTTGTCATTTTGATTAAGATATTATTTCTTAAGTTATACATGAGTTATATTTCTTAGGTTTAAGTCTTACGCTGAGTAACTAAGTCTGGCCAAGTGTTCGCTTGGGGCCAGTAATGGTTCTCGAGTGTCAGTCCCGCCCAGGGTGTAGATTCGGTGCGTGATAGTTACTTCGATCATCAACTATTTTTATCTTTTGATCATTCATTTAGAATATATAAGAAATCATTTGATGGTGAAGAGGAGCATAGAGATGAAACTACTACCTTATCAGGCAAAAAAGTTCTTGAAGAACTACATGAATTAAATAATGTCTATAGAAAGATCCGAAAGAAAATAAAAGGAAAGAATGATGATCCATGGAAAAAAAATCCATATTTTTTAATTGTTGTATTGGGCAACCAACAAATTGAGGATAATGTTGATGTGATGCATATAGAAAAGAATATGTGTGATAGTTTTCTTTGAACTTTGTTGGATATACTTGGATAGTTAAAAGATCATCTAATTTCTCTGCATGACTTAAATAAGATGGCGATATGCAAAGACCTTCATCCAATAAAATATCATGATAGTAACAACATTCATAAAGATAAAGCTCATTTTCCATGAAACAAGAGGAGAAATGGTTGTTGTTTTTCTCCATTTTAAAAGAAAACAAATCACCAAAATGGTACGCCTCCCATATATCAAATCGTCTGCAAATTGAAGAGATGAAAGTAATATTATTTAAAAGTGATGATTTCTATTTCATAATGCATTACTTATTCCATATTGTTGTCAGGAAAGTGTTACCCAAGAATGTGTGGTTGACCTTGGTTAGGTTGGAATATTATTGTAGATCCATATATAGTAAGGTTACAAAAAAAAGGTCTTGATAAGATGAAGGTTGAAATCATAGATATAGAATGTGACCTTGAAAAAAAAATTTCCTCCATCTTTTTTATATAATAAATATTTGCCTATCCAATTAGTAGATGAAATTAAACGTGGGGGCCCTACTCATTTGCATTAAATGTATCCTATTAAAAGAAACTTGTGAAACTTTAAAAGGCTTGTTCGTAATTGGAAAAAATGTAGAAGTATCAATAGTATGGGTTCCTAAGTTGTAAACTGTTTGACCTTTTATTCGGGATACCTACTCAATGGACTGAAGACATAATTCAGAAGATATTAAATTGAGGATGATGAAGACATTCAAACAAAGGATGATGATTTGTCACATATATTTCCTAAGACATTTAATGTTCATTGGATTTCCCAATGCTCTAGCATAATCTTATTGAGATACATTTTCACCTTTATTGGAAGAGAATAATTAGGATATTGAATCGAGACATCCATTCATCATGTGTGGAATCCTGATGATCAATAATTTGAGTCATAGTTGTTGTAGATGATGCACTTCCATAAGGAGAATGTTTGTAAGTCTTCTAACTAGCGTATTACTACACAAACAAATGTGAATATCAAAAACTAATAATACATTACAATTTTCACTAAATATAGAGGAAGAGTGATTCTCTGAAAGCCATATGAGTGTGCAACTCACTCTTACGAAACATATGTGCATCAGGCGTATCATTACAGCTGGATTTTCTTCAAAAATTTCAAATAAATTAGTCATATATCTTATAATTCAAAAATCACAGCATCTCCTCTGTTCAATCTAACAATCTTCAAACCACTCTTCATATCCCAAAATTCTATTATTACCCCATAAAATCTAAGGTTTATCCAGAAATCATCTTTCTCTATCAAAATATTCAATGGAGTATCTGGCATTTCATGAACATGAGAATCATGAAAGGGATACTCTATTTCAATTTCACGAATTTTATACTCTATTTCAATTTTAAGATTTTTTTGTATAAGTATATCAATTCTCCTCTTTTTATTAACTCCACCATCTTATTCATGAACCTCATCAACTTGTAAATCAAATTCACCCTCTATGTTTTGTTGCTACTATCATTCGCTACCATTTCATACAAATTTATTGATTTTAAACTATAAAATTCATTAAATTATTGTGACACAATTTCAAAATTTTCACTTTGTATATCCACATCTATAGACACACCAATACTGTTAAACTTATCATCCATATTACTCAAAAGGAATGATTTTTCTGCCAATACACTCATAGCTACTTAACAAATAATCATAAATTGTGTTAGATAAATGAGGAATGGTGTATTTCAAGAAAATAAATATGATAACATCAAAGAAAAATCAAGTAAGATAAAAAAAAAATACTCATTTAGGATTATCATATTTATCTTTTAAAGAGAAAACTCCTCATTTAGCCAAAACAATTATGACTATTTATCAAGTAATTTTGAGTGTTCTAGTGAAAATTTGAATTGGGAGAAATGCGCCCTATTTGTTTTGAGATTTTTGAAGAAAAGGCAGTTATATTAATTACACCTTATACACATATATTTCATAGGAGTTGCATATCCATATGGCTGTCAAAAAACAACACTTGCCCTATATGTAGAGAAAATTGTGATGTCTGAGTAGTTCATGATATTAACATTTGTATGTAAGTAATACGCTCATTAGGATACTTACAAGATTTTTCCTTGAAGAAGTGGATCATCTGCAACAACCATGAATCAATTATTTATCATTAGAATTCCTCACGTATTAGATAGATGCCCCATCTCCACAACCTAATTATCATCGTTCTACTATCCAAAATATTTCATTAAAATGCTAGTCGTTTTCTAGATAATTTAGACCGACTTCCACACCTATAATAGGGTTGATATAAATAGTATTAGGGTGTAGGGTTAGATTAACTAATGGGCCAGATCACTTAGCCAAAACCTCTTGTGCTTGTATTAGGCCCAAAAATAGTTTTACTTATAGAATGCCTCTTTTAGTAATTTGTGAACATAAATTTATGTACAACCAAATTTGATTAATTTTCTAATTTTTTTCTCTTGGTTTTGCAACCAAGGTAACTATTATATTTTTAGTGTTATCAAATTAAATGTCATGGTAAGGAGAGGAATTTTCAAGTATCTTGACTCTCTTATTTAAGAAAATGGAAAGATTAACGACAATATCTTATATCACGTTAATGTTGGGTAAATGTGATGTAAACATGCATTCAGAGTTGTGTTTGATGAGAAAACTATATATCACGTTGTTTGTCATATAAGCCATTACTAGTCTTGAAGAAGATTTGGTTTCTCAAAACATGATCATATAAAAAACCTCTAAAAATTGAAGGAACTTTGTCAATGAGTTTAGACTTCTCAGTTGTTCTTTTTGACGCTTTTGATATTATAATACATTATATTATTTTCCTCATAATTAATATCCTTATTAGTCTTGAAAGTCCAAGCATGTTATTGAAAGACAATGAGCTTTATTTCCTTTAAAATTATTGTACTCTCTAACTATTTATTCATTCATATTCTACCTCATTATGTTGTGTAGCTCATGTAAGTAATGACCCATCTATCCCATAATTTACCCATGTTATTACCCCAATTTTTTCCAATTCACTTTCCAATTCTTCCCCTATAAATAGAGGTGAATTTGTTGGGTTTAAGCAAGGTGTGAATAAGAAATGAGAATCAATGAGAAATTGGAAAATGTGGGGAAACCAATTGGAGGGAAAATGAAAAATTATATCTCCCATATTGATAGAAGAAAGGAAAATGTTTTTCCTTTTATTAGGAAACAATTTCTTTAGCTCTTAAAGGGTTAAGTAAAGGGTGTCACCTCTCGCCGTCGTCGTCGCTCACTCGGCTTCAGCATGAACATGGGCATGAGCATGTGATTGATAATTTTTAGGTAAACTTTATTTATTCAATTTCATTAATTAATTTCCTTTTTTCTTAATATTATTTTGCAGTATTAATTAATTAATTATCAGACTTAATTTTTTATTCACGCAATATGACTGATTTGAAAATTCAAGTAATGGAATAATTTGAAATTCGCTCGGAAAGGACATGTTGCTTCCAAACAGACACTTTTTTCTCTAAACACGCCACCGTTCGGAACAGACAAGTCTATTTTGAACAGGTATATTTACACCAATAGATTGACTATAAATAGAGAGGTTTTCTCTCTGTTTTCAACATTGAATTCTTCCTTCTGCTACATACATTTCTTACAAAACTAAATCGATTAATCATATTTGTGTGTGTTATCTCATTGCTATCTTTTTGAGTTTGTTGAAATTATCGATATTTGAGGTGCCACTATTTATTTAATGGTTAATTTATTTTATCTTGAGAGGAATAAATCTACAACCTCGGGTACTTGAAGGGTTTAAATTTATGAAGGACATAGTGGGTTCTGTGGACTTGGATTGTTTTATTTTTTGTCGTTCTTTTTCATTTTTACTGTTTCTGTAGAGCTGTCAATATAGGCTAGCCCACCCCATCCAGGCTAACTCATTTAGGTTTTGAAATTTGACAGGCCAGGCTGGGCTAGCCAATTTTTTGTGTGGGCCAAAAAATGATTGGCTCAACCCACATATATGTGGGCTACAGGTTTGTCAGGTCAACCCTCTTTCCTTAAAAGTATACTTTTTATAATTTTTTAAAATTAAATTATAATTTTAAAATATTATCATAAATATTGACAACATAATATTACATGGTGTTAGTGTTACTACTTGTTAATCAAATCCACAAATAAAATTATCTTTATAATATTTATTAAGATTGATTTCAAGTAAAAGCATAAATAGCTAAATAAAAATATTAACCTAAGTGTTTTCCAATATCATAATAAAACACAAAAACTATGATAACATTCCATAGGCTACGGCCTATGTAGTGATTCCTAGAAATTTTAGGGAATTTTATTTTATGTAGTACATATTTTATAAACATAATTTATATTTAAATTGTAGTATTTCAAACTTTAAGCAGATTTTGAGTTTACACTCTTGTTATTTTTAGTACTTTATTTTATTTTCATTTTTTAATTAATTTTTATTTGGCCCACGGGTCGGCCCTATCCATATTTCTCAAGCCTCATAAATTAGCAGGATTATTCAGGTCGGGCTAAAAAGCTCTCTTCTTAAATGTGCTCCAAAAATCGTAGTCCAACCCTATCAAATTACGGGTTAGGCCATGCCGGCCCAACAAGCCTAGCTCATAATGACGGCCCTAAGTTTTTGTCTTACTAACCTAAATACAAGAGCTAATGAGCTTAGAAATTTGATCCATATTTGTTTATGTATTTGAGGTTTCTGGAGATTAAAATCTTTATAGTTTTCTACTCTGTTTGAATTTAATATTCATTTGGTTAACAATTAGAAGAATACAAGAACATCGTTATTAAATCAGAAAAAAGTTGTATAAAGATTGAATATTTAATGTTAGTATTTCACATACTAAACTGTCTACAATGAGAAAATAACTAAATCAACTAAATTAAATTTTGGAACAATGAGTACTGCAACAACATTGGTTGCATCCAAGCGTACAAATGTTGTGCTTGCATCGGTGGAGAAACCTGTAAAGTTTTCTGGAGTCAATTACAAGAGATGGCAGCGAAAGATGTTCTTCTATCTGACTACGTTGAGTCTGCAGAGGTTCATTAGTGAGAACGTTCCTATTCTGTCGAATGAAACTCTAGGTGAAGAACGATTCTTGATAATAGAAGCTTCAAAGCATTAAGATTTCTGTGCAAAAACTACATTATGAGTGACATGCAAAATGATTTATACAATGTGTACATTAATATGAAAACCTCAAAAGAAATTGGTGATAGTTTGGTAAAGAAGTACTAAACAGAGGATGTTGGAATGAAGAAGTTCATTATGGCAAAGTTTATAGACTATAAGATGATAGACACTAAGACTGTTGTCATCCATATTCAGGAGTTGCAGGTTATAATTCATGATCTTCTTGTCAAAGTTATATAATATAATATTTTTATTGAATATATTAAGTCTGTTATTAATACTCACATAATCTTTAATGTAGGGTTGGTTGTGAATGATTCTTTTCAAGTGGCAATCATTATTCATAAGTTACGTCCGATGTGGAAGGACTTCAAAAACTACTTGAAACATAAATATAAGGAGTCGACTATTGAAGATCCCATGGTAAACTTAAGAATTGAAGAAGACACAAGGCGGCAGAAAATATCTCTGGAGAAAATATTGTTGGAAAAGATCCCACAAAATCAAGAAAAATAAAGAAAACACTTGCACCAAAGAGAAATCCTCCTAAGAAGTAGTTCATAGGAAACTGCTTCAATTGCGGCCAACTTGGTCACAGGACTATTGAATTTCAAGCTTCCAAGAAGGACAAGAAGAAGGATCAAGAAAATTTGATAGAATCCAAAGAAGAGATGGACGATCTATATGCAATGCTTTTGGAATGCAACTTGATTGGAAATCCAAAGAAATGGTAGATAGATTTTGGTGCCTCCTGTCATATTTGTGCCGACAAAAAAATATTTGCATCATATGGTATATCCAAAGCGGATGAAAAGTTGCCCATGGCTAACTTCGTTGCTGCAAAGGTTGAAGGAACTAGCAAGATATAATTGAATATGACCTCAAACAAGGTGGTGACTTTAAACAGAGTCTTGTATATTCCAAAATTGCAAAAGAACTTATTTTATATACCAGTTTTGACCAAGAACGGGTTCAAATGTATATTTGTTTCTGATAAAGTAGTAGTGAGTAGTAAAAAAATGTATGCAGGAAAGGTTACCTCACTAAGGGCCTCTTCAAACTCAATATAATTAAAGTTGATATAAATAAGAATTCTGCTTCTTCTTACTTTCTTGAGTCAAACAATTTATGGCATGAATGTTTCAAACATATCAATTACAAAACCTTGCGATAATTGATCAACCTAAATGTTTTGCCTAACTTTGAGTAGAACAAATCAAAATGTCAGGTATGTATTGAATCTAAGTATTCTAAGCATCCCTATAAGAACTCATACCCCTTAGAATTGATTCACACTGAAATTTGTGACATGAAGTCAATATCATCTCGTGGCAGAAAAAAGTATTTCATAACTTTAATAGACGATTGCACTAGATATTGTTATGTCCATTTGCTAAATGGTAAGGATGAAGCAATAGAAGAGTTTAAGCAATACAAAACTGAAGTTGAAAATCAATTGTAAAAAGACAAAAATAATTAGAAGTGATAGAGGTGGAGAATATAAATCTCCTTTTGCAGAGATATGTTTGGAAAATGGAATCAACCATCAAACTACTACTCCATACTCACCTCAATCTAATTGAATTACGGAAAGGAAAAACTTAATTTAAAGGAAATGATGAATGTCTTACCAATAAGTTTAGGTTTACCCTATAACTTGTGGGGGCAAGCTATCCTTACGCAAATCAAATACTCTCTGGAGTGTCTCACATCAAGACACATGTTATTCCATATGATAAATGGAAAGGTGGAAAACCCAACTTGAAATATTGTAAAGTATGCGGGTGTCTAGCCAAGGTCCAAGTTTTTATACCTAAAAGGGTCAAAATAGGACCTAATACTGTTGATTGTGCTTTCATTGTATATGCCACAAACAGTAAGACATGTTGATTTTTGGATCATAAGTATGAACATCTGGATATTAATGACAATATGGTAATGGAATCATATAATGTTGAATTCTTTAAACACATCTATTCTTATAAAACTAGAGTCAAATTATCTAGTGAAGGGTCTAAACAACCTCGAGAAGAACCAAAAGAGAATGTACCTAATGAAGAGAGTCTAAGACGTAGTAAACATCAAAGGGCATCTACTTTCTTTGGAACTAACTTTGTAACATTCTTTCTTGAAAATGAGCCTCAAACATTCAAAGAAGATATATTGTCCACAGACTCAATCTTTTGGAAAGAGGTTGTCAAAGTGAGATACATTCAATTTTAGCCAACCATACTTGGGAGTTTGTTAATCTTCCTTTAGGAAACAAACCTTTGAATTAGTTCTACTATTGTACTCATTACTAGTCATTCTAAGTATGGGTTGACTTACGTACTAGTGGGCTATAGAAGTGTCATCATGACTCGGGAAATTGGGTCATGACAGCGTTAGGATTTCCCTTCAATAACTTGTAAGTTGGCGCAATGCGCTACAGTGTTCCAGCTATCATGCCCCGAGCCTACACCCTAGACGTGGATGGCACTCGAAAACCATTGATGGCCCCAAACAAACCCTTGGCCTGGCTTACTTACTCAGTGAAAGACTTAACTCTTGAGTAAAAATACTTTTAAAAGTAAACTGAACTTCTCAATAAAACTTAAAATGTATCAAGATAACATTCACTGGCCAATAGTGACAACTCAAGTCTCAACCATTAAAATAGGAAATAGAAAACTCAAGATCTAACATTTGATTGTCTATGAAGCCTCTCAAACAACTGAGATGGATGTCGAGATAAACCCTACGACATCCTAATGGACTAACAAAATAACTAAAAGCAATAAAAAGGAGTCCTCCGAAATGCAAGGAGGCTCACCAACTGACTCTGGAGTGCTCACTGGATCAACGGTGCACTGGATGTCGATCCTAGTTACCTTTGTCTCCATCATAATAAGATGCAGACCGACTTGCATTAGTACATTGAATGTACGAGTATGCAAGTTGGAATACTAAACACAGCATATGCTTGAAAGGAATCTGAAGAACTTACCTGACTGAACTCAACACAACATAACTGAATTTCAATATAAAGAAGTTCCAAACAAGTGCAATATAAAGAAAAACTGTTTAAAATATGATGTCAACTATATGTGTCTGCAAAGATACATATAACTTTGAAATGTATGTCAAAATACAATAATCTGTGTATATAAGAATACAATTACTTTTGTGGAGTTTCCTAATAGACAACCATCATGGTAGAGCTATTGTGATGACACAAAATTTTGGCTCACGCTGCCAGGGCCTTCCTATACCTTATCGGGGATATAGAACCTGAACTACTAAGTGGATCCACTAGACTATGCTAAAAAGAACTAAAGGAATCATATAAAAAGTATGACCCTTTTCTACCCATAAAGGCTACATGGTTTATGGGGGCTGTGAGTTGTTTGAATTCTCCCCCATATCGGTGCTCAATACTACTCCCAATAATATAATATTAGCTCTTATGTTTAAAAACATACTTCTTTCAGTTATTTGAGATTAGTGCTCAAAACATAGCTCAAAGACAATCTTGGAAATCAAAGTTTCCTCTCTTGCTTCATTTAGAAAGCAATTACTCATTTCTGAAAACTAGCCCAAAGGCTCTTTGGAAATCGAGGTTTCCTTTCTTGTTTAAATGTGAAAACATTTTAAACCCTTTGGGAATACATAGTCCCTATATACTTTTGAGAAATGAACCTCTAACTTTACTCTCTAATCTTTACTCAACTAGAAATCTAAGTCTTAAAACAAAGTTAAAACATTTGAAAAAGACTTTTTGAAATCTTAAAGAACTTCTCTTGACTTGCTTCTTAACTTCTAACTTGGCTCTTAAATTTCCTTGAATTGAATCATGGATTCAAGGATTGTGATTTGTGATAGGAAAGATCTCATGATGTTTAGGAATGATTTTAGATAGCTAAACATGAGAAAGATCAAGAAATCACTGTTATAGGGTAGGTCCACGACGCGGAGAAATATTTAAATTTTTTGTTCGAAAACAACTTTAGAGAAAGAGTGGTCCGTGACCTCTCCGTGACGTGAAATGATTTTTTTCCAAATCTAGGGAGCAGTTCCGCAACGCGGAGGCACTGCCCAAATTTGTCCGACGAAATTTCTTCTTCATTTTTCAGCTAAACCCTCAAAACTCCATTGGTTCTTTCCCCAAACACATAAAATCATCTATAGCCTCAAATAAAATCATATTCTATTTGAAAACACAACTAAAAATGTGAATCAATCTTAAGAAAACTCCAATAACACAACCCACAAGGATTCAAACGAACTTCATTAAGAATCCAAGGGATTTACTTTCAAATCAATATACTTTGCTTAGATTGAATCAAATTGGGTGCGTGGGTGAACTAACCCAATGCTATGTGATCTCACATACCTTGTAGGGATCACCCTCGACAAAATCCACAAGCTAAACTCGACGATCTTGACAAATCTTGCTTGTCTTCTCCTTTCTCCTCTTTTTTCCTCTTTTCTCCAAGCCCTAGTGTATTTTGGTAAAAGCGTAAACTGATCCATTTTTTATTAGACCCTAAATTAATTACCAAAAATGAAATAAAATAATTAGGCAAGGAAAAGACCAAACTACCCTTTCAAAATCCAGATTGGACTTTCCAACAGCCCAACTTCCAATGGGCATAACTCACTCATATAAATTCGGAATTGCACAAACTCAGCGACGTTGGAAAGATCATTCCAAGATATTTCCTAACATATCTGGAAGTACCTCTAAATCATCCTGAACTAGAAGTTATGGCCGTTTGAAGTTGGCCAAAACTCAACTTATTCTAACTTGACAAAATTTCTAGATTTTCATTCTTTCCAAAAATGACTATTTCCAATTATTAGCTTCTTCCTAGTTATTTAAAATTACGAGATGTTACAATATCTCCCCCTTGGGAACATTCATCATCAAATGAGATTACTCTTATTAGGCTAAGGGTGTAACATGCAACATTCAGTTAAAACACCCACAAGCAAATGCAAAACAACATGCCAACGTATAATTAATAAATACTAAGGAAGGATTAGTACCTTAATTCGGAACTTCTTCAGATTCGAAGAGATGTGGATATGTCTTCTTCATATCGTCCTCAGTTTCCTAGTAGCTTCTTCAATAAATTGGCTCCTCCAAAGGACTTTGACTAATGCTAGCTCTTTTGTTCTCAACTTGCGAACTTGGCGATCTAGAAACTGAATAGGAATTTCTTTATAAGATAAACTTTCCTTGATCCCGGTATTTTCAATTGGTATGATCAATGAAGGATTGCCCATGCACTTCTTCAACATAGAGATGTGAAACACCAAATGAACCGCGGCTAACTCTTGTGGTAGCTCCAACACATAAGCTACATTACCTACCCTTTTAAATATTCTCTAAGGGCAAATATAACAGGGACTAAGTTTCCCCTTCTTACCATATCTCATAATACATTTCATGGGTGAAACTCTTAGATATACCCAATCATCTACTTCTTCCCTTCTCCTAACAACAGTATAGGATTTCTGACGACTCTGTGTTGTTTTCAACCTCTCTTGAATCACTTTCACCTTCTCCATAGCTTGATGCACCAAATATGGCCCTATCAACCCTGCTTCACCAACTTCAAACCATCCAATAGGAGTTCTGCATCTTCTCCCATAAAGAGCTTCATAAGGATCCATTTGGATGCTCAAGTGGTAACTGTTATTGTAAGAAAACTCAATAAGAGGTAGGTGATCATCCCAATTCCCTTTGAAATCAATCACACAAGCCCTCAACATATCTTCTAAGGTATGAATAGTGTGCTCTACTTGCCCATCTGTCTGAGGATGAAAGGTAGTACTTAAGTTCACCTTTGAACCCAAGCCTTTTTGGAATGACTTCCAAAACTATGCAATAAATTAGGCACCTCTGTTTGAAATAATGGAGATCGGAACCCCATGAAGTGTTACCACCTCTTGAAGATACAACTTAGCATAGTCTTCTGTCGAATGAGTTGTCTTTACCGGCAACAAGTGGGCTGATTTTATCATTTTATCGACAATCACCCAAATAGAATCATGTTGCCTGCGAGACCTTGGTAAACATGTGATGAAGTCCATGTTAATCATCTCTCACTTCCATTCTAGAAGTTATATATTCTAAGCCAAACCACCGGTCCTTTGGTGCTCTACTTTAACTTGTTGGCAATTTGGGCACTTTTTTAGCAATAAATTATGCAATGACCTTCCTCATACTATTCACCAATACACGTCTCTCAAATCACGATACATCTTTGTGGAACTCGGATGAATGGAATATCTGGAGCTATGAGCTTCTTCCATGATCCTCTCTTGGAGTCCATCCACCACTGGCACACATAATCTACCTTGATATCTCAATACACCATCTCCCCTTGTTCAAAAGCTAATACTTTTTGCTTATGAACATTTGCCTTCAATTCAAGCAAAATTGGATCTTGGTGTTGCTTTTCTTTCACTTCTGACACTAATTAAGATTCATCCCCATTCATCACCATTACTCCTCCTTCTGTGGAATCCATTAGTCGAACTCCTAAGCATGCAAGTCTATGCACATCTTTCGCTAACTCTCTCTTTTCTTCCTCAACATGGGTGGTACTACCTATAGACAACCTTCTTAAAGCATTAGCAACAACATTAGCCTTACCTGGGTGGTAAAGAATACTCAGGTCATAATCCTTAAGTAATTCTAACCACCTCCTTTGTCTGAGATTAAGCTCTTTCTGAGTGAACACATACTGAAGACTCTTATGATTAGTGAATACATCAACATGAACACCATACAACTAATGGCGCCATATCTTTAAAGCAAATACTACGGCAGCCAACTCCAAGTCATGGGTTGGGTAATTCTTCTCGTGAACTTTCAACTGTCTGAAGGCATAAGCTATAACTATACCATTCTACATTAACACGCAACCCAAACCAACTCTAGAAGCATCACAATAGACAACAAAGCCTTGCATACCTTCTGGTAAGGTCAAAACCGAGGCAGTAGTCAACCTCTTTTTCAATTTTTAAAAGCTTTTCTCACAAGCTTCAGACCGTTGAAACTTCACTATTTTCTGCGTTAACTTGGTCAAATGGGATGAAATAAATGAGAACCCCTCTAGAACCTTCTATAATAGCAAGCTAATTCCAAGAAACTCCTAATATCAGTTGGAGATGTGGGTCTAGGCCAATTCTACACTGCCTCAATTTTCTGAGTATCAACTTTAATTCCCTCTCCAAACACAATGTGGCCTAAGAATGCCATAGACTCAAGCCAAAACTCACATTTCAACAACTTGGCATATAACTATCTATCTTTCAAGGTCTAGAGAACTATTCTGAGATGACTAGAATGATCTTCTTCATTCATTGAATAGATTAGTATATCATCAATAAAGACGATAACAAACATATCTAAACAAGGTTTTAATACCATATTCATAAGGTCCATGTATGTTGCAGGAGCATTGGTCAAACCAAAGGACATGACCAAAAACTCGTAATGACCATAACGGATTCTGAAAGCTGTCTTCGGAATATCACATTCCCTTACTCTTAACTAATGGTAGCTAGATATGAGATCTATCTTATAGAAACATGTGGCACCTTGAAGTTGATTAAAAAGATCATCAATTCTCAGAAGAGGATATTTATTCTTGATGGTAACCTTGTTCAATTGATGGTAATCTATACACATCCAAAGGTGAGACACTTGGTCGAATAAAGCCATTATCTAAAAGATCTTTCAACTTCTCTTTTAACTATTTCAACTCTATTGATGTAATGCTATATGGCGGAATACAGATAGGATGAGTATCAGGAATAGTATCTATACCGAAGTCTATTTCTCTCTCAAAAGAGACTCCGGGAAAATCATCTGAAAAGACTTCTGGAAACTCTTTTACTACTAAAACTGACTAAATAAGAGTATCTCAACACTAGAGTCATTAACTCGGACTAAGTGATAGACATGCCCCTTGGAAACTAACTTCCTTGCCTTAAGGTATAAAATAAAACAACCCTTAGGCACTATTGAACTGCTTTTCCACTCTAAGTCTGGCTCATTTGGAAACTAAAACTTGACAACTCGAGTTTAGGCATGAAGCTAGTCCATACCAAGAATGACATCGAAATCTACCATGTCTAACTTAATTAAATCAACCATGGTACTCTTGTGATTGACAGAAATAGGACAATCACGATAGACTCTCTCTGTTAGAATAAACTCACCAACAGGTGTAGAAACACTGAATGGTTCACTAAGTTGCTCAAGAATAACGTCAAAATTCATAGCAACATATAGAGTTACAAAAGATAAACTCTCTCCTAGGTCTAGCAAAGCATAAACAGTAAAGTCAAAGACTTGGATCATACCAATGACAACATCTAGCGAATCCTCTTTCTCTTGGCGACTATTGATAGCATACAAGCGGTTTGCTCCTCTGCTAATACCGGAAGTAGCCCCTTTAGGTGCAACTCTAGTAGAGCAACTGAAGAAGACTAGGCTTTATTGCCCCCATTACCATTACTATGTCCGCTCTTAGGACACTCTCTCATAACATTCCCATTTTGACCACATTTGAAACAACTAGTGCAGTCATCACAACATATCCCTGAGTGGTTTCTACTAGCACATGCAGTAGTCTTAGTATCCCCTTGTGCCTTACTACCATGTGAATGTGCAGGTCTAGCTCTGAAGTTCTAAGAATTCTGACTATTGTACTCACATTTGTTCTTGCTTCAGGTACACTAGCAGATGATGGAGCAGGTCCTTTCTGCTTCTGTTGGAAAGAAGACTGGTTCGCATTACTCTTTTGCTCCCCGGACTCATTTCTTGATGTCTTAGCTCTCTTTATCTTAAACTCTTCTCTATCCTTTAGCTTGTACTCCTCAACCTGTTGCACATGGATCATCAGCCTTGGTATGCCCATGTCACCTATTAGCATGGCTGTCTTACTTTCCTTGCTTGACAGATGAATCAACCCAATAATGAATAAACTCATCCTGCTTCTCATGTCAGTAACCATCTCTTTGCTTCTCTTAGCTCATAGGGAAGGAAATGCCCCAGAAAAGCACTCAAAAAACTGCCCAACTCCCAGTCGGTAATGTGCAAGCACGAGTTAGAAAGAAACTGTATAGAGATGAACTTTATCGCACAAAATGAGTGTGAAATAAGTGAGATAATTTCCTAAATGTTGCATCCTCCTAATTATAGATGTGGTGCGCTTCACATCAATATCTAGGACTCTACAGAAACGGCTTTATAGACTCCCTAGGACTCTTGAAACCTTGCTTTAATACCAAGTTTGTCACCTCCGAGCCTACACCTTGGATGTGGCTGACACTCGAGAATTATTGCTGGCCCCAAGCGAACACTTGGCCTGACTTACTTACTCAGTGGAAGACTTAATTGATGAATAAAAATACTTTTAAAAATAAACTGAACTACTCAATAAAACTTAGAATGTATCAAGATAACATTCACTGGACAATAGTGGCAACTCAAGTCTCAACCATTAAAACAGGAAATAGAAAACTCAAGAACTAACATTTGACTAACTATGAAGCCTCTAAAACAACAGAGATGAATGTTGGTACAAACCCCACGACATCTTAATGAACTAATAAAATAATTGAAAGCAATAAAAAAGAGTCCTCCAGAATGCAAGGAGGCTCACCAACTGACTCTGGAGTGCTCACTAGATCAATGGTGCGCAGGATGTCGATCCTAGTTACCTGTGTCTCCATCATAATAAAATGCAGGCCAACTGGCATTAGTACATTGAATGTACGAGTATGCGAGTTGGAATGCTAAACACAACATAGGCATGAAAAGAATCTAAAGAACTTACTTGTCTTAACTCAACTCAACATAACTGAACTCATTTCAATATAAAGCACGTTAAAACAAGTAGAATATAAAAGAAAACTTGTTTAAAACATGATGTCAAATCTGTGTGTATGCAAAGATACGTATAACTCTGAAATGTATGTAAAAATTCAGTAAACTATGTATGTAAGAATACAATTACTTATGTGGGAGTTTCCCTAACATACAACCATCACATAAGAGCTATTGTGATGATATAGCATTTTGCCTCACGTTGCCAGGGCCATCCTATACCTAGCTGAGGTTGTAGAACCTGAACTACTAAGTGGATCCACTAGTTTATGCTAAAAAGCACTACAGGAATCATCTAGAAAGTATGACCCTTTTCTACCCATGATGGCTACATGGTTTATGGGGGCTGTGAGTTGTTTGAACTCTCGCCCATATCGATGCTTAATACTACTCCCCAAACTATAATATTAGCTCTTATGTTTAGAAACATACTTCTTTCTGTGATTTGAGATTAGAGCTCAAAACTTAGCTTAAAGGCAATCTTGGAAATCAAAGTTTCCTCTCTTACTTCATTTAGAAAGAAATTACTCTTTTCTGGAAACTAGCCCAAAGGCTCATTGGAAATCAAGGTTTCCTTTCTTGTTTAAATGTGAAAATATTTTAAACCCTTTGGGAATACATAGTCCCCATATACTTTTGAAGAAATGAACCTCTAACCTTACTCTTTAATCTTTACTCAACTTGAACTTTAAGTCTTAAAACAAAGTGAAAACATTTGAAAAAGATTTTTCGAAATCTTAAAGAACTTCTCTTGACTTGCTTCTTAGCTTCTAACTTGGCTCTTAACTTTCCTTGGATTGAATTATGGATTCAAGGATTGTGATTTGTGATAGGAGAGATCTCATGATGTTTAGGAATGATTTTACATAGCTAAACATGAGAAAAGATCAAGAAATCCTTGTTTGAGGGTGGGTCCGCGATAGGGAGAATTATATTTAAATTTTTGGTTCGAAAACAAATTTTGAGGCAGAACGGTTCGTGACCACTCCACGATGCGAAACAATTTTTTCCCAAATCTGGGGAGCAGGTCCCCGATGCGGAGGCACTGCCCAGATTTGTCCAACAAAATTTCTTTTTCGATTTTTAGCTCTAAACCCTCTAAACTCCATTGGTTCTTTCCCCAATCACTTAGAATCATCTATACCCTCAAGTAACATCAGATTATACTCAAAAACACAACTAAAAATGTGAATCAATCTCAAGAAAACTCCAACAACACAACCCACAAGTGTTCAAACAAACTTCATCAAGAATTCAAGGAATTTACTTTTAAATCAATATATTTTGCTCAGATTGAATCAAATTGGGTGCGTGGGTTAATTAACCCAAAGTTATGTAGTGATCTCACATACCTTGTAGGGATCACCCCCGACGAAATCCACAAGCTAAACTCGACGATCTTGATGAATCTTGTCTCCCTTCTCCTTTCGCCTCTTCTTTTTTCTTTTCTACAAACCCTAGTGTATTTTGGTAAAAGCATAAACTGATCTGATTCTAATTAGACCCTAACTTAATTACCAAAAATGAAATAAAATAATTGGACAAGGAAAAGACTAAACTACCCTTTTAAAATTCGGATTGGACTTTCCTTATTCCAACTTCCAAAGGGCATAACTCACTCATACAAATTTGGAATCACGCAAACTCAATGGAGTTAGAAGGATCATTCCAAGACCTTTCCTACCATATCTGGAAGTACCTCTAACTCATCTTGAGCTAGAAGTTATGGCCGTTTGAAGATGGCCAAAACTCAACTTCTTCTAACTTAATAAAATTTCTAGATTTTCATTCTTTCCATAAATGACTATTTCTATTTATTAGCTTCTTCCTAGATATTTCAAATTGTGAGATGTTACCCCAGCACTGGGATCTCAGCAATTTGGGACTAGGTTGGCGCGCCAGCCTTGTACCTCAACCTAGATTTTCTTCATGCCCTCCTTTTTTAGCTTTTTTGTGTTCCTATTGAATTTTCACACATACTATACACTAAGCCTATTTTCATAATGTAGTTCCAAGAACCCATCATTATCATTGATTTTGAGCCTACTACGGGGATATTCAGAGACCGATGGCGAGCTTATGGCATCCTGGATCAGACTATCTTCTTTCGTTTATAGTTTTGACTAGTCTCTTGTACTTGAGATAAGTTTATATTGTTATTCGACTTTTGGCACTTTTATTCTTTTAGTAGGTTTGTACTTTTTACTACCAGGTCGTGGGATTTTGATATTTTGTTTTGGTTGTAAATATATATCTTTTGTTGTTCTTATTTTCCATTGCTTTCATTAAATTGTTGCAGTTCTATCACGTTGCTTGTTGTTCCTACCTAATATGTCTTTGACTTATCATTTTGGGATATGCATTGTCTTACCTATATGTGGGTTATGGTAGGTTCCATCAAGGCTTCGGGTTGTGAAATATGGATATCTGAAGATCCACCGATGAGTGAGTTCTTGGAGTTAATGATTTTCTTTATACAACATTTAGATGAGCTTCAAGAGGAATGAAATATTATGCCCTTCCAAGAAGTATTTCAATGTTTATTGGCATTGTTAAAATTTGGTGGAGGATCACTTGATTTATCATGGATTTGTTCATGGATAGACCAAGTGAGTTTTTTTTTTTTTTTTAATAGAATGAGCTTTTCCTCAAGAAATACGCCACATTCAACCAATGATGGTGAAACTTCCAACATGCATGACGATATTGATAAACTACTTCACGATATTTTTAAAATTGAAGAAGATGACCTGAGACATAAAAGAGGGAGGGAGGGACTATGAAGATACCAAGGGCTTTTTAAAATTGGTGGAGGAAAGGAAACAAGAGTTGTACCCATGATGTAAAACTTTTTCTAAGTTTAGGCCTCATTTGTTATTATTAAGATTAAGACGTTTGAATCTAAATGCACATTTGAATGATTAAGATATTGACTGTAGATGTAAATGCTAATTCATTAAGATCATTTGTTTTTAAACATCTGAATAAATATTAGAAATTCAAATTAAATAGTAGTTAAATATTGCATTGATAAAATAGTAGAAAAAACTTCATTCTTTGATGAACATTAAAATATTTAAATTATAAATGAATATTCTAAGTTTGATAAAAATAAAATGGAACTATATATATATATATATATATATATATATATATATATATATATATATATATATATATATATAATGATAAAATTATTATTAGAAGAAAATGTAGTCATCTTTTTAAAAATAAAATAAAATTCAACATAAATTAATCTTAACTAAATAAGTTAAACATCTCTATGTTCTATAATGTGTTTGTTCATATACTCTTCTCTAAAATAAATAATGAACATGATACATTCAAATGATTTTAAGAAATGTATAAAGGCATCATTGTCTGATTTCAATAACACATATATTTATGAAGCTGCTTTTACTTTAATAAAATTATAAATTTTACAATATATTTTATTAGTTCTTGATAAAATAAAAAACAAAGAAAAAAAATTAACAGTGTAAGGAAAATAATTTGCTAAATAATAAATTTGAAAATGAGAGAGACTTGAATTTAAAAAAAAAAAAAAAAAAAAAAAAAAAAGCAAACTTTAAAAGAGTATGAATGAGAATAAGACTTTGTCACAAATCTGAACCATTTAGACCTTTTTAGAACTATTAAGTGATATTTAAGTAGAAAAAATAAATGCACTTAATGGCCAAATGTCAGAACCATTCAGATTCAGACCTCGATTAAATGCAAACAAATGAGGCCTTAGTTTAACAATTTCGTTATACTTGTTTAAATACATTCACGGGTTGAATAATGTGGCCTTTACATACTTGTTAGACTTGAGAAAAGAGACATTTCCAGTTTCTCAGGTACCCGAATCTTTCTTCAAGGCAAAAAAGTTGATAAATGATTTGGGTCTTCATTATGAAAAAAATCATGCATGCACTAATGATTTCATAGTTATTTTTTATGACAATGCAAAGTTAGATAATTGCTCATTTGTGTAAATTATCTAGATGGAGGAATGTTCATGATGACCTAATTGATAAGGTCATTACAATTTCAATGAAGATTTCAATGTACTTTCCTTTAAAGCGTAGTGTGACGTCCCACCACTTAGCCAACCAGTTTTGCATCCGGATAAGGGCGGAAGGTTCAAGAGTTGAGGAGAGGCTTGCGGAGAATTCTAGAAACCCTTAGATTTTTCAAGAAGACTTTGGAGAACTCTAGAGTGTGTAGAGAATTCTAGAGTTAGGACTAAAGTGTAAATATCTTAGGGACTTGTAAAGTAAATATTATTTACACTTATTTTGCTGAAAAGGTCAAATCCATAATCAGAGATAGATGCGAAGGAAAGATCCCGTATTCTCAACTCGCATACGGAGATCTCATAAGTATCATAAATGTTGTTACTATGGAACTTTGTACTAATCTAAAGCTAAAGGAACACCTTAAGAAAGATCAAAAGTCTACTTATGCAGAACTAGGAAGTTTCTGCCAAGACTTTGGTTTTCCCTTGTTAAAACCTCCTTCTACTAGGAAAGCAGGAAAAGAGAAAGAACTACTGGAAAATATAAGCAAAAATCTTCTAAGAAAGGAAGAGATTTCAAAGAAAAGTGTAAAGGGAAAAATAAGAAACAAACCTCCAAAGACTCTCCTCCAGATAACACTTGTTGGACATGTGATAAATAGGGTCACAAGTCTAACCAGTGCCCCAGAAATAAGAGAAAGAAGAAGAAAGTTAATCTTCTTGGCATAGATGAAGAGATCAAACAAAAGCTCTTTTCTATCATAGAAGAAGAGGATTCAGAAACGGAATACTCTTCCTCTAAAGAAGAAAGCGACGAAGAATTTATTAATGTCGCCCAAAATTTAGAATCTGAAGATAATGAGTCAGAATGTAATTGCAGTGGTGCATTTTGCCTCTGTGATAGTAAAACTACCAGTGTTATCTCAGAAAGGGCAGTCGAAACTCTCTTTTCTACTATTGAGCACATTCAAGATGAAGAAGCTAGGAGAAAATATATCCTCAAACTACAGAAATTAGTTACTAGGAAAAAGCAAGAAATGCATAAGGCTATTCCCTTCAACATGAAACAAATCATGGACAGATTTGACTCCAAAAGGGAAGAACCTTCTGTCGAAGAACTTAGAAAAGAAGTAAATTCCCTTAAAGATGAAATTAGAGGAATCAAGTCTAGACTCCATAAAATGGAAATTGTGGCTCTTACGGAATAAGTCCTTAAGGGAATAAAAAATGACAACAAAGGAACCTCTAAAGCAGCAGCTTTAGATAATGAAAAACAAGATACAACAGAAAGTGAAGCAGGTATCAATACTATTACTAAAATCAGACCTCAGAGTTCGCACATTCTTATTAAATTAGTTGCCAATGATAATTTGACTCTTAACAAAATTGCTTTATTAGATAGTGGTGCAGATAGGAATTACATTGTAGAAGGATTAATTCCTACTAAGTACCTTACAAAAGGAACTACCAAGCTTTACTATGCTACAGGAGAACATATTAAGATTGATTACAAGTTATCTGATGCTCACATTTGCAATAATGGTATTTGCCTCAAAAATGATTTTGTTATTACTAAAAATATAGATGAAGAAATCATTTTGGGAATACCCTTTATTACTCAAATAAAATCTTATATTTATGATTTTGATTCTATTAAAACCAAAATTTTGGGAAAAGAAATTTCATTTCCTTTTATTAAAACTCTTTCATAAGAAGAAAGTACATTTTTACATAAACAAACATCTTTTAGAATTAACCTTCTATCTAAACAGATTTGTTTTCTTAAAGAAAATATAAAAATTAAGAAAATTGAGCAAATTTTAAAAACCCCGGGAATGGTAACTAAGATTGCCAAATTGCAGAAAACTTTTGAAAACAAAATTTGCTTTGATTTTCCAAATGCCTTTTGGGCCAGAAAAGCCCACACGGTTGATCTGCCTTATATAGATGGATTCAATGAAAATGCCATTTCAATAAAAGCTAGGACCATTCAGATGAATCATGACTTAATGGAAGTTTGTAAAAAGGAGATTAATACTCTTTCAGAAAACAATATTATCAAGCCCTCTAAATCTCCTTGAAGTTGTTCAGCTTTTTATGTTAACAACGCTGCAGAAAAAGAAGGAGGTTCTCCTCGACTAATCATTAATTATAAACCTTTAAACTCGGTTTTAAAATGGATTAGATATCCAATTCCCAATAAAAGAGACCTTTTAAAAAGAACTTTTAAAGCCAATATTTATAGTAAGTTTGATATGAAATCAAGATTTTGGCAAATATAGATTTCTAAAAAGGATAAATATAAAACTGCTTTCAATGTCCCTTTTGGACAATATGAATGGAATGTTATGCCTTTTGGGCTAAAAAATGCCCCTTCTGAGTTTCAAAATATTATGAACTCCATTTTTAATCATATTATTCATATTTCAATTGTTTATATTGATGATGTTTTAATCTTCTCTAAGGACATTGATTCTTATTTTAAACATTTAAACATATTTTCAAAATAGTTAAACATAATGGTCTTGTGGTTAGCGCCAAAAAGATCAAACTTTTCCAAACTAAAATTAGATTTCTTGGTCATTATCTATATCAAGGAACTTATAAACCCATTTGCAGAGCCATTGAGTTTTCAAATAAATTCCCTGATGTTATTATTGATAAAACCCAATTACAAAGGTTTTTGGGCAGTCTCAATTATGTTGCAGATTTTATTCTCAAAGTTAGACAAGTTTGCAAACCCTTTTATGAAAGACTTAAGAAAACACCTGTTCCTTGGACAAGTGAACAGACCAGAGCTGTTATCCAAATTAAAGAAATGGTTAAGAATTTGCCTTACATAGGTAACCCTAACCCAGATTCTTTTATGATTGTTGAGACAGATACTTTGGATACTGGTTATGGAGGAATTCTCAAGCAAAATAAAACTCCAAAAAGTCAAGAACAACTAGTTCGTTTTACTTCTGGACTTTGGAATTCTGCCCAAAGAAATTATAGTACGGTAAAAAAAGAAGTCCTTGCTATAGTTCTTTGTATCACAAAGTTCAAAGATGACTTGATCAATAAAGAATTTTTACTTAGGGTAGATTGCAATTCTGCTAAAGAAATTCTTCAAAAAGATGTTAAAAACATTTTCTCTAAATAGATGTTTGGTAGATGGCAAGCTTTATTATCTAGCTTTGATTTTAAAGTTGAGTCTATCAAGGGAGAAAAAAACTCTCTCCCAAATTTTCTAACAAGAGAATTTTTACAGGGAAAAGCATGAGGCCAGGATTCAGGCCTTCTACCAGCAGCCCTTTCAAAGAAACGGGAAAAGAAGTAAAGCCATCAACTACACCATTTGCAATCAGACCATCTCTGAATAGCCCCAATAAGTTCTCAGCTTTGGCAAGCTTGCCTCCTATAAATCCAGGCTACTCTATAACTCCATTTCCACCGCTACCACCTAGGTCATCTTCATCAAACCTTTTGGTTCTAAAAAACCCTTTTCAAAAGAATCAGAACCATGTTCTTTTTCTCCCTCAAGAAAACCCATATTTTCTTCACCTCAAACCAAAGATTCCTACACCATGAAAGCTCCAGAAATTTTTCTAGAAGCAGTATCTCCTTCTCATGGTAGCAAACCAAAAGAATGAGAAATCTTTAATGTTGTCACTTTGCAAGTTGACCCTATTTTTGCCCTTAACAAAGATTATGAGAACTATAAGGTTAAGCATTTGCTTAAACCTTATTATACCACCCGCAATTATGTGAAAACTGAAAATCCTTTTAAAACCCGAAAATATTTTGAGTTCATTCATGTTGATACATGTTCCTTTGAAGTGGAGCATAAATTAAGTAATGATTCAGATCCGGATAGTATTACATATTCAAAATTTACCATTAATAGGGTTCTCTCTCCGTTTGAATGGCAAGTAGACCACTTGCATACCCCTATCAATATTTCCAGAGAACACAGGCCTCAAACATTCAATTGGTTTGATTATAAAAATGCTTGGTTCAACTTTGTATTTTTAAGGCCAACCACTCATACCTGGTTTGTCAAATATAGTCCTGAATTTTTCAAAGCTATTATCCACAAATGGTTCTATGAATGGTGGAACTGTTTCGGAGGAAATCAAAAGGTTATGCCCAAATCATTTTTAGATAAATTTGGCTAGTTTCAAACTGAGCTAGATATTTCTTCATTACCAGAACACATTAAATTGTGTAAATATTTTATACAAAAACGAATTTCTTTTATTATTAGTTGGACATTTTGTATTCATGAATTTGACAGTATCAAATATTTTTCTAAAGAGATTCTCATCAAAGGATGGTCTCTTACTCCTAAAGATGCTCAATGACAATCCCCTCCAACTATAAAAGAAAAGAAATCACCTTCGAAGAATGATTTAAAGAAAATGCTTCAACAAGCTTTGTCAGACCTCGAAAAAGATAAACCAAACGAAAAAGCAGCTCTGCAGCTGTTAGAAGAAGTTTTTTCACAAAGTGATGATAATGGAGATATGTTAAAGCCAAAAGCTTTAGCACAGTCCTACTTAGATCCATTTTATGATTAATTCAAATTAAATAAATAATCCAGTAGAGGATATTAAAATCTGAAATTACTGACCTTCTAAATAGAATTATTTAAGAAGGTAAGAGGTGAAACTCAAAGAGTTGGAATATCTCTTGATTAATTATTCAATTAGAATTATTCAAATGGACCAAAGAATCCCACAACAGCAAAAGATAATTTGGCATGTTGCGGAAATTATCAAAAGCCGCCATCACCTTGTCGAAAGTAAAAGTAGATGGCCGACAACCTAAAGTAGCTATCACTTTTCACAAAGCAAAAGCAAATGGCAGACAACTTTATCAAAAGAAGGAGACAAAACTCTATTCAAGATAAAGCAGATTCTTTAAGAAGCCAATCAGAAAAAGGCCTCTAGATTGCTATTATCTCCTCTCCGTCTATATAAGACGATTTCTTTTCTATAGGAAGGCATCAGAAAATTTACTTTGTAATTTCTCTTAGCCTTTTGCTCTCTATAAGGAATGAAGTTTCTGCTTCCACTTGAATAAATAAATAAAATTGTAAGTGTGTTTTGTTTATATACTCTTGATTATATTATTTGTTTATTGTTTTACTGTTAATATGCTCTACGAGCGTGTCAAATGAAGCCCAAGGTTATTCCCTTCAGCATGAAATAAATCATGGACAGATTTGACTCCAAAAGGGAAGAACCTTCTGCAAAGAGCTTAGAAAAGAAGTAAATTCTCTTAAAGAAGAAATTAGAGGAATCAAGTCTAGACTCCATAAAATGGAAATTGAGGCTCTTACGGAACAAGTCCTTAAGGGAATAAAAAATGACAACAAAGGAACCTCTAAAGCAGCAGCTTTAGATAATGAAGAACAAGATACAGCTGACAGTGAAGCAGGTATTAATACTATTACTAAAATTAGACCTCAGAGTTCACACATTCTTATTAAATTAGTTGTCAATCTCTTAACAAAATTTCTTTATTAGATAGTGGTCCAGATAGGAATTGCATTGTAGAAGGATTAATTCCTACCAAATACCTTACGAAAGGAACTACCAAGCTTTACAATGCTACGGGAGAACGTATTAAGATTGATTACAAGTTATCTGATGCTCACATTTGCAATAATTGTATTTGCCTCAAAAATAATTTTGTTATTACAACAAATATAAATGAAGAAATCATTTTGGGAATACCCTTTATTACTCAAGTAAAACCTTATATTTCTGATTTTGATTCTATTAAAACCAAAATTTTGGGAAAAGAAGTTTCATTTCCTTTTTTTAAAACTCTTTCTCAAGAAGAAAGTACATTGTTACATAAACAAACTTCTTTAAGAATTAACCTTCTATCTAAACAGATTTGTTTATTTGTTTTCTTAAAGAAGATATAAAAATTAAGAAAATTGAGCAAATTTTAAAAACCCCGGGAATGGTAACTAAGATTGCCAAATTGCAGAAAACTTTTGAGTGATATATTACTAAAAGACTAAAAGATTATTTAACCTTTCATAAACATAGTCACGGCATTAGGAATTTGCCTCGCATGGCGATTAAGAAATCTATGATAATTACTGATAACATGTTAAACATGGCTGAGACATCTCAGTTAGAATGGGTTATTCAATTCCCTAATGGATCTATTAATCTTAAACTTTTACGATCCAACTCTTTTAGCCAAGCTTCTTCAAGTAGAAGAATGTCTTCGGCCAGATCGTCTTCTTTTCAACCAGGGAAGAAGAGGAGGAGGATAGTCTTAGAAAGTAATCTTGCCTATGGACCAGTTTACTTTAACTATTATCCAAACTTTTCTGTAGATATTCATGATCCGAATATTATAGACACTTTGACCCTTAATGTCAAGACCAAAACATGAATAGTAAAATAGATACCAGAGAAATAGTTGTAATATATCGGGTATATTATAAGCTAATGGAAACCACTATAGCTCTAAAGGCTATAACTTCTAGTATTAAAGGAGTCACTATGCTTATGGTAGCTAACCAAGAGCACAGTACTACTTTTATCCCTACACTCCTCAAATGGAATGATATCCTTACCGATGAGGAAGAGTTATTAAAGAAGAACAAGTTGTGGGTTTGGAGTAAGGAGTGCCAGCAAGTCTTCGAAGGTCTCAAGGCCTCGGTAACAGATGAGTCTGTCTTGACGTTGCCCGACTTTTCAAAAACCTTTGAAGTACATACGGATGCATCGGACTTTGCAATTGGAAGAGTCTTGAGGCAGGATAGACACCCAATTGCATTCGAAAGCCATAAGTTAAACGAGACGGAATGACGCTATACAGTGCAAGAGAAAGAAATGACGGCCATCGTACATTGCCTGCGCACATGGAGACACTATCTACTAGGCTCCAAGTTTCTGATCAAGACGGACAACGTGGCTACCAGCTACTTCCAGTCACAAAAGAAGATCACCCAGAAGCAAGCTAGGTGGCAGGACTTTCTAGCTGAATTTAACTACGACTTGGAGTACAAGCCAAGAAGAGGCAATGTTGTGGCCAACGTGCTAGGTTGGAAGGCCGAGCTTACAGCCATCACGACCGCCCATTGTGACATTCAGGATGTAATCAGAGATGGCATACAGCATGATCTCAAGGCCAAGAAGCTAATGAAGTTGGCCACCCAAGGCAAGATAAGGCGCTTTTGGGTGAAAGGTGGCCTTTTGCTCACATCCGATCGAAGGGTCTATGTACCCAAGTTTGGGACTATTAGGTGGCGAATCATTAAAGAAAGCCACGACACACATAAGCTAATGGAAACCACTATAGCTCCAAAGGCTATAACTTCTAGTATTAAAGGAGTCACTATACTTATGAAAGCTAACCAAGAGCACAGTACTACTTTTGTCCCTACACTCCTTAAATGGAATGATATCCTTACTGATGAGGAAGAGTTATTAAAGAAGAACAAGTTGTGGGTTTGGAGTGAGGAGTGCCAGCAAGTCTTCGAAGGTCTCAAGGCCTCGGTAACAGATGAGTCTGTCTTGATGTTGCCCGACTTTTCAAAAACCTTTGAAGTACATACGGATGCATCGGACTTTGCAATTGGAGGAGTCTTAAGGCAGGATAGACACCCAATTGCATTCAAAAGCCAAAAGTTAAATGAGACGGAATGATGCTATACAGTGCAAGAGAAAGAAATGACGGCCATCGTACATTGCCTGCGCACATGGAGACACTATCTGCTAGGCTCCAAGTTTGTGATAAAGACAGACAACGTGGCTACCAGCTACTTCCAATCACAAAAGAAGATCACCCAGAAGTAAGCTAGGTGGCAGGACTTTCTAGCTGAATTTAACTACGACTTGGAGTGCAAGCCAGGAAGAGGCAATGTTGTGGCCGACGTGCTAGGTTGGAAGGCCGTGCTTGCAGCCATCACGACCGCCCATTGTGACATTCAGGATGTAATCAGAGATGGCATACAGCATGATCTCGAGGCCAAGAAGCTAATGAAATTGGCCACCCAAGGCAAGAAAAGGCGCTTTTGGGTGAAAGGTGGCCTTTTGCTCACATCCGATCGAAGGGTCTATGTACCCAAGTTCGGGACTATCAGGTGGCGAATCATTAAAGAAAGCCACGACACACTGTGGGCCGGGCATCCAGGGCAACGACGAATGAAGGCACTACTCGAGGCTATTTATTTCTGGCCGCACATGCAAGATGACATCTAGTGCTATGTACAAACTTGTCTTATGTGCCAACAAGACAAGGTAGAGAAAAAGCAACCGAGAGGACTACTAGAGTCGCTACCCATAGTGGAACACCTATGGGAGAGCATGACCATGGACTTTATTACTTTCCTACCCAAGATAGATGGGTATGGAATTATCATGGTCATGGTGGACAGATTCTCAAAGTATGTTACCTTCATACCCGCCACAGCCGATTGCACCACAAAAGATGCTGCTCAATTGTTCTTCAAGAACATGGTAAAATATTGGGGGTTGCCAAGACATATCATTAATGACCGAGATCTCTGTTTTATCGAGAACTTCTGGAGGGAACTGTTCGAGATACTTGGCACGAAACTTCACTTCTCCATAAGTTTCCACCCACAGACTGACGGCCAGACTGAACGTGTCAATGCCCCATTGGAGTGCTACATGAGGAACTATGTTAGTGCGCACCAAAAAGATTGGGCGAGACTCCTAGACATAGCGCAATTTTCATACAATTTGCAAAGGAGCGAGTCCACCGAGTGCACACCATTCGAGTTAGCGATAGGCCAACAACCCCAAACTCCACATTCATTACCAGCTGCTTTCCAAGGGAAGAGTTTGGGAGCCTACCATCTTGCCAAAGGATGGGAGGAACAACTTAACACTGCGAAGTCCTACTTAGACAAGCCAGCTAAACCGATGAAAAAGTTTGTCGACCACAAACGGCGTCCCATGAACTACTAAAAAGGTGACATGGTCTTGGTAAAATTCAATTTGAGGTAGTTCAAGGCACTTAGGGGCGTTCATCAAATCTTAGTGCGAAAATATGAGGGTCCGTTCAAGATCGTTGCCAAGGTAGGCAAGATCTCATACAAGGTGGAGTTGCCTCTACACTTCAAAATCCATCCGGTGTTCCATGCAAGCGTCCTCAAGCCGTACCATGAGGACAAGGAAGATCCTAGTCGGAACCAATAACGACGGGCACCCATTACTGTCACCGCCTCGCACGACCGAGAGATTGATGCTATCATAGACTATCAAGCCAAACGGAAGTAGGGTCAACAAGCCAGCGCCATATTCCTTGTGCATTGGAAAGGGCAAACTCCGGAGGAGGCCATATGGGAGAGATATGAAGACTTGTGGCAGTTTAAAGACCAAGTCCGAGAGTTCCTGCAACAATGTTCCGCAGACGTTGCATCATCAGGTGGGGGAGCATGTGACGTCCCACCACTTAGCCAACTAGTTTTGCATCCGGATAGGGGCGGAAGGTTCTAGAGTTGAGGAGAGGCTTGCAGAGAACTATAGAAACCCTTAGATTTTTCAAGAAGGCTTTGGAGAACTATAGAGTGTGTAGAGAATTCTAGAGTTAGGACTAAAGTGTAAATATCTTAGGGACTTGTAAGGTAATTATTATTTACACTTAGGCCCTTAGGTGTTAGTATAAATAGAAGTCATTCATTTGCAAGGCACCAAGCAAGTTGTAAGCATTCTCCAAGCAATACAAAAAGTCTTCTTCCAAACTTTTCAAAATTCTCTAAGTCTTTCCTTTCATTCTCTTAGCAATCTTAGTCTTAAAGGCTTACTTGAGCTTATGAGATCTTGAAAGAATAGTGAATAAGTTGTCAAGTGCCGCACGAGATTTTATCCAACACTGTAAGTCCGTGACAGTAGGCTTCAAAAGATATTTATGTGTTTTGAAACATCTAAATCTATGACATGGCATAAAACTAAATGACCCTAAGATAGAAATTTAAGACTACCTACTTATAGGGAAGCTTGGAAGGATTTTGATTCCTTCCTCCCTAAATTTGTTAATAATTCTCGAAACGTAAAATTGGGTCTTTCAAGCGATGATTTCCTTCCATTTTAAACAATAAGCATTTTCTGTAACACATGAAACGTTATGTGAATGAACTAAAATTTATCATCATAGATTCACATGAAGTCAGACTATATAATATTGTCGATGATTAATGTAGGTCTATGGTGTCCTAGAAATGATATATCCTTACAACCAGTGATTGCAAAGTCGAAGAAACTATGCAAAGTGTGAGTGAAAACATATGATGTTGAAATTAACCCAAAATTTATTATTAGTGCCACCTTATCGTGGAAATTTTGTGAGTTTCAAGCACTGATAATGCTTTCCTTATGGAGAACCAATGCGATATGAGAATGCCCTACATGTATTTGTAATACTTGTTTCCAAATATAGTCATAAGATGTGTTACTTGGATCATTAACTATTTTATCTTTTGATCATTCATTTAGAAGATATAAGAAATCATTTTTTGATGAAGAGGAGCATAGAGATGCACCTACTACCTTATCAGGCAAAAAGTTCTTGAAGAACTACGTGACTTAAATAATGTTTACAGAAAGAGCCAAAATAAAATAAAAGGAAAGAATGATGATCCACGGAAAAAAAAATCCATATATTTTTAATTGTTGTATTTGGCAACCAACAAATTGAGGACAATGTTGATGTGATGCATATAGAAAAGAATATGTGTGACAATTTTCTTTGAACTTTGTTGGATATACTTGGACAGTCAAAAGATCATCTAACTTCTCTTCACGACTTAAATGAGATAGGGATATGCAAAGAACTTCAACCAATAAAATATCATGATAGTAACAACATTCATAAAGATAAAGCTCATTTTCAATGAAACAAGAGGAGAAATGGTGGTTGTTTTTCTCCATTTTAAATGATGACTAATCACCAAAAGGGTATGCCTCCCATATATTAAATCGTGTGCAAATTGAAGAGATGAAAGTAATATGATATAAAAGCGATGATACTTATTTCACAATGCATTACTTACTCCAGATTATTGTCAGGAAAGTGTTACCCTAGATTGTGTGGTTGACCTTGGTTAGATTGGAATATTATTGTACATCCATATGTAGTAAGGTTACAAAAAGAGGTCTTGATAAGATGAAGGTTGAAATCATAGATATAGAATGTGGCCTTGAAAAGATTTTTTCCTCCATCTTTTTTATATAATAAATATTTGTCTATCCAATTAGTAGATGAAATTAAACTTGGGGGCCCTACTCATTTGCATTAAATGTATCCTATTAAAAGAAACTTGTGAAACTTTAAGGGGCTTGTTTGTAATTGGAAAAAATGTAGAAGTATCAATAGTATTGTGTTCCTAAGTTGTAAATTGTTTGACCTTTTGTTCGAGATAGCTATTCGATGGAGTGAAGACATAATTCAGAAGATATTAAACTGAGGATGATGAAGACATTCAAACAAAGGAAGATGATTTGTCACATATATTTCCTAAGATATTTAATGTTCATTGGATTTCCCAATGCTCTAGCATAATCTTATTGAGACACATTTTCACCTTTATTGGAAGAGAATAATTAGGTTGTTGAATCGAGACATCCATTCATCATGTGCGGAATCCTGATGATCAGTAATTTGAGTCATAGTTGTTGTAGATGATGTACTTCCATAAGGAGAATGTTTGTAAGTCTTCTAACTAGCGTATTACTACACATACAAATGTGAATATCCAGAACTAATAATAAATTACAATTTTCTCTAAATATAGAGGAAGTGTGATCCTGTGAAAGCCATATCAATGTGCAATCACTCTTATGAAACATATGTGCATCGGCGTAGCATTACAATTGGATTTTCTTCAAAATTTTCAAATAAATTAGTCATATATCTTATAATTCAAAAATCACAGAATCTCCTCTATTCAATTTAACAATCTTCAAACTATCCCTAAGTTCTAGTATTACCCCATAAAATCTAAGATTTATCTAGAAATCTTCTTTTCTCTATCAAAAAATTCAATGGAGTATCTAACATTTCATGAAAATGAGAATCATGAAAAGTATACACTATTTCAATTTCAAGAATTTTACACTCTATTTCAATTTCAGGATTTTTTTGTATAAGTATATCAATTCTCCTCTTTTTATTAACTCCACCATCATATTCATGAACCTCAACAACTTGTAAATCAAATTCACCCTCTATGTTTTCTTGTTACTATCATTCGCTACCATTTCATACAAATTGATTGATTTTAAACTATAAAATTCATTAAATTATTGTGATACAATTTCAAAATTTCACTTTGTATATCCACATCTATTGAAACACAATAAACGAATGATTTTTCTGCCAACACACTCATAGCTACTTAACAAATAATCATAAATTGTGTTAGATAAATGAGTAATGATGTATTTCAAGAAAAAAAAATATATGATAACATCAAAGAAAAATCAATCAAGAAAAAAAAATGCTCCTTTGGGGTTATCAGATTTATCTTTTAAAGAGAAAACTCCTCATTTAGGACAAAACAGTTTCTAACTATTTATCAAGTAATTTTGAGTATTCTGGTGAAAATTTGAATTGGGAGAAATGTGCCCTATTTTTTTGAGATTTTTGAAGAAAAGGCAGTTATAATGATTACACCTTATACGCATATATTTCATAGGAGTTGCATATTCACATGGCTATCAAAAATAGCACTTGCCCTATATGCAGAGAAAATTGTGATGTCTGAGTAGTTCGTGATATTAACATTTGTATGTAAGTAATACGCTCATTAGAATACTTACAAGTTTTCTCCTTGAAGAAGTGGATCATCTGCAACAACCATGAATCAATTACTTATCATCAGAATTCCTCATGTATCAAATAGATGCCCCATCTCCACAACTTAATATCATCATTTTACTATCCAAAATATTTCACTAAAATCCTAGCCGTTCTCTAGATAATTTAGACTACCTTCCAACACCTATAATAGGGTTGATATAAATAGTACTAGGGTGTAGGGTTAGATTAACTATTGGGCCAGATTACTTAGCCAAAACCTCTTATGCTTGTATCAGGCCCAAAAATAGTTTTACATATAGAATGCCTTTTTTAGTAATTTGTGAAGATAAATTTATGTACAACAAAATTCGATTAATTTTCTAATTTTTTTCTCTTGGTTTTGCAACTAATGTAACTATTATATTTTTAGTGTTATCAAATTAAATGTCATGGTATAGAGAGGAAGTTTCAAGTATCTTGAGTCTATTATTAAAAATAATGGAAAGGTTAACGAAAATATCTTATATCACATTAATGTTAGGTAAATGTGATGTAAACATGCATTCAGAGTCGTGTTTGATGAGAAAACTATATATCACGTTGTTTGTCATATAAGCCATTACTAGTCTTGAAGAAGATTTGGTTTCTCAAAACATGATCATATAAAAAAACCTCTAAAAATGGAAGGAACTTTGT
Organism: Solanum bulbocastanum; assembly: GCA_037074985.1. NCBI lineage: Eukaryota > Viridiplantae > Streptophyta > Magnoliopsida > Solanales > Solanaceae > Solanum > Solanum bulbocastanum. Next base: position 14,683,837 of record CM073601.1, read on the forward strand.
GAATGAGTTTAAACTTCTCAGTTGTTCTTTTTGACGCTTTTGATATTATAATACATTATATTATTTTTCTCATCATTAATATCCTTATTAATCTTGAATGCCAAGCACGTTATTGAAAGATAATGACCTTTATGTCCCTTAAAATTATTGTACTCTCTAACTATTTATTCATTCAAATTCTACCTCATTATGTTGTGTAGCTCATGTAAGTACTGACCCATCTATCCCATAATTTACCAATGTTATCACCCCAATTTTTTCCAATTCATTTTTCCAATTCTTCCCCAATAAATAGAGGTGAATTTGTTGGGTTTAAGCAAGGTATGAATAAGAAATGAGAATCAATGAGAAATTGGGAAATGTGGGGGAACCAATTGTAGGAAAAGTGAAAAGTTATTTCTCCCATATTGGTAGAAGAAAGGAAAATGTTTGTCCTTATATTAGGAAACAATTTCTTTAGCTCTTAAAGGGTTAAGTAAAGGGTGTTCCCTCACGCCATCGTCGTCGCTCGCTCGGCTTCAGCATGAACATGGACACGGGCATGTGATTGATAATTTTTAGGTAAAATTTATGTAATCAATCTCATTAATTAATTTCCTTTTTCTTAATATTAATTTGGATTATTAATTAATTAATTATCAGACTTAATTTGTATTCACGCAATATGACTGATTTGAAAATTCACGTAGTGGAATAATTTGAAATTCGCTTGGAAGGGACATGTTACTTCCGAACAAACATTTCTTTTCTCAAAAGACACTACCGTTTTGAATAGACAAGACTACTCTGAATAGGTATGTTCACACCTATAGATTGACTATAAATAGAGAGGTTTTCTCTCTGTTTTCAACATTGAATTCTTCTTTCCTCTACATACATTTCCTACAAAACTAAATCGATTAATCATATTTGTGTGTGTTATCTGGTTGCTATATTTTTGAGTTTGTTGAAATTATCAAAGTTTTATTTTATCTAAGGTGCCATTATTTCTTTAACGGTTAATTTATTTTATCTTGGAAGGAATAAATCTACAACCTCGGATACTTGAAGGGGTTAAATTTCTAAAGGACATAGTGGGTTCTGTGGACTCGGATTGTTTTATTTTGTGTCTTTGTTTTTCATTTTTATTGTTTCTGTAGAGCTGTCAATATGGGTTAACCGATACAGGGTTTGAAATTTGACAGGCCAGGCTGGGCTAGCCAATTTTTTGTGTGGGCCAGAAACTGATTGACCCAGCCCACACATACAGGCTTGTCGGACCAACCCTCTTTTCTTAAAAATATACTTTTATAATTTTTTAAATGAAATTATAATTTAAAAATATTATCATAAATATTGACAAGATAATATTACATGGTGTTAGTGTTACTACTTGTTAATCAGATCCACAAATAAAATTATCTTTATAATATTTAATAAGATTGATTTCAAGTAAAAGCATAAATAAATAAATAAATAAATAAAAATATTAACCTAATTGTTTTCCAATGATCATAATAAAACACAAAAACTATGACAATATTCCATAGGCAACGGCCTATGTAGTGATTCCTAGAAATATTAGGAAATTTTTATTTTATGTAGTACATATTTTATAATCATAATTTATATTTAAATTGTAATATTTCAAATTTTAAGCAAATTTTGAGTTTAAATTCTTGTTATATTTAATACTCTATTTTATTTTTATTTTTTAATTAATTTTTATTTGGCCCACGGGCCTTCCCTATCCATATTTCTCAAGCCTCACAAATCGGTAGGCTTATTCAGGCTGGGCAAAAAAGCTCTCTTCTTAAATGTGCTCCAAAAATCGTAGCCCAACCCTATCAAATCATGGGTTAGGCTAGGCCGGCCCAACGAGCCTAGCTCATATTGACGGCTCTATGTTTTTGTTTTACTATCCTAAATACAAGAGTTAATAAGCTTAAGAAATTTAATCCATAGTTGTTTATGTATTTGAGGTTTCTGGAGATTAAAATCTTTCTAAGTTCTGTCTGCATTTAATATTCATTTGGTTAGTAATTAGAAAAATATAAGAACTTATTCATTAAATTAGAAACAAGTTGTATAAAGATTGAATATTTAATGTTAGTATTTCATATACTAAACTATCTGCAATGAGAAAATAACTAAATCAAATAAATTAAATTTTGGAACAATGAGTACTGCAACAACATTGGTTGCACCCAAGCATATAAATGTTGCTCTTGCACCGGTAGAGAAATCTGTAAAGTTTTCTAGAGTCGATTACAAGAGATGGCAGCAAAAGATGTTCTTCTATCTGACTATGTTGAGTCTACAAAGGTTCATTAGTGAGAACACTCCTATTCTGTCGAATGAAACTCTTGGTGAAGAACGATTCTTAATAACAGAAGCTTCAAAGCATTAAGATTTTCTATGCAACAACTACATTATGAGTGACGTACAAAATGATTTATACAATGTGTACAGTAATATGAAAACCTCAAAAAAAATTGGGGATGCTTTGGAAAAAAAGAACTAAATAGAGGATGTCGGAATGAAGAAGTTCACAATGGCAAAGTTTCTATACTATAAGATGACAGACAGTAAAACCGTTGTCATCCATATTCAGGAGTTGCAGGTTATAATTCATGATCTTCTTATCGAAAGTATATAATATGATACATGTATTGAATATATTAAGTATGTTATTAATACTCACATAATATTTAATGTAGGATTGGTTGTGAATGATGCATTTCAAGTGGAAATCATTATTCATAAGTTACCTCTGATGTGGAAGGACTTCAAAAACTACTTGAAACATAAACGTAAGGAGTCGACTATTGAAGATCTCATGGTAAACTTGAGAATCGAAGAAGATACAAGGTAGCAGAAAATATCTCTGGAGAAAAATATTATTGAAGAAGATCCCACAAAATCAAGAAAAATAAATAAAGAACTTGGACAAAAGTGCAATCCTCCTAAGAAGAAGTTCACAGGAAACTGCTTCAATTGTGGCAAACTTAGTCACATGACTGCTGAATTTCGGGCTCCTAAGAAGGATTAAGCAAATTTGATAGAATCCAAAGAAGAGATGGACAATCTATATGCAATGCTTTTGGAATGCAACTTGATTGGAAATCCAAAGAAATGGTGAATAGATTTTGGTGCCTCCTGCCATATTTGTGCCAACAAAAAATTATTTGCATCATATGCTATAGCCAAAGCGGATGAAAATTTGTTCATGGCTAACTTCGTTGCTGCAAAGGTTGAAGGAACTAGCAAGATATACTTGAATATGACCTCAGACACGGTGGTGACTTTAAACAGAGTCTTATATATTCCAAAATTGCAAAAGAACTTAGTTTCTATACCAGTTTTGACCAAGAACGGATTCAAATGAATATTTGTTTCTGATAAAGTAGTCGTGAGTAGTAATGAAATGTATGTAGGAAAAGGTTACCTCACTAAGGGCCTATTCAAACTCAATGTAATTGCAGTTGATATAAATAAGAATTATGCTCTTCTTCTTACTTTCTTGAGTCAAACTATTTATGGTATGAATGTTTCAAACATATCAATTACAAAACGTTGCGATAACCTATCAACCTAAATATTTTTCCAAACTTTAAGTACAAGAAATCAAAATGTCAAGTATGTATTGAATCTAAGTATGCTAAGAATCCCTATAAATCTATTTAAAGAACTCATACACCTTAGAATTGATTCACACTGAAATTTGTGACATTAAGTCAATATCATCTCGTAGTGGAAAAAAGTATTTCATAACTTTTATTGACGATTGCACTAGATATTGTTATGTTTATTTGCTAAATGGTAAGGATGAAGCAATAAAAGCGTTTAGGCAATACAAACCTGAAGTTGAAAATAAATTTTAAAAAGAACAAAATATTTAGAAGTAATAGAGGTGGAGAATATAAATCTCCTTTTGCAGAGATATGTTTGGAAAATGGAATCATCCATCAAACTACTACTCTAAACTCACCTCAATATAATTGAATTACGGCAAGGAAAAACTTAATTTAAAGGAAATGATGAATATCTTACTTATAAGTTTAGGTTAACGGTAAAACCTATGGGAGCATGATATCCTTACACAGATCAAATACTCTCTAGAGTGTCTCACATCAAGACACATGTTATTCCATATGATAAATGGAAAGGTAGAAAACTCAACTTGAAATGTTGTAAAGTATGCGGGTGTCTAGCCAAGGTCCAAGTTCTTATACCTAAGAGGGTCAAAATAGGACATAATATTATTGATTGTGCTTTCATTGGATATGCCACAAACAGTAAGACATGTTGATTTTTGGTTCATAAGTATGAACATCTGGATAATAATGGCAATACGGTAATGGAATCATATAATGTTGAATTCTTTAAACACATCTATTCTTATAAAACTAGAGTCAAATTATCTAGTGAAGGGTCTAAACAACCTCAAGAAGGACCAAAAGAGAATGTACCTAATGAAGAGAGTCTAAGACGTAGTAAACTTCAAAGGACATCTACTTTCTTTGGAACTGATTTTGTAACATTCTTTCTTGAAAATGAGCCTCAAACATCCAAGAAAGATATGTTGTCTATGGACTCAACCTTTTGGAAAGAGGTTGTCAATATTGGAAACATTCAATACTAAGAAACCATACTTGGGAGTTTGTTAATCTTCCTTCAGGAAACAAACCTTTGAATTTGAAATAGATTTTCGAAAGGAAAATGAAAGCCAGTGGAACTATTGATAAATACAAAGAAAGACTTGCCATTAAAGGCTTTAGACATAAAGAATGTCTTGATTGTTTTGACACATACTCACCAATTAATAGAATTACAAGAAGTCAAAACTAATTGCTCTAGCTGTAGTATACGATCTTGAAATCTATCAAATGAATGTAAGAAAAGTCTATTTAAATGGAGAATTGAAAGAAGAAATTTACATGGAACAGTCTGAGGGCTTCGTAGTTCCTAGTAAAAAAAAAAAGAATGTGTGCAAACTTGTTAAGTCACTCTATGGACTAAAACAAGCACCCAAACAATGGCATGCAAAGTTTGACCAAGCCATGTTGGAAAATGAATTTACGACCAATGAATGTGATAAATGTGTTTATACTAAAGATGTTCCAAATCGAGAGGTCATTGTATGCCTATCTATGGATGACATGTTGATAATGAGTAACGGCATTGCCAACATAAATGCTACTATGTATATGCTCGCTAGTAAGTTTGATATGAAAGATTTGGGAGTTGCCAATTTGATATTGGAAATTAAGATTCATAAAAATAGTCACAGTCTAGCATTGTCTCAATCTCATTATATTCGAAAGGTACTTGAAAAGTTTAAGTACTTGTGCAAAAAACACCAATTGATGTGAACCTTGATCTCGCTAAGAATAAAAGTGAAAGTCAGTCTCAATTGAATTATGCCAAAATATTGAGAAGTTTGATGTACGTCATGAATTGTACACGACCAGACATAGCCTACACTATAAGTAAACTTAGACAATACACAAGTAATCCCAATCGAAATCATTGGATGTCATGGAAAGGGTTTTGGGATATTTAGATGACACTAAAAACTATGTTTCACATTACAACAAATATCCAAACGTTGTTGAAGGATATAACGATGCAAATTGAATTACTAGGTCAATTGAAATTAAATCTATGAGTGGATATATTTTCACTATTGGTAGAGGAGTAATATCTTCAAAATCATCTAAAAAAACATGTATAGCTCATCTTACAATGGAGTGTGAATTCAAAGTCATAGACAAGGCAGGTGTAGAAGTTGAATGGCTTCAAAATTTCTTAGAAGATATTCCTTTTTGGCGCAAACCAATTGCCCTTATATGCATACATTGCGATAGTCAAGTTGCAATAGGAAGGTATTAAAGTGGCATGTATAATGGTATGTCTCATCACATACAATGAAGACACAACTATGTTAGGCAAATACTCTCTAGTGGAATTACCACAATTGACTATATAAGTCAAACGATAATGCGTCTAGTCCACTTACAAAAGACCTAATTAGAGAGCGAGTTGAGAGATCATCGAAGGGAATGGAATTATGGCTGAGGAAAAGTCATCGTGACGGTAACTCTACCTAGAAGAATGGAGATCCCAAGATCTAGGTTCAAAGAAATCAAACAAAGTCATAGATGACAGTTCAACATTGTCAAAAATTATTTTATGGTTCATTCTCATGATGAGACAATGTTCAGTAACAAGGATAAATGCATTAGCACTTTTTAATGGTTTCTAAGTTTGATACAATTTATATCAAATGGTGTATCTACGGGATTAGAGGTTTAGAAATCAGCTATGTAAGTATAAAGTACTAGCCACTTCAAGGAGAATCTAGTAAGGCCGGTTCTCTACGCACTTATAAACTAAGACGTGTTCATGGCTGAAACGAACAAAATAATGAGAACCAAAAATAGTTCAAGGAGTGTGTGACTGATGTTGTCTAGGTATACACTAAATCTCGACGATTCAAAGATATCAAATCTACCGATTGACCGAGTGTGTTTGGTATACGTTCAATATGAGAAGTTCAAAGAAATATCTACTTATTCAAATGCAATTAATCCTTACTTTCGAGACACACAAGTTTTTCATGCATATGTTTTAACAATAGTCATTCCCCATTCATGTGGGGGATTGTTGGGTTTAAGAAAGGTGTGATGGGAAATGAAAATGAATGAGAAATTGGGAAATGTGGGGAACCAATTGGAGGGAAAATGAAAAGTCATTTCTCTTATATTGGTAGAAGAAAGGAAAATATTTGTTCTTATATTAGGAAATACTTTCTTTAGCTCTTAAAGGGGTAAGTATAGGGTACCCCTCTCGCTATCGTCGTCGCTCCGTTGGCCTCGGCCTCGGCTTTGGCTTCGACAAATAATATGCTATGATTGATACTTTAGGCAAAATTTATTTAATCAATCTCATTAATTAATATTCTCTTTCCTTAATATTAATTCAAAATCAGAAAATAATTAGTTAATTAGGAGAATAAATTTGTATTTGCACAACAAAATTGATTTGAAAATTCACGTAACGGAATAATTTGAAATTCGCTTGGAAGGGACATGTTCCTTCCAAACAAAGACTTCTTTTTCCAAAAGACGCCACCATTATGAATATACAAGTATCTTCTGAATAGGTATGTCCACACTTATAGATTGGCTATAAATAAAGAGGTTTTATCTCCATTTTCGACATTGAATTCTTCCCTTCTTCTGCATACATATCTTAGAAAACAAAATCGATCAATTGTGTCTGTGTGCCTGATCTCGTTGCTTTCTTTTTGAGTTTGTTGAAATTATCTAAGTTTGAGGTACCACTACTTCTTTAATGTTTAATCTGTTTTATCTTGGGAGAAATTAATATACAACCTCAGATACTTGAGGGAATTAAATTTCTTAAGGGCACAATGGGTTATGTGGAATCAGATTATTTTATTTTTTGTCTTTCTGTTTCATCTTTACCTGTTTATGTTTTACTAATTTGAATACAGGAGATAACAAATTTTACTTTATGTTATGTTGATATAAGAAATATATAGAGTGCAAAAAAGTGAGAAGAAAAGAGATTTTTCTTAGTTGAAGGAATGTGTTCTAGCTTTGGACTCAACTCTTGTCAAGAATTGTTGAGTTGTATAGTGTTATAAGGCTATTGTAACTTGGAGGTGATACGTCCACAAAATTATTGTTGGATGAGTAAAGTTTTGTTGAAGTGAACTTGAATCTCCTTAAAGAGAGATATCCAACCCTAATTCTGAAAATATTTTGTTTTATTCATTTTATTTTTCAATTGTAATTGTAATTTCACAAACATCTCATATGTATGCAAAAGAATGCCAAGGATTTTCAAGTTTTTCTCTATCAATATACATCATTTCATGAATAGTTCTAACAACATCTTCTTCTTCTCCATGCATGACTTATAAATCTAGCATCGTCGGTGGCTGTTAGAAGAAGATATACAAACACTTGTTACCAGAGGCGAAGCCAGGATTAAGAGTTTGAGGGTTCTAAATTTCTTTAATAACCATCAATCAATTTTTTAAGGGGTTCACAAATTAATATACATGCGTATTTAATTAACTTTCTAATACAAATATAGGGTCTACATAAAAGATATTGGGTTCATCCGAACCCATGAACCCCCACCTATCTCCACATCTACTTGTTACAACATTTCTCTTACTTCTTTGTCTGATTGTAAGGATAGTGGTACATGGGGTTTTCAATTTCAGTTGGAGTGAATTGTAAAATAATATCTCAGAAATTGCAAGGAATTATTTATCATATGTTGGGACGGATCCATTGATACTTTTATTTGACCCAATTAAATATAGAGTGAATTCCAAAATACTACCTTAATTTTGATTTTATAATGTGCAACTCAAAAACATGAAATTGTTAGTAATGAACTTAGCTTCATGCAAGGGTGAAGCCTATATATAGTTTGTAGGTTCATAGTAATTTCATGTTTAAGCTAGTGGTTGTTTTTACCCGAATACACAAGGACTAGTAATTTTTTAATCTTTCTCATCTCTCGATACTTATATGGGGGGCAAATGAAATTCCAATTCACGCCAGAAAATAAACCAACTCGGATAAAAATAGAAATTGTTATAAATAATTGATGGATGTGGATGTCCTATAGCCCACACTCATTTAAGGCTTATCTCCACTTGCCAATTAGCCTACTTCTTGGTGGCCAAGAAAGCCATGCACTGCAGCAATTTCCTTTCCTCAAGTATGTTCATTTTCCTTCGCTATAAATAGCTATTTAAGTATAGCATGTAATATATAGAAAAGAGAAGCAAAGTAAAAGAAGACTAAATATTCTTCCTCTCAACTTCTTATATCAAAGAATATACAAATCTCTTCTCTGTTCTTCTTTTGTTATTTTAGTTTAATAGTCTCCTCTTATTTTATAATATAAATGTAATTAACACTCAACAATAATTGTTGTTGGTTTCACTAGGACTAGTTGTGGCAGTCCTTTTTATGTTTGTGTCTAATTTGTTGGTGGTTTTTCTATTATATATAAGAGATAAAGGGTAAAAACCACATCTAAACTATCTTTTTTTTTTATTATTCATATCTAAATTATTGAAAGTGTGAATTTCATACCTAAACTATTACTAATTAGTTTGAGAAACACATCTCTCTCTTTTAATACACTCTGATCTTGGTGTGTGTAATACATTCTCTTTTATTTGAAAAAAAGTCACATCAGGCTCTACATGGACAAAACATTCCACCTTGACAAAATTTAAATAAATTATTAGTATTAGTTAAAGATTGAAGATTAAAGTATTACTATTTCCCAAAAACAATTATAAAATAAAATATAAAATATTTTTTTATCCAACTCCACCCGTTTCTCTCACCGTACTCCCCACATTCAAATTTTTTAGTTTTTTTTTTTAAAATAATCTTTTATAAAAGTTTTTAGAAAATTCTTACTTCATCTCGACACCCCCCCACCCCCCATCCCTTCAAATAATAATTAAAATATTATTTTATTTTAAAAAAAAAAAAAAATCTACCCCACCCCACATAACCCTCTACTTTCAATTTTTCTTCTCATTTTATATCAGATATATATTACAGGGAGTTATTAGGAATATTATTAGAATGATACAATAATATTTGAATAATTAAATATTTTACAACTTTTTAAGTTATAACATGGGTAAGATCGTAATCCAACTTTTAACTTTGAGGCTTCTTACTTTTAACAATAAATAAATAAATATATATATATATATATATATATATATATATATATATATGTGTGTGTGTGTGTATGTATATATATTTATTTATTGTGCTTAGTGCCTATTAATAGGCCTTGTTCTCTCAATAATTCATGGTACATAAGTCAAAATTCGCCTTTGTGAATAGTAGCTAGTTTAATAAACTCTACAGATTTTCTTTATGTTGCGGTTCTTTCACAAGGAATAAAATATTTTTCTTTTGCTTGTTATATTATTTTCTTGAATCTTTTTGTGTCAAATCGGAATGGTGTTCTCTATGATAGATTAAGAGGCGACTTTCTTAAGAAAAAATATCAAATTTTATTTTAAAATTGAGTCTTGTGTCACACCTCTTGCAGGAGGGACCACCAAAAGTTAATTAATTAATTGGCAAAAGAAATTTTAAAAATGATTTCAAAAATGGAAAAAGTGAATTGAAAAGCACGTACATTCTTGATTTGGATTTATAATTTAAAAGCGGTATCGTTCTAGTTTGTCAAAAGTCACTCGATTTAATTGATTTTGAGACTAGCTTGAGATTTTGTTGGATTGTAATGACTTGTGTGAAAATGATTTGATTCATTATTGTATGTGCATGTTGTCTAGAACTTGCCCCAAAATGTATTTCAAGACAAAATTATAGATTTGACTTGGCTTGAAAGATGAACCTAGTCCTTTTTTGGAAAGACACTCTATTCCAAAATTTTCATCCAATGACGTAATCTTAATCAACCCCATTGAGCCTAAATTGATTTTTTTTTGCCACCTTGTTGCATACTTGAATCTTTGCAACCCTCTCTCTTGACACCCTCATGTCTCCCTAGTTGCTAATGATTTATAATATAGGCTAAAAGCCTATGTTTGGGGGAAAAAACGAAGGTGAATGAGTTGAAATGTAGGCAAAAGCCTAATTTTTGGAGTTGCGTGTGCCAATGGAACAAAGAGATTTGAGCTAAAAGCATAGAGCACCATAAGCTTTAATTTGAAAAGTTCTGAAAAGATTCCATGAATGAAGAAAAATAAAAATGCGGGTGTTAGCTCAACGTATGTACATGCCTCAAGTGAAAAGAAAAATGAAAGTTGAAATAATTGAACTTCTTAAAAAGGGAGAAATAAAGTAGAAGGCAAAATAAAAAATGTGAGTAGTATGCTCAAGTGCAAAATGGAAGCATTAGGGAGGCATCTTAGTCACTTGACCAAATGATACATTACATTTTTCCCAAGCCAAAGCTAAACCAGTAAGTCCTTGGAGATTTATAGTCTTTTCAATCTACATTAGTGGCGATCTACCTACAAGGCAAGCCTATGAGTCAATGTGTGTATACTTGAATTCATTTATGAGATCGAGTGAATGTTTTTGCATGATCTATAATCCCTTGAACTAATATTCTTATTTGTGTGTGGGATTCTCTCTTATGTGAGTGGCATTACATCCTTCATGTGAATTGTGATGTCTTGGTTTTAATTGAATTGCATGAATATCATTCATGTTTTTGTGCAGAAGTCGATATAACTACTCATCCGAAACCTATAAAACCTCACATTCAATATATCTACCTCAACTTGAATAAGGAGTACGAAAGTCAAAGAATTATTTTTGTGGTTAGGAAACAAGGAGGGGTAGAGGCTTATATCTAGTGGATTAGAAAATTGTTCAGCTAGATGGCCGTCCCCTACTCCTGTCCCGAGGCTCTAAGGGGCTTTTGTTTTTGGAACAAACGGCAAAGTTTTGTTGACGCTTCGAATCAAGCTTTTATTGCAACATGAAAAAATGTCTGATAATCCTTCGAGGGCTAGTACGCCCTTACAGTTCTGGTCTTGGGGATTTCTAGGGGTCTAGGTATAAAGGATTTTTGAAATCAAAACACCCTGCTTATCATTGATTGTAGAGATTCAATAAGGAACATCAGATTTCTTATGAAAGGAAGTGGTCCAATGTTTTCAAAAACATTTTTTAGGGCGAATCTTGGGACGGAGAGTACAAAAAACGTTCGCCTCTGAGCGCAAATTGAAGACGTAGATCCATAGAGCGTAAGTCCTAGAATTTGGGGCATAAGCTTCAAACGTAAAAACGTAAATCCTGAGCGTATAAAACGTACTCCCTAGGCATTTTTTGTTTTTTTAAACCATTTTTTGCTATAAATCATTTTTTCTTATTGGTGTGATGATATTTCTCAAATAGTAATTGTAATACTTTTATTTTCTTTTTCTTAGCAATAAAATTATAAAGTTGAATATATATGAGACTATGCTTCGTAGATCCATAAGACTTACGCCCCATGTCTCGGAGCTTACATCTCATCCCGTACTTCATAAAATGTCTCGCCTCACACCATCCCCGCCTTTTAAAATACTGATGTGGTCATAAGAAAATAAGGGCAAACAAACTATTGATGTATTGATTATGGAACCTCAAAGTGGTTGAAGGAAGATCTGATCCGTCCCCCATAGACTAGCAACGAAACCATATTTAACAGTCAGTATTGATAAGGAAAAACGTAGATGACCTCAACATAAGAAACAACTGTAAAGATCTTTCATCAAGAGAAACACATAAAGCCCACCAATGCCATTAAGACTGGCATGGCAATATCATGGAAAGCACCTGTTGCTCTAGACCACAAACAAGAAAAAATGGATACTCTATTATTCACATTTTCGTACCAAAATATCTTTGCAAATTCAACAGTCATGCTCTAACGGAATACTATATAAAACTAGCACACATCTAGGTAGAGAGCGTCACCAGTCACCAACGCCCTGATGCTTAATCATTAAAGACTGGCTGTCTAATATTGAAGCACAAAACAACCTGTCAAAATGGGAAATACGGTTTCATTGCTCTATGTGCACGTGATGCACCAAGGCTTCTTGGCTGTAATATATCGGTGTCAACCCTGTTTTGTCAAAGAACTAAAATGTCTTTGTTTTGACAACAATTAAACCCCTCCCCGCAAACACTGACCAACTTTAAATTTCTTTTTAATCTTCAGTAGGTGATTTATAAAGCAAAGGGCAAAACTGCAATACAATTTAAAATCCATCAACAAGCATGCCTCATCCCATAAAACTAACTCAATTAGAATAACTTGATCATATCTGGATAATCGCATTTGACAATACAACATATCCAATGAAATTCCACAAGTGAGGTCTGGGGAAGGTAGAATATACGAAGACATTATTACTACCTCATGGAGGTAGAGAAGCTGTTTCAGAAAGACCCTCGGCTCAAGTGCAGCAAATCCAGATACAAAGAAGAAAAGAACAGTTAAGAAAATATTGCAAGTAACAAGGAAACAGTGAAAGTAGCAAAAACAAAGAACAAAATAGGACAATAATCAAGACACAATAAACAATAAACAAGGAAAAAAATTTTAAAAAAAAGAACTACAATAATACAACTAGTACAAATGTACAATTATAAACACCAACCAACCTAAGCCAGACAACACTACACTATCTACTAACCTTCTTCCCTAATACTGCATCCTCCACACCTTCCTATCTAAGGTCATGTTCTCAGTATCCTAAAGCCTCTCCCTAATACTTCTTCCACCTACCTCTACCTCTCCTGGTACCCTCTATAACAAACCTCTCGCACCTCCTCACCGGCTACATTTCCTCTTCACATATCCAAACCATCTTAGTCTTGCTTCCTTCATTTTGTCCACCACGGAGGCCACTTTACTTGAGCCCTCATAAGGTGAGTTTAGAATATAGATTAATTCATATGGTGTTTTGATGTCAAACTAGTTTACCTTCCTGAAAAAATAAACCCACTATACCCTTGTCACAACATACCTTGTGGCTCCCCATTCTAGGTCCCCCTCATCCTTCTTTAGTAAATCTTTGCATTGTAATTTAGCCTATGACAAATCTTATTAAGTTCTACCAATTTCTAACTAAACTAAACCTGAATTCATACATCAAACTCACTGCTATCCAATAGTCACACACAAAATAAGAGCTATCAGACTTCATCAATAATTCGCTCACAAACAACGAAATGCCTAATGGAATAGTTAAAAGCAGATACGGCCATACGTGAAACCAGTGCCACTAAAGCCTTAATAAGGAAACTTAACATCGAAATCACTGCATATCAAGTTCTTAGTCTGAGAATATATGAGATCAGCAAGCTATTAACAGCTATATATCAAGCAGTGAAAGAAAAGACATTGTCAGAAAAGTGAGCCATGTCAGTCAACTTTTGAAGATGGAAATGAGACTACATCTCCTTCATCACAGCATCTATTATTCTCACGGTAGAGATTTCTCTCCCCCCACAAATGCTCTCCATTCCAAAAGAAAAGGGAGTGGCGCAAGGTTTGGGGGGGGGAGGCGCATCTAACAACACACAGTATGAACCAAAAAATTGTAATTAGCAAAAAATATATCTAGGCTAGGAAACATCACTTTGATCGCCTGAAAAATGAACAAATGAAAGCAGAACGAAGAGACTAGAAAACAAAAGCAGTGACTGACTAGTGCAACTTGCAACCATTTGCAAGAAAAAATGAAAGCAGAACACATGAAACAACACAATATGAACCAAAAAACTGTAATTAGCAAAAAATATATCTAGGCTAGGAAACATCACATTTTGATCGCCTGAAAAATAAGCAAATGAAAGCAGGACGAAGAGACTAAAAAACAAAAGCAGTGACTGACTCGTGCAACCACTTGCAAGCAAAACTGGAAGCAGAACACATGAAACAACACAATATGAACAAAAAAACTGTAATTAGCAAAAAATATATCTAGGCTAGGAAACATCACATTTTGATCGCCTGAAAAATAAACAAATGGAAGCAGAACGAAGAGAATAAAAACAAAAGCAGTGACTGACTCATGCAACCACTTGCAAGCAAAAATGAAAGCAGAACACATGAAACAACACAATATGAACCAAAAAACTGTAATTAGCAAAAAATATATCTAGGCTAGGAAACATCACATTTTGATCGCCTGAAAAATAAACACATGAAAGCAGAATGAAGAGACTAGAAAACAAAAGCAGTGACTGACTGGGTCAACCACTTGCAAGCAAAAAGGGTAAAAAATTGAGGTCAGGAGAGAAACTTTTAGCCATGTAGGTGAGTGCAATCAAGAATGGTTAGTTAAGGGAGGTGGGCAGATAAGCATTATCTCACCTAAAAGCCTTCTTCAACAATCCGTCACAAAGCTGGGAAAGTTATATATGAAGTTAGTGCCTCCCTTAAGAAGCATGTGTTCAAAGATGTCTGTCACAAATAGCATATATATTCCACAAACTGGATTTCTCTCTTTCCAAGCTAACTAACAGCGTGTTTTTCAGCTGAATGAGAGTTGTGACAGAATACAGGAGATGACGCCTTTTTTTGTGATCGGTAATTTGCAACTGTCATTAGTAAACCAGCAAAAGAGAATGCTGGAAGCAATTACGACCAAAAGAGAATGTCATCACAAGAAAAATGATAAAGCTTTTCAATCTATGAACTGAATGAGATGAGGAACAACGACCATAAAAGGGTACACAAATTATTCTACAACACAACCATCATTAAGCATGAGGAAGCCTCTTCTTTACAAGTTATATCAACTTTTCAACAGAAGAGACGAATTAGAGTCTCCGGAGAAGAAGGCTAAAGCTGCAAAAGTGATTATCGAAAAGACCGTTAATGCTAGAAGATGTAAGGTTTCTACAAGGAAATCCTTTATAGTACAGTTGGAAGCTAATAAAGCAGATACTATCTGAACCATGCTTTGCTGAATGACTTAACTCAAGTCTAAGATATGTGCTACTATTTCATGTACTTCTCTAGCAGGTCATTCTTTGTTTCATCAAATGATTCACCATTTTTCTTTTAGTTAAATAATTCACTCTTCGTTGTTTACAAAGTAATTAAAATTTCCAACTACACTTAAGAAAGATTTTTAAGCTCTATGCAAGTTAATACAAGAGAAAGATCCCATTTTGATAATGAATAAAACGATCTAATTGCAGGAAGTGGAACTAAACACAGGTAAAACGAAGGTTAGAGAGGACATCTAGCAGTTAAAGCGCTACAGACTATATATAGTCTAACCATTTTAGACACAAATAAATATACCAGATTCGAAAGGTAGTTTCCTTTATTTCTTTTAATTAAATACATATTGAATCTAAGAGCAGACCAACTTCTTTCAACTTATATACTTCATTTAGACACACTAGAACTTAGTTTAATCAATTAAAGTACCTGTCATGTCATTCTCATTTGTATATCAACTATTACATTTCACAATAACTAACATACTAAAGGCAGAAGTAGGAGAAAAAATAAATCTAGCTGCAAAACTAATACCACTTGAATTATCCATGTAAGCGGCAAAAAGTAACGAAAAGGAAAGTAAGCAGTAAATAAAAGCTAAACATACATTAAAACCATTAAGGCTAAACTCACGAAAACCCTTTCCGCAGCTTCAGTATGGCATTGAACATTTTTCGCCTGGAACCAACAGCATTAATCCCCATATCCTTGAGATCCTCCAGAGTCAACATGGGTAAAACCTCATCATCAACCTCGTGTATCTCGAAAACAGGAGCATATCTCCCCAGACCCAAATCAACCAACCAGTCCCTTACTCCAATGCTCTTATCCCCAGAATTCATTTCGTTATGAACTCCTCCGTTGTTGAGGTCATCGTGTTGGTCTCTGCTCTCCGACACTCTAGTCCTAATTCCTCTCCGATCCCAATACTGAAGCCCCATATGTTCCATTGAGTTAATTGGACTGTGCTCTTTCACTGGGCTTTCTGAACCCTCAAGCTCGAATTCCCGAAACTCTTCGTTATCATTGTTGTCTTCTCTGAAAAAGTTCTCTTCGTGAATTCCTCCGCCATTAGGCGTCTCAAACTTAGCTGAAGAGGAATGCCAATTTGTCCTCACCCTCTTCGTGGGTTTCCTCGATTTAGACTTGCGATTTCCCAAATCAAGGTTATAATTGTTCTCCTCGATGTTGTTTTCGTCATAATTATCCCCGCCACCGTTAACGAGATTAGTTAGAGGCCGGGTCTTTGATGTTTTAGCTGCCAGAGTGGGGTCCTTGTGGAAACGCCAGGTTTTGGGGCCTCGCCGGAAGTGAGTGTCGGAAGGTGAGTCGCCGATCTCGCCTAATCGAACACTTGGTCGGCGCTGTCGTTTCGGCGCCAAACTGGGGCCTAAATTATTGTTATTAACGTTGTTGGTTGGAGGGTTATCGGATGGGGGAGGTGGTGGAGCTATAGATGTCGGATTGGAGGTGGTGGCAGTAACGGAAGCAGAAGGGAGGGGAGCGGCAATGATGGCGGCATCGGGCGGCTGTAGCTCGGCCATGGAAGCAAGTAGAGAGTAAAGAGGAGTGTGAGGGAGCGTGAGATAAGGCAAGTGATAAGGACGCGGTTGCAGTTTCTGTGTTTAAGTTGCAGCAGTCCGATTAAGATGTTTGATTATCCTTCTTTCTCCAAAAAAGGTCTACCCGCGGCCTATATTAAGATGCGAAAATGTTTGGAGGCTATATGTAATGACCCCCCGGTCATTTCTATATCTTGCCTTTTGTGTATTATTTAGAGCATTTCTGTAGCGACTCCAAGTCATTTATGACTTGTTGGGACTGACAGTTTGGTCACCTGGTCGTTCATTTGGTTTTGATGCAAGTTTTAGTGTTTTTGAAGCTTATGAACTTTAAACGATCAGTTTCAATCAAAAGTTTAAGAAGATGACATCAGAATCCAATTCTGACGATTCCATCAGCTCCAAAAGGGTCAATTTAGGCTAGTAGCATGGTCGGCATGACTCTCGAGGTTTTCAATGTGAGTCGGTGCGTTTTAGCCTTTGAAATTTGGCCTAAGGTTGACTTTGGTCAACATTCTTGGAAAACGCGCTCGAATGAAAATTTCGTCAACGCGGTTAGCTCCGAAATGTTGAGTTTGGTCTAGAACAACCTTTTGTTCGACTCCCGAAGCCTCCAGACTCATTCCAAGCCCCTCGGTGGTTTATGGTTAAAATGGCTCTTGGAAGTGGGATCCACTTTTTATCGAGATGACCTTTGATGGAAATTTCAACTGCGCCGTTGAGTCTGGAATATCAAATTTAGTAGAATAGCATATCTGTTTTATTTTTATCGGGTCCCGAACAAATTCCGAGCATCCCGTCGGAGACTTCGAAGTATTTAGTCAAAGCTGAAATCTGGTGCAGCTTTTTAAAACCCCATTTCAGCCTCATTTGCCAACTTCAAACCCTCATAACTCTTTCATTTCTAGTCCAAATTCAGTGATCTAAAGGTTCATCCTGTGGGGTTTTTCGCAAGGAACGCGTTAGCGTGGTTAGAGTTCGTATTCAAAGCTTCGTTGGAGGTAAAAAGTTGTGTTTTAACTGCTGTCATAGCCATTTTCGAGCTCAATTTTTGGGAAATTTTAGAAGCTGATTTCTTGGTTATTTTAAGTCCAAATCTGGTGATTCAAGAACCTAGATTGTGGGGTTTTTCATGAGGATCGTCGTGGTGGGATTGGTTTCAGCATCTGGGCCCTCTTTTCTGGTATTTTCTCGTAAATAGCTGCTGCTATTGTTGTGCCTTTTTAGTGTGTTTTGGATTTTTCGTTGCATGTTCGTGTTGGACTGTTCCAAGCCCCGAATTGTGTTCCATTTTGGAACACAAGTTCGGTGAGCTGTTTAAGAACCTACTTTTGGGATTAATTCTAAAATTTTCGGCGCAGGTCCCACTTTCCCCGTTTTGACCCCGAAATTGGTTCATTTCTGTTTCGTATGATTTTAGTCTCTAAACGATCGTAATTACCTTATGACTCTATTTTTGATAGTGTGTCGACATTTCAAGTCCGTTCGGAAGGGAAAAGCTCCAGAGAAGTGATTTTGGAACGCGCGTGGTCGACCTACAAGTAGGCTACAGTTTCCCTTTCTTAGATTGAGCTTGAGAGTGTGAATGCATGTTGATTAGTTGAGATTTGGGTTGGTAGTTATTGAATAGTGCATAGGTGTTTAGAAATCATGTTTCGGTCTCTTTCGGGATTTATCGGTTAATAGTGAGCATGCTTGGTGTTACAAATTGACCCTCCTTGTTATGTGGAGTACTTGTATGCTTAATCACTGTTTATTTAAAGCATGTTGGGCCTTATTTTAGGTTTTACTAGGGCTTGCCTTAGAAACTCATGATTCGGAATCGATAGGCCTTAGTTTTGCCCCAACGTCGCTCGGCCGGCTTAGATCCCTGTAGACTGGTATAGCAGACTGAAGTCTGACAGTTTGTACCTTAGCTAGACGATACGCTTACTCTGACAATAGTTATCCTTATTTTTTCCTGATATTGCGGCTTCACGAGTTACGTCGGCAACACTGGTTCTGATTTGCGATTTGAAGTTAGTTTTCATTCAGTTCCAAGGACTTGCATTGATTGGCTAAGTATGGATGGCGTTCCATGGACATTTTGAGCATGGATTGATTTGGACTCTTTCAGCAACGACAGTAGCACCTTTTTCAGGCATCCAAATTTGAGCTTCGGTCTCGACCTCATTAGTATTTTCGTAGAGCATCCGGTTCGAGGTCTGGCCTCTATCGCTCAGATATTTATATAGAGCATCCGGTTCAAGGTCTGGCCTCTATCACCTAGATACTTATACAGAGCATCCGCTTAGAAGTCCGACCTCAGTTACTTGATACTTGTGATTGGTTACTTGGGTACTTCTAGTGAGCATCGAGGTCCAGCCTCTGTACTGTCAGATTTTACTATTGGGGTTGAGGTTCTGGTTCAATGTTTTTTGTTCTTGGGTTCTCATATGTAATTCTCTTTAGCTTTAGTTTTTATTTGTACTTGTCGGGTTATGGGGGTCTATTCGGGTTTATAATTTACCTTGCTCACGAGTGTACCTTCTGGGCTTATGGGGGTCCAGTTAGGTATAGTTAGCTTATAGATTACTTTAGTTAGATCTTTCCACACTCGTGTGTAGTCCATTGTTACTTAGTTTTTTATTCTTGACCTCCGTTTGTATTATTTCTTTCTTTTCATATTGCCTTTATTTTTCAAGTTCAGTCGGCCTATGATGCCTACTGGGTAGTTGCTGTTTTGGTACTCATGCTACGCTCTGCATCTGTTTTGTGATGCAGGTCCGAGCACCAGTGGCCAGCATTGATCCAGCTTGGAGTAGTCTAATCCAGAGACGGGACTGAGCACACGGCGTTCTGTACTATTTAAGTCTCCATCTGTATATATATACTTGTCTTTTGCCTATCGAGACAGTCGAGTCTCTGTGGTCCACTCTTGGGACCTGTAATATTTTTGTTAGTAGCTCTGTACTAGTGACTTCCAGTTTTTGGGAGGGATCTTTATTTGTATATATTTATTTTGGTTTGCTTCCGCCTTGTTGTCCTTGTTTAGGTTATTATTTTCACTAGTTTCTGCCCTTACGCTTATTGCTTGATGTTCTGGGTTACAGGTTGGCTTACCTACTAGTAGGGTATAGTAGGTGTCATCATGACTCGATAAATCGGGTCGTGACACTATAGGTGTACCATGGACATACTTTAGGGAGACCATGGATGGATATGATAAAGTCAAGCCTTGGATAAGGATAGTAGGGGAGAGTCGTAGGACTTCCCAATTATGATTTACATTATAATGTATGTTATTTGCGAATGACATAGTTTTGATTGACGAGACTTTGTGGTGGAGTCAACATTAAGATGGATGTTTATAGCTCTTAAGAACGAGTTATTGCCTCGCTTTGATGTCAACTAAAGTCTGCTTAAGTATGTGTTTTACGAGTTTCATCTACGATCCGTAAAAGAATTTACGAACCATAGATGGCCGTCGTAAACCAACTTCAGAAAATTGGAGTATTTGGTCTGAGATTTTCGGGCCTAGTTATTGGTCGTAAACCATTTTACAGTTCGTAGACTTGGTCATAGATCAAACTTCAAAAAGTTGGATTTGGGGCTTGAACAGGATGAATGGGTTTCATGGGTTGTAAAAGGCTTCACGGGTCGTAGGAAGGCCTCGTAAATCGAAGTCTTAAACCTAATAAACTCATATTTTCCCTAATTTTTACGAACGACCAGTATGGGTCGTAGAACCTTTCATAAGTTGTAGATCGATATGTACAAAGAGACTTCATAAACCAGAAAATGTTCTCTGTTTTCTACGGATCCTTTCACGGTCAGTAAATTGTTCTATGATCCGTAGATGGCTTCTGACAGCTTTTAATGATGGTCATGTGGTCTTTTTCTATTCTTTTAATTCATATGATACGTCGTTTTGGACTATTCTAAGTGGAATTATGGGGTTCCTTGCGAACCTAACCTCTCATTCTCTCTTAACCCTCCCTAAATCAATGCCTTCTCTCTTAAGCCTTCTCTCAAGGCAAGAACTAGGGTTCCAAGCTTCAAGTCTCCATTCCAATAATCAAGCCAAGGTTTCTACTCTGGGTATGTGAGATTTGATTAATGGATATCCCTTTACCCATTCAGTCCCAAGAAAACCATAATTTCTCAACTTTATAATTTCTACAAACCTAGGGTTTCTAGGATCTTCATAGGTTCTTGATGAATTTTAGTTCTTCTTCATGATTAGCCGTCAGTTGCATGATTTTAATTATAATTTCATGTTTTCAATGGTATTTTTCATGCACCCATAGCATACAAGTGTTAGATTTAGAATTATGTTATTTCATATGCATATCTCAAATTATCAAACCATCATGATTTCAAATAAAGTATCTTTTTTGAATTATTTTAAGTTATCATGATTTATGAGCTACGCAGCATTTATCATTTATTAGTATGATTCAGTATTTTTAGATTATTACTATTTACAGTTTATATGCATGTTTCAATGGGATTTATACTTAGCCTTGCGTGGCTTTAGGGATGAAGGATTTTGGTCAGAGTCTATGAACCTTTAGTAGCTTCCTAAATCCAAGAACTATGTGCCTCCGTAGGATTGTTCATTATAGACATTAGCCTAGTGAACCCACATTATATTAGATCAGGTCCCTTACCTTGGCAAGTATTGGACACCTTTTTTTTGGTGTGGGTTAGTACAATGAACTCCATGTACTAGCTCACATGGTTTATGCAAGTTTTAGTATCTCCCACATTCAGACTTTCAGTTATTGCATGCCCTTGGCAAGTATTGTACACCCTCTTTGGAATGAACAAGACGCATGAAGAAGATGTAATACAATATTAGAAGCCATTGGTGTTGTTGGCAATAACAAATGAAATTGTTATTAGAGCGCATAATTCTATACATAGAGATATCAAGCTTAGGGTGTGAACTAGAGTAATCTTTGTGGGTTCTTTTTGTATTACAACCCCTAATTTGGTCTGGCAAAGCCGTAGGAAAATCTATTGTCACGATTCAAAGTATACTTTAGACGTGACATGGCGTATAAGACCCCGAGAGGACCTACACAAGCCATTTGACATACATACAACACAATATAATAGAGAAAAGTAGAAAATCTCATATCATGAAAGAGTTTAACATAAAAGCGAACGTATACTCGTAGTCTTGACAAGTCAATCTAATACATCAAAGAGTGGTCGGGATGTAACATGTACACCACGTACAACGTCTAAAACTAAAACATAAGAAAGCAAAGTAAAAGTGGCATGGTCCTCGGGACATGAGAACTCACAAAATTTTCACGATCAAGCACTAAATCACTAGCCACGAGCGGGAGGAGGATAAGTGTCGGAACCTACATTATGAGACAATGTAGGCACAAGTATGCATTAGTAATCCATGTACTAAGTATGAGGGATATGCATAAGAACGTAAAACATAAACATAAGGGAACATAAAGGAAAACGTGATATGCATGACCAAGCTAAAACATAGTAAAACCTTTAAAGAATAATTGTAAATCATGAACATGGTCATTGCATCTTAAAACATAACTAAAGCTTCATAAAACTTTTGAAGGTAAATTAGTTCATTTTGTGGGATATTTACCATTAATCGACATAGATCACTTGATCTATAACGTAGAATCCGGTGTCTTTCTCCCACACCAAAAAGAGATGTCCTTACTTGCCAAGGTAGGGACCTTAAACTTCTAGCTTAGGCGGATCCACCAGCTATGTCTTTCTAAGACAAATTTTACGGGGGCACATAGTTAGGGACAAGGAGATTGCTTCTAGAAATCCAGTCTTTACTAACGGGAGATCCACCATCTCAATATCCTCTCAGTGCTAAGTAAAAATTCCAACAAAATAGTCATATTCATAAACATATCAGCATACATGGAAAGGCACAATGAAGTTACTAATTCAAGCTTAAATCATCATATAGTAGCTCCTTAAATTGTGAATCATGCATGTGTGAGAAAACCTTTCACCAATTATGATTTCTTAATATGTGAGGAAATCTTTCACAATTTTCATTGATGTTTATCTTCAAAACAACCTAAGTTCATAAAACATTCTTTTTCATAAAGCATGCATAGCTTTTATAAATCATTGTTCATAAGTTCATAGCTTTCTTCAAAAACGCATATCTTCATAAATCCATAGTCAAAATCATTAATAATGCAAGGGTCCATATGAAATCAATTGAAAAATATGTAATTGAATCAAATTATTCATAAGAAGACTAAAATCAAACAATTGAATCATAGCACTTGATACCCATGGAGAATTGGATGAAATCCTAACAAACTTTGATGAAATTGAATTGGAAACTTGGAGATCTTTTGTGACTCAATGGATTAATGGAATCTATTGGTGAATTCTCACATAACTTGATGTTTAAAGTCCAAAAACAACTGAGGGAGAATAAGACTTTAATCTTCAACCCTTGATTCTTTCATTGGACTTAAGAGAGAACTGGGTGAGATTTTGAAATTTGAGAGAATGAGAGGGTTTTGGGTAGATTTAGGGATTAAAAGGTAGTTATATGACATAATTTAGGATCGAAATAGCATAGTATAGGTATTAAATGCATAGGAAAAGATTCAAATTGTAACACCTCATAAACTGAAAAGAAAAGGATTTCATGTTTTGGCTACTAGTTGTGTCCTACTAGACTAGTCTACAGTTCGTAGATGATACTTGTAGGAATGACCTTGAGTTCTTGGAAATTTTAAGTTGATGATGTTTTACCTAAAAGTAAGCATACGAGGCATAGGATGTTTAATGAATAGTAGAACTCTTCAGTAGGGTTGATTCAGAGAAATTGATTGAGAGCTTTGTTTATGATAAGAGTTTGATGGGTCATGGTTGGTTCTACGGTTCCTAGGGTGGTCTCGTAGAACTGATCTTCTTGACGAGTCATCGTTGGGTCTACGGGTCATAGGGTGGTCTCATAGAACCTATCTTAACTTAGTAAAATTTTTGACTTAAACTTGTGTTCTACGAATGGGGTCTATGGACCGTAGGAATTTAGACGGGTTGTGTTAAGGTCTCATGAAAAGTAAGGTAAATTTTGGATTTCTGAATTTGGTTCTACAATGACCAGTAAGGGTCATAGAAAGTTTTACAGACCATAGGTCCAAACTTTAAGACTGTTCAACAATTATTTTTTAAGGGTATTTGGGTATTTTCCTATGCATGTAATACCTATACTATGTTGTTTTGACCCAAATTCTAAGTCCTATAACTAACCTTCTAACCCTAAAATTACCCTAACTCCCTCATTCCCTAAAATCCCTAAATCCCATCCACATTCATCTTCCCAATTCTCACTTACGTCTAAAAATAAGACTACGATTTCAAGTTTCCAATTCCTCTCATTGCTTTTGAGCTTTGATCCTTAAGGTATGTAGGGTTTAATAAATGTGTTTCATTCACCCATTGAGCCCCAAATATTTCTTAAATTCTCCAAGTTCAATTTCATCAAATTGATTAGGTTTTCATTCAATTCTTCATGGGTTCTAATTGTGTTGATTCAATTGTTCGATTTTGATCTTTTCGTGATTATTTTGACTCAATTACATGTTTTTAATTGATTTTACATGAACTCATTGTCACGACCCGAGTTTATACCCTGGATGTGGTCGATACTTGAGAATCATTGTTGGTCCCCAGCGAATCCTCATCCTGGCTGACTAGAAGCGAAAAAATAACTCAAGCATACAAAAGCTTAAAATTGAATTTAAACACGTTAAACTCAACTAACCAACTCATAAGGTCTAGAAAATACTCAATAGAAATACTTATAGTTTGTAAAACAACTCAAAAGAAAGTAAATACTAAAAGACACTTCAACTATAACTATCTATGAAACCTCTACTATTAAAGAGGAATATCGGGACAAGACCTGCAACATCTCAAAGCTACTAAACTGAAAGTAAATGTGAAGTCCTCCAGAATATAAGGAGGCTTACCAAAAGCTAACTAGGGTGTAGAGTGATCTCAACGAAACTCTTGTTGATAATCATGAACACATGTATCTACGTCATAAAAGGATGCAGGTCTAATGACATCAATACATTGAATGTATGAGTATGCAAAGAGAATTGAAAACGTAGATAATTAAACTGACAAGTTTGGAAAAGTAATCATTTCAACTTAACTCATTACAAAAGTAGTAACAAAAGATTTACATGTTTAAAGCTTCATAAATGACAGGTATCAACTCAAGAATGTATATTAAAATACAATAAAAATACTCTTTACTCTTATTTGGGAGATTTTCTAACCAACAAGTATCACTATGAACTATGTGATGATACAACGTCTCTCCCACGCTTCCAGAAATGTCTTATACCTTGTCGGGGTATAGAACACCTTAACTAAGTGGATCCACTAAGTTATGTTTGAAGGCACTAAGGATTCATCTAAAATTATGATCCTTAACCCATGTTGGATACATGGTTTATGAGGAATGTGAGTTTTTCGAACTCATCCTCATATCAGTTCTCAATACTCCTCGCAATAAATATACTCATGCTCAAATGTATAAACATGCTTTTTCTCTGGTTTGAGATAATTGCTCAAACTATCCTCTTAAAAGAGGTAATTGCTCTGAAATATCTCTGAACTCATAAACTCGTTTAGAAATCAAAGTTTCTTTGTTCTCAAAATAATACACTTTCTTCATGTAAAACTAAAACATTTGGGAAATACTTAGTTCCCTTATACTCTTTCTCAAACTCATCTTTACTTCCTCAAGAACTCAGTTTAAAATACAATTATTGGTTTTAAAGGATTCTCAAGATTTATAACTCAAAATATAGTTCATGTTGAACGATAGACATGAACGAATCAACTCAAGGATCTCAGTGACAAAATAGGAAACTTAATACTCGGAACTCAAGAACTTAAGAATTCAAACTCAACGATACTACTCATCTCAATAATACTCAATTCATAGGGTTCATGCTGAAATATAGACATGAACAAATCAATCCAAGAACCTCAATGCATAACATATAGCAATTCAAACTTTAGGAATAGAGATTCAAAAAGGATCAGGAACTCAAGAACTCAATAAAAGCTTTTGAACTTTTCACTTAAACTTACTTTAGTTTGGAATGTAAATTAAGACATGTGATTAGGACATGTCATATCTCTCAAGGATTAATGGAGCCTTTAGGATCTAATAAGAAAGAAAAAATGTAGTCACGACTCAAAGGAACACGTTCGGAAAGAAGCATTGAGAAAAAATAATCGGGCGACCCTAACGTACTATTGGCACGTCGCCCCAGGGCCTGAACTTCAGAAGTTAGTCCTTGGCACACGGCTAGCGCATCGAATAGGGCATGAACTACTGAACTCAGGTCTTGGCACTATGGTAGTGTGCCGCCACAGGTCTCTACCCAAAAAATTCGACGAATTTTTCTTCTAATGTTTGGGTTCTAACTCATTTAGAATTGAGTGATTTCTTCAAAAATCTTTTTGATTCACCAACCCAACACGAATTCATAGAAATATCAATCAAACTCTATCAAAAACCCAACTCATACTCAATATCATCAACTCAAGAAACACAAAACACCAATTGTTAAATAATGAGGTTAAAAGAAAGAACCACTCAAGAATTTCTCAATAAATGATTTCATGGATGAAATTAGATGTATGGCGTGAGGACTAACAAGTCCAACACTGTGAGAAGCCTTTGATACTTGGAAAGAATGATGTTTTTGGTGAAATCCTCAGTTCTTGAAAGAACCCTTGAAACCCTGTCATTTCCTCCTCTTGAAACTTCACTCTAAATCCCTAAGTGTTTGAAACGTGAATGGGTGATTTAGAATCTGACTTAACCCTAAATTGGGTTAGGAAAAGGGTGCTAAGACAAGTGGGAAAAAACAAAAGACCAAAATACTCTTTCCTAAAACTGATGGAATGCCTTAAATGGAGAGGCTTCACTCAAACAACCATAATTTTTTACTCGGAGCTCGAAATTTAGCAAACTTGGCGGCGTTGGAAAGAGAACTCAAGGACCTTCAATTTGATAACTAATGGTCCACCTAACGTTTTATGTGCTATAAGATATGGTCATTTGAAGTTGATCCAAAACTAAAAACAGATGGGTTACTTGAACGAATTTCTCTTTAGTTTCTTTTTGAAAACAGAGATGTTACATCTAGTGACCTTAACACCAAAAAAAAATAGAATCACTTGGTACAATCTTATTCGCAAACGAAGAATGGTTCGAGTCTTAACATAGAAATTTGTGGAATGTTACACTCATGCATTAGTTCATGATTTTAACTATGAACTCGTAAAGGAATGAATTTATGGAGAAGCTATGAATCTATGAAAGATGTTTTCATGAAAGTTATACATGATTTATGTAAAGGAATAGTTTATGACCTAGGTTGCTTTAAGATAAGTATCAATGAAATTGTGAAATAATTTTCTCACATATTAAAGAATCATGATTGGTGAATGGTTTTCTCACACATGCTTGATTCATGATTTAATGAGCTACTCTATGATATTTTAAACTTGGATTAGTAACTTAATTGAGTTTTTTCATGTAAGATGATATGTTATGAATATGACTATTTTTTGGATTTCTACTTAGCACCAAGAGGATATTGAGACAGAACCTCTCCCGTTAGTAGAGGTCGGGTCTCTAGTAGTAATCTTCTTGTCCCTAACTACGTTCCCCTATAGGATTGTCTTAAGTGACATAACTAGTGAATCCACCTAAGCTAGAAGTTTAAGGTCTTTATCTTGGCAAGCAAGGACATCTTTTTTGGTATGGGAGCAAGACAATGGATTCTGCATTATAGCTCGCGTGGCCTATGTCGGTTAATAGTAAATATCCCACAAAATGAACTAAGTTGTTCTTAAAGGTCTATAAAGCTTTCAGTATTATTTTAAGATGCATTGATCATGTTCATGACTTATGATTTTTCTTTAGAAGGTTTTACTATGATTTAGCTTGGTCATGCATATCATGTTTTCATTTATGTCCTCTTATAATCATATTTTATGTTTATGCATATCCCTCTTATTTAGTACATTTCATGTACTAATGCATATTTGTGCCTACAATGTCTAGTAATGTAGGGTGTCATGCTTCCTCTCCTTCTGCTCGTGGCTATTTGCGTGATCTTTCAAAGTTTGAAGATTTGGTGAGTCTTCATGTTCCGAGGACCATGTTGCCTTTACTATGCCTGGCAACAGTACCGGAATCGGAACTACCGGACCGGTACGGACCGGAATCGGGACGGACCGGAACTGGTAATTCCGGAAAATTATATGTAGTCCCGTCCCGGACCGGTAACGGACCGGACCTGAAACCGGGTCCCGCCTTTAATTTTTTTTTAAAAAAAATCAAAATTAAAAAAATAGGAATATTACTCAAATAATATTAAAAGTTTAAAACTTTTATAATTTTAAAGTTAAAAATTTATACTTTTATACTTTAAAAGTTTTAAGTACAAACTTTCAAACTTTAAAAGTATAAAAGTTTAAATTTCACACTTTAAAAGTTTGAAAATTTAAATTCAAATTTCAAACTTTAAAACTATAAAAGTTTAAATTTCAAACTTTAAAATTATAAAACTATAAAATTTTAAATTTCACACTTTAAAAGTTTGAAAATTTAAATTCAACTTATTCAAGAATCAAGACAATAATAAAAAAAAATTAAGGCGAATAGCCTATACTTTTATTAATATTAATTAAAAAGTACAAGACTACAAGTTGAGTTACAATTTACAAAATATTAGTAGAGTATTAAAAAATCTAATCTACACAGCTACCTTCTAGGAAGGGTTCTGTTTGAATTAGACCCCGAATTATTATACTCATACTAATAGACATTTAAATTTAATAGTTCATGCTACCAAGGAAATCTTTTTTTAAATCTTTTAACATTTCTCTAGTAACATGCTCCGGAATTGGTTGATTAGCTAGTTCCTCCATTGCATCAATGCCGTCGTCACTAAAATCTTGCATTATTTCATCAATGTCGTTTTCAAATTTGGTCGGTAAAGGTGGACAACCATAACTCCTTCTCTCGTCATTAATCCAATCTCGAAATAGTACCGATATCTCCAAGTTATCTGCTGCTAATGAATATCTATGCTCTCCTATTTGATATCTTGCTGCACTAAAAGCGCCTTCCGAAGCTACCGAAGATGCTTGAATAGCTAACACGTCTCTAGCAACCGGTTGAAGCTTTGGAAATCCTTGACCGCGATTGCTCCACCATTCTAGAAGATCAACAGTATTAGGCTCTGTAATTTGATTAATATACGCATCAAAATCATTTCTATCATTATGGGAAAGTTCAAGATAACAATCTATCATATCACCAATATCATCTTCATTATTATATCTACTCCTAGAAGTTTGAGGCTCTTCATTACGTACTGCATTAATTATATTCGAATTATACAAGTCATATAATTTTCTAGCTTCAATTTTTATACTATCTTTAACATCTTGAC
Organism: Solanum bulbocastanum; assembly: GCA_037074985.1. Classification (NCBI taxonomy): domain Eukaryota; kingdom Viridiplantae; phylum Streptophyta; class Magnoliopsida; order Solanales; family Solanaceae; genus Solanum; species Solanum bulbocastanum. The sequence continues at coordinate 14,713,457 of CM073601.1, forward strand.
AATTAGGTGCTTCATCATATTCACTATCTATACCCAAATTAAAATATATTTTATCAACCATTCGTGATGCACCTTCATCTTTATAATGTGGATTTAACAAACAATCAGTTAAATAGATTTGAGGAATAGGAATAAAATATTTTCTAAATTTTTCAATCATTTTGTTAACAGATTCTTCAAATCTTGGTTTATTTTTGAATTTATAAAATTTACTAGAAATAGCACAAATATTAGGTAAAACAGAACAAATAGTTGGATAATAAAGTGTAGATATTTTTTTTGTAGTTAAATAAAAAACTTTTAAAAATTCTATAAGTTCTTGTATGTCATTCCAATCATTATCATCAAGTCTATATGTCATATTTGAATTATGAGCATTCCAAACCATTTGTAAAGGTTTCCTATATTCATAAGCGACTTCAAGCATTTCATATAAAGAATTCCATCTAGTACACACTGATTTAGGAATTTTTCTAGGTGGAAGATTAAATTCACGACAACGATTTTCAAAATCTCTGCGTCTAGACTTAACTTGACATTTAAAAATAAAATGACATGCAATTTCAACTTTTATGCAACCATCATTATACATTGCTATACCATCTCTAACAATCAAGTTATATATGTGTGCAGCACACCTAATATGAAAACCATCAATATAAATAGGGCAAAGAGACGGTTTTAGTATTTCAACAGCAGTTCTATTATTAGAAGCATTATCTAAGGTGACACTACTTATTTTATCACAAATTCCATAGTTTTGTAAAACATCTATAATTGTTTGAGCTATATAACTACCGATTTTATGCATTTCACAACATTTATAACCTAAGATTCTTTTTTGTAGTGTCCAATTTTCATCAATCCAATGTGCAGTAATAGTGAAATAATCATTACCATTTACACTACGACTCATATCAGAAGTAATAGCTATTTTACAATTATTATAATAAAATAAACAACGAAGATATTGAAAATGTTGAGCTTGATAATCAAAGATAGCCTTTTTAATTGTATTTCTAGTAAAACCTTTAAAATGTGGATTATATACAATTTGAATATAATGAATAAAACAGGGATTTTCAGCAAAACTAAATGGCAAACCCATAACAACAATCATTTTAGCTAATTCTTCAAGATCTTTTTCTCTACTATATGACCGTTGTATACTAGAGCCAGAAACATTAGAAGGATTTAATTGTGTTTGGACCATATTAGAGCCCTCTACTCCTACATTTTCAGGAAGGGTGGTACCATTCTTTTTAGCTTCGGCTACAGCTTTAGCATGCAAAAATTCATTTTTACAACATGACATTAAATGATTACTCAAATGTCCCGTCCCACCCTGTTTTCCTACAGTTTTATGATTCATTCTATGTTTACATTTATTACAAATAGCTTGTGTTTTATCTTCATTTTGAGTCATAAATTGCCACACAACTGATTTTTTAGCGCATTCTACCTTAGTCCTAGGATGCACGGGGGGAACGGGAGCAAGACAACGAAAAGGAGCGGGAGGGGAAGGGGGATTGGGAGTGGGAGTAGCCGTAGTTGGCTGAGTTTCATCATCATCATATTCATCAACATTATGATCAAAACTATCAATATAATCATTAACATCATCATGTTCATCATCTTCAGGTAATTCCTCATCAAAATTACCAAACCTTCTTTGTAAATGTTCATGATGAGGATCTAATCCACTATTACTATCAATATTAAAAACACTATCATCAACATGCGTATAATCATCTGTATTTATTCTTAATTGAGAAGTTTTTTTAGTTGTAGATTTAGACGTACTACCGGTTTTTTTATTTTTCTTGGATTTTGAGCTCCATAAATTAGTGATCGAATCAACTATTGTTGTTTTACCCTTCTCAACATTGTTTTTACCGAAATCCATATTCAAATATAAAAAGTAGTAAATTATATATAATACGAAAATGTAATGCAAAATTTTAAACAAATAAATAACTAAATAAGTAGAGACTAGAGACCAATTACTCACAAAATAAACAATTAAATGCAAACAAATAAATAACTAAATAAAAAGTGAGTTGAAACGAATGTACCAAACATCTACTTAAAAAAGTAGACGTGTATGACCGAAAGCCGAAAATTGAAAGTTGAATTTTGAAGCTCCAATTTCCAAAGACCAAATTCGTAATTTTAACGAGAATAAGAGAATTAAGAGATTAGAGAGTAGAGAGAAGATAATATATAGAGAGTAGAGAGAAGATAATATTTGTGAGTGAAAAGAATGAAAGATTATGAGTATTTATAGGTAAAAAAAAGGGATGAAATGTAGTTTTTAGAATGTTGGGGTATTAAAAAAAGTTTGGGGGGTAGGGTGGTGTAAAGGGGAGTAGGGAGGTGAAAAGAGCCGTTGGTGGGGCCCAAAATCCGTTGCCCAATGGCTATTTTGGCAAAAAAAAAAAAAAGAGAATATTTTAACTCGCCGAACCGGGACTAACCGGTAAATCCCGGTTTCCGTCCCGTTACCCCTCCCGGACCCGGCTATTACCGGCGCTAACCGGGACTAACCGAAACCGAGACGAAACCGGTAACGGACCGGGACGGACCGGAACCGGAACCAGCACCTCCTGGTTTCGTTGCCAGGCATAGCCTTTACTCTGCTTTCTTATGTTTTAGTTTTCAAACATTATATGTGGTGTATGGTTACGTACCGACCACTTCTTTTGATGTACTAGAAGAGATTGTCAAGACTGTGATTAAATTTCTGCTTTTATGTCAAACTATTTTATAATATGAGACTTTTTCCTTAAATTTCTTGTATTTTCTATTATGTTGTGTTGTATGAATGTCAAGTGGCTTGTGTAGGTCATATTGGGTTCTTATACGTCATGTCACGTCTAGGGTTACTTTAGGTTAGGACAAACATGGTATTCAAAGCACAAGGTTTTAGAAAAGGCCTTAGGATTTCTGGCAAGCCCCTTAAGTAGAGTTTTGTTATGATTGTGAATCGTGCTATATTTATGGATGGCTACAAAATTGTTAGGAAATTTCACTTCTTTCATTACACCAAAGTGTTGCCATAGAGTCTATCTCTATAAAGATCTTTCTCCTAAATCTTGTCTGATGCTTTTTAGGATATGGCCCCTCGAAGAGCTTACGTGAGAAGGAATGCGGGTGAGAATATGGAGCTCAAGGTTCCTCAAGCTTCGGTCGATCCATTGGCCATAAGTGACTCGTGTTGAGTTCCGAGCCACTTTTCAAGTGTTGGCTCAAGCTATGATGGCCCAAGCTAATAGAGAGTCCATTGCTCCCGTAAACCCAAATATGGGTACAACAGCGACAAGAATAAGGGACTTCACTAGGATGATCCCTCTGGAGTTTCATGGTTCTGAGTTTGATGAGGATCCTCAAGAGTTCATTGATGAGGTTTATAAGATAGTGGAAATTATGGGATTGTCTACGGTGAAGAAGGTGGAATTTACCACTTATCAACTCAAGAGTGTTGCTCAAGTTTGGTTCAACCAATGGAAGGAAGTAAGGGTGGTTGATGCAGGTCCTCTTGATTGGGAGAAATTCAAAGGAGTTTTTCTTGATCGTTTATTTCCTCTTGAAATGAAAGAAGAGAATGTTCTTGAATTCACTAACCTCTGATAAGGCAATATAAGTTTGAAAGAGTATGCTTTGAAGTTTACTCAGTTGGCTAAGTATGCTCCAACTATGGTTTTCGACTCTAGGTAAAGGATGAATAAGTTTGTGTCGGGTATTTTTGACTTGGTTTTCAAAGAGTATCGTGCATCCATATTGATCAAGGAAATGTATATCGCTCATTTGATGATACATGCCCAACAAATTGAAATGGAAAATCTCAAGGAAAGGGTAAGAGAGTCCAAGAGGGCAAGGACCAGTGATGGTGACTTTTCTCATTCTAGGTCTGGTGTACATGGACGTCCTCGATTCTGAAAAAAGTTCTCTAGTCAAGGTTCTTCGAATGCTCCAGTCTTGAAGTTCAACAAGAATAGGTGTCTAACCCTAAACGTCAAGGAGGTGGTGGTAATGGACTTCTATTCCTACTTAATCAAGGTGTGGTAAGAAACACGATGGCAATTGTTTAGCCAGCATAGATGGTTACTTTAATTATGGAAAGAATGGTCACAAGATGTGAGATTGTCCATTGCTTGCTACTAAGGGAATGGATGGTAGACAAGTTCAGCCTAGTGGTTCCGATTCGGGTGCTCCGAAGCAAAATAGATTTTATGCACTCTTCATACTCGACAGGATCACGAGGATTCTCTGGATGTTATGACCGTTATGTTGAAAGACTTTCACCTTGATGTTTATGCTTTACTTTATCCGGGTGATAACTTATTGTTTGCTACTCCCTATATGGACATGAGGTTTGATGTTGGTCCCGAAATCCTTTCTAATCTCTTTTATGTCTCTACCCCATTTGTGATTCTATTGTTGCTAAGAGAGTTTATAGAAATTATCCTATTTCCTTTTTTCATAAAGTCACTCATGTAGATCTTGTAGAGCTTTATATGTTAGATTTCGATGTTATCCTTGGGATGGACTTCATTCATGTTATACTTCCATAGATTGTAGGACATGATCGATCACATTCAAGGTTCCGAATGAACCTATCATGTCATGGGAAGGGGGAAATGTTTTGAAGATCAGTTTATATTTTGCCTAAAGGCTACGAGGATGATTTTGGATAGGTGCATTTATCATCTTGTTTGGGTTATGGATATAGATTTCAAAACCCCTACTCTTGAGTGAGTGTTGTAAATGGGTTTTTGAAAGTGCTTCCCAATATTCCTAATAGACTTCGGTATTGACCTTCTCCTAGATACGCAACTTATTTCTATCCCTCCTTATCGTATGCCCCGATAGAACTTAAGGAATTAAAAGATCAGTCTAAGGACTTGTTGGATAAGGGTTTTATTAGACCGAGTTTCTCATTATGAGGTGCTCCAGTATTATTTATTCGAAAGAAGTATGGTTGTCTTTGAATGTGCATTGACTAAGGTTACAATTAAGAATAAGTTTGTTATTCCAAGGACTGGCGACTTGTTTGATCAACTCTAAGGAGTGAGTTACTTCTCTAAGATTAACCTTCAGTTGGGTTATCACCAATTGAGGGTGAAAGAGAATGACATTCCGATGTATTTAATACCTATACTGTTCGCAGTTATTTCTTAAGGGTATTTAGATCTTTTCCTATGCATTTAATACCTATACTATGTCGTTTTGAACCAAATTCTAAGTCTTATAATTATCCTTCTGCTCCTAAAATTACCCTAATTCTCTCATTCACTAAAATCCTCAAATCTCATCCACATTCATCTTTCTCAATTCTCTCTCAAGTCCAAGAAAAAGACTAGGGTTTCAAGTCTGAAATTCCTCTCATTGCTTTTGGGATTTGATCATCAAGGTATTTAGGGTTCTATCAATGGGTTCCATTCAATTATCCCTAAAGATTTCTCAATTCTCAAAGTTCAATTTCATCAAATTGATTAGGTTTTCATTCAATTCTTCATGGGTTCTAATTGTGTTGATTCAACTGTTTGATTTTGATCTTGTTATGATTATTTTGGCTCAATTACATGTTTTTTCATTGATTTTACATGAACTCATGCATAACTTAATGATTTTGACTATGAACTCTTAAAGAGATTGATTATTGTGATCTAATGCATTTTGATGTTTATGTGTGACTTACTTGTGAATTGAGATTGATGTACTTGTTACGGGTGATTGATCTACTTGGCATTGAGATTGATGCACTTGTTACGTATGATTGATCTACTTGACATTGAGATTGACTTATTTTCGTGTTGGTTGTTGGATTGTGACTATTGGACTGTGTATATTGAGCCTTGTGATCTGTTTATTATAGAACTGTTAGATTGAGCTGATTTCTGTGCAAATTGTAGTTTGAGGAGGTTTGATTGGGATGAAAGGAGTATTCGATTTCTAGCTTATTAGTTGCTTGTGGGGTACCGTGTTGTTGGTACTCATTCCTTACTTCTACATATGTGTAGGTTCTGAACCCAATATAGCATGATTATTCTTCTTCTCTTACTTTCTGAGGCTTGTTGAAGGACTTGAGAGGTAGTTGTTTGTCATCCCGGCAGACCCTCTTTTTCATTTTCTTTATATTCTGTCCTATTTGAGAAACAAAGGCAGAGACTTGTAATTATTTCAATTCCGCACTTTACGTATTTGGTGGCCTGTACATGTGACACCCATATTTTGGAAGTTTTAATAGAAAGAATAAGTTTTCCGCTTTATTTTGTTCTTACTTTATACTTCCACATTTCTTTCGTTTCTGTCAGATTGAGACTGACTTGTTTCGGTGGAATTAGACAAGTGTCATCACGTCCATATTTGGATCGTGACACAAGCCTAAAGCTATTAATATAGAAATACCTAAACAACCTCTATGTGGGCAAGTAAGCATGTCAACCAACACATGTTTGCTTGTAGCCACTTCCATACATTAATTAATAAAGCAATGTTGTTCTGAAATTGCAATTGAAAGTTTTAATTACACTTCAATATTATTTCAAATTTATTTTTTCATCATTTATCAAATTCTCAAATACTTCTAGTCTTCAAGTGAGATGTTCACTATCACCAAGACAAGAAAGTCAAAAAAAGAAGCATTCAGAGTAATCCAATTGACTTTCTACACATGAACGAATTGTGCAGTGAAGATTGAAAAACCACGACTAAATCCTGAAAGGGAATAAATGGTAAAATATCATGTCATACAAACGAAAAGTTACAAAAATATTTCATTGCATTGGGATAACACAACCACACCAGTGTTAACACCAACCATAATGCCTACTGCTTATCATATTTTGGATCCAAGGTTAAGACTTTCTGAAAAACCTAAGAAGCTAGTTACCATCACTATTCACAATCAGTTAACATTTAAATATTTTCAGAGAAAATTGTCGAATATGACCAAGTAATATTATAACAAGCTCAAAACAGAGCCTTGACAATGCACTTGCGCCAGGACCAGAATATAACACTATCTAATCTAATACAACACAGCCTCACGGCCCCAGACAAACATATCTAATAACCAATCAATAATACAAGAAGCAAATAAATCCTCAAACCACAAAAACAGAAGTCCAAATATAGAAAATTTAAGGACAAGGAAATTGAAAGGTGCAACAGTGAAACTGATCCGCTCTGAGCTAGGCCTTCTATTCAAATGCTTCATCATCGTCATCTGGAAGTGGCTGATTAGCGGCTTGTTGAAGCTCTTCTTCATGCCTGAATAGACATAGTATGGTTATAGTACAATGAGAGAACAAAATTTCAAGCACAAGGAGCCTACCACATCACAGAGACAGCAAGCACCAGACTAAACTTGCATGATCTAAACCTACAGGAACCTAATACTTATTCCTATTCTGTAAGATACAAGGGTTGCTCATGATCAAAATCGTCAGTTCTAACTCTGATAAACATATTAAGATGTTATGGGCATTGTCTAACTTTATTATACGTATTAAGCAGTGAATATCTGATATTTTTCAAACTTGATGACAGTTCTCAATCCTATGGAATACGCATATAAAATGTCGATATTAGCAGAAGCACCAAAAGCACACAGATATCTTACAGTGCCTGTGCAGCTAAGTCAATGTGTACTTCTGGGGGAGCAAGTGCAGGTGATTCTACAAAGTGAAGATTACCATCCCTACAAATGGGACAAGAAATTACGTTCAATACATCAACAGTATATATGGCTTGAGCAAACAGGAAATATTTTTATGTTTATAAGCATTACCCAGCAAGCTTTCTGGCAAGGTACAGAAAGGGCTTCTCAAAGTTGTAGTTACTCTTTGCTGAGATCTCATAGTATTGCAAATTTTTCTTCCTGTGGAAGGTAACTTGCTTAGCCTTAACCTGCCTGTTCTTGACATCAACCTTGTTTCCACAGAGAACAATGGGGATGTTTTCACAAACCCTGGAAGAAGCAATGGAAAAGCCATTTCAGATTCAATTGCACATCATCAATTAAGTTGAGTATAATGCTGGCAGTCTATGAAGAGTTCCTCACCTGCAAAGATCTCTATGCCATGTAGGAACATTCTTGTAGGTCAGACGGGCTGTAACATCAAACATGATAATTGCACATTGCCCATGAATGCTGCACAATTGACATAGAGAAATATGAGAAGCCAAAATACAGTCACCAAAAGCTTCAACCAAGACAACTAATGGCAAGGCAGTCATCCATGTGATTTGACATAAAAAGGAATAGCAAGGTATATGTTCAAATGTGATATCTCAGCTAAAAAAGAGATGCAAGTGTGAGCACAGTTATACAAGACCACATTCTAGAAATACAAATAGTGGCATTTTCTGAATAACAACACATGTCATCAACTATTCTACACAGTCAGAACAAACCACCTAATTTATGATATCTCTTTTTTCTGGAAACTTTGAAGTTTGAACTTTACACAGTAACTATTAGGATATGATAGTAAAAGCTTTTCATCAGAAATAGCATCCATCGAGCAGCAGAGACTTGTAGAAACTAAAGGTTTTAAACTGCCTAGAACCACTTACTAGTAACCATCTCTGAGACCTCCAAACTTCTCTTGTCCGGCTGTATCCCAGCAATAAAACCGAATCTTCCCACAATTTGTGAAGAAGTCTAGTGGATGAACCTCCACACCAATAGTGGCTGTATGAAAATGAAATTTAATAAATAATTATGAGAATCCAACAAAATAAGAAACAGAGCAAGTCTATTGAATACGATAACAACCCAAATTATCGTAAGACTTTTTCTGTCAGTATAGGAAATCAAAAACTTACGTTCATATTTTTTCTCGAATTCACCAGTGAGATGCCTTTTGACAAATGTTGTCTTGCCTGGAAATCCATTTACAACAGGAACCATTAGGATACTCTAACAAAAGGAAGCAAGCCACCGAACTCAATGAAACATTCACTTCAATTTACAAAGATCAGAATGGATACCAAAAATAACAGTTATCCCATAAATTTGCAGTGTAAACTCATACATGATTACTTAACTATTTGAAATAACGCTCATATAAAATCATTACAAATCAAAATTTCTCATTAGTCAATAATGTTTTTCAAATGAATGAAGAAATCAAAACAGAATATCTGCTCGACATCAAATGTTAATACTGATATTCTCTTTGAAACAAAAGATAATAGAAACAAATCTCAGTTAAACATAGAAACATACCAGTTCCTCCGTCACCCACAATAACAAGCTTGAAGCTTGGATAATCTACAGTTTGTTGGTTTGGTAAAGCCTGTAATAATAAATTCACAAACACCAGCACAAGAAATCAGCCAAGAAAGTTACAATCCAACACTGATCACATACCAAATATAACTCATCTACATCTTCAATCAAAGTTAAAAACCAACTTCCTAGAAGAAAAAAAAGGAGACAAAAACTCAACAAAGCGTATAAGCACCTCAATCTCAAACCTATGTTGAGATTTGTTCCCGTCGACATGACACGGGGGATGGGGGTGGGGATTTTGATTTCTCAAAATAAAAGATAAAGCATATATAAGACATGGAAGATGGCATACTTCCAATCCTTATAAGCGTTTCCTCTTGGTCAACATTTACCATTTATAAATGTGTTCTTTCTCATAGAAAAAAAGGAATAGTTTCTAAATTCATTATTAGCATGCTAGTTTTTAACAATTAATTTATGTTTCTTAACTCCCATCTTGGAGAATGAATGATTGAATTTCACAACATACCATCTAAGTTTTCCACAGGCTATATCTCAAAATGAAGAATACCTTTATAGCTCCATTTAATAATTTTGAATTTTTTTTAGCTGATATGTATTTATACCCGGGATCCATATAAATACAAATCTTAAAATTCAGATTTTGCCAAATCCTACCCCCAGATACGCATCTGAAGTGTATACACACCTCAATCTCAGACTATTCAGGGTCGACTATACATCTCATCTAAATTAAGATCAGTTATCATTTCAATACTGATAAATACTTTGCGATTATACAAAATTCATCCAAGCAAAGCTAAATCCAAAACGAAGAAAAGGAACAACTTGACCAAAAAAAGAAACAAAAATTCTATAAACACTCAATCTCATCCTCTACACAAATTTTCCTGTATCTAGGTTTCCTCATTTCAATTAAGATAAACACTTTGTCCAAATTAAAGAGAACAACATACGACTAAAAGCCGAAAAGCATAAATTCGTCCAAATCAAAGCTCAAACACACAAAAAATCAACAAATCGTATAAACACCTCAATTCCAATTCTATTAAAAAAAACATGAAAATTAAACGCCATACGGAGTACAAAAATTGAAACCTTACTCACCATTATCGAAAAGATGAGAAGAAAAAATCGCAGCAAAGCTTCGCAAGAGAGAGCGGTAGGGTTTATTTTGAGAGAGAAGAAAAAGTGAAATGCGTAGGGTTTATAAATTGGAGAAATTTGCTTAAACTTGACGCCTTGGGGTCTTTTTAATATTTTAGAAAGATACCAAATTTTTTAATTTCAAAATTGTCTACTATATTATTTTTTTTTGTGTCGGAAAATAAATAAAATATTTTTTAAATTTATTTTAAAATTTTATTTATATTTGTCTAACTTTTATAAGTTTTAAGCTAACTTCTACTTTCTACTATATGATAAATGACAATAAGCACACAGCTCATCAACATGTTTGTGTCATCAAAAAGGGCATTACAGTCTTTTCAATTATACAGCTTTGCCTGCCACGCGTAGCCCAAATCTTTTACAGCTATTACCTCGTTGCTTCCTCTTGTCAACTTCAGCATTAATCATCTATGTTGAAATTGTTTACCTTCTTCGCATCTCTTGATAGTTCGGCATGTGCATAAAATTTTTGGGTGAGCACTTTGCTCCTTTCTGCCTATGTATAACTGTGAGTGCTATGTTTCCTCTTCGTGGTTTGTTGCTTATTGTCTTTATTGTATGTGCTTTTATTTTTCTCTTGCGCTCTAAATAAGCTTTAGCCGCTAAGTGTTCACCAAAATTCCTCATTGAATCTAATATACAATTTTGCGTGGCTTAGGAATTTTTTTAAAAAGTACACCTGCTAATTTTGTCGTCGGTTGAATATTATAACCACATTTTTGCGCAACAAAGAGGTTTCAACGGCTAGTTGAAAAAACTATTGGAAATCATGGAAATCAGGTAGCTTGAGGCATGCCTATAACACTGTCCTTAAGGATATTTCACCGATTAAGGTGTACCTCCAGGATTCAACAAGTTCTTCTAGTACTAAAACTAGGAGCCAGAATCTAACAAAGAATATATTTTACATAAAAAAATCCAACAAATAAATAAGGAAGAAAAGTTATTTTAATGTAATGTCTCATACTATTCCTTTTGACACACAAAAGTACTATATATAGATATATAGGTATATGGTAAATAGCATATCATCAACCGTGCATTATATGCACATTAAGACAAAATAATTGCCATAAAGGCTATAAGTTATTACCAAATATTCCATGGACCTTTTGTAACACCCAAATCAATAGTAGTTGATTAATGCCATAAAGGCTATTAACAACTTCCATAATAAGAAAACAAACGGTTGCTACACAATTAAAAACATTAATATATAATATTAGTAAGCTAAAGTAATTAAGGTAATAATATGTAATAAATAATTTCAAATATTATTTTTATAATTTTTAAGATAATAAAGATATTTTATCAACAATCCCCCATATATCTTAAAAAGAATATAAAGATATAATATAATAATTAAAAAATGTATAAAAGATAATTATCGTTGGATTTTCAAAGGAAAGAATAATGCATCAAATCTGGTGTCTCGTAGATTATGAACCAAACCTAGATAAAATAAGACTAAACTTATCGAACAAATGGTGAAGTTTAAAACTTCTATGAACCAAAAATTATGTTGCAAGCTTAGAGTCTTATTCTATCACATTATACTTGCACAATCTTTGTCGTTATCGCGGTTTTGCGCTAAGAGGCCATGCGCGTGTCCTAGTATTCATGAATGCTTTAGAAATCCGTCACAATTTCATAGAAGTGGCACCACTCCGCACTCATATAGGTCCACCCATCAAGTGAATTCTGCAGATCAATACACCACCTATAAATGATATGGTTATGGATTAAGAGTTCACAACTCAACCTCACTTTCCTTGCAGATTTGCACTATATGCACACCATAATAGATCACAGATGGGACAAAAATTTATAGTGCACAAGATCAAACGATGACTTGTTATAACCCATATGAACCTAATTCATGGGATCTCCAATCACATAGGTTGGGTTACCATCATGTTTGATATACAACTTGGCAATAGTCCCATTCTCGTTGAAGCTTCATTTATTAATTTCCCCCCCAAATTTTAAGTTAGAGAATTGGCCAAATTCACTTATGACTTCACACAATTCATGGATATAATTCCATCTTTTAACAATGTTCTATTACTCTTTGTCTCAAACTTATGTAATCGCCATATGAAAGTTACTTAACCACTTAACATCATTATCAACTAACTCCATTATATTTAGTTGATTTTTAAATCATCAACACAATAGATAAACACATATTGAATTTTATATAACAAGACTACATAAAGTACGTTACCCCCATATTTCAAAAAGGTTCAACTTAGAAAATAATATTTCTATATAACAAGTTCAACCAATTTTTCAAATAAGCATTTCATCAGATAAATGATAAGCTAAAAATATAACTTCACTCAAACATTATATAACATCATTCAAAATAATATCTTTATTCTAGTGATCACAAGAAAAAATTAAATTGTAGAATCAAACTGCACAATCAAAAGAACAACATACTTTCATATTTATTTAATCTCCATTTAAAATCTTAATAAAAAAGAAACCAATAACACCCAATTGGTAAGTCTCTTCATTATTTAAGAAGAAGATATTTCTCTACTTGCTATTTTTATAACCCAGAACTAATTTTAGAAAATAATTCAATAATTAAAAACCATCAACACTTTGATATCTCTTTCTTTTCCTCCATTCCTTAACATTTTGAAAAGTATCCATTAACATAGGAGACAATTTTATCATCAAAACATCAAAACGTCAATTTCTTTTATTTATTCAAATGGTTCCAATTTAGCATGTCAAAAGTAAATAATTAAGTACTAGTATCTTCCCTCATGACTTCTTAAACATTGAGAACAAATAAGTCACGATTATAATTCCCTTTACCCACAAACACATTATTCTTGGTTATCACTACCTTACCATATTCAAATGCAACTTTCACCCCCACATTTCCTAATAATCCCACGGAAACCAGATTGGTTCAGATACTAGGAACATGCAACACTTCAGTCAATACCAAAATTTTTCTAGATGTGAGTTTGAGAAGAAGTTTTCCTTTTCCAAAGACTTGAGTGGTTGAAGAATCACCAAGATACACAACTTCTTCTCCTTCATTGACTTGGGTGTAAGTCACACAAATATGCTTAGTAGCATAAAGTCAATCACTCAATCACTCACACTGACCACAATATTTATTTGAGAAATGATCACAATAATAATATCATCTACTTTATCCAAATTAGTTTTTGGTCTAGTAGAATTGTCAATTTTCTCAAAGATTTTATCATTGACTTTAAATATAATATATTTCTCAATATTAAAATTATAGAAATGGTTAGCATATCGACATACCTTATGACAAGAAAAGCACTATTAAATTGTACAATGCTACCTCCAAAAACAGAACTCTTATAACATTTGGTTAAGTCACGAATCCAGCTCGTAACATGCCAACTCCAACCTATCCATCTACCAAAATGAAGTGTTTTTGTGATGTCTCCTCTAATTTTTCTCGTACGCCCATAATTGTTTCTTTTAAGTACTTTTATCTTATCATAGATTTAACAAAGATCTGATAAAATTAATATATAGCACTTGACCTCTCCTTGTTCGCTCTTCATGAATACCATGTAGAGAATTCTTCGACAGTAGATGAAAATTGCACAATTATTTTCGTGTTCCATAATCATCAAGCAAATATCCTTAAGATTGTTGGAAAAACTACTGGAAATCACACAGCTTGAGGCGTGCCTATGGCACTGTCCTTAAGGATATTTCACCGGTTAAGGTGTATCCCCCAAGATTCCACAAGCTCTTCTAGTACTAAAACTAGGAGCCAGAATCTAGCAAAGAATATCTTTTACTTAAGAAAACCCAACAAATAAATAAGGAAGACAAGTTATTTTAATGTAATGTCTCATACTATTCCTTTTGACACACAAAAGTACTATATATAGATATGTAGGTATGGTAAATAACATACCATCAGTCGTGCATTATATGCACATTAAGACCAAATAGTTGCCATAAAGGCTATAAGTTATACCAAACATTCCATGGACCTTAAATGAGTCCACGATTTGGACTTATTTACGGCTTAATTTTAATAGATTTAGTGTCCTCAAATGCATATTTTCTCTCAATAACTAATATAAATCCGTGAATTTTAGGTATTTGAACTTAGGGACAAAGCATGGACACTATTGAATTAAAAGGAACAAGGCATCTGAAAAAAGAAGGCCTGAGGATCACTTAAACCATTGGGCGAATCGCCGAATGGCCTTGGTCTCACCTAATGTTCCAGTGTGCCAAGCCTTGAAGGAAAAAATCAAGTTGGCGATAAAAAGGAGCAATCGGCGAGTCGCCGAACAGTTCCGCGATGCAGTGTCTTATCGCCCAAAGTTACAGAACCTCAAGGATGCTGAAGGTAAAAGAAGAAAGGTGATACAAATGACCAAAGTGCGGATCGCCGAGTGGATCGACGATCTCGACTAAGTGCATCGACTGAACCTTCGCAGCATACTTTTTGACAACTATAAATACTTATATAAATTTTTAGCTTAGTATCAAATTTTGTAGGGAATTATATTATTATTCAGGTTTTGAAGTTGAGAACTGAGAACTGAGTTTGCAAGACATTTTTCCTTAGCTTTGAAGATTTGAAGTTTTCCATTTCTAAGAAATTGGAAGTGGGTATTAAAGATTCTTCATATTAGACATTTGTAAAGACAATATTAATCGTACCCAGTTGATAGAAACACATTTCAATATCGATTTCTATCTTTTTACTATGTGTAGCTAAAATCCCAACTCTTGGGGTGTGATTATGTGAATATGGATTGAATTTACTGTTGGGTATTGCTAATTGATAGTTTATTTGTTGTGTAAAGGTGATTTCGTTTAATAGTTGTGTTTGAATTTAATAGAATTGTAGTTGCAAATACAATTTTAACTTTGTGTTTTTTGCTTGCTCAAGAGAGAGGTTTTAAAATCAAAACTACTGAATCGATGGTCTGTGGTTATTGAGTTGTCGTGGGTTCAGCTCGAGAGAGTGAATCCTAAACCCTCTCCCACACATTCAGCCCGAGAGAGTGAATGGACTAAGGCGAAGGTTATGCTTCATTCTCGCTTATTGGTTTTCGAGAGAAACCGATTTGATTCGGGATAAATTGTTCGAGATAAATTTTACCCCCACTATATTCAATCTTAGTTACCAATTTACATCGATTTACTATCAATAGAAATTACCCGATTGTTTACCTTAGCCCATAATCTTATCACATTCCAAGAATCCCGTCTCCATATTTGTATTTTCATTTTTAGTTGTCGTTTTAGTTGATAATTGATCACAAAACCCCCTTTTGATACTTGACACTTGTGTCACCCTTTAATTTATCATGTTTTCCTTCGTAAATGTTTATAGCTATAATTGACTTGAACACATTTATGCTTTTCTATTAATTCTCACTTACGAACCACTCCTTTGGGACTCGACCCCAACTCACTAACTGGGTTATATTACTACTCACGATCATTGGCACTTGAACTGAAAGTAATGTCCTGATATGTGAAGTCAAAATGGCGCCGCTGTCGGGGAGTGGTGTTAGTTGAGAATTTTTAGTTAAGTAAATTTTGTTCTTGTTAGTTATAGTTCTACTTACTACTTAAATTTTAGTTTTGTTTTGCTTGTTTGTGTTAAAATAGGAATGATGAGTGTGAACGGCAGCAATGGCAGCCAAGTATGCCATCAAGATGACATCAAAAACCTCAAAGATATCAACGAGCCTCATGCTAATAACCCCTCATCTCATGGGAGGTATTGGTGCCATTTGCTTGTCTCGATCGAAGGGAATGCGGTGTTCCACATCACAAGTACTATGTTGCAACTCTTGCAACTAAAAGGGATTTTCAATGGTTTAGCTCATGAGGATCCCCATGAGCATATTAGAAACTTCATGGATATATACAGACCATTCTCCTTCAAGAATATCTCCCAAGAATCGATCCGGTTGAGGTTGTTCCCATTCTCTTTGATGGGAGAAGCGTACAAGCAGCTGGCTGAATTGCCACGTGAATCTATCATTTCGTGGAAGGAGTTGGTTACCATAATTCAAGTGCGATTTTTTCCTCCTTCGAAGATGATGATTCTACGAGACAACATTCAGAGCTTCAACCGTCTAGAAGGCGAGCCAATTCATGAAACTTGGCTGGGATTCAAAAAGTTGGTGCTTCAATGCCTAACTCATGGCTTGCCTAATAATGTGTTGCTACAGTATTTTCACCGGAGTCTTGACTCAGTAAATAAGGGTGTTGATGACCAACTTTCTCTGGGAGGTTTGATGCAACAACTTTATGTGATAGCGGCTCAACTCTTAGATGTCATGACTACCACAAACAGGATGTGGTATACTCGTGAAGACCAGGTCTCCCCACTCACGTTCAAGTTGACTAAAGAACAAATGGAGAAAGACCAAGAGAGGGACCAGAACATGGCCAAGATCATGACACAACTTGACATTTTGTTTAAAAATGTCATGGGAGCTGGTGCTCGAAGTGTCAATGTCGTGGGTGTCGGGTGTGCTAATCTGGATAAGTCAAAGTTCGAGGCCTTGTATAATGAACAAGTAAATTTCCTAGCCAACCAAGGCGGTGGTTATCGTTCAAACTACCTGAGGCAGGGTGGTAACCAAGGTTGGAGTAGGGAGGAAGGTTGGAAAGATTGAGATCATAAATGGAGGGACCGTAATCCAAATTGGAAAGATGGGGAGAAGGATAGGTATGTGCCTCCCCACGAGTGCCAAAAGCCAATAGATTTGGAAGGTGGTCGGTTTGAGGATATGCTTTCTCGTATCCTTAATAAAGTTGAGGGGTCAGAAAAGATCTTGAAAGAGATGAAAGAAGACATGTCTGCCCTTTGCAGACCGTTGCCTCACATTCAGTGTTGATCAAGTAATTGGAGACCCAAATGGGTGATATATCATCTCATCTCAACCTGAGACAGCAAGGGGGTTTGCCTAGTGATACTATGTCAAACCCTAAGAATGAGGTTTAAAGGTGGACTTGTGTCGTGTCGCAAAGGTAACTAAGGCGTTGCTTGGGAGGCAACCTTTCTGTTTGGAATAATAGTGTGTTAGTTGTGAAGGTTAACATGTGGAAAGTGTTCAGAAAGAGGGAAATTGGTGAGAAAAAGGTCCATTAAGTACATCGCCAAAGAGGTCGGCGACCCCGACCTAGACCGCCGTTGGACTCAAGACAAATTTAAATGGGAGTCCGTAAAACTCGGCGAGCCCAGGAAATTTTTGGCTAATCACCGCCTAGGTCGGCGATCTTGATCTATTCCACCATTTGGACCCCCACCATAATTGGAGGTCCTGTAAAACTCGACGAGGTAAGTGACCACTCAGCGTATCATCAAGTGGTTCGGCTAGCATGACTAATGTCTCCGAATGGGCAAAAATTGGACGGTTTTTAAGGCCAAAAGGTTATAGTTTTCAAACTCCTTCACTTTCCCTCTCTTTAAAGCTTCACAAACTCACACATGCATGTTATTCTATATATTGTTGCATTTTCCAAGTGTTTTGGTCATTGATATGTGCTTGGAATTTGGATTACATTACCACGTAGCGATTTAATCTTATCATAATCAGCATTAAAGATTGGTCTCCCGAACCCCGAGTTTATTTTTGACATTTTGAACTCTTATGCAAATGATCTTATCGTGTTATCATGTGCTGGGCCTCTTTGATGGGTTTAAAATGTTTGAATGCCTACTTCAATCTGAAAATCTGGCCCATATTGTTATGAATGTTAAAATCTCATAATTTGGTGCATTGAAATAGATTAAATTTTGTGGGGTTGTGCTTGTTTGTTATGGGTCTTGTTTGAATGTGAGTTGTACATGGTTTGATTTGGTTTTTGTGGGTTGCGGGGTTGAAATCAAGAAGTTGGATTGAAAATAGGCACGTTCGATTGTTTGGCGAGCTGGGTCGAGCTTGCCGAACCACTCTACGGTTCTCCTAATGTCCCCATCTCGCCTTTAATTTCATGTTTTATGTGGTGTTGGATTCTGGAACTTTCAGTGAGAAGCATGAGGTAATCGAAAGACTTCTCGATCGCTATTTGTTTGCACCCTTGAACTCTTAGTGCATTATAACTTTCGGCGATCTAACCTTTGCTCGCTAAAGCGATTTAGTGACTCGCCAACCGGTTCGGCGAGTCTGTCTACAACTGATTTTCTGTATTTATGTTTGAATATTTTCTAACTTCTTCTTACTATTTTGCAGACATGGCTAGGCCAAAAGTTGTTGGAAGAAACATGTCACCCCGACAAATAAGAGCACGAAATTTCAAAATAAATAAAGGAAGGTCAAATCCTCCTAGGAAGGGCAAACAAGAACCTCTACCTAGAGACAAAGGCAAGTGCAAGAAGCCCAATTCGTACAGGAAGACCACTCCCAGAGGCCCCTCTATTCCTTCATGGGCTCGGGGATTCTATGCAGCTGTGCAGAACTTTTTGGCAGATACACCTGTGGCAGCTCATGATGGGTCTGTTCCTTCAGAGGTAACCCCAGGCACTGATGCCCAGACAGATGGAGCGACTGCATAGACAAGATCTTTTTTTTTTACTTCCCTCTCTGTCTTACTTTTAGTTTAACTTTTGGATAATCTTGTTTGCATTTGACGACAAATGCGTTTATTTGTGGTGGGGTGAGGCCCACTTTTTGTATGACATTCGTAATTCTTGTTTTGTTTATATATTTGGCTGTATAAAATGTGGCTCTTCTTGTGCAAATTTGAGTATCGGTATTGATCAATACCGATGACTTGAATAGTGCTCATAATCGAACAAAAATGAATGTGCGGCTATGATGAGGCCAAACGAAGTTGCATAGATAATATGTGAAATTTTTGCATCTCATTGTGACTAGCCAATTATCGAATTGAGTCTCTTGTGATGAACATTGAACACTAGCAAAGTGTGGAGTCTTGTTTGAATTTGGTGTCAATGTCTCGTGTGATGAGCTTACCGTGAACCATGTGTGATTGCACAAAGAATTTACCCCGTTGGTCCGACTGACTAGGTGATGTGAACTCTTGATATGGTCTTAGGTAACGTTAAAAAGTGTGAAAAAATTTAACATTATACCTCTTTTTGTGGCCTACCTTGTGAGTGTGTGAACTTCTTTTGAGCACCCTTTGAGCCTTAACCTTTTTCTTGGAAGAAACTTGATAACATTGTAACCTTTCTTTATCTATTACCCATAAACCTCAAGAAGTTGTGGTTTGTTTGAATAGCCAACTTAGGCCAAAAACCTAAGTTGATGGTGTGGTGAAAAGAGAAGGTAAATCAAGACGTGCAAGAAAGTCCCCTTTACCCATGTTGTGAGAAAATTGAACCCCCTCCATACAAAAAAAAAAAAGAGAAAGAGAAGAAATAAATAAAAAAGAAAAAGAATGAAAAATTTGTGGAATAAAGTTGTGAAAATACAAAAAGAAATTGGGTTTCCAACAGCCCATGGAAAGTGAATAATGGGATGACTTGTAAGCACAAATGAAAAATGATCAAGAAAAGGAAAGTAAGTGTTGTTCACACCACGTTTCATGAGGACTATAGCCAATGAGCCTAAATGACCATGCCAATGAGCCTAAATGACCAAACCATTGCACTCAGCCCGGTAACAAGACTTGAAAAGACCTTTTTGATCTTGAGTGAGCTGAAACAAATGTTGGTTGGAAAATACGGGTAAACATATGGGTGAAATCATGCATTGTGTTCATCTTGTGTGTGAACATGGAATCATTCTTTGTGTGAGGACATTTGATTTCCTTTGTTGAGCTTGAACTTGCATTTGAAACAAGTATTGTGAGCTTGAGATTCTTTGATAATGGTGAGTCACAATTGGAAACTTTGAGTGTACATTGGATTCTTGCATGAGTAAGTTGAGTCTTTTTGTGTTCATTCATGATCGAGTCTTGTGTAGCACTGTTTGAGACATCCTTTTTGAACTGCTGAACTTGAGTTTTACTTGAGGACAAGCAAAAGTTTAAGTTGGGGGTGTTGATGAGTCCACGATTTGGACTCATTTAGGGGTTAATTTTAATAGATCTAGTGTCCTCAAATGCATATTATGTCTCAATAACTGATATAAATTCGTGAATTTCAGGAATTTGAACTTAGGGACAAAGTATGGACACTATTGAGCAAAAAAGAACAAGACAGCTGAAAAAAGAAGGCCTGAGGATCGCCTAAACTATTGGGCGATCTGCCGAAAGGCCTTTGTCTCGCCTAATGTTCCAGTGTGCCAAGCCATGAAAGAGAAAATCAAGTCAGCGATAAAAAGGAGCAGTCGGCGAGTCACCGAACAGTTCCGCAATACAGTGCCTTATTGCCCAAATTTATAGAACCTCAAGGATGTTGAAGGAAAAAGCAGAAAGGCGATACAAATAACTAAAGGGCAGATCGACGAGTGGAACGGCGATCCCGACTAACTACACCGACTGAACCTTCATAGCACACTTTTTGACAACTACAAATACTTGTTTAAATTTTTAGCTTAGTATCAGATTTTGTAGGGAATTATATTATTATTCATTTTTTTAAGTTGAGAACTGAGAACTGAGTTTGAGAGACATTTTTCCTTAGCTTTAAAGATTTGAAGATTTCCATTTCTAAGAAATTAGAAATGGGTATTGAAGATTCTTCATCTTAGACATTTGTAAAGACAATATTAATCGTACTCAATTGATGAAAACACATTTCGGTATCAATTTCTATCTTTTTACTATGTCTAGCTATAACCCCAACTCTTGGGGTGTGATTATGTGAATATGGGTTGAATTTACTATTGGGTATTACTAATTGATAGTTCATTTGATATTTAAAGGTGATTTCGTTCAGTGGTTGTGTTTGAATTTAATGGGGTTGTAGTGGCAAATACAATTTTAACTTCGTGTTTTTGGATTGCGAGAGAGAGAGAGGTTTTAAAACCAAAACTACTAAATCGATGGTCTGTGGTTATTGGGTTGTCCTAGGTTCAGCTCGAGAGAGTGAATCCTAAGCCCTCTCCCACACATTCAGCTCGAGAGAGTGAATGGACTGAGGTGAAGGTTGTGCTTCATTGCCGCTTATTGGTGTTCGAGAGAAACCGATTTGATTCGGGATAAATTATTCGAGAGAAAGTTTACCCCCACTATAGTCTAGCTTAGTTACCAATTTACAGCGATTTACTATCAATAGTTATTACTCGGTTGTTTACCTTAGCTCATAAACCTATCACACCCCATGTCACGCCCCGAGCTACCCCCAAGACGCAAACACAGGACCTAGGATCACAAGTGATCCCAAGCTAACCCTGCTGGCATGACATGAGCATACTAAGGATAATAATAACTGATGCGAAAGCTAAATCATAAATAAAGCTGAAATTATGGGGAATACCTATATACTAAAACTGAATATGTAATCTGAGAGTTTAATACAAAAGAAGACCAAACTCAATAACTAAGTTGAACTGACTAGAAATGTTGGGACATGCCCCAACTAGATCTAGCAAAACTGAAACTAAAGACTAAAAGCGATAAAGATAAACATGTCACTAGTCCTCAAAGAATGAAGACTTACCACTTATGTGCTGAACTAAAGATCGGGAACCGATCTAAGCGTGATCTGGATGCTGAGAATTTGAACCTACATCACAAGAAGATGTAGCGCAGAGTATCCGTCAGTACTTGAAAGGTACTAAGCATGCATGATAGAGTAAAGCTGAAATAAACATATAACTGAACAAGCAATAAAGAAAGAGTATAATTTGAACATGATATAGATACAGAATACTGAGCTAACTGAATCCAATAACTAAATTTAGACATGCTGATGCTGAATACTGATTATACTGAAATGTGGTCGATACAGTTGAGTTTGACTAAACTATGGAAACTACTAATAACCACTAGTAAAACCATATGAGCTAAATGTGGAGTTCGATGTATACGCCCCATCGAGAGGACCCAATACACCCAGCCAAAGATGTGGAGGCATGCTGGCATGATCACTAAAATGATGCCCACAGAGGGGACTCCCAACCTACGTATTTCTTAGTTGTGGGACTATATGGGTGGCTGACCCTAGCCCAACTTGGTATTATGCTACTCCCAATAGATTAAATGATCAAACATTAAGACTGAATTCTATGATATACTGGATATCTCAAAACTGACATGCAAATTGGGAATGCACATTATTATACTGATAATGACACATTCAAGACTGAGGCATGTATATCTGAAATACTGAAATATCTGACCTAGCATGTGGAATTCAAGAACTAAAGAAATACATAGCTAGGGTTATGAAATTCATGCAATAAACGAAGTAATAACATGATAATCTAATTTGAAACATATAATTAACTAATTCATGATAATTTGCTGAAGTTCTAGAAACCTAGGTCGAGTTATAATAAGGGAATCAAGAATCTGATTGAAATCTAGGGACCTAATGGGCAAAAGCAACCCACTAGTGAAATCCCACATACATGGTGACGAATTCCATAGAGAAATCTTCCGATTTTAGGGCGATATTTGATGGAATCTTGCTGCGTTCTTGAACTAGAATTGCTCAACCTTTTCTCCTCTTTCACTTCTAATTTTCTAAGTTTTGATGCAAGATCTGACTTAGGTAAGTTCTAGTTATTTTTCTAGGCTAAAACTAATCAAAACCATATAGGTTAGGGTTAAAACGACGTAGTTTAGAGGTCCAACAAAATAGGAAAAGATCGAAATAACCCTGACTTAAAGCTACAGACGGGCTAACCACAACAATCTTCACTAACCGTGAAAGGGACCATGGACTGTGAAGTCGGTCATGATCTGGCCTTGGTTCTGAAAACTTGGGGGTTTGGACTACGGCCACTACCACGGCCCGAGTGGAGGACTATGAACAGTGAAGGTCCCCGTGGTCCTCACTTAGGCTGAAGTCGGGAGGCTTCATGTTAGGAGTCTACTGGTTAAACTTCACGGAAGCTCCCACGGACCGTGTGATGGACCACGGCCCGTGAAGGGTCTCGTGGTCTGACGCCTGGGCCTGGTGAAGTCCAAGTCTGGACCACGGGCAGGTCAACGAACCGTGGACCCTTTCACGATCCGTGAACCCTGCCGTAGTTCATTGGTTCAGGTAATTTCTATAATTTTTTTCTAGGCTTGGTTTCTGAGGTGTTGCAATATCTCCCCCTAGGGAACATTCGTCCTCGAATAAAGACTAAACTAGCTAAAATGGAGGGAATAAGCTGCAACCCTACCACTAAACACTAAAGGTTGATTTCTGACTGAACTGAGTTCCAAAAACATGCAAATACGCTAAAAATACAAGTACAAATTGAAGAAACATGATATTAAGATCGATTTCACGCATAAATGAATGGAAAACTGAAGATGAACTATTACCTCAAGCTAGAATGGATTCGAAAGGAAAGAGGTGAAGATACTGGCTTTCATGGCTGCTTCTGCTTCCCAAGTAGCTCCTTCTACGGACTGACTCCTCCACCAAACCTTGACTGAAGCGACTTCCTTGTTTCTCAATCTTCTAACCTGATGATCAAGAATCTCAACTGGTACATCCTCATAAGAAATGCTATCTTTTACAGCCATACTCTTTAATGGCACCAAGGAAGCTGGATCACCCATATACTTCTTCAATAGTGAAATGTGAAAGACTAGATGCACTACTGCTAAGCAACTCTAGCTCATAAGCCACTTTACCAATCCTTTTCAAGATACGGTAAGCGCCTACGTATTTGGGGCTGAGCTTCCCTTTCTTGCCAAATCTCATCACCCCCTTCATAGGTGGCAATTTTAGGAAAACCCAATTATCAACTTGGAACTCTAGTTCTCTTCTCCTTATATCTGCATAAGGCTTCTAGTGACTCTGGGCTGTCCTAAGTCTATCTCTAATGAGTTGCACTTTCTCTATAGCATAAAGGACTGAATCTGGCCCTATTAAAGCTGTTTCACCTACTTCAAACCAACCAACAGGAGATCTGCATCTACGCCCATACAATGCTTTATAAAGGGTCACCTGAATGCTGGAATGGTAACTATTGTTGTAGGCGAACTCAATAAGAGGAAGGTGATCATCCCAACTACCCTTGAAATCGATAACACAAGCTCTCAACATGTCCTCTAAGGTCTGAATGGTACGCTCTGCCTGACCATCCGTCTGTAGATAAAATGTTGTGCTAAGGTTAACCTGAGTACGAAAACCTTTCTGGAATGACTTCTAAAAATGAGAGGTAAATTGAGGACCTCTATCTGAGATTGATAGACAAAGGAACCCCATGCAACCTTAAAATCTCATTAATATAAAGCTTGGCATAGTCCTCCACTGAATCTGTAGTCTTGACTGCCAAAAAGCGAGAAGACTTAGTAACTCTGTCAACTATCACCCAAATGGAGTCATGTTGTCTGCGAGTACTAGGTAAACCTGTGATAAAGCCCATGTTGATCACTTCCCACTTCAAAGTAGGAATTTCAATCTTTTGAGTCATACCTCTTGGTTTCTGATGTTCTACCTTGACTTTCTGGCAATTGGGGCACTTAGCCACAAAATCTGCTATATCTCTTTCCATACCATTCCACCAATAAACTTCCCACAGATTGCGGTACATCTTATTGGCACCAGGATGAATAGAATATCTGGAGTTATGGCCCTCTGCAAGAATATGCTGGCTCAAATCATCCACATTAGAAACACATAATCGACCCTGGTAACGAAGCACACCACTCTCCCTTAGGGGAAAACCTCAACTCTCTGTTGGTAGATTACACCCTTGAGTTTATGTAATATCGGATCACTATCTTGCTTTTCCTTAACTTCTACTACCAAAGAAGATTCTACCCCATTTTGAATTGTTACACCACCATCTGATATCCTCATAAGACGAACTCCTAAGCGAGCAAGTCTGTGAATATCCCTTGCTAGCTCTCTTTTCTTTCTTCCTCAACATGTGTTATACTACCCATATATAGTCTGCTAAGGGCATCTGCTACTACATTTGCCTTAACAGAATAGTAATGTATACTCATGTCATAATCCTTGAGGAACTCAAGCCATCTTCTCTGGCAAAGATTCAACTCTTTCTAGGTGAATCCATACTGAAGGCTCTTATGGTCTGTGAACACATCTACATGACCACCATACAAGTAGTGCCTCCAAATCTTGAGTGCAAACACCACCGCTGCAAGCTCGAGGTCATGAGTCGAATAATTCTTCTCATGCACCTTAAGTTGTCTGGAAGCATATGCTATAACCTTACTTCGCTGCATCAACACACAACCTATGCCGACTTTGGATGCATCGTAATAAATCACATAACCATCTGAACCCTCTGGTAGAGTTAAAACAGGAGTTATAGTCAACCTAGTTTTCAATTCTGTGAAGCTTTTCACACAATCATCTGACCACCGAAACTTGATTATCTTCTGAGTCAACCTAGTTAATGGTGAGGCTATGGATGAAAATCCTTCCACGAACCTTCTCTAATAACCCGCTAGACCTAAGAAACTTCTAATATCGGTAGGAAAGGTAGGTCTGGGCCATTGTTTCACTGCTTCTATTTTCTAGGAACACTTGGATCCCTTCTCTGGATACTATATGCCCAAGGAAAGAAATTGATTATAACCAAAACTTGCACTTGTTGAATTTTGCGAATAACTGGTTATCGTTGAGAGTTTGCAAAACAACTCTCAAATGATTCGCATGTTCTTCCTCATTCCTAGAGTAAATGAGGATATCATCAATAAAGACGATAACAAACAAGTCCAAGTACTGCTTGAACACTCTGTTCATCAAATCCATGAAAGTTGTAGGAGCATTAGTTAGTCCAAATGACATAACAACAAATTCATAATGACCATACCGAGTTCTGAAGGTTGTCTTCAAAATCTCACTATTTCTAACTTTAAGTTGATGATAACCCAACATGAGGTCTATCTTTGAGAAATGACTAGCACCCTGAAGTAGGTCAAACAAGTCATCAATCCTGGGGATGGGTTCAACTGCCTATAGTCAATGCACATTCTGAGAGAACCATTTTTTTTCTTTATGAACAACACTGGTGCACCCCATGGCAAAATGCTAGGTCTGATGAAGCCCTTATCTAGAAGGTCTTTCAACTGCTCATTCGATTCCTTAAGCTCAGCTGGAGCCATTCTGTAAGGAGGAATAGAACTAGGCTGGGTATCCAGAAGGAGATAAATTCCAAAGTCGATTTCCCTATCGAGAGGAACTCCGGGAAGATCTTCTGGAAATACTTTTGGAAACTCATTAACCATAGTAACTGACTCAAGAGTTGGGGTTTCGGAGCTTGAATCCTTAACCCGAACTAGATGATAGAGATAAACCCTTAGAGATCATCTTTTTGGCCTTAAGGTAAGAAATGAAACGACCTATAAGCGCTAAGCTACTACCCTTCCACTCTAAGATTGGTTCGTCTGGAAACTGAAACGAACAATCCTAGTTCTATAATCGACTGAGGCATAACAAGAATGTAACAAATCGATGCCTAGAATGATATCGAAGTCTACCATTTCTAACTCTACAAGATCTGCTGAGGTATCTTTCTAGGAGTGTAACAGGGCAATTTCTGTATACCCGTCTAGTAGAGATTGAGAAGGGTTCTGAGAGAGTTTTTGGACTAACATCAAACTTAACTGCTATATAAGGAGTTACAAAGGAAAGATTAGTCCATGGATCTAATAAAGCATAAACATCGAGATCAAAGACTCGTAACGTACCAGTGACTACATCAGGAGAATCTTTCTAATCCTGGCGAGCTTGAAGAGTATAGAGCCTGTTCTGGCACTATCCGCCACCTGTACCAGAAGAGTTACCCAACTAAGTCGGGAGACCTGTTGGTGCTGTTGAAGTTATAGACTGGGCTCGATTAGCATTGCCTCTTTTACACTGCTTAGAAAGACAAAGCATCCTTCCTTTCCTACAAGGCACTCGCCCAGATGATTCTTACCAAACTTAAGGCAAGTTGGGTAGGTTTTGGTACCTATAACACTCCCCTGAGACTTAGAGCCAGATGCCCTACTTTTTGGATCATTATGGAACCTGGAGGATGGAATACTAGTTGTTGAAGGTGCCGGAGTTGAAAATTTCTGCTGCCCTTACGAAAGATTTCCACCACCCTATTTTTGTTGAGAATACTCATAGTTTCCAATCCTAGCCTTCTCATTCTCCTTGGCCTATTCATTAAGCTTATCACCCTGAACCTGCTGAGCGTGAGTTATAAGCCTAAAGAGGCTTATATCTCTCATAAACATAGCATTTCTACATTCTGTTTTCACCAAGTCTGACACTCCATAAAGAAAATTGTTCATTTGGGCCCTGGAATCAGCCACCATATGAGGAGCATACCTAGAGAGTTGGGTAAACTTGAGCCCTTACTTTTGGATTGTCATGCTACCTTGCCTTAAGTTCAT
Source organism: Solanum bulbocastanum (assembly GCA_037074985.1). Classification (NCBI taxonomy): domain Eukaryota; kingdom Viridiplantae; phylum Streptophyta; class Magnoliopsida; order Solanales; family Solanaceae; genus Solanum; species Solanum bulbocastanum. The sequence goes on from CM073601.1 coordinate 14,741,322, forward strand.
AAATTCCAGAGCTTTTGCCTCCCTTAGCTCTTTTGGGAAAAAACTGTCCAGAAAGGTCTCACTAAAACAATCATTAGATATAGGAGTTGCATTTCCATTGTATACTAGATATGAGCTATATTCTTAAGTTGGTAAGATGGTAACTCAACCCGATCATTCCCAGTTACAAACATCACTTCAAAGATTTTCTTGACCTCATCAATGAAGTTTTGGGGATCTTCTCCAACCTGCGATCCTAAGAACTCTGGCGGATTCATCCTAACAAAGTCTCGCACTCTGGCTGCAGCTGATCCAACATTAGCATTTGCCGGAACTGAAGCCCGATAATTATTCTAGTTGGCCACACTCTGAGCTAACATCTGAATGGCGTTCCAAAACTTTGCATTCAAGACTTCTTGATCTGGGACTGGAGAAGCTACTTATCCATTCCTGGCGTTAGCTCTACGAGGAGGGATGATCACTGAAACATAGAACGTCGAGTTAGAATGGAATTAGATCATACCTTACACACGATAAGAGTAACAAAAAAATGAAGATTTTTCCTAAAGTACTGTGTAGCCTCCCTCTCATTAGATGTGGTGCAATTCACAGCCATGAAAAGCACTCTACTTAGTGCAGTTTTTCAGACATCCAGGACTCTTAAACCTAATACTCTGATACCAAGTTTATCATGCCCCGAGCTACCCCCGAGACGCGAACACCCATCACAAATGATCCCAAGCTAACCCTGCTGGCATGACATGAGCATACTAAGGATAATAATAACTGATATGGAAGCTAAATCATAAATAAAACTTAAATGATGGGGAATACCCATATACTAAAACTGAATATATAATATGAGAGTTTGATACAAAAGAAAGACCAAACTCAATAACTAAGTTGAATCTAACTATGTCTGAAATAAGCCTATAAACTGACTAGAAATATTGGGACATGCCCCAACTAGATCTAGCAAAACTGAAACTAAAGACTAAAAAAGGATAAAGATAAACATGTCACTAGTCCTCGAAGAATGAGAACTTACCACTGATGCTGCTGAACTGAAGATCAAGAATCGATCTAGTGTGATCTGGATGCTGAGAATCTGAACCTACATCATAAGAGGATATAGCGCAGAGTATGCGCCAGTACCTGAAAGGTACTAAGCATGCAGGATAGAGTAAAGTTGAAATAAACATATAACTGAACAAGCAATCAAGCAAGAGTATAATCTGAACATGATATAGATACTGAATACTGAACTAATTGAATGGAATGACCAAATTTAGACATGCTGATGTTGAATATTGATTATACTGAAATGTGATCAATGCAATGAAGTCTGACTGAACTATGGGAGCTACTAATAACGGATAATAAAACCACATGAGCTAAATGTGGAGTCCGATGTGTACACCCCATCAAGAGGACGCAATACTCCCAGCCAAATGTGCAGAGGCATACTGACGTGATCACTAAAATGAAGCCCAGAGAGGGGACTTTCAACCTACGTGGCTCGTAGTTCTAGGATTATATGGGTGACTGACCCTAGTCCAACTCGATATTATGCTACTCCCAATAGATTAAATGATCAACACATTAAGACTGAATTCTATGATATATTGGATAGCTCAAAAATGACATGCAAACTGGGAATGCACATTAATATACCGATAATGACATTTAAGACTGAGGCATGTATATCTGAAATACTGAAATATTTGACCTAGCATGTGTAATTCAAGAACTAAAGAAATACATAGCTAGGGTTCTAAAATTCATGCAATAAATGAAGTAATAACATGATAATTTTATTTGGAACATATAATTAACTAATTCATGATAATCTGTTGAAGTTCTAGAAACCCTAGGTCTAGTTATAATAAGGGAATCAGGAATCTGATTGAATCTAGGGACCTAATGGGCAAAAGGAATCCACTAGTGAAATCCCACATACCTGGTGACAAATTCCATGGAGAAATCTTTCAATTTCGGTGCTGGAAGTGATGGAATCTTGTTGCATTCTTGAATGAGGGTTGCTCGACTTTTTCTCCCTTTCGCTTCTAATTTTCTAAGTTTTGATGCAAGATCTGACTTAGGTAAGTTCTAGTTATGTTTCTAGGCTAAAACTAATCAAAACCATGTAGTTTAGGGTTAAAACGACGTAGTTTAGAGGTTCAATGAAATAGGAAAAGACTGAAATAACCCTGACTTAAAGCTGTACACGGGCTAACCACGGCATCTTCACGGACCGTGAAAGGGACCAAGGACCGTGAAGTCGGTCGTGATCTGGACTTGGTTCTGAAAAGTTGGGGGTCTGGACTACAACCACTACCACGGCCTAAGTGGAGGACCACGGACCATGAAGGTCCTCGTGGTCCTCACTTATGGTGAGGTTTGGAGGCTTCATGTTGGGAGTCTACTAGTTAAATTCCACGGAAGCTCCCACGGACCGTGTGAAGGACTACGAACCGTGAAAATGTTCGTGGTCTTCACTTAGACCTGGGGGGTTCTAGGGCCAAGCTGGGGGGTCTACTGGTTTGACACTATGGATGCCACCACGGCCCGTCGTCGTGACCACCGTCCGTGAAGGGTCCCGTGGTCTAACGCCTGGGCCTGGTGAAGTCCATGTCTGGACCACAGGCAGGTCAACGTACCGTGGACCCTTTCACGGTCCGTGAACCCTGCCGTGGTTCACTAGTTTAGGTAATTTCTGCAATTTTTTTCTAGGCCTGGTTTTCAAGGTGTTACATCCCAAGAATCCCGTCTCCAAAATTGTATTGTCATTTTTAGTTATCGTTTTAGTTGATAATTGATTTCAAAACCCCCTTTTGATACCTGACACTTGTGTCACTCTTTAATTTATCATTCTTTTCCTTCGTAAATTTTATAGCTATAATTGACTTGAACACATTTATGCTTTTCTGTTGATTCTCAATTACGAACCACTCCCTTGGGACTCGACCCGAACCCACTCGTTCGATTGTATTACTATTCACGATCGTTGACACTTGAACTGGAAGTAGTGTCCTGATACTTGAAATCAACCTTTTGTAACACCCAAATCAATAGTAGTTGATTAATGCCATAAAGGCTATTAACAACTACCATAATAAGAAAACAAACGGTTGCTACACAATTAAAAACGTTAATATATAATATTAGTAAGCTAAAGTAATTAAGGTAATAATATGTAATAAATAATTTCAAATATTATTCTTATACTTTTTAAGATAATAAAGATATGTTATCAACAGAAACCACATCTTAGACAACTGAGGATTTGAAATAAACTAATCTCCAATATTGGTTCCTTGGAAGAGCAAAACCAAAAGTCTTGCAGCTTGTTGTTCATCACTCTTAGTGCTAATCTATTTATGTATCGACAAAGAAAAAAAGCGCCTAAAGCTAATTAGAATAATTTACTAACTTCTAATTAATAGCGTGAAAGAATCTCATTCACATGGTCGTACCCTTTACGGTTTAGCTAAACTATTTCGCTCGCTGTGACTTTCCTCTTCCGCCTTCAACTTCGCCCAGGCCACCAAAATTATTCTTCTTAATGAACATATCCATTGTAGCTCATAACTAATGAATGAACATGAACCATGAAAAATGACAACTGATAATGTGCTAAATGGTAAGGTGCTGCTGATATTTAAATTGATACAGTATATAACAATCAGGTGGCATCATATTGAATAATTAACAAATAGTTAACATAAATATTCCATATTGTGCTTTTACTGAAATAGTTGTGCTCTTATATGCACATATACACTTTCCTCTAATAAGATTATAAGAAAGGATCTTTTGTAACAATTAATATCTGTGATTCACATGTTATTTGTACTACTTGTAACATAATTCCATTATTCGGTAATGTACATGTAGTCTTCTCATATTAGTGTACTCTTCAACTATTCACATATGCTATTCAAAAATATCAAGGGCTACGTGTCGGATTTATCAAAAGTAGTGTATTTTTGGAGAATCCGATACGGGTGCGGCATCGAAAGCAGTGGCGGATCTACGAAGGGCAGTGGGGGTGCCACGCCACCACCGAACTTCGACGGAAACTCTATATATACATAGGTATATATATATAATATTTATATAAATATAAAGCGTGCCACCCAATAAACAAAATTGGCTTGTGGTGCCACAGTAGGAGGGCAACTATAGATGGCTAATGTTGTGGGTTCGAATACCATTTGTACCTATTTTGTTTGAAAAGTTTTCTGCAAGACATTTTTTAAGGGAAAAAAAAAGGCTCCAAGCACCTTTTTTTAAGAAAAAAAACTGGCACATTAATCGATAAGTCTATTTGGCACCCACGGACTCTAAATCCTGGATCCGCCACTGATCGAAAGTGAAGAGTCCACGCAACTTAGATGTACACTTCTTAGATGGCTATACATTCTATTAATATGATGTATCTTTGGCCTTCGAAAATTCGATTTACTTTTACTGAAGATAGTAGTTATCTGCTGTAAACATGGAAACACACAATACTGTCTCAAATTTGTTCTACTGAACAAACAGGGAAGGTAACTTCTTCGTTCTTCTTGTTCTATATACTTAGTTATGGCATCCAAAACTCACGTTTCCCGTTTCATGTTGTGCTCAAATTCATTTTCCCGTTTTTACTCTTGATTACAATTGGATGTACGTATTAGAGTGTGCATCGGTGACTTTTGTGTTTACTGCCCATTGTTGTTAATTTACGTGATTCATAGTATACATTTAGTATCATAACACTCAATTTATTTGTAAATTTTTAGAGGCATGACACAAACATCAAGTAATGAAACTAATAGTTTAGGTTGGGTTGTAGGGCGGGATGATCATGATAAACGAGCCTCTTAGTGAAATGGCTATTGAGATTCAATATTGAGGACTCTGCTTTATGGAGAAAGGTTATCACATCAAAGCATGGACAATCAAATGAATGAGTTTCGTCGTATTAGGGCATTTCTTCTATAGTAAGTCATAATTAAAGGATGTAAAAGTTACTGAGAACAGGTTGCCACTGAAGATTTTAGTTTGAAAGTTAATTGTCTAGAAATGTTAACAATTTTCTTCTGTGCAGTTGCTACAAATGAATCTGACTAGTTTAACTTTTTCCATGGTTAGTTACCCTGGAGTTTTCTGCCTCATATTTTGATGAGTACTCACTACTTTTGTTTATATAATTATAGCTAATTATGTTGCTAATGTCACCTATATCCTTTGTTTTTTGGTTTTTCTTTTTTTAACTTTGACATATTTAATATTCTCTTTTGTGCAGTTGCTACAAATGAATCTGACAAATCTCACTTTTTTCATGCTAAGTTGTCCTAAAGTTCTATACAAAATTAATTTTTAACTTTTCCAACTGAATTTCTACAAACTTGTAGCTTTGTGCTTTTTCTGCAATACACCATTGTAGAATCTTAAATTTAACTTTGAATTCTTAAATGAATATATTCCCAACTTCCATGATTGCAGTTTAATCTCCATGTAAATAATCTTAGTACTAAAATAATGTTTCATATCTTCATGTTCACTCTTTCGCAGATATATACAATCACCAAATATCATGAAGACTCGAGGAAAAGAAAAGAGGGCAATACATAAACCATGGACTGACTTAACATAATCAATACCATCTTTGCACTTCTAGTTGTATTCGAACGAAGATCAGATTTTTTCTTTAAGGGAAAAATTGAGGTTACTCTTTGCCATTATTTAACAATGCCAACTCATTCTGTAGTGATTAAGCAATTTCCCCTACAAGCCTCATATTGCATCTTACTAATATTTTCATTATTTCTTTTCAATGTTGTTTAAATTTATATTGGCCCGTGCTAAGCACAGGCTTTCCCCATCTAGTAATATATATACATGCGCATTGCGCAAAAATTATTTAAAAATTTTAATTGTTTGAACACATTACATCATTTTAACTTTATAAAATATAATTGTTATTTATTTTCAATGCAATGTACTTAATAACAAATTTTATTAATACATATGCATGATCATCAAATTTTTTGATAAAGATAAATACTATAGTTATATACTCCTATTTCCTATAAAAAAAAACACATTTCAAGATATTATGGTTGAAAATAAATAAAAATACACTAATTAAGAGAATATATGTGTTACACTCTCTCAAATTAGAATATGAAAAAACATATTTATTTATTAATATATTTTTTTCAATTGAGTGATTTTGAGTAAACTAAATAATTTTTTTCATTTAGATTTTTCACAAAATAGTTTTAAAAGTTTATCTTGAATTCAAATAAGTTTTTCTTAATAATCAATTTTTTATGTTAGTCACTGATTAAAAATTGAGAACGATGTAACTCCTTATTCATTTCGAATTGATCAAGTTTCTACTAGTCTAATTGTTGTACAAGTAAAGCTAAACATTAAAAAGATAGCATTTTGATTATAGTTCTAAACTTCACGTTTGCATCTAACATAGGATGTACATGCTATTTCTCTTGCAAGACAACCAAAAACTATTTTTCTTTCTTCAAATATTTGTTGTTCCTCTCTGATTTTATATGAACACTTTATATAAAATATTTTAGGACTTGAATTTGAATTTATATGTCTTTAATCTTAAAAATTCACTGTTATAATTGATTTCTAGCTATTGTCGTGTTTACTGGCTTTTTAGTTATTTCATCAAATTGAAATACATTTACAAAATCAGAATAAAAAATTCTTGGTAAAAGCATAAATAATTTTAATAACAGTAATGACAAAAATTCTAAATTTGAGTGGTTATTTGAGAAAAAGTAGTCAAAAGGATCCTTCTATCTTTTTAAATTATCTATTCATATGTCAAATTAAGTTCAATTTAGATTTTCACCTTCGCTTATAAAAGAACGTAATAGGCTCGAGAAAACGATAAACAAATTCAATAATAAAAGTGTAAGTATATTTGGTTTGATGATAATCAAAAAAATAATAGTAAAATAATTCTTTTTAACTAATTCACCAAAATTAACCAAAAATAATATATTTCAATTCTAATATTACTTCAATTGAGAAGACTATTATTTTTTATATAGTAGAAGAATCAGTTTCAACATGTCAATTTATTGGCATTCAATGAAAAACCTGAGGGTATAATAATCTTTTAATCATTTTGCAATATAAGTTTGCTAGAGAAGAGTGTCATTTGTGCTTTGCTATTTGGACCATACAAACAACTTCAAAAAAGGTCCATGCTTTCTTAAAATATTACAGAATATGCCGTTGAAATATCAATCAATATGATGGGACCCATGTTGATACGTATGTACAGTAAAACCTCTATAAATGCATGTACTTGGGATCGGAAAAAAATATTTATTTATTGAGATTATTAGTTTATCGATAAATGCATAAAATATTTATTTATCGATAAATAAATATTTATTATTTTAGAGAGTATTTTGCAGTATGTGCCATATGAAAAAAAAATATTTGAATTAAGAATTTCAGAAGTTTAAATCTAGGAAACTAAAAAGTGTAGTCTTTGCATATTTATTATTTAAATCTAGGAAAGCTAAACGAATTTAGTGAAGTTTAATGTTTCTAATTGTATTCATGTATATAGAATATGAAGAGATTTTATGTTAACTATAAAAGGAAAAAGCTAGATGTTTAAAAATCATAATCCAAGTATAATGTCTTCTCATCATTTGAAAGGCGTACAAAAATCATTTTTAACCAATAAAATAAGAAACGCAATATATAAGCATAAGAAAGAGAATCCAACTATTAGCCAAAAAGATTTGCAAGCATGGGTGAAGCAAAAGTTTGATTTGACTATAGAATCATATTTTAAAAAGAAATAGTTATTGGTCTAGTATTATTGACTGATTAAATATATATAAATTCTTGATGTATTCTAGTAATTATTACTTTATATTTTTTTCTGGGCCTTTAATACTTTATTTTTAATTATTATCTAATGCATTTAGCGAGAATATTACTTTAATATAACTGGCCCAAGTCGGGACCGAAGAAAAATATTCATTTAGTGAGATTATTACTTTATCGAATATTATTTTATCGAGGTTTTACTGTAGAGTGATTGAAATTTATCTTCTTTTCCTGGTGTGTATCCTCTTCTGTATTCTTTTTTTCTTTTTTTTAAATGAGTTTGTCAAACTAATTTTCTTTTAAAATAATCTAGATATGAAATTTCCACACACTTATTAGCTTGCTCAATTTTTATTACTCTTCGTTCATTTTTATGTTGTTATATTTGGATTTGATATATTTATTAAGAAAATAATAATTGACATGATTATTTTATCATACTATTTTATAAATTGATCTTTAATATTAAGTCTTGAAAAATGATTTAGGAATAAGTAATTAATAGGATAAATATGAAAAAATAATTATCTTTTTTATATGTTAAAAATGAACAATAAAAATAAAAAAAATATTATTGAAGTAGTGAACAAGTAAAAGTGAATAGAGGGAGTATATTTGACAAAACCAAGGATAATTTTTTCTCTTTTATATTGCATATAAATATGTGAAGTTGGTCAAAGACTTTCACGTTCTTTTTTTTGATGTTGCATATAAGTTCGCGAAGTTGATATTTTATTTGTATACTCAATAATCTTTTCCTTGAATTAAGTTTTAAATGATTATTGTCATGATTGAGGAGTCAAAAACTCAAAGTATTTGTGTGTCTCCTTCATTGACAGAATATTTACAATCATCATAGCTCAAAAGGTTGTGTGACAACCAATAAAGAGTTTTATGAGCTAGGATCACTTCCTTTAAGGATCAAATTGAATTACAGAAATACGGATTCTATTTGATGAATAGTCTCTAACTTGAAAGTTGCATAAAAAACGAATGAATGAAATTGTGGAGTCTTGTAAGAATAAAGATTGAGCACTTATTGAAGAATAATTCAATTATTTTTTTAATAATTAAGATGGAGTTATGAAAAAAAGAGCAAGATCATAAAAAATAACAAGTCTGAAAAATAATAATGATTTTTCCATTGACATATTCGGGTTTATAACTATAGTTTTTAATGTACAAAATATTGATCAAAACTTTAATTAGAACATCAATAGATTAATTATGCATAAATTTATTCTAATATTAATTATAATAATCTTAATTTTAATAAATATTGGGCCCGTGCTGACACGAGCCAATTTTCCCAAGTATTAATTACAAATTGTTGAAATCGTCTTTCTGTAATATATTACAATTATAACTACATTCTTTCTTTCTTGAATTCTATAAGTAAAATAGTGTCGCAAGTTAATAATTTGCACTTTTCAAATTAATTTAATATTTTTTTTTAAAAAAATATTCTCTTGGTAGACCTCTTCATCAATAATAATTTGAATTTTTTTTATTTTATTATTTTTTAATTAATTCAAATATTTAAAACTTCATTTTACCTATATTCTCTTCTTACACAGTATTTTTCTAAATTTAAAATAGAAAACAAAAAAGATATCATGCTCGAAAATCGGGTGTGATGGCACCTGCCTTATCCTACCGAGACATGTCAGCCTAAAATTCAACAGAAGAAGTAAATGTGGAAGTAAAATGGGAAAGAAAACTAAATAACATGAACATTGCAAAAATATATAACATAACTCATAAAACCCTCAAGGATTGGTGTCACGTGTACAAGTCTCTAAGTATGACATTAGAATCAACAAAAATACAAGTTTGAATATCTTTGTGTCTAGAACAGTACAAAAACATAATAGGATTAAGTAATGTCTATCAAAGTGATGAGCAACTACCTCACAACCTACTCAAGCAAGTCACAGAAGAAGGTAAGGAGTAATTAAGATGATCTAGGCTCGTAACCTACACACGTGTAGAAGCAAGGGAGTGAGTACCAAACAATAACGGTAGTCAGCAAACAAACCTACATAACTCTAAGAAATTTTGAACATCAGCACTTCATCCATACCATCCGAACCTCCACAACTACAACCTGTAATAAGTCAATCAGCCCAACCTAACAATTCTCACTCAATAACAATAGAGCATATATAAAACATCACAACTTGCACCTCAACACATATAGTCGTATCACCACAGAATTTCACAATTCAATAACCACAATAACATATCATTATTCACGAATAGCAAGAAACAAGATGAAGTGCAATGCCATGTAGTGCAATGTCATATGGAGTGATGCATTGAATCACAGCCCGGGATCCATGGGGAACATATCTGTACATGTAGCTGTCACGAAAAGTGTTGCCCTTGCCACTGAGCGTGTGGCCCGATCCCTCATCGTAGAATCTGCCACGCAGCGTGTGGCTTGTCCCCTATTTCTCATAATCTCCAAGAAGTACAATCTCAATAGTGTCATAAAACCAATTTTAACATATATGTACAAATGTTCGATGAGATGATGCCAATTTACACACTAACAAACAATCACAGATAATCTTGAATCATCATCAATAGTAAGTCGATACAACTGTTTATCCATTCGCGGTACATCAATATATAACAATTTCAACAAGGTCCTTCTTTTACCCCAATTATCATCACTAAAACTTATTCCTTATTTTCCAATACACATATATACAAAACGCTTCACCAATTATAATTACTCCCAATCACACAATGACATACAAGGTTCAATAGACTTAACGAAGGGTCAAGAGGTCCACTTGCCCCAAGAAAGCAATCAATCCAACACTTGAGCTTTACCTCTCTGGTTGGTATCCAAATCAACACAATTAAACAATTATGGAATCACAATGAGAATACACGAACTACAATACCCATATCAATAATTTTGAAAATTTGAGACCAAATTGGCTAGGGAATTCATTCTCGAGAACGAGGTTAAATCTGAAAATTTGTATAAAATCATGTTACGCAAAGATTTTGGAACCCAATAGTGAAAACTACATTGAAAAAGAGTTGAAACCAACCTTTAATCATTATTTTTCTTAAAGTTCAAGTTCTTTAAAAATCTCCAAACTTTGAAGTTCAAAACCAAGAATTTGATGTTCAAAAGTCATGGATAACAATGGAAAATGAAGATTTAAGGTCATAAATATTTACCTAAATATTTTATCTCAAAAATTCCTTTTGAAATTGCCACACAAAAGTTCTCAAAGCTCAAAATGGAAAAATGGAGTAGAATTCCAAAATTTTGAACATTTTAATTTTGCCAGCAATTTACTCTTCGCAATCGTGGCCTAGAGCCCAGAAACGCAGAGGTCGACTCTCACTAACCCTTCGCAAATGTGGGGCTCTCTCCCACGAATACAATGGTCAAATTCCTCGACCCTCTGTGATCGCAATCAAACTCTTGAGAACGCGAAGGTCAACACTCTGACCCTTCGCGATCGAATTCAATCCTCTACGAATGTGGAGGTTCCACACATAACCCTTCGTGAAAATGGTCAACAGCTCCATAAACGCAAAGGGTAAGGCACCAGACTCACAAACTAGCAACTCACATCAAGCCACAAAATTCATCAAATGGACCCTAAGAATTCGTTTAAAATCTCAAACACACAAACCAGATATGCTACCCAACTAAATTTGACGTTTCAAACTCAATAATACTATTAAAACATGAATTTGAGGTCTCCTTGACTTGGAACTCGTAACATCGCAATAAACTAACTTTGACTCAAAAATATAGAACTACCCTCGTAAACTCTGAAAAATCAACCAAGACCTCATCTAAGCCAACAATCATTTGAATCTAATAAAATCATCAGAAATCCAATCGGATGGTTCGAACTCCGAATATTGACCAAAGTCAACTCTTGGTCTAATTGCACTCCAACTCAAAGGTTCAATACCACAGAAGACTCTGAAACAGAAAATGACAACACTCCCAGACCAAATTCTTTATGTCGGAGCTGATGGAACTAAAGGAATTTCATTCCGAGACTTATAGTTCCAGTTGTTACCAAAAACCACTTTCAACAACTTTAACTTTTCCAAAACTCTAAAACTTCCAAAAATCACAATTTTTCAATAAAATTTAAAAAATGACTATATAAACTAATCAAACATGACTCGAGACAATTATCGGGAGGAGTAAAATGATAATTTTTGAAAAATTTCTAAAAATGACCTTCAAGGTCTTGACAAAAGAATACTTCAAACTAAAAGTAAACAATAATACTATAAAATATTGTTATTATAGTACACAAATTTAGTATATCAAGCTATTCAAATATAAAGTACATAATTTATATTTAACCAATGTCAAATCAATAATAATTTTGAACATGATACATTTGAAGCAATATCTAGGACTGAAAAGAATATTATGTTTTAAAAAAAAGATCAAATATTTATATCTAGAAACCCTGTATATAATAATCACTTTTAATTTTAATTTTTATGAAAAAATATGTAAAAGTTAAATATGAACACACTAAGACCTCATTTGTTTGCACTTAATGGAGGACTGAATCTGAATGCTTCAAACATTAGGTGATTAAGTGCGTTTATTTTTTCTACTTAAATAATCTCTTAATGGGTTTGAAGAATGAATCAAATTGTGAAAGACAATTTTATTTTCAGAAAAAAAATTTTGCTCCATATTTTTTTCGTGATAAATAAGGAATTTTGACTCATTTGAGGCCTTTTTCTGGCAATTTTGTCGCACTTAAGTAGAAAAAGAGGCTAAGTATCCATTGATATATGTTTGTTTCAGGTATTGATGACTTTAAAAGAAATTTGATGGAAATTGATGGAAAAGAGTGGGAAAAGAGCTAAAAACTGGTAGGAAAACACTCTTTGATGTCTCTTCCGTGAGGGTCAACAAAAGGTCAAGGGATTGATTTTACGACCACACAGGCTTCGCTTCAGTGATGAGTTCAGGAAACTCGGGCTTCACTTTTGCGAGAAGCCAAATCGCATTAGAGATGTTTGCTTTAGCAAATTACTGGTTATTTTAGGGACTAGCGGTTATCTTAACAGGGACATAGTTAGAATTTCATGCATTTTTGGCCTCAATTCTCACAAAATCTAATGAGGGATAATTGGAGAAGACATATTTGAGTATTGGCATCTTGGAAAACAAGGAAGAACTCTTAGCTTGGGGTTTCAGGATTAGATAGCAAGTTTCCTTACAATTCACATTGGAGTTTGAAGATTGAAAGCTCCATTTTAGTAATTCTTACTCCTTTATTTCCTTGCTTTGTATTGCTTGAATTATGGATGTAATTGATTATTGGAGATTTAGGGTTTTGTGCCAGAAATAGACAATCAGTTGGGTTGTTGATTTTAATCTTTTATTTTTGTAATTGATTGAATGCTTCTCATTTATGAAATGGGTTCTTGAATATCTTATCAATTTCATGCTTAAATTTCTTTCCTAATGGAACTGATCACTCCTTGAATTTTCCCATTTACTTTGATTGAGTTTGAAAGAATCAATTGAGGTTGGTTCAAGTTGATTAGTGCATAATTTGAGGTGTATCAACTCATACATCAGATTTTAGCTAGAAATAGTGAATCCATGTGATACCTACAATTGGATTGGGTGATTAATTGCCTAAAATTCCTGAAAATTTGTCGGAGGTAGGAAAAGATCTTCTGGAGAAATGCTTCATGAAAGACTCAAAAATATGTAGACAACTGAGATACTTCTAAAACATCCCTTTGTTGCTGATCAAGATGATACTGTTACATTAAATTACAAAAAATGTGAGAGTGGAACCCCTTCAAAATCTCCGAGGTGCTTATTTGGTTTTCCAAATTGAGTATCTAATGACTCTGTTAAATCCTCTATAACATGTTCAATCACATTACTGCCCACACTGGTGTTTCAAGAATTAATGAACTGGAGTAACGGGTTGTAACGACTCGGAAAATTAGTAAGTGAACTAGAGCCTAAAGTGAGGGTTAACGTCAAGGGTTAAGGGCAAGGACTAAGTGGTTTGGGTGAAGGCCATGGTTAGGGAACCTAGGCTACCTAAAACTAAGCCTAGCCACTGCCAACCATGATCACGAGGGTCTTCACGACCCGTGGTGGCCATCACGAGTCGTGATGCCACCCGTGGTTGGCATGGCAGTGTGCCCTAGAAAGGTGCAAAGCCAAGGCTCCCCTTAATGATCCACTTCACGGTTCGTGGTCATGACCACGGGCCATGGGAAGGCTTGTGGGGTTGCCTTGGCCTTGTGTGAGAATGCCAAGTTGAGGGAGCTACTGTTCAAGGGACCACGGGCCGTTGTGCCCTTGACGAGGCATGAAGGTGGTCATGAAAACCACTTGGCCTCATGTGAGGCAAGGGTTCAAGGCCTTGGAACTGCCTCAAGACCACGACCATCACCATGACTCATGGTTTTAACCACAGATCTTGGGAGATCTCATGGTCATGCCTTAGGCCCTTGAAGGCTTGGCATGTTGAGGAGGGCTACTGCCTAAGAGAACATGGGCACCACCATGAGCCGTGGTCCCCTTCACGACCCGTCCAAGTGGGCGTGGTCCCTGACGGGGCTGCCTAAGTTGAGGAGTTTTAAGTAATTTCCTTTTAATTAATTAATGTGTGGGGTCATTTTTAAATGTTTTATATCACTTATATAAATTGTTTAAGTCTTAAAACACTTCAATTACTCCTTATTTCTCCAAAACCCAAATCAAATCAAAAGATTTCTTCCTCTCAATATATCTCTCTCTAGAAGTTTCCAAAGAAGAAGAAGAAGTGGGAGCTAGGGTTTGTGGATTCAAGGTGTTTCTTCCTCAAATGTCTTGGGGATTAACAATCAAGGTATGGTAGTCTTCATCGTTGACTTAGTTTTTTTCAAAGAGCCAACTTCAAAGATGATTTCAAGTCTCTAAAATCCCCTAAAAACCCAAGGTTTTTAATCTATGCATGGGTTCAATTCCTAACATTTTCAAAAGGCATTTAAGTGATGAATCATGATTTAATTGATGTTTTAATGGTGAATTGAGATGATTTTACCTTATGAACCCATGTTTCCCCAAAATTCTTATGTTGTGAATTTGATTGGGAATTGATTGATTATGAAAGTATGTTGAATTGTTTATGTTTATATTGGATTTGATATTGAATCATGTTAATTCCCTTATCTATTGTAGTTTCTTAGATGTTTAGGTTGTGATTGATGTATTTCCTTGGAGGGAAATTACATGAAGGATTATGTATGATTATGATGTGAAGTATATGTGTATGATTTCAATGATAGTATCATGATCATGTTTAGAATGCAATTGTTTTAGTATTGAAAGTTATTCCTCAATTTAACACTTATGAATGATGATGATATATATGAAAGGTTATTCTCACATACACACACTCATGAATGATTAATGAATGAAGTTTATATGATCATGTTAATGATGAAGTATTGATTGAAAGTCTATTCTCAATTGTACTCTAATGAATGATAATGACATATTGTGAAAGGACTTTCTCACAATATGGGATTGTTAGTTGAAAGGCATTCTCTTCTTTGAACCAATAAGTTATCTAATGAATGAATGTTGGGTTTGAGATGGATGCTTATCAAGATGTTGAGGCGAGTTATCTAGTAGCAATATTTTATCCCATAATAATGACTAAAGAAATGAATGTTAAGTACTTTGTGGGGAATAATGATAAGCACCGAGTGGATATGAATTAAGATAGATGCTAATCCGGGAGTTAAGGCAGGGTATCTAGTAACAATCTCTTGAGATGGATGCTCATCCGTGAGTTGAGGCGGGGTATCTAGTAGTAATCTCCCTATCCCATAACTATGTGCCCACATAGGTCTAGTTAGTGGATTCACTTAAGCTAAAATGTAATGGTCCTACCTTAGGCAAGTAGGAATCCCTTATCCGGTGAGGGTGCCACCGAGATTCCATGAATTTGCTCACATAGTCTATGTTGATTAAGCCTAAGCCCCCACAAAGAATGTTAATGAATTATGGCTTCTCAAGAATGCACTACTCAGTGTGGGTGGTAGTATGGGATGTCATCTATGCATTGCACAAGTAGGCTTTGAGAGGAGTTATGGTGTGTTCCTCAAATGTCTTAATGGTTAATGAACGAATGCGCTCTTAATAAAGCTAATGAATAATGTTGACTTATATGCTTAATGTGATGATGCATGGTTTACTTTGTTTGTACTGTGAGTTACTTCCTTGTCATGACTTATGAAATGTTTATGTCTCTTATGAATGAGTATGGTGTAAAGATGGAAAGGATGAATGGTAAGTTCACTTTTAGTGGCGTTGATGTGGTACTTAGTGTGGATGGTGGTATGGGACGCTATTCATACATTGCAAATAGTATAGCTTGGGGTTGCTTGAGGTGAAAGCTTAATGTAATGAAATGACTTACATGTTGGTTATGTTTGTATATTATGCCTCTTATACTTATGTTCATGAAGCTTTCTCAAATTGGCATAAATGTATGACTTTCAAATAAAATGTCCATTTTAAGCATGTTTTTGTATGGCTATCATGCTTAGTACTTAATTGTTCTAACCCATATTTCTCTTATTTTACTACAAGTGTAGGTTCAGACATTTGAGTTGATTCTCTCTAGTTGAAGCTTTGACCGAGTTCTTCCAAGACTATTGGTATGTCCTCATGGATTCGAGTACTTTGATGTTTCGTTTCTTTCATGTAATAGACATTTGTTGGATTTTTTATTGTAAAGGGTCGTGTCCCTACTTTTGTTTTGGATATTGCTTTTGATATGGCCATGTGAGACTAGTAGACTTCCGTTGTTTTAAATAAAACTTTTTGATTGTATGGATAAAAAGAGTTTTAATTCCGTACCAGTTTCCTTGTATCGAATGTTATGATACTATGAGGTTTGTATGAGACTTTTCGGAGTCTTGTACGCCGTGTCGCTTTCAGAGTCTAGGCTCGGGTGGTGACACGTGTCATGGTCTACATCACTAATAGAGAGAATTTGGGAATTAGTATGTGAACATTTGTCAATTTTGTAGTAAGAAAATTTAGTCATAGATAGATACAAATTTCTGTAGATTTTTGCTGGCCAATTTAGTGATTAAGTTAGGCCAATTAGTTTAATTTTTTTTTGTACAAAATAGATACATGAATTTCTATATGACAGTGGCGGAGAGAAACTCACCAAACTGTATAGCTAAAAAGTATATATTTAGTTTCTTGATTTTTTATTACCATATATAACTAAATCAAAGGTTTTATTTTGTTGAGTATTATTCCCTAATTGATTACCTTTTAAAACAAAACTCTAATTCTGTTCAGTTTTCCCTGACTAGTGAATGAAAATTGTTTGTAAACTTATTCTTAGAGTAGAATACTCCTTCGTTTTATGTATTTTACTGTGATTTGCATTCATGTTGGGTTGTTAGATCTCTCTCCCTACAATATTCATGATAGCTTGAGTCTTATTTATGGATTAATATTCCCAAGGACAGGATATTGTAACACTTTTGAAATTGGTAAGTTGAAAAAGATTGGAAAAGTTTTAGTTTTTTCATTGATATTGGGTCGACAGAAGCCACCTACGAACCATACAAGGTCCTACAATTCATCAAAGGCAGTCATAGGAATTGGCCCTAAGGTTAGGTGGAAATTGACTTTCTAAACATTTCCAACTGACCACTAGGACGTTCCGTAGAAGTCCCTATGGCCCGTAGGAAGGGTTCCATAGAAGAGGTTCCAGATTTGGTGATATATTTTGGAAAATAAGGTCTTACGAGAAGGGGTTCACGACCCTTAGAAAGTCCTACAACCGTAGAAGGGAATTGTGGAAATTGAATGGATTTTTGGGTTTCAG
Source organism: Solanum bulbocastanum (assembly GCA_037074985.1). Lineage (NCBI taxonomy): Eukaryota > Viridiplantae > Streptophyta > Magnoliopsida > Solanales > Solanaceae > Solanum > Solanum bulbocastanum. The sequence continues at coordinate 14,759,066 of CM073601.1, forward strand.
TACTTGGTTCTATGGATGACCAAGACGGCCTATAAAAGTTTCTACGGACTGTAGGTCGTTCCATAGGTACTATTCGGTTGTTTTTAACTAAGGGTATTTTGGTCATTTCCTACCCTTTTAACCCCTAAACTATGTCATTTTGACCCTAAAACTACCCCTATAACTTATTTTTCTCTCTGAATCTGCCTATTCCCTCACATTTACTCAAAACACAAATTCCCTCCAAGTTCATCTTCCCCAAACTCTCTCAAAAGCTCACAAGGGAAAAGGCCAGGGTTTCTTCAAAGCTTCAAGTTTTCTTCTTTACTCATTAGACTTTGATTGCTAAGCTATGTGGGAACTTCACCAATGGATTCCCTACATCCATTAGGTCCCAAAAGATACTCAATTCTTCTTTTGAACTTTACTCAATTTCTAGGATTCTATGTCAAATCTTTATGGGTTCAATTTATTATGATTCAATTGTTATTATTTGGTCTTATTATGCATAATTTGACTCAATTACATATTTTCCAATTTATTTCACATGAACCCATGCATTATGCTTATGTTATGAATATGCACTATGATTATGAAATTATGTATACATCATGAGATTGAAGATTTATGAATGAAGGATGCTTTTAGATAAAGTATCAAATGTTTGTGAAAGGTTTTCTCACTATAAAGATGATCATGATTTAGAAGCTTAGATTGTAACACCTCAGAAATTTAACTAAGACTGAACAAGGGGAAAAAGGTAAACTACAGAGAGGTCCATGGGCCATGTACAGGACCATGACCCATCACCCCACACCGTGGTTCATAGTTGGCAGAATGTGGAGGACCATGGACCCCTTCACGGTTTGTGGAACCCCACACAATCCGTCAGGTGGGCAGTCAACGTGGTCAGGAACCAAACAACTCACTGTGAAGAACCACGGTGGCCTACACAGCCCGGTGCTTCACACAGTCCGTGAAGTGGGCCGTGAATGGGGGAATTTAGCTTTTAAGTATGGGTCAACTTCAAACGGTTTTTAGCACAAAATGAATTAAGTGACCTATAACCTATCAAATTAAAGATATTTGAGACCTCTTTCCAACACCATTGAGTTTGCTAAAATTCAAGCTCGGAGTAAAAAGTTACACTCATTTCAGTAGATACCTATTGGGCAATGCCATAACCATGACCCAATTGACAGGCCGTAGTCCTATTGACGATCCATCAGTCCCATTGTAAAGGCAAATTCGTCTGTTTTAAGTCAGGGTCGTTTTGGTCTTTTCCCCTATGCTTTGGGTACTTAAACTACGTCATTTGATGCCTAAACTACGTCATTTACTCAGTCTAAGCCTAATAATTTAGTCAGACAATACCCAAAACCCTCATTCTCCAAAAATTACCCAACTTAGAGCCAAAAAAAAAGGAAAAGTCAACCGCTTCTCCCAAGAACAAGCAAGAGTATTCTTCGAAGTTCAACCCCAAAATCCAAAGGATTTCTCCATAGATTTCATCACCAGGTATGTGGAATTTCACTAGTATCCCTAGAATTCAGTTAGTTCTTCGATTTCTCATAAACTGTTTAGACCTAGGGTTTTTAGATTTTCAAGATTTATTATGATCATGGTTCCTTTTATCTAAATAACTTGTTTATTGATAATTTAGTATAATTCCATGCATAACACTCGTTACCCTAGCTTGTGTAAGTTTATCCTAGTTCATGAATTATACTTACTAGGTCAACCAGACAGAAATTCATGCTTCAGATTTCGAATGCCATATTCTCAATATATAAATGTTGCATTCTCGGTTAACATGTCAGTATTTTGAGCTATTCAGTATTTAGTGCATTTTAACTTTATGAATATTCAGTTGGGAGTAGACTTTTCAACATACTTTCAAAGTCCCAGAATTACGTGCCTACGTATGTTCATAAGTCCCCTCGGTTTGGCATCAGATTCAGTGATCACACCAAAGTCACGCCTCTATACCTCTGGCAAGGTATATTGGGTCCTCTCAAAGGGGCGTATACATCGGACTCCACATTTACCTTACATGTTTTATGTCGGTTAATAGTAGCTCCCATAGTCATACTTTCATTGCATTAACCATGTTATCAATATTTCAGTATTCAGTTCAATATATTAGCTACATAATTAGTGCTTGGTCATTACATTTAGCTTAGCTTTTCAGTTACGCTTTAGTACAGTATATTTCCATGATCATTATTATATTTCTTAGTTATATCATTGTTCAACTTAGTCTCTATATCATGCATGCTCAGTACATTCCAAGCACCGACGCATACTTTGCGCTACATCATTTTATGATGTAGTTTTAGGCACTCAGCATCCTACTCACACTTAGTTCAATTTCCAACCTATACTCAGTAGCTTCAGTGGTGAGTCATCATAGTTCAAAGACGTTTCTTTATGCTTAGTTTAGTTAGTTTATTTTCAGTATTTTTAGAGTTAGTTGGGGACTTGTCCCAACAACTCATCAGTAGTAGAGGCTTTCAGACATAGAGTCAATATTCAATTGTTTGGGGTTGCTTCCCATTGACATGTTCAGAATTATTAAAGGTTTTGAGTCCTTGATTTTGGACTCATTTATTAGTTATGTTATTGCTTATCTTTGTTATTTATTCAGTATGCTTGTGATATGCCAGACTTAGGGATAGCTTGGGGTCACCCATGATCCTAGGTCCTGTGCTACGTTTACGGGGTAGCCTAGGGGCGTGACATTAAATAGGTAAGTATATTTATGAACATGTTAAGAAATCATAGTTTGGAAACTATTTTATGATATAAAGCTTATGATTGGGTTGGTATTGATAGATTCCTACCTTTCCAAGTACTATGTTATGATATGACTATGTATCTTTTCCATTGAGATTTTAGTAGCACCGAGAGGACTTTGAGATGGAGGTTTTACTGTTAGTGTAGGTTTAATCTTTAAAGCAATCTCTTTGTCCCTAACTACGTGCCCCCATAAGACTTGTCTTTGACAGACATAGCTAGTGGATCCACCTAAGCTAATATGTATGGTTCTTACTTTGGCAAGTAGGAAAACCTCCTTTTGGTATGGTGAAGACACCAGATTCCATGTATATAGCTCACATGGTCTATGTTGATTAATGGTAAAATATCCCACAAATAAACTAGAATTTCTTCAAAGGTTTTATGACTTCCTAAATGAGTTGACTTAAGCTTTCTTTTGACCCTTCAAATGTTGCATTGACTTTATTTTCATGATTCATGATTTTGTTCTGATAAGCTTTATTATGCTTTACTTGGTTATGCATTCTTCTTTTTTAAGTCCATTATATTGTCACATTTATGTTTATGCATTTTCCTCATACTCAATACATTCAATGTACTAACATATACCATTTTGTGTGCCTATATTGCTTTATAATATACGGTCAAATATTTCTTCACACGCACGTAGCTAGTAGATTGATTCTGTGTTAAAGATTGGTGAGTCCTCATATTCTGAGGGTCATTCCACATATGTTACTTTATTTTCATGTCATTATAGTTTTCAAATTCCTTGTGATCTAGGGGTTTGTCTAAGCCACGTACTATGATTTTAGAGGCTTATGTCACACTTATGAGTTACATTGTTTCTTTGGTATAAATGATGTTGATTGAAACTATTATCTTGTTTTCTTTCAATTCTTCTTATTACTTATAACAAGTGGATTGAATAGGGTCTCTCAGGACTTTATTCACCATGTCACATTTAGAATGTAGCTTGGGTCTTGACATGATCCTATGTGTTTATGGTGCAAAACCCCTTCCTTATCTCAAACTTCTTTTGCTTCCACTTGAGCATGGCCATCTTCGAGAGGTACAACACGATAATGCTGATTTTGTTCTCGTCCCTTTTCACTTTATTATACTTGAAGCAATTATCCAAGTGCAAAAGAAAATTCTCCACCTCTTGCACGTAACGAATGCCTTTGAAAATCGATGTCTTGGGAGCCTGAATCTTGGCCTCTTTATCTTCATTGGACATCACAGATCCTCTAGTATTAGTTTATCCCTTGAGCGCTTCTATCTCGACCATCATGGTTTCAATTATACTTAATACATCCATGAGCCGACACTTCTAGGAAGTGATGATTTCTTTCATCTCATATTTCGCATGCTTACGTGCCTCCAACTCTTTGTAAATGTTGTAATTCTCCTCAAAAGTCTTGAACTTGTCATTGACCCTATTCAAGTGTCTGCCTAAAATATCCACAGCTTTCCTTGTCGTGTCAACCCTCACAATCTACTCTATTCCAGGCGTAACGTCTACGGGTTGCTCTTTATGTTCATCATCACTCGCCATAGTGGTTGAATGTGAGTGGGATGTTAGCGCATTGCTTACTATAGGGTTAGAAAATAATTCCTCATTCTTCTTGAGATACTTCCTCCCTTTTTGGTGCTTCTTTCTACCATCTAACATTTGTGGTACTAGCAACATGGATGTCTCCCTCATTTTTCATTCCCTTAGTATCAACCTCTACTCTGATACCATGTTGTCATGGCCTTAGACTTCTACTAAGCATACCGTGCGGCACTTGAGAACTCACTCACGAATCTTTCATGATCTCGCAAGCTTAAGTAAGTCTTTTAATACTCGATTGCTAAGAGAATGAATAAAGACATAAGATAATTTATAAGAATATTTTTGTATTTCTCGAAGATTGTTTGATTCTTGCTTGATAAATTTACAAATGTTTTCCCCTCTAATTATAGTACTAATTTAGGGGCTAATATGTAAATAATAATTATTATATAAGTCCCTACATATGTACAAATAAGTCCTCATTCTAGAATATTATACACAACTAGAATGTTGTAAGGACTTTCCATGTATATCCATGAAATTCTAAGGTCTTCCAATGAATTCTCCCTATATTTCTAGAATATTCCATCAAGTACTATTGTTCTTCCAATGTAAGCCTTCTATGTGGACAAATTTGTGCCACGTTATGCTTAAGTAACATGATGATGTGGTGGGTCATGACATAATGATATGTTCCTTTGCATCTTGATGCTAATCTCAAACTGATATAGAACACCCCATTCTCCAAAATTGAACCAAGCATGTCTCAAACGTGAAAAGAGTCACAACATCATATCATATATAATAAGCAAGGAAAGGAATCAATTCAAAAAATGATCATCATAGTATCTATACTTACCACTTCCACAACAAAAAACTAACCAAATTTTAAGCTTTTAAGCAAAAATCGATTCACATTTTGAAAGGATCAACAGATTAAAACTTTAAACTTCTGCCTTTATTGGAAGAAAAATGAAGTCATAACATGAGTTCTAGACATAAATATACAAATTAAAGTAGGTTAAACAGGTAATAAAGAGTTTAAGTAGAATCGAAAGGAGATTAAATATGTGAACTAGATTCCATATCCAAGAGCCAAAATATCAAGCTAAGAGAATAAGAAAAAAACACTACATTGAAATAAATACTTAATCATAATAGAACTGTAATACCTAAGCTTATATCCCATAATGACTAAAGAACACACATGAAAAGAGATTCATAAAGTGAAAGGTTTTACCTTTTTTGGAGCATTGGATTGAGACGATGAGTAAAAGGACTTCACCAACCATAGAGAAACTCCGAAGAACAAGCAGAGATTCAAAAACTAAATATAGACCTTTTGATAGTTCAAATATTGTGACGAACGCAATGTTCTTAACTTAATTGCTCGACTCTCCACCGTATCCAAATCAGGAGATAAGAGGGGGTTTTATAGAGTTAAATTAGGGGGAACGGGGACGAGTGAAGTTTGAGTTTTTGAAATTCTACTTGGAGAGGTCAAGAGATGAGGACTGGCTGAGTGTATGAGAATTCGATGGATTAAGCTTGAATCTAGCGGTTTTCAAGGTTGAACGGTGAACATGCTTTGGCAGCTTTGGATGTCTAAAAGAGGGGAAAGGGAAAGTCAGGTGATAGGGGTCGATGCCGCACAACTAGAATGTATAGGGTTATGGGTTGGATTCCAAATAGAGGGGAAAGGAGAAGTCATGTTATGGAGGGTCGGCGCCATGCAACTAGAATTGCTATGGTTATGGATTGTTTTTGTTGGAAAAGATGAACAGAATGGTAAAAGGGAAGAGGGAGTATTTTGTTCTTCAAAATAGAGAGGGACGTGAGGGTTGGAAAAGGAAAAGAGAGAGAAAAGTGTGGGAGTGTATGTAATTGTAAGTGTATTTGTGCACTCTTTGTAGGTGTGTAAGAATTAAGAGGATGACCCATATTATTTAAAATTTCGCCACTTGAGTTGTTGTTCTAACCGGATTGGACATGGGTATAACCAAATTGAGTCAATTAACTAAATTTGACTAAAATTAAAATGAAATAGATAATTACTGATTAATTATTAGAGGTTCTTAATTCAAAGGACAAACCCATCGATGACCTCCTAAAGTTGGCACCAAATTTCACTTAGGCACCTCAACTGGACGATATTCATGTTTGACACCTCATGTAGAGTCCCGTTGTGTTATTTCGACACTTTTTGCTGACATGTCAAAGTGAGTGTGATACACTCAGCAATACCACGTGAAAGGCTTAATTTAGCCAATTTTTATTTTACTTTTTCTTCTTCTTCTTCTTCTCCATTTTTCGAGCCACCACCCCCCACAAATTCTTTCAAACTTAAAATCCTTCAATGGAGGTCGAGTTTTTAATTCAAATCCATTTTCAAGTCATTTTTTTTTTCAAAAGGGGTAGAGGCATTTGGAGAAGACAAGAATAGGAGGGAGTATTTGGAGGGTTTTTTTTGGGTAATGAAATGATGCACAAAATAGAGGTAAGGTATTTGGAGTGGGGGTAGGTGGGTATTTGGAGAAGACTAGCAAGAGGGCGATTTTGGTATTGGTTTTGTGGGGTGGGTGGGGGCTTTGTAGAAGACGATCGAGGCAGGCTGTGCAGAAAACAATTCGGTGGGGCTTACTTTTATTTGGTTTTTTTTGTTATTATTTTGGGAAAATATTATGTGTCATTAATTCAGTGGTCATTTTTTATTTCAAACTCAAAATTAATTATTTAAAAATTACTTTTAGCATAAATGACAAATGTCGTCGTTTAGTTTGTCACTTTACATGTCATTTGCGAGTGTAACATACACACATTATATATTTTTGATGATATTAGAAAAAGTATGAAAATAACACAGCAGAACCCTACATGAGGTGTCTAAAATAAACATCGCCCATTTAAGGTGTCTAAGTGAAACATCGTGCCAATTTTAAGGGGCCACTGATTGGTTAGGCTTAGAGCTGTCAAAATGGGTTGGTCGAACCCAACCCTAACGGGCTAGAGAGTTAAGTGGGTTGGGACGGGCTGGCCCTTTTAATTAAATGGCCTGTAAAATCGCAGTCCAACCCAACCTTAAGCGGGCCACGGGTTAGGCCAGGTTGGCCCTTCAACAAAAAAATGGACAAGATTGCCCTCTTAGAAAGAGTACGACCGTTGATGTCTGATGAACACAACATCAATACATACAAAAATTCATTCATGAATTACATATACTTCAGTGACTATTTACAAAGCAAAAATAGAATAGCCAAGATAAAACATTCATAAGATTCATCCGAGCAAAAAAAATTACATGATCACTACTTTCATAAACAAGACAATAAAGGAGAATTGGAAAATTAGGCATAAAAACGAAAGTAGAAGAGATCAAAGATTCATAGTTATAATGGAGTAATAAGCTTGGGCTAATAAGAAAATTTAGTGGAGCAACGACCCTAAAATGTAAAAGATACGTAAAGAAATTAGACTTGATTTTATATTGGTTATCAAAAATATTTATTGACAAAATCTTCTCAAATAAAACATTAGTTAAAATATATATAATAAATATTTTTAAAATTCACAGCCCACGGGCTGGCCTCTGAGGCTTATGGCTTGCGGCTTGGGCCTATGAGGCTAGCCGGCCAGATGAGGTTGGACTAAAATACCTCGTTCTTAAATGGGCTGAAAAAACTTAGCCCAATCCCATTTAATTCAAGGGTTGGATTGGGTTGGGCCGGCCTAGCGGGCCAAGCCCATTTTGATGGCTTTAGTTATGCCTAATTCAAATAAGACAAAATAATTATTAAGACATAAGTTAATTGCTTAAAATAGAGGACTAATTATACATAATTATAAAATTAGCTAATTTAAAGGAAATAAATATGTATTTATATGAAACATTATTTTTAGGTGATTTATTTAATATTTATATAGTAGATGAAGATTATATATAAATCAATATATAAACATATATAATTATTTCTGAAAACTAACAAAAATATTTAGAGAAAGATTAAAAATATTTATTTATTTTTCGAAGATGATTATTTCACATTATTTAAAATTGAAAAAGCTCGATAATTTACTTGAATTGCATAGGGTCAAAATTGGGTGTCAACAATTACAAGAAATTTTTCAAAGGGTTTTCCGCTATTACTTTTCCTTTATCTAAATTCACAGAGAAGAAGGTCAAATTTTAGTGGTTCGAAGCTTGTGAGAAGAGTTTTCAAGAGTTGAAGACTCGACTTATTTCAGCTATAATTCTTACACTACCAAAGGGTTCAGATGAGTTTGTAATTTACAGTGATGCTTCTTGAATTGACCTTGGTTGTGGATTAATGCAACATGAAAAGTTCATCACTTATGCTTCCAGGCAGGTCAAGGTTCATGAGAAGAACTACACGACTTATGATCTTGGGTTAGCAACAATAGTATTTGCCTAAAAGATTTGGAGGCACTATTTATATGGTGTTCATATGGACGTGTTTACAAACCATAAGAGTCTTCATTATGTAGTCAATTAGAAGGACTTAAGTTGCATTATGGAAGATGACTTCAATTGTGGAAAGACTATGACATGAATTTTTTATACCATCCAGATAAAATCAATGTAGTGGTAGATGCTCTCAACAGGTTGTCTATGAATAGTATTGTTTACATTAAGGAGGAGAAGAATGAGTCAGTTCGTGATATTCACATGCTTGCTCATTTGGGAGTTCATCTTGTGATTCAGTAAATGGTGGAGTTATTATTCCGAATGGTCCATGATGAGTTGGGGAATTCGACTCATTTGAGGCTTTATTTTCATAGTGTTATTGTCCTCAATGCCTACTTTATTCTCTAAAATTGATGTTAAAGTGTTTATTTGCAACAATGAAAGGCAAAAGAGCAAGGCAAGGACATTACAAAAAAACAAAAAAAAAGAGCGAAAAAGCTAAAGAAGTTGAAGAAGGACAAATCTGATGATCGCCATGACCACTCAGCAAACCGCCGAGTGGTCAGTCAGCTCACCAAATGTTCTAGAAGGCCAACCCTAGGAGAAAGCGAACTCGGTGATGGAAGGTGCAACTCGGCGAAACGCCGAATGGATCAGCGAAGGAGATCTTGATTGCCTAAAATTACAGAAGGTGACTGGTGAAAAGTCATTTCAAGAAGGCGATGGAAGAGGGTACTTGGCATATCGCCGACCTGGTCGGCGATGGACGACTTACTCCGCCGATTGGTCCAAAGGGTGAAAATCTGGAAGAGTATAAATGTGATTTCTTAAAGAGTTTTTAAAGAGAGTTGAAAATTCCGAAAGTGGAGACACATTCTAACTCTGGGTTTTTGATCCAAATACAGTTCTTAGTAGTTTTTCAATAGAATTTCAAATTGGGTTTTGATTTTAAGTTGATTCCAAGCATTGTGAAGACTTGAATTTTGTTACCTAGCTGATGAAGAATATAGTTGGTAATACTTTCTTGCTTTTTATAATGTGTGGCTAAAACCCCCTTTCTTGGGGTGTGATTATGTGATTAAATGTTCTAATTATGTTATGGGTGTTAGTATTTACTGATTTAAATGTTGATTTGAAGTGAGTTTGATTAATAGTTGTGTTTTAATCCATGAATTGTAGTTGTAAATGTAATTTTAATTTAGTATTCTAGGCTTGTTTGAGAAAGAGGTTTTAGAATTAAGACTATCGATTGATGATTGTAGTAATTGGGTTATCATAAGTTCAACTTGAGAGAGTGAATATGAATTCAATCCTATTAATCTAACTCGAGAGAGTAGATTAATTGAGGTTTTGGGTTTTCGGCTGTTCATATTGTTAAGCTTGTCGAGGTTCGAGAGAACTCGCCTAATTCATGTTAGTTGATTGAGAGATGACTATCACACTTAAAGCCTAACCTAGCCTACCCTCTAAGATTAAACGTCTTTTAGTAATTTATAATCACCCATATAGAAAAATTAGCATTTAATCAATCACATCGCCAAGAATCCCTCTCTACTTGATTACTACCCTGTTTTTGTAGTTGTTAATTGCTCACTCCAAACCCCCCATCTAACATTTATTGTCAACCCTTGAAATTTACTTTAACGTGTTTGATAATGTTTACTTCTACAAACGACTAGAACACTTTCTTTACTTCGTAACTAAATTATATCTCGTACCACTCCCTATGGGATTGACCCCAACTCTTTGTTTGGTTTGTACTTGATTGCACCTGCCTATAATTAAAATTGGATGAAGTGTAGTTGAGTGTTATCAGTACAAAATAATGTTTTGTGATGGAAGTTAAAGCGAAGCCAAATGATGATCCAACCTTGGTTGAATTGAAGAAATCAATCTTTAAAAAGACTAAGAGGCTTTATCAAAAAGGAAAGATGATGTGCTTCGTTACCATAACGGTTTGTGTTCCAAATATTGATTGGTTAAGGCAGTAAATCTTAGCAGAAGGTCATAGTTTCCGGTACTCTATTCACAGAGGAGCCACTAAGATGTATCATGATCAACAAGAAATTTATGGATATAGTGGTATGAAGAAGGATATCGCAGAATTTGTGGCTAAGTGTCCATACTGCCAACATGATAAGGTTGAACATCAAAAAATAAGAGGTATGACTCAGGATGTCAGCATTTCTACTTGAAAATGAGAGGATTTAAACATGGATTTTATTCCAGGTTTGCCTTGCACTCGTCGACAATATGATACTATATGGGTGATTGTACACCGGATGACTAATCAACCTATTTCCTATCGATTAAGACTTTTTATTCAGCTGAGGATTATGCTAGACTTTACATCCGAGAGTTAGTGAAATTGCATGGGGTTCCTTTATCTCTTATCTCAGATAGAGGTACTTAGTTCACCTCTCAGTTTTTGAAGTCGTTTGGTCTTGATAGTCAAGTTAAACTTAACATAATTTTTCAACCGCAGATAGATGGTCAGGCCAATGGACTATTCAAACCTCAGAGGATGAACTTGAGTTATTGACTTTAAAGGTAATTGTGATGATTACTTACCTCTTATTGAATTCACTTATAATAATAGTTACCACTCCAGCATTCAGATGACTCTGTTTGAAGCATTTTATGGTAAAAGGCGTAGATATCCTATAGAGTGATTTAAGGTTGGTGTAATGGATTTAGTAGTGCCTAAATCACTTCATGAGGCAATGGACAAAGTTTAACTTTTTAGAGTTAGATTGAGGACAACTCAGAGTAGACAAAATTCATATGTAGATGTGAGTAGAAGAGAGCTTGAATTTGATATTGATGATTGTGCTTATTTGAAAGTTTTACTCATGAAAGGGGTGATAAGGTTCGATAAGAAAGGAAAGCTCAACCCCCATTATGTTGGTCCCTACATGATTTTGAGGCATTTTAGTAATGTGGCATATGAGTTGGATTTACCCGCGAGTAAACATTAATACATATATACAATGGTATTTTATGTGTCCTTATAGAAGAAGTGCATTGATGATCCGACTTTAATTGTACCTATACAGAATGTTGGAGTAAAGGATAATTTCTCTTATGAAGAAGTTCCAATTGAGATCCTAGACAATTACGTTCGTAAGTTGACAAATAAGAAAGTTGCTTCAGTGAAAGTTCTTTGGACAAATCATCAAGTTGAGGGAGGTACTTGGCAAACATAAACATATATGATAGCCAAGTACCCCCACCTCTTACCTTCCAGTTCAGTTCCAGCATAAGGTAATAATTTCTCTGTAACACTCTATTCAGATTCATGTCTTTAAGTTATTCTCATGTCTCAGTGTGCATGCATGTTTATGAAACCAGTCTAGTCTTCATATTTCAGTCTGGGATGGTCATTCCACCAATTTAGTGTTTAGCTTTCGGTTTGAGATTGCAAATCTTTTCCTACTCTTTTAAATTTATTTAGACTCCATTTAAGGAAGAATATTCTCAAGGGAAAAAATTATAACACCTCAGAAAATTCAAAGTTAATCAGATCATACCTATCAGAACTTCAATGATTTAGTGGTTAATGACATCATAAAATTGGAATTCACGAACGTCATCTATAGGCAGTAAACCAATCCATGAATCGTAGATGAGGCTCGTGAATTAACTTTAGAAATTTTATTTTCAAATTGAGTTTAACGAAATCAAACAACGAATCATAAATGAAATCACGAGCCATGAATTGAACTCATCAAGTGATGTGCAATAAAACTTAACTGTTGTTTCTACTGCCTCACATTTATGAATTCAATCTACAGATCGTAGATAGAACCACGAATAATAAACTGGTCTCATAGATCAAACTTCATAGATTTGAAATTTGAAGGATTTCAAGGACGACATTTACAGACCGTAGTTCATTCCACGGAACATTGATGACCCTAGTGGTCTGTTCCAATAATATTTCTTTCAGAATTATTTTGGTCTTTTTCCGCTCTTTTAACTCCTAAACCACAACTTTTTGGCCTATCCTACATGGGATTAAGGGAAAATCAGTCGACTAGAACCACCCCTCTCACGCCTAACACTTAAAATTATTAGACAATGTGTTTCAAGTTCTCTCAAGCAAGAACTAAGATTCCACATCTTCAAACTTCAAGTTCACGAATTTCATTAAGTGTTTTCTTTTCAAGTATGTAGGCTTTGATCGATGAGTATCCTTTCACCCATTGAGTCCTAAAATAAACTTAGTTCTTCAGTTAATGATTTTTACCGAAGTTAGAATTCTTATGAAAATCATAATTTTCATCATGTTTTCGTTCTTCTTCATGAATAACTTTGACTACATGTTTTCACATATAATTCAGTACTTCTAAATAGTTATTTTCATGAACCTTAAGATAGAGATATTTTCATGATAAAAAACAATTGATGGAAAAATGATAAAAACAATTTTTCATAATGTTTTTACTTTTGACTCTCTTCAGGAGAGTGATTCATACTCTTTATGCCACGTAGGGTCATGATATGTTATTTATTTCATCCTGAATTGTCACGCCCTAAGATTATACCCTAGACGCGGCACGTGTTTAGAGCCACAAGTGATCCTAAGATAACCTCATGGCATAACATGACACTCAGAATAGCAAAACCAACACAAAACTGAGATAAACCTGCGGAAGCTAAAATTGAAATATCTGGAATAGTACCCATAAACTCAACATAGACTAAGTCTGGAAACAACATAACAAAGCGAAACCTAGTTGTCTATTTGAAAGTCTCTACTGACATGAGTTGTTAGGGCATGCCTAGAGCTAACTCTTACAAATTTGGAAATTGAAAGTAATGTCTAAAAAGGGACATAAGTGGCGTCTTGAGAAAATGAAGACTCACCAAGAGTGCTGCAAGCTAATCAAAATTTGTACTAACCACAGGCTGGATATGGAACGTCATAACCTATAATATAGGTAGAAAAATATGCGGTCAGTTTGAAATGTACTGAGTATGAAGAAATGCATAATAAACATGAGATCTGAACATAATAAGTTTGTAAAACATGCTGATACAATGTCCAAGTAAAATAACATGAAAACTGAGTTATATTGATTTTAAATACATATAGACAATGTCATGCAATATATGAAAACATACTAGTTTGTGGGAGATATTAAAACCGACATAAACCATGTGAGCTACTAAATGAAGTTCAAGGTACTACTCCCACACCGAAAAGAGAGTGTCCTATTTGTCATGGCAAGGACCATGATATCTGAGCTAATGTGGATTTACTAGCTAATATCTTATTGAGATACAGTGGCACGTAATTCTGGACTTAGAAATTGCTACTAACACTTTGTTTGGATGGTTGTTACACATTGTTTTATAATGTATCATAATGTATCGTATTGTGTTGTATTGTATTGTATCACATTGCTTTATTTTAATGAATCAATGTTTGGATAGATTGTATCGTATTCCATCGTTACCTAATGACACATATTCATAATTTTGGATAATAAACCTACAAGAAAAGTAGGATATGAGGTAGAGATAGTATGAAAAGGTAGGATAAAAGATGAAATATAATTATTAAATAATAAATAAATAAGGTAATGATGCGATCACACTAAATCAGTCCTTACGTAAAATGAGTCTTTTCGTTATTGTCTAACGATAAATTTAAATAATACGATGATAATAAAATTTAAGTAACAATCAAAATAAACAGTATACTTAAACTAGGACAATACAATACAACAGGTGTATCTCAAACAAGGTGTTAAGGTAGTGACGGAAAAGAAAAGAAAAGAAAAAGAAAATACTCCAACCAATTTTCTGGTCCAACTAGACGGGAAATATCTGTCTCCGTCAATCTCTCCGGCAGACAAGCTGCTGGAGCGCTCGAAAATGAACTCCCAAATCTAGGCCACTACATTGTCGCTCATCTTTGCTTTTCTTTTCTAAGTTGATGATTTTGTACTGAACTCAAGTACTAATGGATCGAGCGCGAACTGCAAGTCCGAGGCAGTTAAGGAAATGGAGCAGCGAATCCGGAGCTCCCATGGCCGCTCTTACTGTCGGCTCTTCATCTCCAAGACATGGCCGCTCTTCCTCTATATCCGGAATGTCTAACATTAAGCGCACTCAGAATGTTGCCGCCAAAGCTGCTGCCCAGCGCCTTGCTCAAGTCATGGCCTCTCAAGCAGCCACTGGCAATGATGACGATGAAGATGGCGATGATGATCTTGGATTCCGATTTGCCGCTCCTCCACCTCCCACTTTTTCCAGGTCCAAGGTCAGCACTGCTGCCAATAGCTCTAGTGATAGCAATGCTACCAACCCTGCTATTCAGTCCGCTAAGTTAAATACCAGATCATCTTCACCTGCGGTAATTTCAAGACCTCGATCTATCCAGTATTCATATTTTTCTTACTGTGCTACTTTTTGTCAGCTTTATGGTTCACTTGATGGAGAGTTCTGAAATATCGACCGTCTCTGGAATTCTACCTAGATAATCAAGTACAATCCAGTATGAATGTGTTCAAAATCAACTGCATTTGTACGTAATTTCAGTTATATAAGTCTGTTGTCAACCGTAAGGTAAAAAGATTGAATCTTCTGTTCAGAAAGTGACTATAGCTCAAGACACTGAATAGTTGTTAAATCTCTTAGGATTTAGTTCCTGGGTTTGTTGTAAAAGTTGTAATATAAAGTACAGAAGGGATATAGTTGGAAAAATTTAATCTAAAAGAGCATAAGCATTAGCACATTATTTTTCTTGGCTCTGATTACCTCTGTATGGTAATTGTTTCCATTTCCTCCTTCTATGAGTAGCTAGCTAGGAATTTTGTTGAGGAATTGCCGTCTCTGCGTTCAACATCAGCAGGAAGACCAACTGTCCCATCTCGTCCTCCACCATCAATACCAGGTACCCAACAGCCTGTGAAGACTCCTTCACCTATACCACCAATCGATCCTCCAACCAACAAGCTGAGAGAGAAAAGGTACTAAAAGTGAAAACCTCTTTTCTGATCTTTCCTTTTTCCTTTTCAGTCTGACACTCCTACAAACAAGCAGCTAGAGCAAAGGGTCTAAAAGATGTACTTTTGCTTTTCATTTATAGGTTGTATCTATTACTTGTCATGTATTCCATAGTTACCAAGTTCTTGTAATCATGTCATTTAATCAACTTTTAGAGCCCACTATTTACTTTTTGATTGTATTCTATTGCTATGACGTTTCAAAAAGATGTTGAACTAGCTTAATCATCTGTACATCGGTGTAGTTCTGTTATTGTGCAACAATGAAGCAGTCCAAGTGTGTCTTAAGGCACATGAGCTTCCTTCATATATATGCAGTAGGTGATTTAGCATGATTCAGTTCCTTTTCTCTGCATTCATCATCTAATGCGCAATGCAGATTCTCTGCAGATTTAAGACAAGTTAACTTGAAAGATACAGGAGATCACCGTGCTGCTTCTGCGCTTCGTGATGAAGTATGTTAATTGTGCTATCAAATTGCAATTCTCTATTCTTACATGCATAGTATTCAGTCATTAGACACGCAAAGTGTCTGTTGTGTCTCTATATACATGTAATTACTTGGATATATCACTTGACTTCAGTGCCGTTTCTGCTCTGATCCTTAATTATTTTTCTTGGCAGCTTGATATGCTACAAGAAGAAAATGAAAATCTTCTTGGAAAGGTGCACATTCACCAGTTCTTTTCCTCTGCTTTACTTGCATTAAGACATGCATCTCTGAATGTGTTTATACTGAATTTGAGAAATTCTGTGCAGCTTAGAGTTGCCGAAACGAGTTACGAGGAAGCAGAAGCTAGAGTGAAGGAGCTTGAGAAACAGGTTATGCCATTACTATTCCCAAACTGTGCACAAATCCTTCCTCTTTGTTACTCTTAAATACTTGTAACATTCATTTTAAGAGCCTCAGTGCTTCATTACTGGAATTTACTGGTTTACCTGAAAGAGGATGAAAGGAATAAACTTATGTTTTGTCTTGGTCTTTTGATAAAATAAGAGAGGAAAAACTTGATTATAGTCAGCGTATCATTCTTTGATGAACACCTCGTTTATCCGAAAAAAGAAGTCATAAGATGATAATGATAATGGACACCTTATTTTGAAATTTTGCTGGGATAAATGTTATTGGTTCTCATTTTGTGATTTATGCTCCACAGATGTTTTAATTTAAACTTCAAGTTCTTTTGACAGTTGAAAGGCATTTCTTATGCATCAGGTTTCAGCACTTGGAGAAGGAGTATCTTTAGAAGCAAAGTTGTTAACCAGGCAAAAGTCTTCCACATCTTTCTCTTACCACTGAATTTGTATTTATGCAAACTTTTTTGGTGGATATGCATATGTTGTAATATCATGATATTTTGTCAATTGCAGGAAGGAAGCCTCTTTGCGCCAAAGGGAGGTCAGTTTGGATATTTGAGTTAATTGCAGATTAATTTGGTTACACTGCTTCTTCCTTTGGTCTTTTGTGTGGAAGGATGCTTACTTAAAAAGCATCATAAAATATTAGAAGTCATTCTTTATCCAACTAATAACAGAATGTAAATGAAAAAGTTTATCTTGGCCTGTGTGGCTAGACATGACTCCACATATTGAGGAAAACAAACAAACATGGTTAGAGTAGCATGGACCATTCTATTATTTCTAGTATGCTACATGATAGTTGGTAGAGTATGTTAATTTCCCTGCTTATTCATATACAAGTTTGAATGTTATTAATTGTATGTTCAACTGTACTTGTAATAATTATCTAAGTTGCACAGACTCTTCATTTTTGCTGCCGCACCTGTGTCAACACGAGACGGTTGCCGGTGCGGGATACATATGGGATTCAGTCAACCACATTGGATACTTTGACCAAAGTCGATGGACAAATTTGGGGGAAAATTGAGATTTTGATTTCTCAAAATAGAAGATATAATAGATTTAAGCTAAGTTGGGCAGATTCATCACTTTCGATGCCGCACCGATTCGGATTCTCCAAAAATACACTACTTTTGGAGAATCCGACATGCACCCGTTACATTTTTTAAGAGTCTGAGCAACATAGGATTTAAAGACATAAGAAATGGCATAGCTTCAATATTATAGTCATTTTGTCTCCTTTTTGGCTTTTCCTCTTGGTCAATATTCGTTGCTTCATATTTCAGACAGAGAGAAACTAAGTATTCAAGTAGTTTTGTTCTGATTTCTAGTAGACAATAGCAACGATCGGTAAGGAAAGTTGGTGGAAGGCCTCAAATGACTTTCTTTTTCTTTTTTTGAGGGGAAGAACTGGAGAGCTTGAAAGAAAAAGTTGGGGTCTTGGGGAAGAAAACCTAGAAGATCTTTATAGCTCTATTTTATCAATTGGATCTTTTATCCAAATTTTACCATCCGTATCCATATGTGGATCCGTACCCGAACAACATCATCATCATAACAACAACAACAACATAATACCCAGTGGAATCCTACAAGTAGGGTATGAGGAGGGTAGAGTGTACGCAGACCTTACCACTACCTCGTGGAGCTAGAGAGATCGTTTTCGAAAGATCCTTGGCTCTAGTGTAGCAAGTTCAAGTACAAAAAAGGAGAAAACTATGGAGAAAATATTACAACTAACAAGAGAAGCAGTGCAAAGTCTACTAGAAAAGAACAAGAATAACAAAATAGTGTTATTCAAGAAGAACAAGAATAGCAAATTCAAGTACAAAAAAGGAGAAAACTATGGAGAATACATAACAACTAACAAGAGAAGCAGTGCAAAGTCTACAAGAAAAGAACAAAAATAACAAAATCGTGTGATAATTGAAACACAATAAACAACAGACGATGGTAGACATCAATAGCAAGAACTACAATAATACGGCTAGTACAACAACAAACACCAACAAGCCTAAATACTCAAAAAGCAAGACAACACTCCACTACTTAGTGTAATCCTCTACCATAATACACGTACTCCACACCCTCCTATCTAAGGTTATATCCTCGATAACCCGCGTTTTTTCATGTTTTGTCTAATCAACTCTCTCAATACTTCTTCGACCTACCTCTACCTCTCCTCATACCCACTATAACCAACCTCTCTCACCTCCTCACTGGTGCTTATGCATCTCCTCTTCACATATCCAAATCATCTCAATCTCGCTTTCCTTATTTTATTCACCACGAAGGCCACTCCCATGTTATCTTGAATATCCTCATTCCTAATCTTATTGTTCCTTGTATGCCTACGCATTCACCTCAACATCCTCATTTCCGCAACATGCATCTTCTGAACATGGGAGTTTTTAACTGACCAACTCTCTGCCCTATACAAGAAAGTTGGTCTAACCACCATTCTATAAAACTTTTAAATTTTGGTGGTACTCTTTTATCACATAAGACTTCGGATGCAAGCCTCCACTTCATCCACATCGCATCAATACGATGTGTGATATCATTGTCGATGTCCCCATTTCTTTGGATTATAGACCCAAGATATGTGAAACTATCTCTCTTGGGGATAGCCTATATGTCAAGCCTCACTTCCATTATTGCCTCATGTTGCATCACTGCATTCGGACTGCAAATACTCTGTTTTGATCCTGCTTAACCTGAACCCTTTTGACTCTAGACTCTAGAGTTTGTCTCAACATCTCCAACCTAGCACTAACTCCGTTGTGCATCTTATCAATTAATACTATTTCGTCCGCAAATAACTTACACCAAGGCACCTTATTTAAGATGGACCTCAATTCATCCATTACTAAGGCAAATAGGAACGGGCTAAGAGCTGATCCCCAGTACAACCTCATCTCCACTAAGAAGTGCTCCAAATCTCCTCGCACCGTTCTAACCCACAGTTTTGCTCCATCATACGTGTGCTTAATTGCCTTTATGTAATCCACCGATACACTTTTAGCCTCTTGGCATCTCCAAAGGACTTCCCGCGGGATTTTGTTGTAGGACTTTTCAAGGTCAATGAACACCATATGTAAGTCACTCTTCCTTTCTCGGTATTTCTCCACCAGTCTCCTCACAAGATTGATGGCTTTAGTAGTCGATTGCCTTGACATGAATCCAAATTGGTTTGACATTTTAGCCGTCTTAAAAATGACATTAAACAAACCAATTAACCATTCCATACATGCCTTTCGAAACTCCACCAGAATCTCATCTGGTCCTATTGCTCTTCCCCTGCTCATCCTACTAATAGTTCACTTAACCTCAACCTTAATACACCTACAGTACCCAAAATCCCGATGTCTCTCAAAGTGCTGCAAATCACCTAGCAGAGTGTCTCAGTCCCTTTCTTTGTTCAAAAGCTTATGGAACTAAGTTTGCCAGCTTTTCTTAATTAGGGTCTCTTTCGCCAACACCTTGCCTTCCTTATCCTTGATGCACTTCACTTGATCTAGGTCACCGACCTTCTTCTCTCTCTCGCCTTTGTGAGCTTGTACATTTTCTTATCTTCACCTTTGTCACTCAGCTCAATTTACAGTCGTTCAAAGGCAATCGTCTTTGCTGTTGTAACCGCTAACTTAGCCTCCATCTTTGCTGCCTTATAAATTTTCTTATTTGTCCGCTTCTCCTCGTCCTTGCATTCTTCCACCAACTTTGCATAAACTAGCTTCTTTGCTTCCACTTTGCCTTGAACTTCTCCATTCCACCACCAATCCCCTCTGTAACGACCAATGTTACCCCTCGAGACCCGTAGCCACCTCTCTAGCTGCTTTTCTAATGCGACTAGTTGTCTTATCCACATGCTTTCCACATCCCCAATACTCTTCCAAGCCCCCATCACCATCAACTTCTCATCCATATTCCGAGAGAGGCCAAGGGTCAAGCCACACAATTTAACTCTTGGTCAGTCATGAATTCTTCTGCCTCCTCCCTCGTTCAATCTCCAAGTCCATCACCCAAAACTTATGTTGGGTAGAAAAATTCTCACTCAGGATAACCTTGCAGTCCTTACAAAGGCATATATTGCCTTTCCTCAAGAAAAAGTAATATGTTAGAGTTTTATCCCACGCTATGGAAGGTAACCGAGTGGTCTTCCTTCTTCGAAAAGCACTAGTTAGCTATCACCAACTCAAAATCTCTATTATAATCGAGGAGCAAAGTTCCACCTCCATTTCTACTTCCAAAACCAATGCCTCCATTCACATCGTCAAATCCATTGGAAGTTGCCCCAATGTGGCCATTGGAAATCGACGCCAATGAATATCTCTTAGGTGTGTAGTATACCCCTCACCACCTCATCCAAGTCCTCCCAAAAGTGCTTCTTGACCTCCTCGTGCAAACCTACTTGTGGCGCGTAAAAGCACTAATAATGTTCAAAGTAAGTCCTTCAACAACTAGCTTAATTGTCATCATGTCATCATTGATCTTCCTAACTTCCACCACTGGCTCCCTGTGTTCCCCGTCTACGAAAATTCCTACTCCATTCCTATCCATTGAGCCTCCCAAGTACCACAACTTAAACCTGTTCACATCCCAAGCCTTGGTACGTACCCATTTGTTCCCTGAACACACTATATTAATCTTCCTCTTTTTTAGAATCTGCACTGGCTTTATGGACTTCCCCGTCAAAGATCCTATATTCCAAGACCTTACCCTCAGCCTAGGGGAACCTACCACTCCTACCCCTCGCCCTTGACCTAAGACATGGCCCTAGTCTATCATCTTTCACCAAAGTCACCAAAGAAGGTGTAAAATACAAAGGCAAATACTAAGGAAAACTAATTCAAATGTATAATCTGAAGTACAAGATAGCAGGCAATAAGTCTGAACTATACTGTAAATCAGAAGCAAGCAAGTAATCAATGAATTGAACTACACTGCAGATCAGAAACAGCGATCAAGAACCCACACTATACTGTAAATCGAAAGAACAGAAAAAGAGAACCACATTACCACAACACAAAGTATGCTACAGGAGAAGAAGAATAAGGATCACAGCAGTTATTTAAATGACAGTTCTGAAAATGGAATTTAAACCAGAGGTATACCTCCTAATCCGTACTCCCGAATCTTAAAATTTAGATTTTGCTGAATATGACTCTCGGATTCGCATCCACGCCGGATGCCCGCACCCAAGTCCGAGCAACTTAGATTATTAGTGGACTAATTAGTTGGAGTAGTTTTTGTTTATAATACATATGTCACGTGCTCAAAAAAGTGAAAAACTATATATGTTAAACTGTCTAAGTCTTCTTCAAAATACCATGCCGACATGTTACAACAGCATTGTCCTGTCTCTTTGTAACTGCCTTCAAGTGTGATTCAGTTTCTACTAATGTTTTACACCTCAAAAGCAACTAAAGATTTACTGGTGCAGGCTGCACTGAAAGATGCAAAACAAGCAAAGAATGGGATAGATGTGGAACTTGCAAGTCTCCACTCTAATGTTCAGGTAAACATCACCACCATGTGCTACAGCAATGTCTGGTTTTCTATCTAATTTGTTTTTTACTACATTTGACATAGAAAGCGAAAGATGACGCAGCTGCTGCTGTAGATCAACTTCAGGGGTCTGAATCTGAGGTTAAAGCTCTACGCTCAATGACACAAAGGATGATTTTAACCCAGAATGAGATGGTATCTAGCTGCACCTTCTGATGTTGCTTTCTTCATTTGCAAAATTTTTCATCATAGAAATAAATTCCTCGCATACTATATTGTAGGAAGATGTTGTTCTGAAACGATGCTGGCTTGCACGTTATTGGGGTTTAGCAACTCAGTTTGGTAAGTAATGAATCAGAGTTTTGTCTTTTTCCTAGTCACACACATGATCTCTATTCTTTGTTTTGAGAAGGAACATAATCTCTGTTCTTTGTTTTTGAGAAGGAACATGATCTTTATTCTTTTCTGAATTAGAAAATCTTTTTTCTTGGTTTCTATTCTTTTCTTTTTCCTTTAATGGTTCATCATTAATTTTTGGTTTCCTGTACACTGCTGCTGGTCACACTGACCTTTTATCATTAGCTATAGATTTGAAATAGTTTTATGAAGTCACCCAAGTTATGTCAATTTAACTATTGTATTTGATTTTCCGATTGTTTTATCATATGAAGTACCTGAAACCTTTCCATCACGCGCACCCATAAGAAAAAAGGAAAAAGACAAAAGGGCACATAAGATAGTGAATCAAGAAAGAAGAATGAAACATTGCAATTGCACATTTGAAAAATAGCTAGATTGAAAGCAGTGCCTTTGCTCCTCTAGTGTTACAAGAAGGAACTTATAGTAACTTAACCTAGAAAACTTACAACAACATCATACCCAACGAAATCCTATAAGTGGGGTCTTGGGAGGGCACTGTGTACACAAACCTTAACTATGATTACATTGTTTTACAACTATACAGAAGGAGATTAACTTTTCGTTATGGATTGCATCAATTAAATGCACCCAAGGGTGTGGCTTACTGGTCAATGAAGTGTATTGGAAACCATGAGGTCTCCTGTTCAAATCCCCACAGAGTCCTAGGCAAAAACACTAGGTGATTTCTTCTCATTTATCCAACCTATGGCAGTGGAGTTACCTGGTATTTGTGCTGGTGGATGGTAGGTACCCTGACCTCGTGGAATTAGTCGAGGTGCGCGCAAGCTGGGCTGGACACCACAATTATCAAAACAAATAAAATTTAAATACCCTCCTTTCCCAATTTTTATGACACTCGTCTCTAAGAGAATGACACCTAGTAATAATTTGATGTTAAACTTATCATTTTACTCTTAATGAGATGACTTATAGCCACACAAATATGCTAATTTGAGACCACAAGGTTTAAAAGTCTTCATGTCATTCTTAAACTCTGTGCCTAGTACCGTCACATAAATTGGGCTGAGAGAAGATTTTTTTTGCTATTTCCAGTGCATGAATGTTGTCTACTTTTCTGTACTTGTCTAATTGCATTCTTATCCACCCAATGCTTTACTTTTTGTTAAGTTTTGACCTCATGCATCCCTGTACTCTTGTTTCACTGCTTTAGATATGTAAGAAATGTTACCTGTTTGACCTCTTGAGTCTTAAGTTAATGTTGCTCTGTTTTTCCCTTCAGGCATTTGTGCAGATATTGCTGCTTCAAAACACGAGTACTGGTCATCCTTCGCACCTCTTCCTTTTGAATTGGTTATCTCTGCTGGCCAAAAGGCAAAGGAAGAATGTTTGGAAAAAGGCAAGCATGATTTATTTATGGGTTTTCTATTTGATTTTGTGGATTACCTAGCTATGGGTTTATCGCATGGTAAATATTTTGAATTGGCATAATCAATGTTCTCTTTTGCAGGTGATGACAATCCAGAGAGGGGAAAGTTTGTTCAGGATTTGAATGATCTCACTGGAGAAGGAAATATAGAAAGCATGCTTTCTGTTGAAATGGGCTTGAATGAACTTGTTTCTTTGAAGGTTACTCTAATAACTACAGTCATTATGTTGTTCTTGTTCCTGTATTTTTCTTTAGTTCCTTGAACTAGGTAGAACATGCATTGCTTAACCTGTTTCTAAACTTTAGCTTTAAAGTACTTCTCATGTTGTTTATTACAAAGGTTATTAATTCGGTTATCACTAGCATCACAAATTATTTTTCTTTGTTCAAATTAAAGATTCCAATGCTCATTCATTTCTTCACCAAGCCACTTATCAATTTAAGCATTAAAATTTCCACATTGCAGTTTAAAAAGAATATGATCAGTTTAGATTGATATTATGAATTTGTTATGCCTTAAAGTTGATCTTAGGCAAAACTTTGGTAAAATAAGAAAGGACCTACTGAATATGTATCATAATGATTATTACAGAAAGTGAAAATAATTGGTTTTTGCTTGAAAAAATAATTATGATACTTATGGTGCTCAGTCTAGGGATTGGGCACAGGCTAATATCAGGTCAGTCTCTGGATTTGGAACACCAAGTTCATATTGAAAGGATGAAATCTACTACTTTAATCCTTTCTTTTCCTATTTTCCTCTTGAATAGTTTGGGGTGTAAATAATCTCTTGCATGTAAAGTTACCCATTTCAAAAGAATATATAAAATCTCTTGCATGTCCACCAGGGTATTCTATTGTTCTCCTTTTAGTTGGAAGAATAGGGAACTACTTTACCATTTACTGATATTCCTGATCCAGGTTGAGGATGCCATAGTGCTTGCACTGGCTCAACAACGGCGTCCAAACTCTGCTCGAACATCGATTTCAGGTTTGTCTCTTGTTTGTTGTTTAAATATTGCTAGTTAACTACTGGTATGTTCATATGCTTGTTTTTTGATCTCCAAAGCCGTAAACCCTACTTGCAAATAAATGTATATGTTATTACATGCTCCAGTCATTGTTTGCTTAGTTATATAGCTGCCAATGAAATGATACTCATTATAGACTCTAAGCTAAGGTCAAGGATTGTGGTTTGATGCTTGAAGATGTTCTACCTCATAAGCCAAGGGTGTAGCCTAGTGGTCAATGAAGTGGGTGTGAACCTTGGAGGCCAGTGTTCGAATCCCAAATTCCCAATAGAGACAAAAATACACTAGGTGATATCTTCTCATCTGTCCAAGTCTTGGTGGGAAGAGTTACTTTATACCCGTGATGGCATGAGATAGCAGGTACCGGATAGTGAAGTTGAGCGTTAGTTGGTTTGAACACCACCGCTTTGAAAAAACAGATGTTCTGCCTCATAAATCTGAATATAAAATTCAAGGCTGCTTACACCTGTACCATAATATAGATACCTACCTGTACTGTTATGTCCTTCCGAAATATAGACGTCTATGTTGTAGGAAGCAAATGTTATAGCATGTTATGTAATGCAGAAACTTACATACAGTTTCACATGCAATTTTTTCCCTTTTTGGATGGTAACAAATAAAATGGTGATTGGCGGCCTCCATGTTCTCACGGTAACATTGAGCAATAAATTAAGGCATCCTCTTAATAACCATCATTTTGAAAGACAAAGTTAGGAATCTCTGAGACTCACCTCATGGCTCGCCTTACATGAGGCAGACCCTAAATTCCTTGGAACGATCACAAGGACAAAAGTCTCATGTGGTGAATACCCTAATAGATCGTAAATTTTCTTTGAAGTATTTGACTTTCTTTTCCTCTCCATAATTTATTGCTTGGTCATTGTTTTTGTAATGTACACATGTTATTACACCAAGATATTTGAATTAACTTCTATTATTTTTGTAATGTACACATGCTATTACACCAAGATATTACTATTTGCAACAAATTTTAAAGTGACAGAATATAAATTGCAATCACAATAAAATATGGAGAAACCAAACTTTATTGATAAATAGTGCGGGTACAATTCTGTTCCTCCCTTGATTCTTCTCTCATAAAATATTTATCCATGATTAAAGAGCCGTTAGCGGCGTATTTCTCGAATTAGGATGATTTGAATTTGATCTCCTTGTGAATATTCCATGAATTTGTAGAAAATTTGAGATGCTTTTTCAAGGGAATATAGTACCCTTTATATAGGCATGAACTAGGGTTTAGGATTGAGTAGCCTCCAAGAATTCTAATTGGAATTGAACACACATTTGTACAGTGCCAACTCAAATTGAACACGTCTTGTAGAGTCCCATAAAATTTCAATGTCTACAAATGCCTCTTGCTTCAAGGCTTGTCAGAGTGTAGACTTGATGAAACTCAAGGACAAGACTTGAAGTACTAATCATTCTTCCATCTTTCCAGCTTTAGATTTGTCGATTTGATTTATGAGAGAAGAGATGAAGGGCAATTTTGGTCCCACTAGGCATGCCATAATTTGTAGACAATAAAATTCACGTCGTGAAAACAATAATCAAGAATGGAAAAGTATTGCAACAATCATATTTATTGATTTCAAAGTGCGAGTGTTACAATCTCTATTATTTCTCTGATTCATCTTTTCAGATATAAATTCAAGGACTCTTAAGCTTGATCTTGAATTTATCTTGAACTTGATCTTGGATTCAAGGGCTTTGAGGCTTGTTATTGAATTTTCGATGAACTTGAACATTATCTTGATCTTGACTTTTATTTGAATTCAAAGGCTTCAAGCTTGTTCCTGAATTCGGTGGTCTTGATCTTAACTTGTAGTCTAGAGAGAAATCTATGGCGTTTGATCTATGAGCTTTTTCTAACTTCTTGATTAGAATTTTCGGTTCTTTTTCTAAATTATGAGGACCCTTATTTATAGTTTTTTGAAATAGAAGAGTTGCGATTGGAATAAATTTCCCTTCAACCAATCAGATTTAAGTGACATGACATATAGGCATTATGGAGCGGGCTTGTCATTTTGACACATGACATGATCCTATGGACTTCTTTGTTTGACTTGACATGCCACATCATTTGCCACATGGCACCAAACTGGGCCTCTAGGATGAAATGTCATTGGACTTAGCGAGCTGACTCATCTATTGTAGCCCAAATCAATTTATTTGGATTTTAATTAAATTCATATTTTTTTGGACTTACATAATTAACCCAATTATATTAATCAATAATTTATTTGGACTAAATATTCATATCTTATTGTAGAAATGTTGAAATCACGAACGGTTTGATTTTTCAGATGCTAGACTTCTTGATCTATAACATATCCAAAATTCTGAATTTAATAAATTCATAATCATTCTATATGATTTTTTGAAGTTAGCTCTAGATTTTGTCATGCTGAAAATTTCAGATTTGTGTGGCCTTACTAAAACACTCGTATCTTGATGTAGGAACGACAAAATCACAAGCCGTTTGATTATTTCGAATTTAGACATAAATGTCTACAATATATTTGAAATTCAAAATTTACTACATTCGGGAGTACTTTAGGTATTATTATGAAGTCAACTTTAGATTTTGGCGCACCAACAATTTCAAATTTGCACGATGACACCAAACAAAATGGATCTCAAGGTAGAAGTATCGAAATTACAATCCACTTGATTCTACAGAAAGTAAACACAATTGACTACAACATATCCGAAATTTGGATTAAAACTCGTTAAATATTGTTCTAGACAATTTTTTGAGGATAACTTCAAATGCTGTCACACAGGTGATTTCAGATTTTCGTTGCCTCAAAATATTTTATATCTTGATGTTGGAACGTTATCACCAAAAAGGCTTGTGATCGCCAGAAACTATACTTCAAGAGTTTCATTATCACCTAGAAAATTTTATTTTTAGTCTAACCTAGTTAGCTTAGCATTACTTCCAAGTCTCAAACGTCTTGATAGGTAACAAGCTCTCCTTTACTTGTGTTTTCTTTTCTTTTTGTTGATCAATTGAAACAACATTTATATTTTGCAGAGGCTACGCAATGAAGAGTTTTATCATAACAAAATTCAATCTTGAGGTGTGAAAGGATGTGCTTAACGTTGCTGCCTTGAGATCACTAATTTATGCCTTAATGAGATTCTGAATACTTAAGCATAAGGTGTGAAAGGATGTGTTTAACGTCTCCGCCTTATGATCACTAATTTGAGGCTTTATAATATCTCGAATACTTAAGCATAAGGTGTGAAAAAATGTGTTTAATGTCCCCACCTTAAGATTACTACTTTGAGGCTTTATGAGATTCCGAATACATGAGTATAATATGTGAAGGAATGCGTTTAATGTCCCCGCCTTGAGATCACTAATTTGAAACTTTATAAGATCCCGGATACTTGAGCATAAGGTGTGAATAAATGTGTTTAACATTCCCGCCTTGAGATCACTAATATGAGGCCTTATAAGATCCCGAATACTTAAGCATAAGGTGTGAAGGGATGCCTTTAACGTCCTCGCTTTGAGATCATTAATTTGAGGCTTTATGAGATCCTAAATACTTAAGCATAAGGTGTGAAGGGATGTGTTTAACGTCTCTGCCCTGAGATCACTAAGTTAAAGCTTTATAAGATCCCAAATACTTAAACATAACGTGTGAAGGGATGTGTTTAGCGCCCCCGCCTTGACATCACTAATTTGTGGCCTTTTGAGATCCGAATACTTAAGCATAACGTGTGAAAGGTCTAATTTTATCCACCTTAAGGTATTAAAATTTAAGATCCTTTTAAGGATAAATTTGTGGCAAGGCCAACTTTAGGTGCAAAGGGACAAATCTTGTCCACCTTAAGACATGAAAATTTAAAGATCCCTTTTAAGGATAAATCCATGAAAAGGCCAGCTTGAGGTGCTAAGGGAAAAATCTTGTCCACCTTAAGACATGTGAATTTTAAAGATCCATCTAAAGATAAATTCGTGAAAAGACTAGCTTATGGTGCAAAGGGACAATTTTGTCCACCTTAAGGCATTAGAATTTAAAGATCCCTTTAAGGATAAATTCGTGAAATTTCCATGGCTTAAGGTGGACAAGATTTGTTCCTTTGCACCTCAAGCTGGCCTTTTCAGAGATTTATCCTTAAAAGGACCTTTAAATTTTCATGCCTTAAGGTTGACATGATTTGTCCCTTTGCACCTTAAGCTGGCCTTTCCACGAATTTATCCTTAAAAGGATCTTAAATTTTGATACCTTAAGGTGGATAAAATTTGACCTTCCACACCTTATGCTTAAGTATTCGGGATCTCAAAAGGCCACAAATTAGTGATCTCAAGGCGGGGATGTTAAGCACATCCCTTCACACCTAATGCTTAAGTATTTGGGATTTTATAAAGCTTTAACTTAGTGATCTCATGGCGGGACGTTAAGTACATCCTTTCACACCTTATACTCAAGTATTCAAGATCTCACAAAGCCTTAAGTTTCCATCTGGATTTTTGAAATTCTTTAGCAATCTTTGCTCTTGCCAGTGATCCTGGACTAAAATCAATAGGTTTGTCAGACATCATCAAACAATTCAAGTAGATAACCCATCTAGAAAATTCATTTCAGATTCAGTTATATCTAAATCTAAGCCAGGTCTAGCAATTTTTTTTTTATCAATTTCTATATTATCATATTTATAGCTTTCTCTAATTTGAGATGTAGAAGCTCTAGATGATACCTGCACAATATAATCCACAGGAGATATATATGAAGAATTAGATCTAGTAATCTTTGAAGACATACTATCATAATCAATTATTCTAGTATATAAAGGATCAACAAATTTAATTTTAACAGTTCCATCATTCAACTGTTCAATTTCTGAAATTTCTTAATTAATATTATTTTTAGGAAGAGTAGCTCCCTCAATGACCCATTCTTGTGGAAAATCAATTTCTTCCCACTTAAATCAGTCTACAAGTCACCACTTTAGATTTTCCAAAATTAGTTTCTATTAAAATAGTTTCATTTTTTAAATCTATAACTTTGCACATAGGATTTAAAGTATGCAACAATTTGTAATAGATTCTATAACAAATACAAACAACTTCAGTGCCAGGCATATAACCATAATCATGAAGTTTAACATTTAACATAAGAGAACTTAATGAATTCTCATCCTGCAAGGAAATTTGCAAATTAGGATATGCATTGAAATAAATTGGACTATAAGCCAAACTAGTTTGAATAGTCCCTATAAGAGACTTTCAATTCTGATTTCTACCATCACGTAAAGCTGCTATAAAACTTTCAGGTAGACTGCGTAAAGTAAGGGACTTGAATGCTACCTGAACTAAGCCAATATGCATAAACCTATAAACATCCCTATAAGGGGCAAGATCAGTTTCAGATATAAGTCTAGAAGTCTGATGATCATTATCAATAATAGTAGCTTCTTCAGTAGTTTTAACCACCTGTTTGAGGCCTAATTTCTCAAAAGTTCCCATTTGATATATAATTTTAGGGGAAATTTTAGGAATAGTCCACTTATTAAGTAGATCTAAATGTTGAGGTATATCATATTTTTCTTTTCTACTGTTTTTAACAATAGACTTTTTCTTTATGATATTCATAATAAAAGTGTGTTGAACTATATCAACTACGATTACTATAACTTCATGGCTCTGATACCATTTGAAAATGGATCGCGGATCGCCCAGCCTACTATAATGATCTTTTACAAATCAAAACAATTTTTAGCATGCTAATAAAGACTTCATGGTATTCCAGTCCGCCCTTAGGATAATCCAATGATCTCTACCGGGTCTGCCCTCAACACAGGGTAATCCAACGGATACATCCAGGTCTGCCCTTCTTACAGGGTAATCCAACGGATTTCTTAGTCTCTTATTAATATGCTTAAATTACTCCAATTAGACCTTAGTTTTGGCTGTTTAAACCATTTTTTTTATAGTTAAATTGCCATTTAATTATAATAATCTAGTATGATATAATTCAACACCAACAATTTAACCCATCATTTAGGCTATATCTAAGAAGAAATAAAAAAGAAACAAAAATAGTACCTGAAGAACTTCAAAATCCACCTTAATTCAACCAAATTGCAAACTTATTATTCAAATTTAAGCAAATGTTACAAGAAGTAGAAATGTAGAGAAAGAAAGAGAAGGGGTGCTAAAACCTGCCTTCCAACTAAAACATACAACCTCTTATATAGAGGGAAAATAAAACATATCGAATAAAAAGATGGCCCATACACTTTACAATGGCCAATTACAAAACGATAAGGCCGACAAACAATTGTGGCCTTCACACCTATTACATGTGGCCGACATAACTTTCGGTGGCCACTATATCATCTTTTTCAAAGATGCTTTCTTTATGAAAATTTTTTGTCATTTACCCCTTTATTATTATGTTGGGGTCGATCCTCATGCTTTCCCTTTCCCTTTGCATGTGGTCTTGTCGGAGGATTCCTCCACTTGTTCTTGAAATTTCTTGAAGAGAGCATCAATATCAACTTCTTCTGTGCTATCACTTTGGCCTTCACCTGCCATACACACTTTATCATCCTGATTAGTGTGGCTTGCCGATGCCATAGATATGTCATCTTCAATTTCAACGCCAAGATTTCTCATTAAATCTTTCTTGACTTCCTCCATATATAATGTTATGGTTTCTAACTTGGATATGATCCCTTTCTTCATGTGAAGTTATCAGACAATTTGTTTAAAAGGACTGATAATCTCCTCTTGAGGGGTAGATATATCCTAGGCATGATATTTATTAATGGTTTGATTTATCAAATCTAAGATCTCTTGACCATGCATCTTACCTTCTAGATCTTTATTAATTAATTTACTCCAAAACTTTGTATAAAAAGTTCTTTGCAAACAAGGAAATTCCTCAGAAGTAGTATTTACTTCAACATTCCACTTCATAATCCATGGAATAGAAAATTCTATAAAAAAGAACATCACTAACATCCCTTCGAAAAAGATATTATCTTGTTCCATGCTTATGAGCTTGGGGGATATGTCTAACCAATTTAAGTATAATTTCTTATATTGTTCTGGTAGAATTTTTATGGAAGGACCGTATAACATCCACCATTTACAAAACCAATTAGGAATGGTCTGTGTAAAAACATTTGAATATATTTTTATAAACCATGAATGCTTTCTATTAGCATTCTCATATAATAAAGCTTTATTAAAGCTGTCAACATAATCCCAATAATTGTATTTTACTGCAATTTTTTGTTCAGGATGGATATAATCCTTTTCCTTTAGAGGACTCTTTCCCCATTCTTCTGGAGAAAGGATTCTCTTTATAATAATCTTGGAGAAGTTATAAACTTTCTTTGTATTAGCAGGGTAAAAATGCTGGAATTCTCCGGACCCTGTAGCTGAGAGTATCATCTCGTAATGCATTTTGTATTTATATGCAGTAGTAGTATAACATACTGTATCTAAATACATGTTCATCAACTGCCATGGATCATGCTTCCATTTTAAATCATGATTTTCTAAAAGAAGTATAACCTCTTTTTTCTCATTCATATCAAATACCTCGGTATTTTCTTCATCCACCAATATTGTGGAATACGTTGGCGGAGTATTATCCTGAGTCTGTTTGGATTTCATAAAATCCATAAATTCCTTATACATTGGATGGTTTATATTAAAACCTTCTATATTTGTCGACGAGCTAGAAGCTGCGGCCAATTGCTTGTTTCCAAGTTGAGCAAGGATATGACCTCTTTGCCCTCCTGGTCCTCTTCCTCTTCCCCTCCTTGAAGGGTGCCATGATGGCCTCATTCCTGAAACCATAAAACTTGTATTAATTTAGATATTCTCTAGTGAGAAAATCAGGAAGACTATTATCTTCGTCTTTCTTATAATGAATTTCAAAATCAAAAGGTGCTAATAAAGCTTTGCCATCTAGCAAACATTTGTTTAGAAACATCATGTTTGCAATTTTTATTAAACATAAATCTAGCTGCTTGGCAATCAGTTTTTATAATAAACTTTTGAAGATCTCCTTGAAATTTCAAAAAACTTTTAACAATTTCTCTAGCTACTGTGGCATAATTCTTCTGGGCTAGGTTCCATTTCCCTGAATAAAATTGGACAATATAATGGTGTTTATTATCATGGCAGTATTGTGTCAGAAAACCACCAAATCCCAGATGTGAAGCATCTGTCTCCACTGTTTTTTCCCAATTTGGATTTGTCAAAGTAAGGCATGGAAGGTTTTTAACCTTCATCTTAATCCTTTTAACAGCTTCAGTATGATCAATTGACTATGCTTTTGGGTTATTCTTGAGCTTGTCATATAATATTGTCGAATCCAAAGCTAAATCCTTTATGAAAGGGGCTACATAGTTAAGACTTCCAAGGAATCTCTGCAACTGAGTTTTATTAGTAATTTCATTAGGGAATTTAGAAACAAATTCAATACTTTTATTGATAGGACTGATATTTCCCTTTTTAATATTATGACCCAAAAATCTAACTTTAGTTTGAAATAAAGTCATTTTTGGTGTAGATATAACCAAACCATTTTGTATAAGAATTTTCTTAAATAACTCAAGATGTTTAAAATGAGTTTCTATATTTTTTGAGAATACCAGAATATCATCTATGTATACTATTATAAAATTACTATAAGGTATGAAAATCTCATTCATAATTTTTTGAAATTCTGATGGAGCATTTTTCAACCCAAAAGGCATAACGTTCCATTCGAATTGACCTATGGGGACATTAAAAGCAGTTTTAAACCTATCCGATTCATTAATTTGAATCTGCCAATAACCTGATTTTAAATCAAATTTAGAAAATATAATAGCATCATAAACTCTATCTAATAAATCTTTTTTATTAGGGATGGGGTATCTGATCCATCTCAAAGCTTTATTTAGAGGTTTATAATTTATAACCGACCTAGGGGCACCTCTTTCTTGTTCAGCATGTTTATTAACATAAAAAGTTGTACAAGACCATGGAGATTTAGAATGCCTTAAAAGGCCTTTCTGAAGTAAGGATTCCATCTCCTTTTTGCATAATTCCAAATATTCAGAATTCATTTCATGGCCAAGCTTTCGTAGGAATATTACCCTCAATAAAATCATCTTCATATGGAAGACTAACAACATACTTTTTTCTATTCCAAAAAGCATTTGGATGATCTCCACAAATCTCAAGGGAGAACTGGTTTTGTAAAATAGCAATTTTATCCTGTAATTTAGGATTCTA
Organism: Solanum bulbocastanum; assembly: GCA_037074985.1. Lineage (NCBI taxonomy): Eukaryota > Viridiplantae > Streptophyta > Magnoliopsida > Solanales > Solanaceae > Solanum > Solanum bulbocastanum. The sequence goes on from CM073601.1 coordinate 14,793,307, forward strand.
CAAAAGATTATCAATTTCTATACTATTAATTTCTCCTTTAAGAAAACTCATCTGATTGTTTTTCAAAATCATTTTTGAAGTTAATTCATTTATCATTCTTGTAAAATGTTTAGTAATAAACTCTAACATCAAAGGCTTATTATTCCAAGTACCTATAATTTTTTCATTATCCCAATAAGTAAGTGGGAAAATATCATTAATAAAAGGTACTTCCAAAATAATTTGGTTAGTAATATCTTTAACTAAAACAAAGCTTTGAGGAACACAATGTTTTCCTTTACAGATAAAAGCTTTAGGTAATTTAAATTCAATATTCATTTTACTACCATTTGTAGATCTTAAACTATGAGTAGTTTTATGATAATATCTTGAAGGAATAAGTCCTTAAATGCAATTTAAATCAGCTGCACTATCAATTAAAATAATAAATTCTTTTTTATAATTATAATCTATGAGAAGAGTAATTTTTGTATAAAACTTTTGAAACGTAAAAGCTTTTAAGTTTTGTAAAAAATCTCCTTTGATATTTCCAAAATTTAGATTTGTAAGAAAATGAAGATTATTACTTTCTCTTTCATATGCAGAAGAAGCTGCTGAGTTATTAATCAAAGCTTTCCGAGTTTCCAAGCTATCAAGTCGGACTTCTATGACAACATTCTTTTCTTTTAGTTGTCGAATATCATCTTTGAGATTATTAATCTCTTTTTTTAAATCATTGATAGTGGTAGGCGAACTTATAAGTTTCCTCCTTTCTAGCAGAAGATTATTAACTTCTACTATGGTATATGAACCTTCTTTTGTAGGGTTGGATTACCCTAAGGGCGGACCCGGATACCATGAAGTCTTTATTAGCATCTAAAAATTGCTTTGATTTGTAAAAGATCCTTATAGTAGGCTGAGCGATCCGCAATCCATTTTCAAATGGTATCAGAGCCATGGAGTTATAGTAATCGTAGTTGATGTAGTTCAACACACTTTCATTATGAATATCATAAAGAAAAAGTCTACTGTTAAAAACAGTAGAAAAGAAGAATATGATATACCTCTACATTTAGATCTACTTAATAAGTGGACTATTCCTAAAGTTTCCCCTAGAATTATATATCAAATGGGAACTTTTGAGAAATTAAGTCTCAAATAGGTGGTTAAAATTACTGAAGAAACTATTACCATTGATAGTGATCATCAGACTTTTAGACTTATATCTGAAACTAATCTTGCCCCTTATAGGGATGTTTATAGTGCATATTGACTTAGTTCAGGGGACGAGGAGGTCGTATCCTTGCTCAACTTGGAAACAAGCAATTGGTCACATCTTCTAGCTCATTGACACAGAAGGTTTTAATATAAACCATTCAATGTATAAGAAATTTATGGATTTTATGAAATCCAAACAGACCCAGGATAATACTCCTCCAACGTATTCCACAAGAGGTTATACTTCTTTTAGAAAATCATGATTTAAAATGGAAGCATGATCCATGGCAATTGATGAACATGTATTTAGATACAGTATGTTATACTACTACTACATATAAATACAGAATGCATTACGAGATGATAGTCTCAGCTACAGGGTCCAGAGAATTCCAGCATTTTTACCCTGCTAATACAAAGAAAATTTATAACTTCTCCAAGATTATTATAAAGAGAATCCTTTCTCCAGAAGAATGGGGAATGAGTCCGCTAAAGGAAAAGGATTATATCCATCTTGAACAAAAAAATTGCAGTAAAATATAATTACTATGATTATGTTGACAGCTTTAATAAAACTTTGTTATATGAGAATGCTAATTGAAAACATTCATGGTTTATAAAAATATGTTCAAATATTTTTACACAGACCATTCCTAATTGGTTTTGTAAATGGTGGATGTTATACGGTCCTTCCATAAAAATTATACTAGAACAATATAAGAAATTATACTTAAGATTGGTTAGACATATCCTCCAAGCTCATAAGCATGGAACAAAATAATATCTTTTTCGAAGGGATGTCAGTGATGTTCTTTTTATAGAATTTTCTATTCCATGGATTATGAAGTGGAATGTTGAAGTTAATACTACTTTTGAGGGATTTCCTTGTTTGCAAAGAACTTTTTATACAAAGTTTTGGAGTAAATTAATTAATAAAGATCTGGAAGGTAAGATGCATGGTCAAGAGCTCTTAGATTGGATAAATCAAACCATTAATAAATATCATGCCTAGGATATATCTACCCCTCAAGAGGAGATTATCAGTCCTTTTAAACAAATTGTCTGATAACTTCACATGAAGAAAGGGATCATATCCAAGTCAGAAACCATAACATTATATATGGAGGAAGTCAAGAAAGATTTAATGAGAAATCTTGGCGTTGAAATTGAAGATGACATATCTATGGCATCGGCAAGCCACACTAATCAGGATGATAAAGTGTGTATGGCAGGTGAAGGCCAAAGTGATAGCACAGAAGAGGTTGTATTGATGCTCTCTTCAAGAAATTTCAAGAACAAGTGGAGGAATCCTCCGACAAGACCACCTGCAAAGGGAAAGCATGAGGATTGACCCCACCACAATAATAAAGGGGTAAATGACAGAAAACTTTTATAGAGAAAGCATCTTTGAAAAAGATGATATAGTGGCCACCAAAAGTTATCTCGGCCACATGTAATAGGTGTGAAGGCCACAATTGTTTGTCGGCCTTATCGTTTTGTAATTGGCCATTGTAAAGTGTATGGGCCATTTTTTTATTCGATATGTTTTATTTTCCCTCTATATAAGAGGTTGTATGTTTTAGTTGGAAGGCAGGTTTTAGCACCCCTTCTCTTTCTTTCTCTACATTTCTACTTCTTGTAACATTTGCTTAAATTTGAATAAAAAGTTTGCAATTTGGTTGAATTAAGGTGGATTTGGAAGTTCTTTAGGTACTATTTCTGTTTCTTTTTTATTTCTTCTTAGATATAGCCTAAATGATAGGCAAAATTGTCGGTGTTGAACTATATCATACTAGACTATTATAATTAAATGGCAATGTAACTATATAAAAAATGGTTTAAACAGTCAGAATTAAGGTCTAATTGGAGTAATTTAAGCATATTCATAAGAGATTAAGAAATCCGCTGGATTACCCTGTAATAGGGGCAGACCCGGTTGTATCCGTTGGATTACCTTGTGTTTTGGGGACGTTAGTCACATCCCTTCACACCTTATGCTTAAGTATTCAGGATCTCATAAAGCCTCAAATTAGTGATCTCAAGGATGGGACGTTAAACACATCCCTTAACACCTTATGCTTAAGTATTCAGGATCTTATAAGGCTTCAAATTAGTGATCTCAAGGCGAGGACGTTAAACACATCCCTTCACACCTTATGCTCAAGTATTCCAGATCTTATAAAGTTTCAAATTAATAATATCAAGGTGGGGACTTTAAACATATCCCTTCACACATTATGCTCAAGTATTTAGGGTCTCAAATTAGTGAACTTGAGGCGGGGACGTTGAACACATCATTTAACACGTTATGCTCAAGTATTCAGGTTCTTATAGAGCCTCAAATTAGCGTTCTTAAGGCGGGAATGTTAAACACATCCCTTCACACCTTATACTTAAGTATTTGGGATTTGATAAAGATACAAATTAGTGATCTCAAAGGCGGGGACTTTAAACACATCCCTTCACACCTTAAGATTGAATTTTGTTATGATAAAACTCTCCATTGTGTAGCCTCTGCAAAATATAAATGTTGTTTCAATTGATCTAGAAAAAAAAGTACAACACAAAGAAAACACAAGTAAATGAGAGGTTGTTACCGGTCAAGACGTTTTCTTGGTGATAATGAAACTCATGAAGTATTGTTTTCTGCGATCACAACCTTTTTTGGTGATGACGTTCCGACATCAAGATATAAAATATTTTGTGAAACAACGAAAATCTGAATTCACTTATGTGACAAAATTTAAAGTTAGCTTCAAAAAATTGTCTAGAACGATATTGAATGAGTTTCAATCCAAATTTCGGATATGTTGTAGCCATTTGTCATTACTTTCTGGAGAATCAAGCCGATTGTAATTTCGATACTTCTACCTTGGGATACTATTTGTTTGGTGTCATCGCGTAAATCTAAAACTATTGGTGTGCCAAAATCTAAAGTTGACTTCATAAGAATATCTAAATTAATTTCGAATGTCGTAAATTTTGGATTTTAGATATATTGTAGACCTTCATGTCTTAATTCAAAATAATCAAGCAACTTGTGATTTCGTCGTTCCTACATCAAGATACGCGCATTTTGGTAAAGCCACACAAAATCTGAAATTTTCAGCATGACAGAATCTGGAGCCAACTTCAAAAATTCATATCGAAGATTATGAAGGTATTAAATTCTGAATTTGGAATATGTTATAGATCAAGAAATCTAGTTTTTGAAAAATCAAATCGTCCGTGATTTCAACGTTTCTACAATAAGATATGCATTTTCTATGACAGACATGTCAAGCTGTAAAAAGTGACGAAAATCAGAAAAAAAAACGGGAGGAGAAGCTCCAAAAGTAGTGATGTTGATAATGAAATAAAATGGAAGAACATCTATTTATATATTTCATGTGATGATAATAAAATCCTTCTCCTAGTTCAATTACAATACCTTTTTGGTTAAGGAGATAGAAAAATACGTGAATATGAAATTAATTAGGATTACAATTCTTTCTTTTTATAATTGGAATAGAATTTTTTTTAAAGGGAACCTTTCCGTTTCCAAATGGAAGCAAAACATTTATGTTAATTTTTCTATTCCAATTGGAAAGCGGCCGCATGAAATAATCACTGGCAATCTTCTTCTCCACTCCAATTATGTTGGAGTGGTGTAATTATTGTGCATCTCAATATTAATGTCGTACAATTTTTATTTAGATAATACTTCAAACCTAGTCTTCAAAAGATAAAATATCTCGACAAGTCTTGAAGTAGGGAGCATATGTAATGATTTCAAATTTATTAAATATAAATTTATAAAATGATTTGGATTATATTAAATTCATGAATATATTAGTCCAAATAAATTATGGATTAATATAATTGAGTTAATTATTTAAGTCCAAAAAATATGGATTTAATTAAAATCGAAATTAATTGATTTGGGCTACAATAGATGAACCTAGTTTGCTAAGCCCAATGACATCTCATCCTGGAGACCCAGTTTGGTGCCATGTGGCAAATGACGTGCCATGCCAAGTCAAACAAAGAAGTCAATAGAATCATGTCATGTGTCAAAATGACAAGCCCGTTCCATAAAGCCCATATGCCATATCACTTAAATCTGATTGACCGAAAGGATACATGTTCCTATCACAACTCCTATATTCCACAACTATAAATAAGGGTCCTCATAATGTAGAAAAGGGACCGAAAGTTCTAAGCAAAAAGTTAGAGAAAACTCATGGATCAAACGCCATAGATTTCTCGATAAACTACAAGTTTAAGAATTCAAGTTCAAGAACGATTAAGATCAAGACCACCAGATTCAAGAACAAGCTCGAAGCCCTTGAATTCAAATAAAAGTCAAGATTAAAATAAAGTTCAAGTTCATTGAAGATTCAAGAACAAACATCTAAGCCCTTGATTCCAAGATTAAGCTCAAGAGCTCTTGAATTTATATTGAAAAGATGAAAGACGAATCAGATGAATAATAAAGATTGTAACACTCGCACTTTGAAATCAATAAATACGATTGTTGCGATACATTTTTGTTCTTGATTATTGTTTTCGCAACATGAATTTTATAGTCTAAAATATATTAAATATAATTTTATAGACATTGAAATTTTGTGGGACTCTATAAGATGTGTTCAATTCAAGTTGAGACTCTACATGGTGTGTTCAATTTCAATTAGAATTCTTGGAGGCTACTCAATCTTAAACCCTAGTTCATGCCTATATAAATCTTACTATATTCCCTTGAAAAGACATCTCGAATATTCCGCAAATTCATGAAATATTCATAAAAAGATCAAATTTTCTAGTTGGAGAAATACGCTTATGAGAGAAGAATCAAGGGAAGAACAGAATTGTACCTTCATTATTTATCAATAGAATCATGTTTCTTCATATTTTATTTGTGATTGAAGTTTATTTTCTATCACTTTAAAATTTGTTGCAAACAAATTTAGCATGCCTTGTGGGACTCAAATTGAACATGTCTTGTAGAGTCTCACAAAATTTGAATGTCTACAATTACATCAAGATATTTTAGAGTATGAATTTCATACCCAAACTATCACTCATTAGTTTGAGAAACACACCTTAGTGAAGCATGTAATACACTTTTTTTTTTAAAAAAAAAACTTGCCATATGGATAAAACATTCCACCTTGACAAATAAACTATTAGTATTAGCTAAAGTTAAAGATTAAAGTATTCCCCCCCCCCCCAAAAAAAAAAAAAAAAAACCAAACCCCTTATTTTTAATAAATTATTTATAAAGTCTTTTAAAAAAATCTTACTTCAACCCCAAACCACCCACTCCTTCCAAGAAAATTTAGATATTAATTTAATTTTTTTTTAATAAAAGTTCTACCCCACCCCATTGAACCCTCCGCTCCCTTTTTTTTTTTTTTTTTTGTATTTTTCTCGTTTTGTGTTAGATATGTACATATGTTTTTAGGAAAGTTTTTTTTTTTTTTTTTTTACTTGCATACCGAATATAACAGAAATGAGAATTTTATTTTTAAAAAAACTTGCAGCAAGTAGAATTTTTCCTAGAAAGTCACCGGAAATTGATGTACGGTGATCTGTCTGAGTTTTCTTCTCCTGAATATGGGGTTCATGCATATATCATTGGTCCTACTTTTGTTAACATAATTATTGGCCAAACGAGCGGCAATTATAGGTAATAGCCATCCGCCGACAGTGGAAACTCTTGATTCTCAACCAAAATCGTGAAGGCTTTGATACCATGTGAGAAATATGGAGCAGAGCATTATTAAATTGTGTATCTCTATTATTACATTTAGACTCTATTTATAGACACTATATTAGACGCCTTTTCCAACTAACATTACATTACAATCTTTTTCAAGTAGGATTCTATATACTATTTCTATTCCTATTCTAAGTAAGATTGTATATACTATTCTTGTTCCTATTCCTATTCTAACAACTGTTGACTTTACATAGATCGACTAATAAGGTTTTTTCTGCTTGAGTGCTGACCAGTTGGAAAAGACCATTGTCATAGAAGTCAAGTGGAGTTTACCTTATTTATAAATCCATAACACATCTAAATTTGCCTTCTGAATAAGAATCTAACAATCTTCAATGTTGTGGCATATGCAAACCTGTTAGCTGATCTTAAATGCAGTTGGCGTTCTCTGTTTATTTATTTCTTTTATTAATTGAGTCCATTTGTTCTACAACTCAAAGTCATCTTCTCGTTTAACTATAGGACTATGATCCTTCTAGATTTATTGTGTTTTATTGTCTGTTGCAGACATCAAATCACCAAGTGATCCGAAGTATATGGAGGCATTTGGTAAGTCCATCTGATCTGTCATTCTAGTGAGGATTCAACCTTTTGCATTCAGGTTGTTAGATTTCCTTTATCCCCATCAAATATTGTCCCACTCAAACTCCTATTTAACTAGCTCAAAATAAACAACCAGCTTATTGTGTTAAACTTCCTCAGTTTCTTGCCTATATTTATCCCTTCTATTTTTTACATTTTGTTGGTTGGATTAAACATGGAAAACAAGGAGATCCCTATCTAAACTTGTCTATTGATTTACATATTGGTTATTGGCTAGGCATCATTTGTTTGCATTTCATGAAAGTCTTAATTTTAATCATTCAAATCTCACCCATCAAGTGCATTTACTTTTTTAGGTCTGAATCTTAATCATTAAATGCATTTTTCTAATGTTTCAACCACTTAATGGGTCTAATGGATCTAAATGGATTAAGATTTGTAATAAAGTCTTAATATCATCAAAATGTCTATTTAAAGATTTCTACAAAAATGGTATCTCACCTATTCGATCTATTCACCGCTACCACCATAGTCCACCTTTAGCAACTATTGTCAGTGGCGCTCACCATTATTAACTACGTACCACCCACCACCCACACATAGCCACAACCACCATTGCTGACTATCACTAATAGAATCCAAAGTAGAAAACTCTAAAGAAACGATGAGGGAAAGAAATAATCAAAACATAGAAGCAAGGCACATATGATGATGACTTTATGGGCAACATTGGATTGGTTACAAACACTTCCCAATTAACTCAATCAAAGCACCAATTCTAAAAATGATTCCACAGACGAAGAAGCTCAATTTGAATCCACAAATGAGCAATCTCAAGTGAAAATCAAGATAGGAAGTTAAAGATCAACTAAGGGATGAATTACTCCACTAGCTAGCTAGACTAGGGCTAAAAGTGCCATGCCCCCAGCTTAGACCTTGGGCAGGACGGGCACTCGATGCCATGCTGGCCCGAGCGTACCCATAACATGATATTAGACACGAGTGAAACATAGTTTAAAAGTATTTGAAGAGAAAAGTCTTGTAAAAGAAACACTTTGCATAAAATGTAAGTTATAGTACTGAAATCGCTGACAAAGGACATGAAGGTCCAAAGTAGAGCATAATTAAATGTCCGTCTATGAAGCCTCTAAACATAACTGAGTAAGGTCTACTTGGACGAGGCCCTCGGCATACGTTAAACACATAATCATAAAGTACTAGAAAACTTTAAACTAAGCCCTTGAAAATAGAGAGGGGCTCTCCAATAGCAGAAGATATGGGACCTAGCAAGCAATTTGATCACGTGTCGGTGCACCTGAGTCTGCATCAAATAAAAGATGCAGCGCTCTCGATAGAAGGGACGCAAGTACATGTGGAATAGATTCTTGTTAATAGAACAACGGGCAAATCAATCAAACCCAACAGAAGGATCCAAGAAATGATCAATGAGTTGAAACGATCAAAGCTAGTAGGGATTAGCACAAAATGAGAATTTAAACACAAGGAACTAATCAGCAACCAAGTGAGGCAATTACTAGTGTTGATTAGCTATAAGGATCAAGGAAGTGAATTGAAATTGAAATAAAAGAAACTATGAACGCTAAATTTGAGATTTGTCAGAGTAGATGAAGTTTTCCATGGGGTAGAGGCTGTGATGCAGTCTGGCTGGTGCTGGAAGGGGTCGTGGCAAGCACAACTCTCCTCTGCAAACTCTACACTTTTGGCAAGCTTTTTGCCTCGATTTTGCGGTCCTTGATGCGTAGCAAAGTGAAATGTGCAACCTCGCAAAGTTGACGCTAGCTGTCAGCTTTTTGTTGCAATTTTGGACTCCAATTTTTGTGCACTTTTTGACTTTTGTACTTTATTCCCTTCTAGAATTTGCCTTTTTGGCAATGTTCCTTTTGTACTAACACATGCACACTTTTCCTTCACTTCCCCTTTGGATCAAAGACCACTCTTTGAACCTCCTTAAGTTATGAAGATCACCAATAACAACAAAGAACTTCAAAAACTTGACCTTTCCAATTTCAACTCCGACCTCCACCAAATTTAAGATTCCAACTCCTTTTGATGGGGAAAAAACCCTAATACAATTGAACCTTCAATTTAATCCAGATCTTCAGTCTCACTTGCTTGTTCTTTAAGGTCTCCAACCCAACAATGGCGATAACTTCAATTCTACTCCAAACAAGATGAAATCTTAGATATTAGACTCATTAACACTAGAGAATTCGGATCTTATGTTCAAAATATAATTCAAACACAAATTGAACTAGATTTTTAATTTTGGAAACAATTTTTTTTCTTTTTAAATTTTCTAATTAACAAGCTAAGGAGTAAGGATTAAGAATTGTAGAAACAAATCTTTAGCCTAAACTCTGATACCAAATGATAGGATCCTAAGTAGGAAACTCTAAAGAAAATGACAAGGGAAAGAAAAAATCAAACAGAGAAGCAAGACAATTAATAATGAATTTATGGGAAACATTGGATTGGTTACCGATACCTCCTAATCAAATTCAATCATAGCACCAATACTATAAATGATTCCACAAATGAAGAGAGCTCAATTTGAATCCATAAATGAGCAATCTCAAGTGAAAATCAAGCCAAGAAGTTATAGATCAACTAAGGAATTAACACTACACTAGCTAACTAGACAAGAACTAAAAGGTTAAGCTAAAAGAGTAATCTCTCATCAATTCAAGCTATGCTATTCTAAACTAGGAAGCACCTAGTTATAGCTTAGGCTTGATTACATTTTAGGCCCAAAAGTGACACTGCAAGACAATGCAAAATAAACCCAAAATGTCACACTTCTTCAAAGTTTATGCCCCTAGTTGTGATCGCAACAAGGAGTTTGCTGCCGCATCCTTGACAGAATTTGTCACTCCCCGAGATGCGGACATGGGATCTAGGATCACAAGTGACCCCAAGCTAACCCTGCTGGCATAATCATGAGCATACTAAAGATAAACTGAAAAATAAAACTGATGCGGAAGCTAATAATAAGTAAATCTGAAATGATGAGGAATACTCATATACTAAAATTGAATATCAAATCTGAGAGTTTAATACAAAAGAAACATCAAACTCAAATACTAAGTTGAATCTAACTATGTCTGAAAATAGCCTCTAACTGACTAGAAGTGTTGGGACATGCCCCAGCTAAGTCTAGCAAAATTGAAACTAAAACAATGAAAACTGAAAGATAACATGAATATTGTCCTCAAAGAATGAGGACTCACCACTGATGCTGCTGAACTAGAGATCAGGAACCGATCTAAGCGTGATTTGGATGCTGAGAATCTGAACCTACATCACAAAAAGATGTAGCGCAGAGTATGCGTCAGTACTTGAAAGATACTGAGCATGCAAGATAGAGTAAAACTGAAATAAACATATAACTGAACAAGCAATAAAGCAAGAGCATAATTTTAACATGTTATAGATACTGAATACTGAGCTAACTGAATGCAATGACCAAATTTGGACATGCTGATGCTGAATACTGATTATACTGAAATGTTGTCAATGCAATGAAGTCTGACTGAACTGTGGGAGCTACTAACAACGATAATAAAACCACATGAGCTAAATGTGGAGTTCAATGTATACGCCCCATCGAGAGGACCCAATATACCCTGCCATAGGTATAGAGGCATGATTGGCGTGATCACTAAATGATGCCCACAGAGAGGAGTTAAACCTACGTGGCTCGTAGTTCTGGGACTATATGGGTGACTGACCCTAGTCCAACTCGGTATTATGCTACTCCCAATAGATTAAATGATTAACACAATATGACTGAATTTCTGTAATATACTGGATAGCTCAAAATTGACATGCGAACTGAGAATTCACATTAATATATTGAAAGTAGTGCATTTGAAAACTGAGGCATGTATATCTGAAATATTGAAATATCTGACCTAGCATGTGTAATTCAAGAACTAAAGAACTACCAAGCTAGGGTTCTGAAATTCATGCAAGAAAAGAAGTAATAACATGATAATTTGATTTGGAACATATAAATAACTAATTCATGATAATCTGCTGAAGTTCTAGAAACCCTAGGTTTAATTAATAATAGGGAATCAAGAATCTGACTGAATTATAGGGACCTAATGGGCGAAAGGAACCCATTAGTGAAATCCCACATACCTGGTAACGAATTCCACGGAGAAATCCTTCGATTTCAGGGTTGGAATTGGAGGAAACTTGCTGCGTTCTTGAACTAGGGATGCTCCACCTTTTCTCCTCTTTCGCTTCTAATTTTCTAAAGTTTTGCTTAATGATCTGACTTAGATAAGTTCTAGTTATGTTTCTAGGCTAAAATTGACCAAAACCACGTAGTTTAGGGTTAAAACGACATAGTTTAGGGGTATAACGAAATAGGAAAAGACCAAAAGACCCCTGACTTAAAGCTGCAGACGGGCTGACCACAAGTCCTACCACGGACCGTGTGAAGGACCACGGACCGTGAAGGTCCCCGTGGTCTTCACATGGGCGTGGGGGTCTAAGGGATGGCCAAGGGGAGGCTATTGCCTAATCTTGACGGACGCCACCACGGCCCGTCGTCAAAACCACGGCCCGTGATGGGTCCTGTGGTCTGATGTCTGGGCCTGGTGGAGTTCAAGTCACCACCATGGGCAGGTCAACGGACCGTGGTCCCTATCACGATCCGTGAACCCTGTCGTGGTCCACTGCTTCAGGTAAGTTTTGCAATTTTTTTCTAGGTCTGGTTTTTGAGGTGTTACAGAACTAAGGAGTGATCTGTTTCGAGTTGCAACGCTAGATGCGGTTGCATGGCCTAGTTGCAGCATCACATGAGTTGTTGCAGCGTCGCATAACACTTGGTCATCCTCTTCTTCCTCCCCCTTGATCATCCACATGTTGTAGACCTTCCTTTATTGTTCCTCAAGGGTCTCCAAGGCCTCCTTCCGAAACATAACTTGTAAGATGTGTAGCTCCTTGGCTCGGCTCATAGTGAATGGCCTTGTGGAATTGTGTTTCAGTATGGTATCAATCACTACATCAATTGTTACAACTAGCCATCATTTACAATTATGACCATCCACCACCATTACCACAAAAAAATACCACCATGTTATATATTACCAACAACATTATTCACCACCACCATAAGCAATCACTATCATCCACCATAACTATCACACCAACTACCACCATCAACATTTATTGCCAACTACAACCACCATTAACTACTACCTACACCACACCATTAGCCTACATCATCCCCATCGACATCCACAACCATCACTTCTAGCCATCACCACCATATAATTTTAAAAAACTATTTTGTTGATATATTGAATTAGATTAACTTAGTATTTTATGAAATTTATATTTACTAATTTTTAAATAAAGACAACTTTTATACATTCAAGGCGTTTAAAAAACAAAACCATTATATATATATATATATATATATATGTTGATAGTATTAAATTAAGTTAGTATTGTATTGAAAATTATATTTATTAATTTTTAAATAAAGACAAATTTTATACTTCTAGGTGTTAAAAAAAAAAAACAAGCAGTCTTAATTAATTAGTATTCAAATCTTAATATTTAGATATGTATACAAATTCATACATCTGAATCTTGATGTACATCTTAATATTCAAATATGTATTTAGATTCAGACGTCTTAATCTTAATGAAAACAAATGAGACCTTAGACATGGCAAAATAAGGTTGTGCCTATCTTGAGTTTGCTTGGACAAATCGTTGGTCTTGTCTTATTTAAATGTTTGTCTTGTCTAATTTAAGTGTTTTCCAATGCTTTGATCTTGTAATGTCTCCTGGACTCCTTTTAGAGAGAATTATTTGAATTTTCAATTTTTTCAGAACTCAGCCCTGAGGAGTCTGAGGATGTTCTTTTCAAGGAGGTATTGAATCCATCCAACAGTTACATTTACCTTTCTGATTCCTGCTATAACACATCTAGTGAATGTGATCCTTTGCCATTTTTTCAATGAGTACTTTTTTTTTCAGAAATCTGCTTACTTCTCCCCAACTGTGCTAAATTTAAAAACAGTTTAATTATATTCTTAATTAAAATTATCAATTTCAAAGATAAAACAACAAGATTACAATTTCCCTCTCTTATAACTGTATCTTATCACCCTATGATAAACAGTCTTCCAAATATCTAGCTTAAATGTATTCCTTATCAGGACTGCATGTAGATGAATGACCTCTTTCAATTAGTGCAAACTTGCCTCCTCCTTTTCTCTACATCAAGTTTACCTTCAAAATTTTACCAGGCATGGCTAACTTACTTTTGGAGGAGAGCCAAAGCCCATGGTATACAGGAGGAAAAAGCCAATAAAAGGCTTCAATTTTGGAGTAGTCGCAGTGGGCACTCACCAACTTCTCATGATGCTGTTGATGGTACGTTCCATACCTTTTCAGTCTACTACCTTGTTTTCTTATTGGTTAAACCACCGTGTGTTCTGTATTATACACAAGTTGGTACATAAGCAATTTGGTGTATAATAATCTTGTAGCAAAGTCAAGACAAAACAAGATTTGACTTATAAGTTGGTGCCTATATTCCTCACAAAAATAAGTTTGTCTATGTGTGATGCATGCGTACGCACACCACACATAATATAGCTTGCAACATAAGTAGTGGTAATTACACTGTATTGGAGTTTGAAATATCAAATCTTATCTTTGTAATATAATATTTTGCATAAACTTTGTGATATTTATCATTATCAACATAAAATAAGCTATTTAATGCACAATAATATCTTGAATATAATAGACACACACACACACTATTCAAGATTAGTTTTTGGATTGTCTTACTATATACTTTTCTTTGGTACAATTGTCTTACCATGGTGATATTATTAGTTACTATCTCTTGTGCTTCTAGAATCTTATACATAAAGACTGAATTCATTTGCTAACATTTCTTGCTGTTGATATTTTAGTTGAGCAAGGTTTGATGGAGCTAAGGAAATTGGCCATTGAACAAAAATTATGGGAATCATCTCGGAGGTGAATTGGTCATTGGTTGAGATTCTTCCGTCACTGGAGAGAAGTCTTTCCCACAGTCTAATATTACTGCTTGCAATCTATTTTACTCGCTGCATTCAAGCTCTTTTTCCACTCACTTTAGTATCCTTCCCAAGATTCATGTAGTACATATGGTTCCAATCTTTTTCTGTTTAGGTCCAACAGGAAGGGAGGGTGTCCAGTTAAGGTTGCATGGATTTTTTATTTAGTACAAACACGACACGAGTACCTTAAGGATGACCATACGTAAATTCTGAAGCAAAATGTATTTAGAAGGGAGGATTTGTCTATGCTTGTAGTTCTGGGATTGATATGCTTTAGCTCCAAGTTTTGGGATTTGGGAACCGTCATTACTACACTGCTGTATCATTCATATCCACATTTTTTGTTTATTGTATTAACCTCTTAGTAGTAATTACTGTTTGCAACTTAGATATTCTTGGTTAAAGTACTTGGCTGAAGTAATCAGTAATAACTATTTGGAGGGATGATGGGGGAAGACTAAAGATTGTAATTGACTACTCAGCAGGTTAAATCTGTATCTGTAGGCACAGATGAGATGCTTTGGATTTTTCTATATATAAAACACAGGGTAGCTGTCATTATTGAGTTGAAGTAGGTCCACATACATACCATTATACATGACTCAGAGGCGGAGTTAGGTGGGGTTTGTGGGTTCGGACGAACCCAGTAGCTTTTCGTAGATTCTGTATTTTTACTAGAAAACCAAATAAATATATATGTATATTAACTCGTGAAGTTCTAACAAAATTGATTGATAGTTTAGTGGTAAGGAAAAGATTGTGGAAATGCTTTCCACGCTAGCATAAAGACTTAATTTTATTAAATAAATATGTATGTATATTAACTCTTGGACTTTTTCTTTCCACTATCAACAACAAGTTTCTCTTTTTTTTTTTCAAAAGAAATTTAGAACCTTCAAATTTCAAATCCTCGATATATCATTGTGGTCTGGGCATCTTTATGCAACTAGTCTTTGCATCTTTTCTCTTACCCATCACTGATGTTGGCTTGTGGTCATTCAATGAGGGCACGCCAAGATAAAAAAGGGTTATCTGTTTGGTGAAATGATGAGTTTTGGTCAAAGGTGACAAGAGAGGGTTATACGTAAAGGGACCAACTTTAATTATTATTATTATTATTATTATTATTATTATTATTATTATTATTATTATTATTATTATTATTATTATTATTCCTTTAGTCTTTTGTGAATATTCAATGTGGATCGTCATATATATATATATATATCTCTTATTCACATGAACCTATGAAGACGGTCAATGAAAATTTTATTAGTTAAATGCAATAATGTCTATATTTATTTCAATTTGATGAGGTTCAATCATATAATTTAGTCGTATCTCACCAATATTATCTTATAGACGATATTTGTTGTGTGTTTTTCTTGTCATCTAACTAGATGTGCTTTGCACATGTGTTCCACTTAATCTGTTTAGATGTCATATGAACATGTGGAGAATAACTATATTTTATTTTTTAGAACTATTTTTATATAATAATTTTTATTTTATAAGTTATAACATAATAGATGACGTTCTTTTTGTTGACTCTCATATTTGACTTCTCGATTGACTGTGTACATAAATCAACGATAATTATCTGACTGTCCATAGTTAACTGAGAAATGTTTCCTTTTAACTTTTTACTGAAAAACTAAAAATTAAAATTAAAGAATATATTATATCTATAAAATCATATATATAATCACATGTTTATCTTACGTCCAATAAAGATATAGTTCGTATACTTGTAAACAATTTTCAATTTATTCAACCAAGCATGATCTGTCCAAAGAGAAATAACAACACCATGCTATCACGTACATAGGGGTATAATAATATGAAAAATTATTGATCAAAAGTTAATATAAGGAAAGATGAAAGATAGAAATAATTAATGTAATAATTATGAGAATTCATAATATTATAACTAAAGAATGTAAAAGAGTGTGAATAACATTTGCAATAATTAGTAATAACTAAGAGAATTTATAATTTTATAACTAAAGAATGAATGTGTAATAGATGAATTTCTAATAAATTTTATACTTACATAAATGAATAGGACTTTTAATTAACGATACTACTATTTTTTTTATAGTTATTAGATTTTAATTTAGTGTAGGGAAAAAATAAAAATGTGTTTATTCCATATTACTGAATATAAAATTTATTTTGTTAATGATAAATATTAAATGATTCATATATATTCACATATTTTCACATTTGTTGTGAGTTTTTTTTTTAAAAAAACTAACTCGAAAAATTTTAAAATAATATATTTTGAAGTTAGAAGATCTTGTTAACTTGATAATACATTCGTGACATATATAAATACCTACCCATATATATATATATATATATATATATATATATATATATACATTAATGAAAATATTTATCTCATAAAAATTAGCTATTAAATAAATAATAAAAATTAAACTAATACAAACTTCAACTAGCGTTATTAGAAGTCATATGAACTTTCGTCAGAATTACTGAAATATTAAGAAATAGTAAATTAGTAAAACAAAATGGCGGCAATGTTTACATAGTAATAACTAGGGCTGGGCATAATATGGTTAAAACCGAAAAAAATAACCTAACCGATCTTTTTTAAATTTTGATTTCGGTTTTTCGGTTATTTCAGTCGGTTTCGATTTTGATTTTCAATATTTCAGTTTTTCGGTTCCATTTTCGGTTTTTATCTTAAAAAATTCGGTTAACCGAAAAATCAAAATTATTTGTATATATTCTTTACCCCCTTAAATCTTAATTAACTTTCAGCCCATGCCCAGCCGAGCCTGCCCAATCATAGTTGATAGCCCACAAGGCCACAACCTTAACATCAAATTACAATCAAAATTCAGCCCATACCCAGCCCAAATTCAAATAGATATTCAAAAATCCCTAAACTGATTTCCCTAAGACCCTAACATCCTTATAGCAGTCGTCTCTCAAGTCTCATCTCTCAAAATACGCCGCAAGCCGGCAACGCTCATCTCTCAACTCTCGTTACTCGTCGTCGTCGTAAGTCATCTCTCATCTCTCAACTTTCATCTCTTAACAATTAACTCTCACATCTCGCAAGTCACATAGTCATAACGTAGTCGTAACTCTCAACTTTCGTCTCTTAACGTAGTCTCATAGCCACAAGTCACATAGTTGTAAGTCGCATAGTCGCAGACTCGCAGGTGCAACCCGCTACTGCTCAGTGCACTACTCGCGACTCAAAAATCGAAGGTCAGTATTCACTAGATATGTTGATATATCTCTCCTTAAGTCTTAACTTCATCTAGAAATATTTATATATGTTATATTCAATTTCAAATACGAGATAAGTTATGACTGATCATGGAAGTATTTCTTATCCTCTACCATGGAAGTTCTGCTTCGGTCTATTCTGTTTAAATGTGTGTTAGTTAGGGACTGATTAGTGAGTCAATTAGCATAATTAGTTAAAATACACAGGACGTTTTTAGACATAGGAATTAGGATGTGTTGGTACATGTATGATTTGTGAATTCTGTTGCTGTAAATTGTGAATCCTCTATTGTTTTGTTAATCATTGAATGCAACTATGCAAGTATGCAGTAATGCAACTATGTGATAATTTGTGTGATTTGTGAACTGTAATCTATTGTGTGTCTATGTCTTTTTGAATTCTGATTGTTGTTCTTCTTGTTTGTTTCACTTTTTTACATATGACACAAATTGAAAGTAGGGTAAGTGAAAGTGGAGCTTCAAATGAGAGCATACCTAACACCTCATCTCCTAATGAGGTTGAAGTTGATGTTGATACTTCAAAGAAAAGAAAACTCATGGAACCTAGAGCTACTTGTTGGAAGCATTTTGACAAGTTCACTGATGAAAGTGGAGCTAAGAAAGCCAAATGCAAGTATTGTGCAAAACCTTATGCAGCTTCTACATCAAGTAATGGTACATCGTCAATGAATACTCATATGAGAACATGTCCTAAATTTCTCCGTGACACCGTAGATAAAGGTGAAAATCTAATTAATTTTCTACCATTTTCAATGGGAGCAAAGGAAGGGGTAATTAGCACTTGGAAATTTGACCAAGCACAAAGTAGGAGAGCTTTAGCCAAAATGATAATTGTTGACGAGCTACCGTTTAGTTTTGTTGAGAAAGAGAGTTTTAAAAACTTCGTGAGAGTTACAGTGCCACAATTTCATATTCCTTCTCGTAGAACCGTGATGAGATATTGTTATGAACTATACCTTCAAGAAAGACAACTTTTGAAGAAGGTTTTTAAAGAAGCATGTCCAAGAGTTTGTCTTAAGACAGATACTTGAGCCTCTATACAAAAAATCAACTACAAGTGTCTGACAACCCACTGTATAGATAGAAATTGGACTTTGCATAAAAGAATAATAAATTTTTGTCCTATTTCTAGTCATAAGGGCAGAGATATGACGGCTTGCATTACTAATTGTTTGCTTGAATGAGGTTTGGATAATATGTTTACTATTACAGTTGATAATGCTAGTTCTAACGATGTTACTATGAAAGAAATGTCCAAACAATTGAGTAATTGGGGAACTAACATTATGGATGGTGACCATTTTCATGTGAGGTGTATGGCACATATCCTTAATCTTATTGTGCAAGATGGGTTGAAGGAAATTGGTAAGTCTGTCAAGTTAGTGAGACAAGTCGTGAAATACATTAAACAATTTCCCGCAAGAATTCGAAAGTTCAAAGAATATTGTGAATCTCAACTGATAACTTGTAAGAAATCATTATGTTTAGATGTTCCTACTAGGTTGAACTCTACATATTCGATGCTTGATGTAGCACAACATTTTGAGCTTGCATTTGAAAGATACAGTTTTTATGATATCAGATAATTGAATCATTTTCATACTTTTGGTTCTAATTCTTTTGAAGGTGAAGATGGAACTAGTGCAAATATTTTTACAAGTGTTGAATGGAAAAATGTGAGGTCAATAGTGAAATTTCTTGAAACTTTTTATGCACTTACTTTGAAGGTCTCTTGTTCTAATTAAGTCACTAGCAATACACACTTTGTTGAAATTGCTGAACTTAATCTTATTTTGAAAGAGATGTGAAAAATGAAGATGGTAATTTGAAAGAAATGGAAAAAAATATGAAGGAAAAGTTCAAAAAGTATTGGGGTGAACCACATAAAATAACCAAGATGATCTTTATTTCATCCGTGTTGGATCTCCGTAACAAGCTTGATTATGTTCCATTTGCAATTGTGGATATGTTTGGAAAAGAAGTTGGGGACAAGTTATGTTCAGAAGTGAAAAAATACATGAAATAATTATTTGATTATTATGTTGAGAAATCCTCAAAAAGCACGTTACATGTACCATCTTCACCCACTTCATCTGACAACTCATCAAGTATATCTAGTGTGAGTGGTTCTGGCAACTTTGTAAATAGAGGAAGAATGAGAACGAAACAACAATTTGAGAAGCATAAAGAAGTTAGTGGAAGTTCAAGTAGTTAATCAGAATTGGAAAGATATCTTGCTGAAGATATTGAGCCAGATAGTGATGGCTTTGATATATTAATGTGGTGGAAAGTAAATGAATCGAGATTTCCTATTCTCGCGGAGATGGTTCGTGATGTGTTAGCCATTCCCATTTCAAATGTCGCATCAGAATGTGGATATGTTTGGAAAAGAAGTTGGGGACAAGTTATGTTCAGAAGTGAAAAAATACATGAAATAATTGTTTGATTATTATGTTGAGAAATCCTCAAAAAGCACATTACATGTACCATCTTCACCCACTTCATCTGACAACTCATCAAGTATATCTAGTGTGAGTGGTTCTGGCAACTTTGTAAATAGAGGAAGAATGAGAACGAAACAACAATTTGAGAAGCATAAAGAAGTTAGTGGAAGTTCAAGTAGTTAATCAGAATTGGAAAGATATCTTGCTGAAGATATTGAGCCAGATAGTGATGGCTTTGATATATTAATGTGGTGGAAAGTAAATGAATCGAGATTTCCTATTCTCGCGGAGATGGTTCGTGATGTGTTAGCCATTCCCATTTCAAATGTCGCATCAGAATGTGCATTCAACGTAGGAGGTTGTGTTCTTGATCCCTTTAGGAGTTCATTAACTCCTAAACTTGTGCAATCTCTTATTTGTGTTCAAGATTGGCTTAGAAGTGAGCCTTTTCCAATGAATATAGAGGAAGATTTAGAGTATCTTGAGCAACTTGAACTTGGTAAGATTTTGGTATTTGAATTAATTATATTGAAAATAATTTTCTTACTTATGTTTCTTAACAACTAACAAATTCTTTCATATTTTTTTAGATTTTGGTTGTAGTGGGACTGAATCTACTATTATTGATATATAATTGCAACTTGTAAGTTCAACTATCAACTAGTGATGCGTGGTAACAGATAAGTAAAAAACTTATTTACATAACTTGCTTGATAGTTTTATATATTTTATTATGAAATGTAGATCATTTGTCTAAAGAGTTCTATTTTCTCGCAGACACATCAATGTTTTGTTATTTTCTTGATTGCTATCTGTAGGAACTTGGGAGCTATTGCACTGGAGTCTGGAGGTTGCAAGTTGCAACAATGTTTTGTTGGTTTTTTAATGTATTGGTTACTGGCTTGCTGCAAATTGCAATGCTGTCTACTGGCATCTGGACTTTTCACTTTAGTTTGTAACTAACTCTATTTTAGGGCAGGGCATAAGTTTGTTGAATTTTCTAGTGTTGTACTGTTGTTGGCT
The DNA here is from genome assembly GCA_037074985.1 of Solanum bulbocastanum. NCBI lineage: Eukaryota > Viridiplantae > Streptophyta > Magnoliopsida > Solanales > Solanaceae > Solanum > Solanum bulbocastanum. Next base: position 14,814,663 of record CM073601.1, read on the forward strand.
TGACTCTTGATAGTCTTTTTATTCTTATTCTCGACTAGTTTGTTAATGTTGTTGCCTGCTGGACAAGAATTATCTGTTTTGTTTAGATATTTTAGTCAATGATATGGTAAGTTTCAAGTAAAATACTTGTGAGTTGTGACGTGCTTATAAAGAAGGGTGTCCACTGTCATGCACTTGTTGATTTATGGGTCTTGACTCTTAAATATGGTATCCTCTGGGAGCTCATTGCATTTGTTTAACTGCCAAGAAACAACTTGAATAGTTGAAAGTTGAGACTTGGTGAAACAAATTAAGGCTAAGAAAGTCAAATTTTGATCAGTTTATAATCAAGCCAGCAGAAAATAATTTAGATGCCACAGCCTATAGGCCGTGTTAATTAAATTTGATTAAACTGAAAATCCAACCGAAACAAACCGAACCGAAGTTGTAATAACTGAACCAAACCGAATTTATTTTAGTTTGGTTTGGTTTCATATTTTGCCAAACCGAAAATCAAAAAAACTGAACCGAAATTTACAAACTAAACCGACAAAACGCCCAGCCCTAGTAATAACTATTTTTAAGAAAACTTCCTGACAATCTAAATCACATAAGTAGGATTGATAAATAAAGTTATTCTTTTGTCTTGAGCATCAAAAAAATAAATCGTGACAATTATCTAACTCTTGAGAACGTTAATAATTTTGGAAAAAGATATTCAGAAATATATATCTACATCACAAGAGAAATGGTTAACAAAAACAAATGAATTTAGACTACAATAAAAATTAAACTAATACAAACTTATTACAAGTTATATGAACTTTTCTTCATCGAAAATACTGAAATGTTAAGAAATAGTAAATCAGTAAAACAAAAGGATAATGTTTATATTGTAATAACTATTTTGAAGCAAACTTTCTGACAATTTAAATCACATAAGTAGCATTGATAAATAAAGTTATTCTTGTCTTGGGAATCAAAAACAAATCGTGACAATTCTTTAACTCTTGAAAAGTTTAATAATATTTTAGAAAAAGATATTCAGAAGCATATATCAACATCACAAGAAAAATTGTTAACAAAAAAAAAAATGAATTTAGACTACAAAAAAAAAAATAAACTAATACAAATTTTAACTAGCGTTATTACAAGTCATATAAACTTTTCTTCGTCGAAAATACTTAATTATTAAGAAATAGTAAATCAGTAAAACAAAAGGGAAATGTTTATATAGTAATAATTATTTTGAAGCAAACTTCATGACAATCTAAATCACATAAGTAGCATTGATAAATAAAGTCAATTTTTTGTCTTGAACATCAAAAAAACATATTGTGACAATTTTCTAACTAATGAGAAGATATATCTACATCACAAGAGAAATTTTTAACAAAAACAAATGAATTTAGACTACATGTTAACTTCATATATTGGAACATTACATACTAATGTATATACTAAGCAAAAAAATAATTATCATATTATCAGAATTATTTTCCTCAAGTACTCGAGGTTAAGGAATATACCCTCTTAGGATAGAACAATTTAATTCATCAGAATAGTGGTACCTCATATTCCGCTAAACTTTGAACTCACTTAACGACAATAAATCACACAAAATTTTTGAAAATGCAAGAAGTAAAAGAGTAGAAGATTTAAAAAATTTGTGGTTGAGAAATAAGAGAAAACCCCTCTATTTATAGTCAACTAAGGGTAGTATGAACAAATATTTTTTGTGTCTTGTATGAAAATTCATGACCTTTTTGAGAATTCACAAACCTTTGAAAAAGTCACAACCTAAGTTAGGGATATTATAAAAATTTAACATTCAAGTTAGAAGTTCATGTTTTTAAGGTAATATATATATATATATATATATATATATATCTTCTTTTTTTTTTTTTAAACTCTAATCACTAATCCACTATGCATCTTGTATAAGCCACTTTTATGATAATGAATGAAGAGTAACCTATATTGGCAGCTTTCATTGGTATAGTTGAATTTATAGGACGTCGAAATCACACATCTTATTTTAACACTTTTAAGATCAATGTACTAGAGGTTTAATCATCTTTCTAGATGTTAAAAGTGCAAGAAATGGAGATAAAAATAAAAAGTAAAGATGAGTGAGAATGGATCTTTGTGTGCACGCAAGCATTCCAAGAGCAACTGTCGAGTCTTCGAGAGAAATTTGTGGAACAAAGATAGTTAATAAGATAAACTCAGTATAAAGCTACTTATTGTATTTCTCAGATTCACAATGGATTTACAATTGAGGGATCCGCTATTTATAAGCTACAAAAAAGGGGCCTCCGCCAACAAGAAAGTTCCACTAGAGCCCTAAGCTACTCAAGCCAATGGCTTTGTGCCATGTGTCAAAGTCGTCGGTACTGCCAACTGATATTCCTGTTGTGCTGAGGTTTGTATATGCTCGTCCACGTACCCGACGTACTTGAAATTCTTGTTTTCTTTCTCTTTTACTCCACGTTACCAAAGATAGTCCGATCTTAGGTGGTACTCCTCTCAAGGTGCCTTCCGATAGAAGCAACTCTCGAGATCTTACTTTCCTGTCATGTTTCCTCACCCAAGCTTGCTTATCATCTGGTCACGTGGCCCTGACCAACTTAGACCCATACATATAGTAGTCCCTCCACTTTTTGGGGGTTGAAGCCATTTATACATTCCCTTTCTCAACGGGGTTCAATCGTGTAATTCTTTTCTCATTCGTTCTATCTGAAATATGGGATTTCTCTTGGGAAGGTCGCTTATACGTTCTAGAGAGCAGCCTCGTACCTCTTGGTCCTCGCCAATTGGTTAAGGTTAGCCTTTTCCCTTAATCACTTCATCATACTTTCTCGGGAGAATTGGCAAAATAGCCACTCTAAAGACTTAATGTGACATTAAGTCACAAGTCTTGAAAAATTAGTGGTATTGCCACTAATTATTGTTAGCCCATATGTTTGAGCTTTTGTTATTGGGTCTATTTCCTAGTAGGTTAGGTTTAGTTAATGGATTCCTATTAGGTTAGGTTTAGTTAGTGGATGCTTATATATAGCCTTCCTATTCTTTTGTATTTAGATGAATTCTATTATATTATAATATAACTCTTGTTTCTTGTTCTTCAATTAAAGTAGTTCTGTTAACATGGTATCAGAGCCTTTACGATCTTGGTAAACAATCAAAAAGCTTACGTTGCCGACGGGTGGCACCCATATATGCTGCCTGTCTGGCCAATGATTATATTTGCAAAAGTTGGGTCACCGTAAATCGATCCATGCTTTTTGATTTGTTCGGTTTGGTTTTTGATTTGTTCGGTTCGATTTTTTATTTGTTCGGTTTGGTTTTTGATTTGTTTGGTTCGATTTTTGATTTGTTCGGTTCAGTTTTTGATTTGCTCGGTTTGGTTGTTCGGTTCAGTTTTTTTTATTTGTTCGGTTCGGTTTTTGATTTGTTTGAACTAGGGTTCGATTTTTGATTTGTTCGAACTAGGGTTTGGTTTTTGATTTGTTGCTTTCGCTGAGTTCTTGATTGTTGCTGCTGTTTGTTTAGATCGGTTCGATTTAAGTATTTAGTCCATATGGCTGGTCGACAGGATAGCTATGGGAAGCGGTCTCATTCTCAGTCAGATTATAGTGAAAATGGTAGAAAATACTTGAGAAATCTTGTTGTCGTGACTATTGGCACCACTGGAAAGACTACTGGCCTCATTACTCAGCACGTGGTCATGGTCAAGGAATCAGACAAAATGTATAAGCTGCAGAGATTGCTGGATGACCTTGCAGATTGTTGATATTTTTACGAAGGCGCAATCGGCATCTCGGTTTTATTTTTGTGTGACAAACTCTCAATACTTATTGCTGTTGCATTGTGAGTTTGAGGGGGGATGTTAGCCCATATGTTTGGGCTTTTGTTATTGGGTCTATTTCCTATTAGGTTAGGTTTAGTTAATGGATTCCTATTAGGTTAGGTTTTGTTAGTGGATGCTTATATATAGCCTTCCTATTCTTTTATGCTTATATATAGCCTTCCTATTCTTTTGTATTTAGATGAATTCTATTATATTATAATATAACTCTTGTTACTTGTTCTTCAATTAAAGTAGTTCTGTTAACAATTATGACATCATTCATGTGCCTTACTTGGGACATACAAAAGACCCCCTAAGTTTTCATATCTCCACTTTGGTCACTCCTTCTTTTCCAACAAATATGGAATAATATATTTCTTTCCAATTGTTAGAATTTATATTAGAATTAAGAAAAAAGTATCCAAACGGGAAACAAGCAGCTCATTTCTATTGTTGTCGATTTGTCAATTCCATCGAGTTTTTCGGTCATAATATCCATTTCCAAGGTAAAATCATCATCATCTCATACTTCATTTTCATGTTTACTCCATTTTCTTAATAAAGCTTCAAAATTAGTTTCCCGCCATTTTAGAAATTTGAGAAATCTTCCATAATAATCACTTGATAACTCATTATAGATACATTTTAGTATTCCCTTCGTTTCACAAAGAGTGACCTGGTTTGACTTGGCACAAAGTTTTAGAAAATAAAGAAGAATTTTGAATCCTATGGTCCTAAATTAAAGTTATGTCAAATACTAAATTGCCCTTCAATCTTGTGGCTTTAAACATGCCACGTGGAAAGCTGAAATTAAAAGGAAAAAGGTCATTCTTTTTTAAACAGACTAAAAAGGAAAGGAGGTCATTCTTTTTGAAATGGATGGAGTAGTTTAATAGTATTAAAATATGTTTTGCCATTGCAGGAGTTAAATTTTGAACCCCAATCTCATTCAGTTGCGTTTTTGTACGAATGTCGTACCTCATCGATCATTAACGACTGATACTGTAATCTAGTATCTATCTTTGTAGTCTATAATGGCAGTAGCTATATTTGTTGTTGCTGGTGGTGATTATGTGGGAGTATGGGAGGAGACTCCCAAAAGCTGGAATTAGAAATCTTTTAGTAAGACAACAGTATCCATTGCGTCGCGACACAATGGTTCATATAACGATATGATTGCAAGAGTAATTGAGGCTGGTGAGTTAACTTGCGAGTCAAATGACTTGGTGATTAGCTATCAAATAAATAGGAGGGGAAAAATACATCTCACATTCATAAAAATGATAGGCACGTGAGCTTGTATATGTTAGATATTAGTATTGATGGCTCTAAGCCTACATTGAGGATAAATGTCAATGCAAGGCCTCCAATTGAACCAACAAATTCATTTAACAGCGACAAACTTACAACATACTTATGATTTCTCAAACATTGTTCTAAGGATGTTGATTGTATAGCCACAACTCTTCCTCATACATCTCTAATCACCACACCCAATTTATGTGGACTCTTACATGATCATATGACTTGTTTAAACTTATTTGATTGGATAAATTTTAAGAATATAATTTATTCTTAATTAATTGCTGTCTTTTTCAAATTCTACTAGTTTTGCTCTATATATAAGTGTCATATTCTAGTAGGTGCAGTATTGACAATGCTTTTGCATAGATATACACACGAATATAGCTTACTAATGTCAGAGTGTAAATGTCATTGGTCATACATATGCCACACACATAGAGATGCATCGATTGTATAAGGGGTCTGTATATTTTTACAACCAGTAAATATTTTGATATACAAATTTTACAACGGTAATAAAGTTCAAATGCTACTTTTCAACGGTAACATTTGATTATTTTTTTATATAAAAGAAAGGCAATCCCTCACAAACAACTAAAACCCTCATAAACAACTCAAACACCTCTTTTTTTACAATGTCTCAAGCATCTCAAACATCCAATGCAAAAATGTCTTACAATTGTCATTGTGGTAATCCAGCTATGTTGAGGACGTCACACACCAATACAAATTCAGGTTGATAATTCTTTAATTGTGCAATTGACATATGCTCTTTTTTAGGTGGCTTTAAAATGAATCATCAACGAGTAGCCCATCGAATTTTCAAGGCGTTGCCAAATTTGAAATATTAAAAAAACTACGGGAATTTGAAGAAAATAGGGATCTGCTAATGACTTTCTTAAAAGAGGCCGAAGAGCAGATGAATCACTTGAAAGTGTTGCTAAAAGATGCTGAAATAGATAGAGATTAGATAGAGATCAACTAAAAGAAAGGTTGATTTTGACAGAACAAAAAGAAAAACACCTACTATATTGTGTGGTTTATTTTTGGTGTTTGCTTTTTGGAAATGTGTAACAGGAATATAGTGCTGAATAAATATAGTATTTCTCTCTATTTATTGCACTCTTATATCTTTTATTTTTAATCAATAATGTTATAGATCAACAGTGATAGCAATCTATAGTATTAGACATACAACTTTATTGTCGATTATTAACTACTAAATAGATCAACAGTGCTAACAAAAATCACATACTATTAAAACATAGATTAATAAGAAATCTAAAAATCCTTCATAATAAGACATGTTAAACTATCAAATGTACATTTTTCTCGTCAACAGCAAACCAACAAACCACTTTAATCATTTTCTTAAAAACCACATATTTCAAAAACTAATTGTCTTAAAAAATCAACTATCTCAAAAATCAATTGTCTTAAAAAATCAACTATCTCAAAAATCAATTGTCTTAAAAAATCAACTATCTCAAAAACCAATTGTCTTCAAAATTAGGGAAAACCCAACTATCACAAAAACCAATTGTCTTCAAAAATCAACTATTTCAAAAACTGTCTTAAAATAGCAATACCCAACACGTCCACTTCTTTTTCCACTTCTACCACATCAATGGCCAAGTCTTCTTCTTCCAACTTTTCCTCTTCTTCATTCTCTGTTATCTTCTCCTCTTGTTGTTCTTTCTCTTCTTATCCACTTGCTTCATTTTCTTCATTTTTCTTCTCTTCCATATTCTCCTCTTCACTTTCTTCTTCTTTCTTCTCTTCTAGCTTCTCCTCTTCTTTTTCTTCATCGTTCTCTTCCAGCTTCTCCTCTTTTTTTCTGTTATCTTGCCCTTTCTCTTCTTGTTTCATCTCCTCTTGCTTCATCTCTTCTACAACTTCATCAACTTTTTCCGCAAAGTATTCATCAATTGCAACAAGATCATCATCGACTATAGCTAATGGAAGGATCTCGTCATCAACTGTTGGTGCTGAAAAGTTGTCATCATCTACTGCAAGATCAGTGACTAAGCATTAATACAAATAAATTATTTTTTATAGAAATAATATATAAATGTATCTATCTTTCTTTTTCTTGTTCTTTTCAGTTTTTCTCAATTTCTCCTCTCGTACATAAACAACAATTTCCACCATTGATTGCTCGAGGGATGCAACATGCTCACACATATTTTCATCTTTAGAAGTACTTGGTACAGAATTCTCACAAGGTTGATTAGGATTGTGATCACTTAAATACTCATCCTTCACATTCTCTACTACTGAAGTAAGGACAGTCACACCTTTCAAATTTGTCTTCAAGGCATCGAGGAATGTATCCTTCACTTCGTCCATATATGGCTTTAATGTTGCCAAGTAATTCTTTTTTGTCTCACGGACAATAGATGTGAGGTATAGATGCACAACCTACGAAAAAGCAATATATAAAAATATTACATGACATTCACCAATTTATAAATATTGCTAAATAAAAATAAATAAACTTTGTACCTTCGTACGTTTTCTTTTGTACTTAATTGGATCACCTTTGATAATATTATCATTTTTTGCGATGTGTCATCTAAGTAAATGGGGAATGGGCAAAGAAGAATCCAAGGACTTCTTGGCATACTTTTCAAGATAAGGAAAAGCCTCATATATCCAAACCTGAAATTAATAGAATAACAAATAAATAAACAAAGGCTATAAAATACTACACAAATATATAAGAATTTATCATAAATCAACTACATAATTTATAAGAAGTACCAGAAATGCCCAGGGAAAGCCATACAGAGCATACGATGCATTTTCTTTTTCATTATAGACTTCACTCTACTTCTTCAAAGTGATTTTACTCTTCAGATACGTTAATACTAAATTAAAACTCTATTTCCCCCATGGATAACTATTGAAGAAATTTAAATCATCCGTCATCTTAATGTGGCTTGAATTCACAATTTTAGACCGATCATAGGAAAGCAGCATCGTGTGGACGAACAAAACCAACGAGCACTTCAACTTCTACTCCTTATTCAACTTGGAACCGTTGATCAAATGCATCAACATTGTAGCAATAATGTTCTTATTCTTACTACATCAACATTGTAGCAGTAATGTTCTTATTCTTAGTCACCTTGTAGTAAAATTTCTCTCCCTTTTCAAGAACTTTTTTCAATTTTGCATCACGGGGGTATGCTGAGCAATTCAACCCCGTAATCAATGTAAATTCTCTTAAGCCAAAACAAGCAGGCTTATCATTCACACAGAACCAAATTTCATGTAAGTTTTTGTCATTTTTCACACGTCGCAACAACATATAATGGACTATCTGTCCATTGAACTAGAAATGTTCTGGAATATGCCTCAAGTGTCCAGAACAAGTACCTTTGAAATCTTCATAAATTTTTTATTGAACTAGAAGATTTATTAAATCACGATAAACAACCATCCTTGCTTTAACAAATTTTTTTTGTTGGAAACGCTCCTATCTCATCTATCCATGTCTTTAAATCATATGACTTACCATAAATGTCTCTTGCACAAATTGGCAAAGACAAGGGATCTTCATCCTCATCACCAGTTTGAGTATCTCTACTACTCTCATCTTCATTGTCACTTTTATCATTACTAGATTCAACATCATTACTAGACTGGGCACTACTGTCCTGATAGTTTTCAATCTCGACCATTGTATCAGAATCAGAGTTTGATTCATGTTCTTCCACAACAAATTTTTGCTTTTTTGAAGCTTTGAAAACTTCTTCAGCCTTTCTTTTCTTGTTTTTAGAAGCATTAGGCCCAGATTGTTTAATGATGCTGCCTCTAGTTTTAGCCATATTGTACTATATATAATCAAAAACAAATTTGTCATATCAAAATATCGACTACTAGTCTATTAGCACAATCAAAGCTTACATGAGAGCTTACTTTAAAGACACATGCAAAAAAAGTAGCAATTCAAATAGAAATCGACAATGTCATTTACATAAACACCATTAAAATCAATCAAAATATAGTAAAAATTTTCAAATCGCAAACATAAAACTTTCAAAAAATTTCTATGCATTATACAAACCAAAACGTCATTAACGATGCCGAATCAAAAACATAAACAAAAAAGGGTCAGATTTTCAAAAGTTTAAGCAAAAATCTAAACTTCACTACACTATTGCAACTAAAAAATAAATCAAATAGGACTAAAAGTTAATGAAAATACGATTAAACTTACCTGAGAGGAATAAGATTGAACAAGATTCAACTAAACTTGTTGAAGAAAATTGAACAAAAGAGACCCGATTCACTTCGTTTGAAGTCATCCAGAAACGATTATGGGATCTTACGTTTGTTTATGATTTCAAGAATGGAAGATGGAAAGGTTGGTTCTTGGAGAAAGATGTTTTATGGAGGTTTACGAAATCGATAAAGTTGGTATATGGAAGATCAAAAGCCACATTGGAGGACAAACTTATGAGGTTCATCGGAAAAGGGTTTTGTAATAACCCAATTTATTAAAAAAAATTATATTGGGATTATAATTTATTTTTGGAGGGTTTAAATTTATTTAATATTTGAAGTGTTGGGAAGAAAATAATTTTTTAAAACTTATATTTTATCCCCTAAATTTTGTAAAGTGATAAAAAGATCACTGACCCCACAAGCCAACCCCACCTTTTCACTTTTTCTTGAAGAAATCCTACAAAATAAATCAAAAAGAAATGGGGTATCTATGGACTAAATCAAGTTATGTTGGTGGTCACAACACCAAACCTTTTCTACTTTCTCCCCTTGTTCAGGAAAAAACTACTCTTGATCTCCTGTTTCTCTCTTTTCTTGATGAAAAGGGTTAGTTGCGAATCAGCAAATTCATTTTATTTTCAACGAAGATTTCCTTCAGGGTACTAACCTTCTGAAGAAGTGGAACTGTAGATCTAAGGTTTCCTCTATTTGTATCGTTTATACTTTTCATTTGGATTCTTCACATTAAACTTGTTCGTTATTTTTCTTATCATCCCGATAATGAATTTCCTACTACTATCGATATTGACATCAAATCTTGGGCCCAGACAATTCTTAACTTTGTTATTACCCAGGAAAGAATTTGGAGCTTCATCTCTGATAAAATGGATCGATTTTCGACGGATGATGGTGCCAAAACTATTCTCCCTTTTCTTTATCTTTCGTCTTTCAAATGCTATGAGTAATTTTGGTGTTTTATGCATGAACTAACAAAGGTGTTGAACTAGGATGAATTTATGCATTCAAACATCATATTTTATCCATATTTTAAGTAGTTCTGAGTATAATCTTGCAAATATCATTGTATTTATTGATGATATATTGTGATGAACTAATGGACATGACAACGTTGAGTTTAGGACCAAAAAAAAAAAAAGAAAAGACCCATATAATGGATTGAAACACAAAGTGGAGTAATCTAGGATAAAACAAAGGAAAGGTAGCTTCAGGAATAGCCATGAGATAAGTCTCACGCTACACATATCTGAAAATTAAACTTTAGAGACTCAACAAACAGAGGCCAAACGTGAGGTGGGCCTTGCGCCATTAGGTAGTTTCCCTCGCGATGCCCCTCGTACTGTGATCCTCTTGTCCAATCAAACTGAATTTGGTCCAGTCAATGTAGAGTCCAAACGGAATTACACAATTTCATTGATGTCAATCTAAAGTAAAACCTTTATTTTCATAGATCATGCATAAGTTTATAAAAAAATCATTCATAGTTTTATAGCTTTTTCATAAGTTTATGTAAATTAGGGTTTATTGTCAAAATCATGATCAATGCATGGGTTCACATGGAATCAGTTGAAAACATGTAATTGAGTTTAAATCATCAAAATAAAATCATAATCAATTAATTGAATCCATACAAATAGAACCCATGAAGAATTGAATGAAAATCTAATCAATTTTGGGAAAATCAAACTTGGGGAATGAAGAAACATTTGGGCTCAATGGATGAGTGAAACCCATTGATGAAGCCCTACATACCTTGATATTGAAGTCCTAAACAATTGATAAAGAAAGAAGACTTGAAATTGAAGAACCTTAGCTTCTTTTTCCTTGATATAGAGAGTGGAATTTGGAGAAAACCTTAGAGAGAGTTCGGGGTTTTGATTGAATGAGAGAATTGGGGAACTTTCAAAGGGTGAAGGATAGTTATAGGGCTTAGAATTAGGAGTAAAATGATATGGTAAAGAAATTAGAAGTATAGGAAAAAACTCAAATACCCTAAAAAAATTAACTCCAGATTGATCCTACAGTTGCGACCTACGGTCCGTAGGAATTTCTACGCACTGTACTGGTCAACTGTATACCAAGTACTACAGCCTAAACTATCATCCAACTTTGACGAGTCCTTTCTATGGCCCATAGGACTTTCTACAGTCCATAGATCCAAATCGTAGAACTCAATTTAACCCCAACTTTTCACTAAGTTTGTGACGTTTCTACGAAACCTTTCTATGGTCCGTAGCCCATTCGACGAATCGTCCTGGTCAATCATAGAATGAGCTACTAGGGTTTGATTTTCCAAAAACTTAACTTGGTTCTACGGTTCACTTCCTACGATCCATATGACTACCTACGGCCTGTAGGTCAGACTCGTAGATCATTGCTTCAATTAATTTTATGAAACTTCCTCCTTATTTGGACTTTCAAACTTTCAAGGTATTGCAATATCTCCCCCTTGGAACATTAATCCTCGAATGGGACTCAAGCTATCATGAATAGAGTAGGAGAGAAACTTACAACCTAGCATGAATGCAAATTTCATCAAAATGCACATAAACATGGAAGATCACTCCAAGCTAACTCATAATATAAAAATAAAGTTTTCATGAACATGCATGCATATGTAAACATGAAGATAACTAAAAATGCATGAATAAAAGAATGAACCATGAGGAACTAATGCCTCCAGCTAGAGTAGAAGTGGAAGGAAATAGATGAGAATATCGAGACATCGTATCGTCTTCGGCCTCCCAAGTAGCAGCCTCAACCAATTGATTCCTCCAAAGAACCTTCACGAAAGCAACTTTTTTATTTCTCAACTTCCAGACTTGCCGGTCTAAAATCTCAACCAAAACCTCCTCATAAGAAAGATTCTCTTTAACTCCTAAACCTTCAAAGGTACAATGAACGTTGGATCTCCAACACACTTCTTCAACACAGAGACATGAAAACCATGATGTATCGATGCTAAATCATTAGGCAACTCCAGTTCATAAGAAACTTTGCCAATACACCTCAAAAATTTGATATGGGCCCACATAACATGGACTAAGCTTCCCTTTCTTTCCAAATCTCATTACACTCTTCATAGGAGAAATTTTCAAGTAGACCCAATCATCAACATCAAATTCTAGTTTTCTTCTTCTAACATCGAAATAGGACTTTTGTTGACATTGAGCCGTTTTCAACCTCTCACAAATAAGCCGAACCTTTTTCATAGCCTCATGCACCAACTCGGGCCCTATCAAAGCGACCTCACCAACTTCAAACCAACATATTGGAGACTTACATCTCCTGTCATAGAGAGCCTCAAACGATGCCATCCCAATGCTAGAATGATACCTACTATTATAAGAAAACTCAATCAAAGGCAAATGATCATCCCAACTTCCTTTGAAATCAATCACACAAGACCTTAACATATCTAAAAAATATAAGTATAAAAATTTTGTTGGGTTTTCACAAATTAACATAATGCGCAGAATCTGGTGTCTCATAGACTATGAACCAAATCTAAACAAAATAAGATTAAACCCATAAAATAATTAGTGAAGTGTAGAATTTTTATGAACCAAAAAATTATTTTATAAGTTCAATGTCTTATTCTCATATTATATTTGCAAAATTCTTTGTCGTTAAATCAGTTTTGCACTAAGAGATCATGCACATGTCCTGGTATTCATGAGTGCTCTAGAAATCCGTCACAATTTCGTAGAAGCGACACCACTCTACATTCATATAGATCCACCCATCAAGAGTTTACTCTACAGTGTAATACACTATCTATAAATGATATGATAATGGATTAGGAGTTTACAACTCAACCTCACTTTCCTTGAAGATTTACACTATATGCACATCATAATAGATCACAAATGGAAAAATGTTTATAGTGCACAAGATTAAACAATAGTTGTTATTACCCATATGAACTTATTTCATGGTTTCTCCAATCACATAAGTTGGGTTACCATCATGTTCAATATGCAACTTTGAGAAAAGTCTCATTCGCGTTGAAGCTTCACTTATAAATATTTTTCTCAAAAATTTAGTCAGAGAATTGATCAAATTCACTTCTGAACTCATATAATTTATGAATAGTATTTCATCTTATAACATGTTGTTTTACTTTATGTCATAAACACATAAATTTATTTTGTCATTGAAAAAATTATTTTTCCACTACAGTCAATGTTGTTTGGCAACCACAATACGTAGTTCCATTGGTTTTATCTCTACCTGGAGATTTACTAAGAATTATCTTAGCCTCATTGGCAATCAACTCCAAATTAAACTTATATTTTGTAATTTGATCTAGTTATTGAGTTGATTATCATGTCATTATACTCATACCAAGGGTAAACTCATAACCACAAATAAATTTTGAGATCCAATTTCATTGTACCCAGTGCAACAAATATTAATTCTCTACTAAAAAACTGCTAAAAAACAATGGAAGTAAAAGCGACGGATGGCGTCACTCCCAAAAGTGACGGACTAAGCGATGCCGTCCGTCGCTTTTTAATTAAAATTTTTTATTTTTTTTGAAAAGTGATGGACGGCATCGCAGAGTCTGTCGCTTTTTAATTTATTTTTTATTTTTTTATTTTTTATTTTTAATATTTTTAAAAGCGACAGACGGCATCGCAGAGTCTGTCGCTTTTTTTTTTTTTAATTTTTAATTTTTTTTTTTTTTTTTTTTGCGGAATTTTGCACCAACAATATATATAATAAATAATTAATTATTTTATATCGCTAGAGACACAGTCAGTCACTTTTTATTAAAAATAATTATTTATTATTATAAAAAAACCACGCCGTCCGTTACTTTTTATTAATTTTAATTGTTTAATTATTTTTTAAATTAGCGACGGACAACATCTTTATGTTCGTCACTTCTTGGTCAAATATTTTAAAAAAGCGACGGACAATGTCTCTTTGTCCGTCGCTCTTTGGTCAAAATGTTGGTCAAACTTTTTTTCAAAAAAAGCGATGGACATGGAGACTCTGTCCGTCACTTTGAGAAATATTTTGATTTATTTTTATTTAAATCGTCTTCTTGAAGACGGTTTTGTGAAAAATAAAAAACAAAAAAATTATAATACAGACTTTCGGATATCGGTAAAATTAAATAGTATGTAATAAATTAATATTTTCAATTAACTTTAAATAAATTGTCCTCCAAATGACGGTTTTATATAAGTTAAAAAATAATTTAATATAAAATACCGACCTTCCGATGTCAATATTATTTAATTAACATGATTACTTTTTATTTATGTTAAAATTTAATGTGATACCGACCTCATGAGGTTGGTATTTTTTATTAAATCTAATTTCTTTTAATAAAAACGACATCCTGAGGTCGGTTTGTTTAAAATGTTCCTATTAATCATAATTTTGCTATTGTGCATAATACTAAAATTTTATTTTCACCTACAATTAATTGTTCAAAAAGTGTAACAATTTTGTATACTTTTATAAATAAAAAGTTAGAATTCTTGGAATAAATAAGAAAATATCGATAATCCATATTTAGAGTATGAAACTACGTTGATATGAATTAGGAGAAAATTATATATACTTATATTTCTAGAGTAATGTACAAATTTTATCAGTCCGTCGTCTAATCATGAACTTAATATCTCATCACATGATGTAGAGGTGAAGTGCTAACATATAATCCATTCGAGTATGAAATGAGAGATAATTTTATTATATACGTTCGATCTTGAATGGATGTCAAGTGTAGTGATCACCTCCTAATTATGATGACATGTAAAGGATACTTCGTCGGAGTATGAAATACGTTGATTAATTATATACTCCTCGAATAGTTTAACAAATCAAGTCTTATATACTAGTGGTTCATATATGAAATACATTATCAATTAAAGAAATACGTATGATCTATTCAAGGAGATTTATATATTAAATTTGATATTGATAAACTTTTGTTGATCAATAAAATTAAATTTATATAATTAGAAGGTATATAATTTAAATTTATAAAATTAACTTGATCGACAAATTAAATTTATTAAATTAAACTTCTGTTGATGTGTAGTTAAATTATATATATATATATATATATATATATATATATATATATATATATATATATATATATATATAACTACACATCAGCATAAGTTTAATTTAATAAATTTAGTGAATTTTATAATTTAATTTAATAAATTAAACTTCTGTTGATGTGTAATTAAATTAATATATATACATATAGATATCAGAGCGAGAAGTTTTTGGCATCATATTAACAGTAAATACAGTAAAAATAGTAAATACAGTAAACACTGTAAATACAGTAAATTCAAAAAATACAGAAAAAACCAGTGAATATAGTAACTACTAATACTATTACTAAATATATATATATATATGGAATATAATACTACCGCTACAATATAATAACTAATATAAGTATGACTTTTGATTAGTATATAGTAACACTAGTATTATATTAATATAAATTATACCAATATAATAACTTTTGACTAAATTATATATATATATATATATATATATATATATATATATATATATATATATATATATATCGTAAGAAGTAGTATGTAGTATATAATATATATAGTAGGATAAAGGGTTTATATAATTATATATATAGTAAGTGGTAGTAGGTAGTATATAGTATAATATTAACAATATAATAAGGAGATGTATAGAATATATAATAAAGCTTATAAAAGTAATAAATAATTAAAGAAGTCGTAGGCAATTTTAATATAGTTATATATATATTGTTTCCATAAATAGACTTTGTTTCAAATATATTGTAAATCCTACTCAGTACTCCCTCTCTCATTTAGTTTAATCATGCTAATTTATGACTTAATTCCCTATTTTCCCCATGTTTTATTCTCATTTTTCAATTTTTTATTTTTGTTTTTATTTTTTATATTACTCTGTTCATCTCTTCTTCTTAACCTGTATTCTTAACAACTTCATCTTTGACCACACCCCGGATGTAAACACTGGCAACAAATTCATCCTTTCATCAAGCGGACTATAAAGCCAAGAATCCTAGGAATTTACAGGTTAATCCATAGTCATTATTAAGAAGTTAAGAAGCTAATCATATACTAAGAGTAATATTTAAACACATGTACGACAATTTACATCAAACTAACAACTTCATAAAAAGATAAAATATTTTTTGGGGGAATTTCGGGAAGTAAACATCATAAAACTTACATGATAAACATAGAGAGGTTTCCCTTTCGGGAACCCCCAAAGGACTTTGAAAAAGCTTCAAAAAATTTAACACACAAACACACTTATTTTTATTTCACAGACTTTAACATACAAAAGAGGATTTTTGGTCCATAGGGGAGTATGGAAGGATGATGGCGGAAGTATGGAGTATGGCAACTAACTTAACTTACAGTTTTTTTTCAACTCTCAACTCTCTCAACTCTGTCTCTACTTTACATCTTCTGCCTGTTTATATAGGTGAAGAAAACTTAAAGGAACCGTCCTAAATACTCTAAGTGGCCTTTTTTATTATTTTTGGCTGACAACTTGATAAGATTCCTTTAATAATGCAAGTCGGGTACGCATTGGGCCCCATCGTCACATGCATTATTAATTTCATCTTAACAGACTCAATTATTTTACCGACGCATGTTATGTCAACAGTTTTTCCCTTTTTTGGAGGGTAATGATAAAGTGACAACACACTCATTTTTACAGGACATGCAATGGGTATCCCCACCTAATACTCTTAATATTACATGACACGTGGTGGGTATTCTCACTGAACATTTTTGACTTTTGTATACTAATTAATATTTCTTGCACCGTCTTTGTCTTGCTATTTTATTTTTGACACATGCTATTTTTTGTAATGTCTTGTATGCCATTCTTGACTTTGCCATTCTTTGCCCATATCTTGCCCATGCTTTTTTGTATTTTTGTAGTTTGTCTTCTAGTATCCATGTTTTTCTTGCAATTCCATCTTGTGAAGTCTTAGTGACTTGCCGTAACTTGCCAAGTCTTGCTTGTCATATTGCCATATTATTTTGTGACTTATTTCCTTTGTCTTTCTTTGTGATTAAGTATCTAAATTGTGTAGTGCTATAGTATCAAAACTCATGCCTGAGTCATCGTCTTCAAAAGGTTCTTGTGGGTTTTGAGTATTATTTATCCTTTCTTCATCCGATAATAAATCATTGCGGATATCGTCTTCCAACCCATTATTTGGACTGGAAATGTCTTTAATCATATGTTTGTCTTGGAAAAATTTTTCTAAAGTTTGTTTAATTATTTTTTCTAATTTTTCATTTTTCTTCTTTTTTAAAACATCATTTTTTCTTAGAGTCTTTCTGAAAATATTTCGGTAGTCTTCTTCGTGAGGCAGTCGACCCCTCCTCTTCACTTTTTGGCAAAGTGACAGCCTTTAACGGATTTGCTAAGTCTTTACCGGTCACCGTTTGAATCGGACTAGCTGTATCATATTCCGATACAGTAGAGTTCTTAGCATTCAGAGTGGAATGCACACCCATCTCATCCATTTTTAAAGGAGATGCAGAACTCATTTCTGGCGTCTGAGTACTGTCTGTTGTTGGAGCATATTTATTCTGAAAAGTCTCTAGCTGTTTCATAAGTCTCATATTTTCTTGGATAAGAATTTCATTTTTTATATTGAGTCTTTTGAAACCCTCTGTCATGGCTGAACAATGGTCACAAAAAATTGTTTTTTCTGAGTCTTTTTGGATATTATATTGTGGTATTTGGTTTGGGCTTTGTCTAAGAGCTGGTGAAATATAATAGTTAGGCCCAAGTATCCCTCTTGCATAGTCTAAAGCTTCAGTAAAATTATTAAATCCTTTAAAAAGTAGATTTTTAACCCCATTTATAGAATCAACTACTCTATCCATATTTGAAAAACTCCTTCAGTTTTTCCATGTATAACTACATAATATTTAAACTTATTGTCTCCATTTTTATCTGAAAAGTATTGACACAAAGCATTAGATGCAGCAATAAAGTATTTGGCGTCTTGTTTATTATATGTTATCCATAGATTATCTATTAAACATTGCTGAGACTTGTCTAAATTACAGTCTGGATTTACTCTAAAAGATAAATTACACTTAGGATGTGAAATTAAAATATACTTATCAAAATAAATTCTCTCCATTAAGTTGTCTGTTGTACTTAGTGGTCTGAAATTTTGTCTTGCTAATACTGTCTGAGCATAAGTATCTGGCTAGGCTATGCCCTTGCCTTTGTTTGATGGCTGTTGGCCAGTTGGTCTCATGCTTGGTCTCTTACTGAAATAAAAATTAATTAGTTTTTAATTGTAGTCTACTTAATTTATCTACTAAATCATTGTCTTTTCCTTTAACATATTCAAAAACAATATTATTATATATAGATATTATATCTATAAAGTTTAACCATCTTCTTTTACTGCTAACTTTACTGTTTATTTTTTCGTGAAATTTTACTATTGTTTCGCAGTCTGTTCTAACTAATACTTCCTGTTTATTTAGAATGTATAATTTAAAACTATTTAGTCCATATATTACTGCTAATACTTCTGCGTCTATAATACTCATATTACCTTTTTCTTTATATTGTCCACTTTGGTAGGCACATATTTTTTCTTCATTTTTGGACTGTATTCATTAGGTCTAGATTTTAAGATGACACCCCATCCTAATTTACTTCCGTCTGTTTGGACTATTAAGTAATCCGATTCTAAAGGTATTTGTAAGTCTGGTATATTTTTAACTTTTTCTTTTATTTGTTGGACTAATTTTATATCTTCTATGTTAAAGTGCTTTTGCCCTTTACTACCTGTCTTAGCATATAATGGTCCTGCTATTTTTCCTAAATCTTGAATGAAATTTCTAGCATAATTTACTAAGCCTAGGAATTTTTGTAATTCTTTAGTATTATCTAACTTGTCTGGCATTTCTAATACTTTTTTAGTTATATGAGGTTGTAATTTTACTTTTCCTTCTCCTAAAGTTACTCCTAAGAAATTTATATGTGTCTTACATAATTCCATTTTCTTTTTGCTAATTATTATTCCGTATTTTACAAATAATCTACATATTGTCTGTAGGTGTCCTAAATGTTCTTGTATATTTTTACTAAATACTAGAATATCATCTACATAAACTAGCACAAAATTCTTATAGTCTCCGAACATTTCATCCATCTTTCTTTGGAAGATAGGCGGAGCTGTCTTTAAACCAAAAGGCATAGCAAGCCATTCAAAATGTTCTTCTGGACAAGTGAAGGCTGTCCATTTTATGCTTTTTGGGTGCATTTTTACCTGCCAGTATCCTGATTTACAGTCAAATTTACTAAATATCTTTTTACCTTGTATTCTATTAATTAATTCACTTTTATCGGGTAATTTATATGCATCTGTTCTAGTATTATCATTTAGTCTTTTATAATTTATTACCGTGCGAGCTTTTCCTCGTACTTGTTCGCTATGGTTTCTAACTATAAAAGCTGTTGATCTATGTCTAGATGTAGATCTTCTTATTACTTCTAGTTTTAGTAATTCTTTAATTTGTTTAGTGAATTCTTTAGTGTCTTCATTATTTGCTTCTATTGTTGCTGTTTTTATAGTATACTCGGGATTTATTATGTCTAATTTACACATAATTTTATTACTTCCCCAATGTATTAAAGGTTTTTCTCCTATTATTTCCATTTCGTCTAATATTGCTACTATATTTTCTAGATCTTTAGGATGTTTTATTGTTCCTATAGTATTTATTCCTTTTTTTAAATTGTAAAATTCTGTTTCTATATTTATTAAGGTATAATCTTTTTCTATATTTTCTAGGTATATATTGTCTGAATAATTTTCTTCTTGTTTTTCTTCATATAGGTTGTTTGAACAACAACTGTCATTATTGTTACAGTCGTCACAACATGGAGTCGTATTTTTTGTATTTATTTTATTGTCTTTATTTAATTCCTTAGTTGGAATTTTTCTAGTTTGTACCGGGGTATATGTTGTATTCCTAAACATCATTATTCCATCTCTGGAAATTAAACAACTTTCGTTATTTTGTATAATGAAATGTAAACCTAAGACTAAGTTAGTTTTAATATTAAGATCTCTTACTAATATCTTATGCATATTATATGTAGGCTTATAAAATTCACTACATGTATTTATAAAGCTTATTTGTGCTTTTTCTATATATTGGTTGTATATATTATAGGTTCCATCCATTTGTATTGCTTGTATAGGTTCTTTAAAATTTTTTAGAGTAGATAATAAATTATGTGGAGTATCTTTTTATTTTGGATGCAACAAGTACAACCTGTGTCTATTAATACTAATGTTTCTATTTCTACCTCTTTTATTTTTATTCTTACTAGTATTTTTATTGTTCCAAACTTTTTATCTTCATTACATATAAAGCTAGTATTTTCTTCTTCATTCATTAATTCACTTTCTATTTGATCTAAATGTATTGTGCCTTGTGATTGTGTATTTTTCTCGTCTATTTTTTCTTTTCCCTTTTCTAATCTAGTTATTCTTTGTTCTAAGTCATTTATTCTTGTTTCTAGAGTTATTAGTCTTAGATTAGTAGTTTGGACTTTTATATACACTTGTTCTTCATTTTTATTTACTTTTTGTTTTAATTTATTTTCTGTACAACTAATACAAGCTTCCATGTAACAGTATTTACATTTGGCCCTATTTATTTTACTAGGATACCATTTAAATATATTACATTGGTTACTATCTATTCCTTTTAGTCTTTCGAACTCATGACTACATTCTTGAGAAATATTCATCATAGTATTTACTATTATATTATTTAGGAAATCTTGATTTCTTTCTGCTCCTATTTTATTAATTAAATTATCATCTTCTAAGTCAGATGTATCTGATTGGGTATTTATTTCTTCTGTTTCTATACTTACTACTAAGTATATGCTTTCTGTATCTGACATGTATTCATCTACATTTAATAAGGTTTCTTGAAAGTCTTCTATTAACTGAGAATTTCTAGTTTTCATATTATTCTTTTTAGAGCATGTATTTGCTAAGTGTTCTATACTTCCACAAGTATAACATTCTAATTTATTTTTATAATTTCTATCATTTCTATATTTCCTAACATGTCTATCTCTATTTAAATAGGGTTTTCTAGCTGAAGATTTTCTTAAGAAATATTTTTTATGTCTATACGGTTTTTGGTTATAAACTGGTCTTCTTTTATATTTTCTTATTTTATTAGGTTCTTTATCATAACTTTGGGTAGTATATATCATTGTTTTGCAAAAGTTCATTTCATTTTGTTTTAATTGTTTTTGTATTTGTATATTTGTACATTTTTCTGTTAGTACTTCCATTATGTGATTTATTTTTTGTCCTATAGGCCATAATAGAGTGGGGTTTTGCACCACTCCTTCTCTTTTATACCATCTTTCTTCTATTTCTCTTCCTAAAGCTCCTGGTAATTTATTAAATAATTTTCTACCTAATTCTTCATTAAATGTATTTCCACTAATAGTACAATAATAAAAATAGTCTTTAAGAAAATTCTTTATGTTTAGCTAATTAGATATACTTAATTGTTCTAATTTTATTACAACATTTCTTTGTAGTGCTACTAGGCCACTATTTAGGTCTTCTCCTGTTAATAATACATGTATTTTATTTGTAAAGTTATATGGGTTTGGTCCTAATTCTATTAAACTTTGAAATTCCTGTGGATAGGTTTGTTTATAAGATTCCCATAATGTTTTACAGGACTCTCCTAAAAATGTTTCTAAGTATCTATACATAGTTTCAGCGTCAGTTTCTTGATAATTTTTAATAAAGTCTGCTACCACTATTCCTTTCCATAAGTCTATTACTGTATTCCACATTTGTGGATCATGTACTGCTATGTTTAATATTTTTCCTTTATTTCCTCCTTCTTGTAGTCTAATAGGTTCTTCTATAGGCATTCTTTTTCCTATTGGTTTAATATTATCTTTTATTTCTTGATCAAGTCTTGTCCATGGTTTTCTAGGTAGATTACCTATATTATAGCTAATACTTGGGGCTGCACTAGTTCTTTGGAACGGACTAGCACTATGTGAACTAGTTGCTTCTTCCATTAGTTCAGTATAACTATTTATGGATAAAGTATCTATTTTATCTTCATTTATGTCTTCAGGTTCTTCTATTCTATATGTTAAATTATCTTCTCTGTCTTGGCATATTCTAAAATGTTCTACTGTTTCCATTATATGCATTTTACCTTTTTTACATCCTTTACACTTAAAAGTTATAAGACTATTTTCTTGGTATTGTCTTTTTGGCTCTTCTATAGCTCTTTCTACCTCATACCCTTTTTGTATTAATTCTATATTCATAAATTCCTCTTGTTCTGTTTCTATGGTACTTTCTGTTTCAGTATCATCTAAGTTTCTTTGACTTGTATAATTATAGTCTGTAAACCTAATTGATGTTTCTCCTTTTGAGCTAATATACATGAAATGTTGCTTGGGAGCAAATACTTTTGGCGTACTTAATTTATCTAGATTCCATTCTAATCCTGCGTATTTTTCTGGATTTATTTTTATTGGTTTTATTCCTTTATTACCCATTATTTCTACTACATCATTTACTTGGAGTTTAAATTTTGTGTTACTACTTAAAGTGATTTTTCCAATAAAACCTATACGCATTAATAAATTACTTCCCTTATTCATTTCTTCATATCCTTTAGTCTGGATTCCTATTTTAATATGTTTGCCAAATTCTTTTAGATTTATTAAAAAGTCTGGGCTAATATAAAATATTCCACCATTATTTGTCATGTCTACTTCAGTTAATCCTATAGTTAATCCTATTATAGATTTCTTTAAGTTTGACCATCTATCATCGTATAATACAATTAAAACTTTAGATCCAAAATTTTTTCTAGTTAATCCTTTCATTCCTACTACTATTAATCCCATATGCATTAACATAAGTTTGAGATTTTTTATAGTCTTTATGACAGCTGGGTTTACTAAGTCGTCTAATATGGCAAATTCTTTTCCTATTGCTGATATTTGTTCTTCTCTATAGTGTCTATATAATTGATTATTTCTAGAGAAATTTTTTACATTATATAATGTTTTTGGATTTAACAGTTTTAGTTGATTTTGTTGAAAAAATTGTAGATCTTTATCTATATCTATAATATCATTTTATTCTTGATTTTCTCTGTTTTTGAGGATCTTCTAGACAGTATTCTAGAAATTAAATTATTTCCGATTCTATTTTCTAAGAAACTTGGTCTACTTTCTTAGGTTGTTCGTTTGTTTGAAAGAAAGTCCATTTTTGAGATTTTCTGGTTAATTTATGTTTTTCTTGTTTAGGTGTTATTTCTACTTTCTTAAGTTGAGTTATTAATTCGTCTATATCTGTATTTTTAATAATTTGTTCGGGTTGTTTTTCTTTTAATATTTTATCTATTTTTATGTTTAATTCTATTAGTAATACTATTATAGTATTGTTTTGTTTTAGGAGTATTTTGTATGTTAGGCTAGAGGGAACGTAACTAGAATATCTTACTACTTCTTGATGGAATTTTCTTGTATATTCTAATGCTTTCTTATAATTTATGTCTTCTTCACTCATGAAAGTGATATATGTTCAAGTCTTATAATTATTTCTTTTAGATTATTTATTTCAGTAATAATATTTTCTACTTGTTCTATGATTTTTGTTATTACTTGAGTATTTTTAATTTCTAATTCTTTAGGCTGTTCTACTATAGTTTTTATCAGTTTTTCTATTTCTATTTTAGTAGGTATTTTTTCTAAGTTAAATTTTGTATTTAAATATTGAATTTTCCTATCTATTTCTAATTCTTGTGCTTTTAAGAAGTCTAAATTCTTTTCTAATTTATCTAATATTTTGAATTGTTTATTTTGTACTTCCTTTATTTCTTCTAAAAACTTTATCATAGTTTTGTCTTGTTGTTTAATTTTTTCACTAACATTTATTGTTAAGTCTATTAAGGTATTATATTGTTTATCTTCAGAGTGAAGTATATGTTCTCCTTCAGGAAAATTACACTTTAAAATATTATTTTTTATGTAATGATCTATATTTTTTCTCTAGATGTATTTTTAAATCTAAGTATTCTAGATGAGTTAACGAATCTATTTTTCTATCCTAGTGAACTTGACTAATTCTTTTATAGTATTGTATTCTATTAGTAGTATATTTTATATTTAATTTAATGTTACTAATTTCTTTAACTACGTTCGCTTTATGTTCTAGCAACAAGTCTATAGTATAAGTTTTAGATATTTCTTTGCTAGCTAATTCTTCTTTAGACCAAATTAAAAATTCGCTTATTTCTTCTTTTTCTAATTCTTCGTCTACCCAACTTAGAAATTCTATTAATATTTTTAGAGTCTGTCTAACCTTAATTCTATATTGTATTTCGTCGTAAAGCCAATTATATCTTTGTTTTATTCTTTTAATGTATTCTAAAGGCATGTATATTATCCAAAATGTAAAGATGTAAGCTTTTGTTCGTATATTCTTATTCTTCTTTTAGAATTTTCTATTTGTCTTTTGATATAGTTTAATTCTCTTTGAAAGTATGGTATATCTAGGTTTGATTCTTCTAAAGATAAAAGTTGTCTTATTCTTAATTCTCTGTCTAAAAGAGATGTTTTATGGTATTTTTCTTCTATAAGCCACTCTTCTAATTGTCTATATCTTTTAATTATAGCTTGCATTTACTATCCTAATAGAATTGCTTCTCTTTTTAAATTTCTATTTATACTATCTATTCTATTATTTCACCAATCTATGTCAATATAGTAACCTTGTATTTCCCACCTTATATTATTTATGAATTCCGGATCTAAAATATTATCTAAATCTTTAGTAGTCTTAATATTATATGTATTTTCTATATGTCTCTTTCTAGCTACAACTACTCTTTTTAGATTATATTCTCTATATAAATTCCAGTATATAAATCTTATTTTTCTAAACGAAGAATGTCTTTTCATGTATTATTATATATTAATATGATCCCAAAAACTTCTCGCTCTAATACCAAATAGAAGGACACTTAGATAGTAAAGGGGCTATAAGGAAAGCGGTATATAGGGTATAATATATCAGTAAACACAAAAAATACAGTAAATAGTATGTAGATTGTTAAGTATGTAGTATTAACAGTAAAAACAGTAAATACAGTAAAAATAATAAATACAGTAAATACAGAAAATCAAAAAATACAGTAAATACAGTAAACACAGTAAATACTATAGTAATACAGTAAACACTATAAATACAGTAAATTCAAAAAATACAAAAAAAACTAGTGAATACAGTAACTACTAATACTATTCTATATATATATATATATATATATATATATATATATATATATATATATATATATATATATATATATATATATATATATATTGGAGGGTATAACTGATTTTTGACCAAGAAAAAGAAATGCGGTATGCAAACTTTATTTTGGCAAATGCGCGTATTAGGCAGTTTATACTTTATATATAAAACATGAATTTATGTTGATGTGTAGTTATACTTTATATCTAATATATATATATATATATTAGAGGGTATAACTAATTTTTGACCAAGAAAAAGAAATGCGGTATGCAAACTTTATTTTGGCAAATGCACGTATTAGGCAATTTATACTTTACATCTAAAACATGAACTTCTGTTGATGTGTAGTTATATATATATATATATATATATATACACACACATCAATAGAAGTTTAATTTAATAAATTTAGTTAATTTTATAATTAACTTGATAGATAAATTAAATTTATTAAATTAAACTTTTGTTGATGATGTGTAGTTAAATTATATATATATATATATATGTGTGTGTGTGTGTGTGTGTAATTTTAATTAATTAACCTAAACAAATTAAATTTATTGAAATTAAAACCCTAGATCTAAAGTGACAAGTCTCACTCCTCTCTCACTCCTCTCATCTCATCGGTGCCCAATCCCCACCCATCCCCGACCGGCGCCACGCCACACCACCATCGCAGCAGCAGCAGCAGCTCGCACAGGCCAGCAGTAGGAGCAGCTCGCGCCGGCCAGCAACAGGAGGTCACGCCGGCGCCTCCATCTCGATCGGCGCCGCCTCCTCCCGACCCACTACCCTTCTCCTTTAATTCAAGGTTAGGGTTTCATAATATTATTTTTAATTTCTTTCCATTTTAGTAGTGAATTTGTTAATTAGTGTATTGAATTATTTTTTTATTGATTGTTAGTTAATTAGTAAGTGAATGATTTAGGGTTTTTGATTGTTAGTTTGACTTAGGGATTATTTGATTGTTAGTTTGTGTTTGTTGATTGTGAATTGAAAATTTAATATTAGGGTTAGTTTGAATTAGCGTATCTTAGGATTTGTTTGAAATTTGGTATTTAAATTGTAAAATTAGATTTAATTAGGGTATTTAAGGAGTTGTTTGAATTTGGATATTATTTGAGTTAGTTTGAATTATTATTGAGATTTTAGGAGTAATAGTTTGAATTTGGGATTAGGAATAGCTAGCTAGTTTGAATTTAGGATTTTAGCACTAGTTAGATTTTGGGATTTTAGGACTAGTTTGAATTTGTGATTTTAAGACTAGTTTGAATTTTGAATTTAGGACTAGTTTGAATTATTATTGAGATTTTAGGACTACTAATAGTTTGAATTTGAGATTTTAGCACTATAGTTTGGTTTTTGAATTCTAGGAGTACTTCCAATTTGTGATTTTAAGACTAGTTTGAATTTGGAATTTAGGACTAATAGTTTGAATTATATTTAGGGAGTTGTTTGAATTTGGGTATTATTTGAGTTAGTTTGAATTATTATTGAGATTTTAGGACTAATAGTTTGAATTTGGGAATAAGAATAGCTAGCTAGTTTGAATTTGAAATTTTAGGAATTTGAATTACAACTTAATTAGAACTCATAATTAATTATAACTTGAATTTACTAGAAATTGAACTTAATTAGGAATATGAACTTGAAATTAGAACTTGAACTTGGAACTAATTAGCTTGAATATATAACTAATTAAGTTTAGAAATTAAATATGAACTTGAATTGAAACTTCAACTTATTAAAACTTGAATATATATATATATAACTAATATTCTTGGATTTGAAGTTTATATTTAACTAATTTAAGAACTTTTCGTGCTAGGCAACTGAGGAAGCTCAATATCTAAAAAATTTGATACAAGTCTATATTGCTTCTTTCATCAAAGTTGGAGATAAGGTTGGTAAATTTCTTAAGTTCAAGTACAATTGTTTTCAATAATGTGTTTGTGTCCATCTAGTATTAATACTTACCTTTAATTTTACGAATAATATATTTGTTAAGCATAAGCACCAACACTAGTTGATCCTATTGATAACAAAATTGATTTTCTTGCAAGATCGATTTGTGTCCATCTAGTGTTGATAATAAGCTTTAATTTAGGAATAATGTGTTTGTTAAGCATAAGTACCAAAACTAGTTGATCTTATTGATGACTAAATTGATTTTCTTGCAAAATCGATTTGTGTCCATCTAGTGTTGACACTTAGCTTTAATTTAGGAATAATGTGTTTGTTAAGCATAAGTACCAACACTAGTTGATCCTATTGATGACAAAATTGATTTTATTGCAAGATCGATTTTTATCCATCTAGTGTTGACACTTAGCTTTAATTTAGGAATAATGTGTTTGTTAAGCATAAGTACAAACACAAGTTGATCCTATTGATGACAAAATTGATTTTCTTATAAGATCGATTTGTGTCCATCTAGTGTTGATATTAAGCTTTAATTTAGGAATAATGTGTTTGTTAAGCATAAGTACCAACACTAGTTGATCCTATTAATGACAAAATTAAATTTCTTGCAAGACCAATTTGTATCCATCTAGTGTTGACACTTAGCTTTAAATTTAGGAATAATACATTTGTTAAGCAAAAGTACCAGCACTAAACTAGCTCAACTTAAAACGTTTTTAAGTCATTTAAATAAGTTAAAATAAATAATGTGGTTTTGTTGATGAATTTAGTTATTGGAATTACGTCAAAACTAAACTAGTTCAAGTTAAAAAGTTATTAAGTTGTTTAAATAAGTTAAAATAAATAATGTGGTTTAGTTGTTGTATTAAGTCAAAACTAAACTAGTTAAAGTTGTTAAGTTGTTTAGATAAGTTAAAATAAATAATGTGGTTTTGTTGATGGATTTAGTCGTTGGAATTAAGTCAAAACTAAACTAGTTCAAGTTAAAAAGTTATTAAGTTGTTTAAATAAGTTAAAATAAATAATGTGGTTTAGTTGGTGGATTTAGTTGTTGTATTAAGTCAAAACTAAACTAGTTAAAGTTGTTATGTTGTTTAAATAAGTTAAAATAAATAATGTGGTTTTGTTGATGGATTTATAAGTCGTTGGAATTAAGTCAAAACTAAACTACTTCAAGTTAAAAAGTTATTAAGTTGTTTAAATAAGTTAAAATAAATAATGTGGTTTAGTTGGTGGATTTAGTCGTTGTATTAAGTCAAACTAAACTAGTTCAAGTTGTTAAGTTGTTTAAATAAGTTAAAATAAATAATGTGGTTTTGTTGACGGATTTAGTCGTTGGAATTAAGTCAAAACTAAATTAGTTCAAGTTAAAAAGTTATTAAGCTATTTAAATAAGTTAAAATAAATAATGTGGTTTAGCTGGTGGATTTAGATGTTGTATTAAGTCAAAACTAAACTAGTTAAAGTTGTTCAGTTGTTTAAATAAGTTAAAATAAATAATGTGATTTTGTTGATGGATTTAGTCGCTGGAATTAAGTCAAAACTAAACTCATTCAAGTTAAAAAGTTATGAAGTTGTTTAAATAAGTTAAAATAAATGATGTGGTTTAGTTGGTAGATTCAGTCATTGTATTAAGTCAAAACTAAACTAGTTAAAGTTGTTAAGTTGTTTAAATAAGTTAAAACAAATAATGTGGTTTAGTTAGTGGATTTAGTTGTTGTATTACGTCAAAACTAAACTAGTTCAAGTTAAAAAGTTGCTAAGTTGTTTAAAAAAGTTAAATAAATAATGTGGTTTAGTTGGTGGATTTACTTGTTGTATGAAGTCAAAACTAAACTAGTTCAAGTTAAAAAGTTGTTAAGTTGTTTAAATAAGTTAAAATAAATAATGTGGTTTTGTTGGTGGATTTAGTCGTTGTATTAAGTCAAAACTAAACTAGTTAAAGTTGTTAAGTTGTTTAAATAAGTTAAAATAAATAATGTGATTTTGTTGATGGATTTAGTCGTTGGAATTAAGTCAAAACTAAACTAGTTCAAGTTGTTAAGTTGTTTAAATAAGTTAAAATAAACAATGTGGTTTAGTTGTTGTATTAAGTCAAAACTAAACTTGTTCAAGTTAAAAAGTTGTTAAGTTGTTTAAATAAGTTAAAATAAATAATGTGGTTTTGTTGGTGGATTTAATCGTTGTATTAAGTCAAAACTAAACTAGTTAAAGTAATTAAGTTGTTTAAATAAGTTAAAATAAATAATGTGGTTTAGTTGGTGGATTTAGTCGTTGGAATTAAGTCAAAACTAAACTAGTTCAAGTTAAAAAGTTATTAAGTTGTTTAAATAAGTTAAAATAAATAATGTGATTTTGTTGATGAATTTAGTTATTGGAATTAAGTCAAAACTAAACTAGTTCAAGTTAAAAAGTTATTAAGTTGTTTAAATAATTTAAAATAAATAATATGATTTTATTGATGGATTTAATTGTTGTATTAAGTCAAAACTAAACTAGTTAAATTTATGTTATTTAAATAAGTTAAAAGAAATAATGTGGTTTAGTTGGTGGATTTAGTTGTTGTATTAAGTCAGAACTAAACTACTTAAAGTTGTTAAGTTGTTTAAATAAATTAAAATAAATAATGTGGTTTTGTTGATGAATTTAGTTGTTGGAATTAAGTCAAAACTAAACTAGTTCAAGTTAAAAAGTTATTAAGTTGTTTAAATAAGTTAAAATAAATAAAGTGGTTTAGTTGGTGGATTTAGTCGTTGTATTAAGTCAAAACTAAGCTAGTTAAAGTTCTTAAGTTGTTTAAATAAGTTAAAATAAATAATGTGGTTTTGTTGATGGATTTAGTCGTTGGAATTAAGTCAAAACTAAACTAGTTCAAGTTAAAAAGTTATTAAGTTGTTTAAATAAGTTAAAATAAATAATGTGATTTTATTTATGGATTTAGTCGTTGGAATTAAGTCAAAACTAAACTAGTTCAAGTTAAAATGTTATTATGTTTTTTAAATAAGTTAAAATAAATAATGTGGTTTAGTTGGTAGATTTAGTCGTTGTATTAAGTCTAAACTAAACTAGTTAAAGTTATTAAGTTGTTTAAATAAGTTAAAATAAATAATATGATTTTATTGATGGATTTAGCCATTGGAATTAAGTCAAAACTAAACTAGTTCAAGTTAAAAAGTTATTAAGTTATTTAAATAAGTTAAAATAAATAATGTGGTTTAGTTGGTGGATTTAGTTGTTGTATTAAGGCAAAACTAAACTAGTTAAATTTATGTTGTTTAAATAAGTTAAAATAAATAATGTGGTTTAGTTGGTGGATTTAGTTGTTGTATTAAGTCAAAACTAAACTAGTTAAAGTTGTTAAGTTGTTTAAATAAGTTAAAATAAATAATGTGGTTTTGTTTATGGATTTAGTCGTTGGAATTAAGTCAAAACTAAACTAGTTCAAGTTAAAAAGTTATTAAGTTGTTTAAATAAGTTAAAATAAATAATGTGGTTTAGTTGGTGGATTTAGTCGGTGTATTAAGTCAAAACTAAACTAGTTAAAGTTGTTGAGTTGTTTAAATAAGTTAAAATATATAATGTGGTTTTGTTGATGGATTTAGTGGTTGGAATTAAGTCAAAACTAAACTAGTTTAAGTTAAAAAGTTATTAAGTTGTTTAAATAAGTTAAAATAAATAATGTGATTTTGTTTATGGATTTAGTCGTTGGAATTAAGTCAAAACTAAACTAGTTCAAGTTAAAATGTTATTTAGTTTTTTAAATAAGTTAAAATAAATAATGTGGTTTAGTTGGTAGATTTAGTTGTTGTATTATGTCAAAACTAAATTAGTTAAAGTTGTTATATTGTTTAAATAAGTTAAAATAAATAATTATTTATAATATAATTGAATATCTATATTCTTGTAGATGGATCATCGTTTGTGGATGTATAATATGCATTATGGAACTGGTGTTGGTTTGAAATCTGAGTTTATTGACGGTGTTAGAAATTTTATTAAAATGATGTTAGAAGACTCAAGTCAAGCTTAGAAGGTATTGGATCGTCACGTCAAGCCGATGCACTTGACGGTGTTCAAAATGCTGCTATGTCGGGTCAAATAGCTGAACTTACAGCGGCACTAGCAGAGTCGGAGCAGAGAAGAGTAGCTGAACAAGAAAGCATGAATGAGACCGTTCAGCAAATCAATATACAAGTGATGAACCTCGCTCGTTGACCTACTACTTTGGCTCCCAATAACACCGACGACGAGAGTGATGAGGATGATTATGTAGATCTCACTCCCTAGTTTAGAACTCTGGACATTTATGAACTTTTTGAAACGAATTTTGAAATACTTTATAATTCTTTAATTTATGATTTAGATACTTTTGAATATTATTTTATATTTTGTTTAGATTGTTTATAATTGTGTGTTTGATCGGGCTGAATAGTGTAGAATTGAATTGAATTGTATTTGTAGGTGTGCAGTAGAAAATGCCAGTTTGAGCTGGCAAAAATATTGCATAAAAAGCGCTGGACTGCGTGGTTTTGTCCGTCGCTTTTTAGGATTTTATTTTTTCTAAAAATCTCAGAAAAGCGACGAACAGCGTGGTTTTGTCTGTCGCTTTTCTAGGTTTTATTTTTTAAAGAATCCCAGAAAAGCGACGCACAGCGTGGTTCTATCCGTCGCTTTTTTGTGATTTTCAAAAATAAAATTTCCAGAAAAGCGACGGACAGCGTCACATTTTAGAAATAAAAAAAATTAAAATTAAAATAAAGAGACGGAGTCCGTCGCTTTTATGAAAAAAATTCTAAAAACAAAAAAAGGCAAAAAGAGACGTAGTCCGTCGCTTTTTGCGACGCTGCCATCTCTTTTTGGCGATGCCGTCCGTCGCTTTTGAAAAGCGATGCAGTCCGTCACTTTTTAGCAACGCAGTCTGTCGCTTTATGAAAAGCGTCGAGCTAAAAAGCGACGGAAATGACTGCATCGCTTTTCCGTTGATTTTGACCCAAAAAGCGACGCAGTCTGTCGCTTTTTGCTGTCTTTTTTTGACAATTTTTTAGTAGTGATTCCTTATAACACTTTATTATCAATTATTTCTTTTCAAAATATTTCAGCAAGAGAAGAAATAAAAATATAATATATTTAGAACAGCTATCAACAAGATAAGTATAAAAGAAACCTTCACAAAATATTTCACCATTATTTTAATTTTTATTCTCCTCAAATTCTCATTTTCATGATTATCTTGAACAACAAGGTCACATATTATCACTTTTCATCGAAAATATATTCTCAAAACACTTTATAATTTTTTCCCCTCACTACAATGTTTCTCTCGATCACATAACTATTAATTGACACAAAATTTCTATGCACATTTCTGATTATCATAGAGAATAAAAATATACACAATGAACATATGTATAACCATAAATATTACATCTTTTCTTTTTTCCAAAATAACTGAGAAGTCACACCTACGCTTTAAAATATTTCACGTTATAAAAGAGTTTTTTAGTATTCTCTTAAGGTAATCAAAATTTGTATCTAACAAACATATAAAAATAGGTTTTTTCTCAAAGATTATTGAATGCACAAGAATTAACAAATATATGTGCATTAGTTCTTGTAAAGATTATTCTTTCTTGGCTACTCCATTCGATTCAAGCAAGTACGGAGGAATAACGGTTGGGTTTAGGACTTTTTTCCCTTCGTATGTGGATAAATAAAAGTCTTATTAGGACTAGCCCACTTTAACTCATAACCCCAATATTATGTGACATATATAAGACTTATTTGGTCTTATTTTCAGAAACACAAGAGAGAAAAATCAAGAGAGATTTGTTTTAGAGATCGAGAGAAAAAAAAGAAAAATCTCATTTTTGCTTCTAAAAATTTTCTGCTCAGGCAGTCTACTTCAGACAGAGTTTGCCGCTTTATTAACCATTGTATCGTGCTCAAATTTAAATTGGCAGTTCTCAGCATCTGGCTCTTACAATGCAACGGTGGAGATCGGATTTGGAGGTCTGTAGCTTCTGATTTTGGGGCGTGAATAGTAGCTCGTTGTTTGGCGCTTGTTTTGTGGTCAATTTTGGTCAACAATTTTGTAACTCTTGGTGTTTATAGTGGAGCTTTTGGTCCTGTGGTTTTTACTCTTCACATCGAAGGATTTTTCCACGTAAATCATTGTGTCTTGTGTGATTGGCTTATTCTTATCTTGTTGTTTGTGTTTGGTTGATATACTTGTTATTCATTATTCGTATTGCTTGATTTGGTTTGTCTTCTCTTGGTTCAAGTTGAAAGGGAAAGTTAGACTTGGGTATTATTCCGATGTTATCCTGTCGGACATTCTTATTAGTGCCTTGCCTTTCCAAACAATAACTTCATTAATAATTCATTCATTTTTATAGAATCATTAAGAAGAACAGACTAACAATCTCTATTTTTTCGCGAATTTATAACACTAGACAAAGAGTCTAGTAATTTTTTATTACAATAAAAATCTTTAATATAAATAAGTACAAGCAAGGGGGGCTATGCCTTACCTTGTCAATCCTAATGAGATAACAAATTTGTACTAATTAATAAGCATGAAGCAAATAAGAGTTACAGAGAACTAGGTATTCTATGGTTATCACAGAATTTGTAATACACTCTATGAGGATATTACAAATGAGAATGCTTAATTAATGCACAAATATAAATCCAAGAAGAAAGTTGAGTCATCAACCTCAAACTTACTTTTAGAAATGTGTGAATTAAAAATGATAGCTAGCCCATCTAAAGTAACTTGAAGTATTTTCCTCTTGTCCTCTTCTTCAAATTTGTCCAATAAAACTTGATAGATCATCATCTCTTCTTGAATGTATTAGATCTTATTGAATCTATTAGCATTGTCATATGATTCTGCTATGCCAGTTGCGTAAGTAAGTGCCTTGGAACAAACTCTCCAGTCACTTTACCATCCCAACTTTATTGTCTTCCATGTGTCTTTTTTTTGTTTTTGTAACTTCCACTTCTTTGATGCCTAGGTGAGATATCCCATCTCTAGCAACTTTATCGAATCATATATGCAACATATTATCTTCCTCATCCTCATCAAAAGAATCATCGCTCAATTCACTAGCATACACCTTAATTGGACTAAATCCTGATGCTAAGGTCTCTTGTTCATTATACTTTGTAGTTGCATTTTAGGTACAAATTTCAAAGCTTGTGGACTTAATTTTCCGTCACGATCCAAAACTGGACGTGGTGACAGTTACCACCAAGACAATTCAGCCTCAACCCAACAAAAATGAAAGAGATGCGGAAAACAGGAAAACAAGAACAAGATAAAGTGGAAAACTTATAATTCTAATAAAATCCCTAAAATCTAGTTATCATGTGTACAAGCCACTAAATACATAAAGTGCAGAATTAAGGAATAAGTACAAGTCTCTATCTTTGTTTCTCAAATAGAACAAAGTGTAAAGAAAAAGAAAAAAATGGTCTGCCGAATGACAAACAATTACCTCTTCAGATCCTTGACAAGCCTCGAAATTAGAAGAAAGAGAAAGAGGTCACATGGGTCTGGGAATAGAACCTACACAAGTGTAGAAGCAAGGGGTGAGTATAAAAAATACGGTACCCACAAACCTAATAAACTAGGCATCTAGCTAGAAATTGAATACCCCTTACACTCTAATCGAACCTCCACAAACTACAACCTATACTAAAATCATTCCAACCTAACAGTTCTACAGCATGCAGTTCACAAGACCCAATATTCACAGTCTAATAGCCATAATTCAACAATCAAACGAATCAAATACGTCAATATCAAAGTCAAGTAGTTCAATCACACACAACAAGTATATCAATCACATTTACCAACCAAGTCATGCATAAGCATCAAATGCCTCAAGTTATAAAAGTTAACTTCTCACCCGAACAATTTCCCATCGGCTTTATAACCATTTTCGGAAATGACTTAGGCATAATAACACTCGCCGGCAAAGACCTCGACATCATAACACTCGCTAAAAATGACCTCGGTATCATAGATACTCACTAGAAATGACCTCGGTCTAATAACATTTACCGGCAAAGATATCGGCATCACAATCATCACGTCTCATCAGTAATCAATAACGACACAATAAGGAAATTTACATCATCATATTCATCATATAAAAATTTTCATTTCAACCCCTTTTTATTCATTTAGATACGTCAAATGGACAATTAAACCCTTTACATCGTCCTCATTACTCCCAGCACACAAGTTATGAAGAAAGTACACAAAATTTACTAGAATACAATGTTTAGGAGATCACTTGCCTTAAATCAATCAACAATCACTTCACTAATTGAGTCTTCCCCTTCGGAATCACTTCCAAAGCCACACAATCTATATACAAGCAAGTATTCATAATCACTTTTCGAAAACAACATCAATTCCGTAGAAAAGTGAGTCAATCAACACAAAATTTAATTCTAAAATTAAGGTTTGAATTCAAAATTTAATACTTAAAAACATTACTTAAGACTTTAGGAACTCATTTCGAAAAAGTACTTAAAATCACTTCAAAATCTCCATTTTACTAAGTTCTTGGGTTCTTGAAGATAACCCTAAATTTCTCATTTCAAAAGCTTGATTTGAACACATAAATCCATAAACAATAATGGGTAATTTAAGATTTAGAGTTAAGAATCATTACCCAAGAGTTTCTCCTAAAAAATCTAGTCCAAATCGCCACCCCAAAACTCCTAAAAAATGGTGAAATGGGGTTTAAACCCCGAAATAGCAGGCCAAAAATCCTCTCAGGTATCGCACAAGCGACCATGGATTCGCATACAAAAATTGTGGGCACCGCAAAAGCGAAAGTCATTTAAGCGACAAGTCCTTCACTTAAGCAACAGGATCTTCGCAAAAGTGAAGCTTGCTAAACCAATAACACAACCAATTTTCAACACTTTGAAAGGACCCTCGAGATTTGTTCGGAACTCCGTACACACAAATTGGATATGCAAATGAATTATACTCGACATTCCAGACTGAATGGAACCGTCAAAACACAAATCTGAGGTCTCTTGGACCCGACATCCATGATAATCACAAGAAACTAACTCACGCCTTAAAAGGTAAAACAAGCTTGGGACCTCTCAAAAATAAACCAAGACCTCACCTACGCCTAAAATCATCCCCCAAATCCAACGAAACTCTCGAAATTATGATCTTAGCATCTGAACCCCGAATGTTTGACCAAAGTAATCCTAAGGCTAAATTTTCACAAATTCACAACTTAGGACCTCAAATCCTTAAAGAGACTCGGAAATAGAAACTGACAACTCTAACAGCTCAAGTTCAACATTTTGGGACTGATGGAATCAACATAATTCCATTCTGATATTTGAAACTCCAAAAGCCTCCAAAAATCACTTTCTTAACAACTTAGCCTTTAAACTCACAAACTTACCAAATTCTCAACTATTAACTCCATGTTCAAAAGCAACTTTTCAAACTCAATCATAAAAGACTCAGGGTCGATATCGGAAGGGGCAAAATAGTAATTTCCTGAAACTTTCCAAAAATGACTGACATGGTCATTACAGTATCCACCACTAAAAACCATATTCGTCCTCGAACATAAAGCAAAAGAAAGTATCCAGAGCTTCAAAAATCTAAGGATATCTAGCTCATATATCTGACTTTGTCTCCCATGTCGCCTCACCACATAAACTAGAGAGTCTTGACCAATTTGACAATACTTCCACTGCACCTTTACTGAAGCAATCTTTTTGGTCCTAAGTTTCTGGACCTGCTAATACAATATGGCTTAGGTTCCTCTACAAAAGATAAGTCTGGATTCAACTCAACTAAAATAAGAGAAAGTACATGAGACTCATCTGATACTTACTTCCAAAGCATAGAGACATCAAACACAGAATGCACAACTGACAAACTAAGTGGCAAGGCCAAATTATAGGACACCTCTCCCACACGACTCAAAATATCAAAAGGTCCAATGAATCTAGGGCTAAGCTTGTCTTTCTTTTTGAACCTCATAACACCCTTTTATGGGTGACACTCGAAGCCAAACTGATCACCCTTCATGAACACTAGAGCTCGAGCTCTCCGATCTGTATAACTGTTTTGTTGACTCTAGGCTATCAATAGTATACCCTAGATCATACGGGCCTTCTCCATAGCATCCCAAAGCAAGTCAACATCCAATAGTCCATCTCAGCTGAATCAAACCATCCGATCAGAGATCTACATCATCTGCCATATAACGCCTCAAAAGCTAAATACTGTAATTATAATTGTTGTTATAGGAAATATCTACTAAGGACAAATGTTGATCCCATCTAGCACCAAAATTAATTACACAAGCTCGAAGCATGTCCTCTAATACCTGAATCGTCCGCTCCGACTGACCATCTGTCTAAGGATGAAATGTACTCATATCTAATCAAGTACTCAAACCTTGCTGCAAAGCCTTCCATAAATGGGAAATGAATAAGGAACCTCGATTAAAGATAATAGAAATCAAAACTCTATGTAGTCACATAATCTATCTAATATAAAGCTTGGTTAACTTCTCCACCATATAGTTCACTCAAACCGGAGTGGACTTGGTCAACCTATCAACAATCACCCAAATGGAGTCATAACCATCCACGGTGGTAGGTAGTCCCACAACGAAGTCCATAGTGATTTGCTCCCAATTCCAAGTAGGAATAGACATCCTTTGATATATACTTCCAAGTCGCTGGTGCTCACACTTAACCTATTGGCAAGTCAAATACCTCAAAAAAAAATATGCATTATCTATTTTCATACCACACCACCAATAGTGTTGGCACAGATCATGATACATATTTGCCACACCCGGATGGATGGAATATTAGGTACAATGGGCCTCCTTAATAATCGGTCTAATCAACTAGCCCACCTTGCACACAAATCCTGCCCCTAATTCTCAAGACACCATAAGGAAAACCTCTTTGGCTTTCCCTTTCATCATCTTGTATCGAATGAGACATAACTTCTCGTCATCAAACTAGTTCTCACGAATTTGCTAAACTAAGAAAGAACGAGCCTCAATGAAAGTAATCAAACCACACGTCTCCTCAGAAATATGCAAATAGATGAGATTGTTGGCCAACTTCTGAACATCTTTAGCCAATGGTCTCTCTTCCACACTAATAGTGGCAAGACTCCCCATGCTAGAAGTCTTCATATTCAACGCATCGGCCACTACATTGGCGTTCCTTAGATGGTACTAGGTGGTGATGTCATAGTCCTTTAGTAGTCCAAGCTATCTGTGTTGCCTCAAGTTCAGATCTCTCTAAATGAAGATATACTGAAGACTCTAATAATCCGTGAAAACCTCATAATGAACTCCATACAGATAATGTCACCATAGCTTAAGCAAAAACACTACGACTGCCAACTCTAAATCATGGGTAGGGTAGTTCCTCTCATGGGTCTTTAACTGCCTAGAAGCATAGGTAATCACATTACCCTTCTACATCAGAACACCAACTAACCTAACTCCAGAAGCATCACAATAAACAGTAAAGTCCACACCCTCCTTGGGTAAAGGCAAAATAGGACCCTACGTCAACAAGGTCTTGAGTTTTTGAAAGATCTTCTCACACTCATCATACCACTGGAAACTCACACTCCGTCAATTCAATCTAGTCAAAAGAGATGCAATAGTAGAGAAGCTCTAAAAAATCGTTCGTACTAGCCCACAAGTTCCACAAAACTCTAGAGCTTGATAACCGATACAGGTCTAGTCTAACCCCTCACTATCTCAATCTTTATTGGATCCACCCAAATACCTTTCTTAGACACTACGTGTCCCAAAAATGCCATAGAATCAAGCCAAAACTCGCACTTTGAGAACTTGGCATATAACTTCTCTTCTCTCAATCTCTAGAGTGCAATCCTCAAATGTCGATAGTGATCCTCCTCAGTCTTGGAGTACATCAATATGTCATCAATGAACACCATCATAAAGGAATCCAAATAAGGCCAGAAAGCCCCGTTCATCAATTCCATGAACATTGTAGGGGCGTTAATCAAACTGAAAGACATCACAAGAAATTTATAGTGCCCATAATAGGTCCCGAAAGTTGTCGTAGGGATATCTGATGCCCAAATCTTCTGCTGGTGATAATCGAACCTCAAATCAATCTTAGAGAACAAAGATGTATCCTGAAGCTGATCAAACTAATCATCAATACGAGGAAGAGGATATTTTTTCTTCATGGTCATTTTGTTCAACTGTCGATAATCAATACATATCCTCGTGGATCCATTCTTTTTCCTCACAAACAATATATGAGCACCCCATAGAGAAATACTAGGGCGAATAACCCCTTACTCAACAAATCCTGTAACTCATCATTTAATTCCTTCAACTTAGCCGAAGCCATACGATAAAGAGGGATAGAGATTAGATTGGTGCCCAGCTCCAAGTCAATGTCAATATAAATATCCCTATCTGGAGGAACACTTGGAATATTAGTACGATACTCATTCGAAAACTCTCAAACTACGAGCACAGAATCCATAGGAGATGGCTCAACACTAGTATCCCGAATGAAAGCTAAATAGGGCAAACAGCCTTTATCAACCAACCTCTGAGCTCAAATGAAGGAGATAAATTTGTAAGGGTAAGTACCACTAGCACCCGTCCACTCAACTCTCGGGACACCTGGAATCGCTAAGCTCACAGTCTTAGCATAACAATCAAGAATAGCATGATTCAGAGAAAGTCAATCCATACCGAAGATACTAACAAATTCTACCATTTCCATAATAATAAAATCTACCCAATTATCATACCCGACAAAAGCAACAAGACATAATCGATACACTCGATCCACCACTAAGAATTCACCCACTGGTGTAAAAACATGAATAGTCATAAGCATGCGATTAGCCATGATATTGAGCCCATCAGCATAATAGGTAGACACATATAAGAAAGTATATTCCAGATCAAACAATACAGATGCATGACAAACTGGGACGATACATGTGATCACAACATTAGAAGTCTTAGCCTCAGGCCTCCTTGAAAAAGCACAGCACTGGTTATACCGGTCGCATGTAGCCTGATTAGAACCTCTACCTCTACCCTACGGAGCTGGAACACCCCTACTAGAATTCCTTCCACCTCTACCAATCTGAACTCTACCCTAATCGCTCACCCGAGACTCTAAATCCCTAGCTGGAGTAGTTGAATAAGAGCATGAGGTCATGAATATGTACGTAGAGGAAAATGTCACATCATATGACTTGGATCCCCATAAGTAAAGCAAGATCTCGATACAGATAACTATTGTTGCCAACCGAATGAACTACCATAGCAACCTCGGACAGAAACATAACATCCTCGGGCTGATTGCCCATTCTCAACTGCTAGCAACAACACTGGAAGGAACTACTAGCTTTATACAAATCTCTACCCCCAAATGAGACAACAAGAAACTGACCAGAAGAGTGGGCCCTCTCGAGCTCTCTAAATTCCTCTAAAACCATCAACTCTGCCTCTTTGGTGGTGCACACAATGGACTGGAAGGAAGCCCTCTCTCTAGCTATCGTGACCACATAGGATCTGACGGAGAAAGTAAACCCTCTCACAAACCGATGACTCTCTCTGCCTCATCTGGAACAATAGTCATAGCATACCTAGAAAGCTCACAAAAACGGGCCTCATACTCTATCACAGACAAATTGCACTGAACCAAGCTTTCAAATCTTAGACGACGCTCCTCTGTTACGCTTTAAGGAATAAAACGTTCCTGGAAAGCACTAGAGAACACCTCCCACTCTGCCGAAGGAGATCCAACTGGTCTAGACCTCAAAAAAGTCCTCCACTACTCTCTGACACGACCACGACACTA
Source organism: Solanum bulbocastanum (assembly GCA_037074985.1). Taxonomy (NCBI): domain Eukaryota; kingdom Viridiplantae; phylum Streptophyta; class Magnoliopsida; order Solanales; family Solanaceae; genus Solanum; species Solanum bulbocastanum. The sequence continues at coordinate 14,856,260 of CM073601.1, forward strand.
GTGCCGCTCTACGAGCACAACCTCTAAGAGGTGCTACTCCAAGATCAGAACCTCTACATCGGGCCCTACCTCTACCCCTAGCTAGGGCCTCAACAACAGCCTCAGGGACTGCCTTCCATCTACCACTGATAACAGAAGCTCTGGTCCTCAATATATGCAAAAACAACATGCCGCAACTAAGCACTAGCAAAGGTAACCACACACGATAAGAATGGATGAATAAAATGAAGTTTCCTAACACTCCCTGCTTAAAGATAAGCACAAAACATCTCTGTACCAATTCTCAAGACTCTACTTAGACATGGCTTGTACACACATGATACCTATGAACCTAAGGCTCTAATACTCTTTATCACGACCCAAAAATGGATTTGATAGCACTTGTCTATTCCCACCAAGACAAGTCAACCTCATCTCAAAAAATAAAAGAAATGCGGGAAATAGGAAAACAAGAACAAGATAAAGCAGAAAACTTATAATTCTAATAAATCCCCCAAAATCTGATTGTTATGTGTACAAGTCATTAAATACATAAAGTGAGGAATTAAGAAATAAGTACAAGTCTTAATCTTTGTTTCTCAAATAGAACAAAGTGTAAAGAAAAGGAAAAAGAGGATCCACCGAATGACAAGCAACTACCTTTTCAAATCCTTGACAAGCCTCGAAATCAGAAGACGAAGAAAGAGGTTACACGGGTCCGGGCTTAGAACCTACACAAGTGCAGAAGCAAAGGGTGAGTACCAACAACACTATACCTAACAAACAACCTAATAAACAAGGCATTTAGCTAGAAAGTGAATACCCTTTGCACTCCAACCGAATCTCCACAAACTACAATCTGCATAAAAATAAGCCCAAACTAACAATTCTACAATTCGCAGCTCACAAGGCCCAATATTCATAGTCTAATAGCCACAATTCAACAATCAAACGAATCACATAAGTCAATCTCAAAATCAAATAGTTTAATCACACGATATCAATCACAATTAGCAACCAAGTCACGCATAAGCATTGAGTTCCTCAAGTCACAATAGTCAACTTCTGGCCAGAACCATTTTCCATTGGCTATATAACCATTGCCAAAAATGACCTCGACATAATAACACTCACAAGTAAAGACCTCGGCATCATAATACTCGCTGGAAATTACCTCGGCATCATAGACACTCGCCAAAAATGACCTCGACCTGATAACATTTACCGGCAAAGACCTTGGCATCACAATCATCACATGTCTCATCCCGGTGTTCAACGACATACAAGCAATATCATACCACATAAAAGAGACAACAATTTGCACAATTCAAGTCTACATTCATGCTTTCAAGCATTTCATCAACAATTAATAAGGGCATAATAAAAAAAAATTCCATCATCATGTTAGCTACATAGACTTTTTTCATTTCAACCCTTTCTATTCATTTAGATACGTCAAGTGGACAATTAAACCCCTTCATCTCGTCCTCATTACTCCCAACACACGAGAAACGAAGGAAGTACACAAATTCTGCTAGAATACAAAGTTTAGGAGATTACTTGTCTTAAATCAATCAGCAATCACTCCACTAGTTGAGTCTTCCTCTTCCGAATCACTTCCGAAGTCACATAATCTATATACGAGCAAGTATTCACAATCACTTTCCGGAAACAATAATTCACACATTAATTCCCTTGAAAAGAGAGTCAATTAACACAAATCCAATGCCAAAATTAAGGTTTGAATTCAAAATTTAATACTTGAAAACATTACTCAAGATAGGGAAAATCATTTAGAAAAAGGATTTACAGATCACTTAAAAATCTCCATTTTACTAAGTTCTTGGGTTCTTGGAGATAACTCCAAGTTTCTCATTTCAAAAGTTTGATTTGAACACATAAATACATAAATAATAATGGGTAATTTATGATTTAGAGTTAAAAATCGTTATCCAAAAGTTTCTCCTCGAAAATCTGGTCCAAATCACCACCCTAATGCTCCCAAAACTCAAAAATTGTGAAATGGGGATTAAACACCAAAATGGTAGGCCAAAAACCCTCACAGGTACCGCACAACGAACCCCACAAAAAGTGCGGGTATCGCAAAAATGAAGTCTCCTGTGCAAAATCGAAAGTCGGTTAAGTGGAGGCTGCTTAGTGATAGGACCTTCGCAAAAGCGAAGCCTGCTGCACCAGAAAACACAACTAATTTTCAACACTCCAAAAGGGCCCTCGGGATTTGTTCGGAACCCCATATAGACAAACCAGATATGCAAATCAATTTGACTCGACATTCTGGACTCGATGGAATCGTCAAAACACGAATCTAAGGTCTTCTTGACCCGATATCCATGAAAATCACAAGAAACTAACTCACACCTAAAAATGCCAAAATAATCTCGGGACCTCACAAAAATAAATCAAGACCTCACCTAGGCCAAAAATCATCTCCCAGATCCAATAGAACTCTCAAAATTCTCATCCGAGCATCCAACCCTAAATGTTGACCAAAGTCAACCCAAAGGCTGAATTTCCAAAAATTCACAACTTAGGACTTCAAATTGTCAAAAAGACTTGGAAAATGAAACCGACAACCCTCACAACTCAAATTCCACATTTCGAGATAGATGACATCGACGGAATTCCATTCCGACACTCGAAACTCCAAAAGCCTCCAAAAACCACTTTCTTAACAACTTAGCCTTTAAAACTCACAAACTTACCAAATTCTCAACTTTTAACTCCAATTTCAAAACCAACATTTCAAACTCAATCATAAAAGAATCGATATCGGAAGGGGGAAAATGGTAATTTCATGAAACTTTTTAAAAATGACCGATCAGATTATTACATTTTGTATTCAAAAGAGGAGGTGAAACATGCTCTTCTTCATCAATCAAATCAGCCCACCTGGGAGTTCTCATTTCCCTCTGTTTGTCTTTCGAAATAATCAAATCATTTGTAAAATTAGCTTGAGAGAGTGGTGACATACCTTTCACCAAAATTTTGTCATTCCTTGTGGACGACAAGAGCTGCCCAAATTCTCCCTTATGTTCATCAGGTGAATCCAAATTTTGGGAAGGGACCTCATGTCTCATGAGGTGAGGTGAGGTGCTCACCATGGATGGCTTGATCGCTGAATTGAGTTTAAGCAACCTGGCAACTATCTCTATCAAAACTACTATTCTCATCTTTTTATACAATTGATTTTCTATTTAATATTGGATCATAATATAAAAAAAAAAAAACATAAGTTTAACAAAGTCATATTCACAGAAATCAATCAAATAAGTTATACTAGAATTTTTATTCGTGACTAGAAACAATTAGCACAATCAAATCACAGTAGCAAAATCTTTTGCCAACAAATTATTATTCTAATTAGTCAAATAATGATAACATTCTCAAAAAAAAACTTTACAGTTTACTCCAATATTTTCTAGTACAACCACATTAACCAAATTGATCTAAATATTAAGAAGATGGAATTTCAGTTAAAGTCAATATTTTTTCATCTGTAAGTTTGAGAAGAATGCTTTTATTTTTTCAAAAACTTAAATAGTTCTTGAATCACCAACATAAATAGTACCTCATCCTCCATTGATTTGAATAAGTCACAAAATATATTTTTGTTCACACAAATATGCCTATTAGCATAGAGTCTATCACCCAGTCATTCACACTAACAATAATGTGTTAGTGTGGCATGTTTACTTAAAAAATGATCGCAACAATAATATCATCTGATTTATTCAAATAAAATTTTGACTTCGCAGAATTGTCAATTCTTACTCTTTTCTTGATTATTCTGTTATTGACTTTAAACATAATATAGTCATATTTTTCAATATTGTTACCTCCAAATGTAGACAAGAATAAAGATCATGTCCCATGCAATACAAAGAATTCCAAAGTTGCCACGTATATCACCTCCAACATCTAGATCATAATCTTTTGCAAAAAACTTTGTTGGTCTCTTTGTTACTGCCTCAACTTCTTTAGTCATATTTGCCTTTTATTCTGATTTCTTTTCCCGTGATTCATAAGAAATATTCATAAGATTGTTGGAATATTGTAAATCACGGTAATCTCATGAGACATCCCTATTGAACCGTCCTTAAGGATATTTCACCAGATGTGAGTGTTTCCCTGAGATTCAACAAATTCTTTTAGTATAAATTAGAAAACAAAATCTAATAACGATTTTAACTCAATAGAAAACCCAACAAAATAAATTGAGAAAGATAAAGATATTTACTCTCTAGCATTTTTCCTCATTGTTTTCTCACCCCATTCATGAGAACTTGAAAGAGTATTTATACACAAAAGAAAGAATGATAACATGTCATATGCCCCAACGTCTAATTTTCATAATTAAAAATGGTAATGAAATGTCATGAATACTATTTAAAGATAATTGTCAACTGACACAATTTACTCTTATCACATATTTATTGTCCAACAATACTTGTCTATTATTGACTTTGCACACTAAGAAATTGTAAATAGAAAAATAATTTTACTATATCACCCTTTGAATATGATAAATACAATATGTTGAAAAATGTAATAGAGAAATGACTATAATTAATGATAAGGATAAATTAATAACTACATGTAAAATTATTCATTGATTACATAAAGTGAACAAGTATTGTTAGACATTCCAAAATAGTATAGTGGACAACTATTGTTGGACGGAAGGAGTAGGAATTTTGAAGTCATAAGTTATTTGACCAAAATGATACTCCCTCTGTCCATATTTACTTGTCTATTTTTAATTTGACACATCTATTAAGAAAATAATAATTGACATAGTGAGTTTATTATTTTGCCCCTATTAATTGATAGAATTTCAAAATCAATTTATTCATTAAAGAGGTTCTACCTTTTTAAAAAACATTAAATCTCAAAAAAAATGAAGAATATAATAGGTAAAAGATATTTTTTTTCTTGATTTGTCAAAAAGGATAAGTCAAAATTAGATTAGTAAAAAGGAATAGAGGAGTGGTAGCACATAATACTGCCATATTTAAGGCTAATAAATACTAATTAAATATAGGAATATTTTCAGGGAAAAGAGTTTGATATAGTTCTTAACTTTGAAATTTAGAACTGATATATCAATTGTTATGAATGTGACTAAATATATTCTTATCGTTATACAAATGACTCATATATATACCTCATATGGATTATATATACTAAAAAAAATATGTGTGAGGAGGATCTAATATATCTTATATGGATTATATTTTTTTTCAAAAAAGTAATTAAAAAATTAAATTAAAATTAATTGTTTTACTTCCGTTAGAGAAAAAAGATATATATGAGTATGTCATTTGTATAACAATAGGGATATGTATGAGTTACTTTCATAACGAGAGGTATATTAACTTTAAATGACAAAGTTGAGAGGTATATCAGGACTCTTTTTCAATATTGTAAAGACAATCTTATTTTTGAGATATTTAAAATATTCTTCCAACACAACCATGTACAGACGTCACTTTTAGTGTGAAAATAGGTCCCAAAATTCATATCCCAAACCACCAACCAAAAATCACAATAAACAAAAATGTATAGAATTTTAAAACATAGTTTCAGCTTACTAAGTGATTGTTTGGTACAAAGATTAATAAAGCATGGAATTAGTAAAGTAGGGATTAATAGTGCAGGGATTAGTAATGCAGTGTTTATTTTTATCAAGTGTTTAGTTCATTGTTTCCTACTTCATTTTGTGTTTGAATTAAAATTCTATAAAAAGTTTCTTTCCAATTATACCCTTGTATTATTATGTAATTGGGTCAGGTAGATAATTGCTGGACAATGTTATATTTTTTATGACCTTCTAACTAGCTAGGTGAAGAACAATTTTGTTGTCATAATTGCTATTTTTTCACTTGAATTATTTGAGGATAAATAATTGTCATTTTAATAAATTTAGCACTCACAAAATGACATTTTTCAATTTTAAAAAGATAGATCATCTACTTTTAAAACCGATAAGACAGTAAACAATACTTAGTAAAATTGAGTAAACCATCTACATTTACACATAAAAATTACAAGTTATAGTTTTAATTAGGGGTGAACAAAACCGAACCGAAAACCGAACCAAACCACGAACCGAGTCAAACCGAAAAGAAAACCCGACTAGTGGTTTGGTTTGACTTGGTTTGGTATTGAAAAAAAAACCCCGACTATAATTGGTTTAGTTTGATTTTAACTAAAAAAAGTCAACCCGAGACCAAATCAACCCGACATTATATATATTTATTTTTAATTTTATTTTATACAAAAAAATGTTTATTAATATATAATTTATATATTTTTCTTAATCTTTCTCACAATTTTATGTTTAATATTAGTGGACTTTGGGCTACATAGTTGACGTGAGCCCACTTGTTATTTTTAGGAATAAACAAAAGCCCAAATAAATTATACAATTCAACTAGCCCTATATAATATTCTCTATCTCATTTAACAAAGGTCATTAGATCAGCAGCTCAAAAGCAGCTCTTCACCTTCAAAGGCTTAGTCACTGTTAGGTTTTACTCCTTAGCTATTAGGGCATATATTGAGCTCGTCTTTTCGATTTTAGTTCAAATCATCATCAACTCATCTTAATTTGGGTAAGTAATTACTACTAACTCGTTTTTAGATATTTTTCTTGTATTGCCATTGTCAACAACATCTCAATTTTGGGTAGTTGAATCATAGATATAAACCTAAAAATTATACATCTTGGTGTCCATATCTATGGTGTGTTAAGCTTAGCAACAAGATGATGAAGATAATGATAAATTTTTTGTATATAAGTTTTACTTTTCTCTCTTTACTTATGTTGTTTCGATGCAATGAAAAAGGGGCAAGTGTTTGACTCATTGCTTTTGGTTCTATTTGTATGGAGGTTTTTGTACCGTCAACATCGTGATGGTTCGCAGAGATAAGGAAAAACAAATGATAGAGATAAAAATTTAAGAGACTATTAGATTTTGATAGCAGTAGCCAGTAATATACATCAAACTTTTCTAACCAAATATTTTTGACTCCTACTATATTTGTATCTGTTTTGGTTTCAAAGTGAAATATACTTCTAAGTCTTGTGAACAATACTTCAATGGAAGTTTTGTTGAAACACAATCTTGTATCAGAATACTAATAACTATTGTTATGTATGTGCAACAACTTTCTTTTTGGATGGAAACTACACCTTCTGTAATGGATGTAGAGGAGATTATTAATATTCCTTCAATTATGTCAACAATATCTCAACAACAAGGTAAAGTAACTCCACTTCAACGCACACCTCCTAAGAAGCAAAAAAGAGTAGCTCCAACAGTCGCTCCTAACTCTGGAACTACAGGTAGAGAAACATCTCAAATTTGGAATCATTTCTCCAAGTTTATTGCTAAAGGAGGTAAATGTAGGGCAAAATGTAATTATTGTATTAAAACATTTGCTGCCGATAGTGTCAATGGGACGACTACGTTATGGAATTACTCAACTGTGAAATGTCTCAAGTCTCCATTTAAGTCTGATAAAAGGCAAACAACATTAAAACCTATCAAAAAAGGTTGGCCAGAAGGTGGTTCCACTGAAAAATGGGTGCTTAATATGGATGAAATTAAGAGATCCATTGTTGAATTTATAATTATTGATGAACAACCATTTAGAATTGTTGAGGGAGAAGGATTCAAAAAATTAATGGCTAAAGCCTTTCCAAATTTTGAAGTACCTTCTCATGTAACTGTTGCTCGACATTGTCTAAGGATTTATCAAGAAGAGAAAGAAAAGCTTAAGAAGCTTATAAAAAACCAACGTGTTTGTCTTACCAGTGATACATGGACGTCAATCCAAAATTATACTTATATGGTCGTCACTGCACATTGGATTGATGATCAATGGAATCTACAAAAGAGAATTCTTAATTTTTTTCAAACACCAGATCACAAAGGTGAGACTATTGCCAAGTGGATTGAGGATTGCTTATTAGGTTGGGGCATTGAGAACTTGTTTACAGTGACCTTGGATAATGCAACCGCAAATGATGTTGCCATTAAGAGTTTAAAGGGGCGTATTAAAGATTGGAAAGGGGTAATGTTTGAAAATAAGTTTTTACATGTTAGATGTAATGCTCATATTTTAAACTTGATTATAAAAGAGGGGCTGAATGAACAAATTCAGTCTATTTCTCATATAAGAAGTGCTATAAAATATGTCAGGCCTTCTTCTTCAAGATTTGCTACTTTTAAGTCCGTTGTTGAGAAAGTTAAGATTGACACCCGTGGTCTTGTACGTCTGGATGTTGAGACTAGATGGAACTCGACATACACAATGTTGGATAAAGCTTTGAAATTTGCAAAAGCTTTTACAAGAATGTATGTGGATGACCAGAATTATCAAAAGCAATGTTGAGAAATAAGTACAACAACAAAAAATTCATCAATAGATGATTGGAAGAATGTGAAAGCTTTTGTGAAGTTTCTTAATATTTTCTATCAGGCAACTTTAAAATTTTCGGGCAGCTTATATGCTACTTCTCACTCTTTCTTTCATGATTTTTTCGATCTCCGAAATGATATTATCAAGTATGCTAAACATGATGATCTCATTTTGGTTGATATGACAACAAGAATGAAATCCAAGATGGATAAATATTGGGGTAAGTTTGAGAGTATGAATATGTTACTGATGGTTGTTGTTGTGTGGATCCTAGATACAAGATGCAATATGTAGAGTATATTCTTTCTATTGCATGTGGCTCTTTGATGGGAAGATTAAAGTCTAAGATGTTTTGAATCTCTTATATAATCACTAGAATTGTTCTTGCTCTGAAGATCTTAACGAAAATATTGAAAATGATAATTGTGTGATGAGTGAATCTAGTGATTTGTTGCAATCTCAATGGGAGAAACACATGAAAAAAGAGGGATTTGTTGTAAAAAAATATGATCTAGAAATATACTTGAAAGATGATGTAGTGAAGATCAATGATTTTAATATTTTGAGTTGGTGGAAAGTTTCGTCCAGTAGATACCCAATTGTTGCGAAAATTGCTAGGGATATCCTTTCTATTCCTATTTCTACTGTTGCATCTGAGTCAGCTTTTAGTACAGGTGGTCGAGTTCTTGATAGTTATCGAAGTTCTTTATCTCCAAAAACGGTAGAAGCACTTATTTGCACTCAACAATGGCTACGATCGCCTTCTGCAAGCTTGAAGATATATTAGAGGAAGTCCAGAAAATTGAGGAAATTGAAGAAGGTAACTTTATATATTCAAATTGTTATATAAAATGATTCTGCTTTTGAATTTTATTTAGTATTCAATTTGTTTCAATTCTTTCAGAATACCCCGACTTGAGGATTGATTAGCCAGTTGATGTACTTTAATTTCACTACATGGAACAAAGGTATTAGTTCATTCTTTTGTGATTGTTAATTACCAGATTATTGTTTGCTCTAAATAATAATAAGAACTAAGGACTAAACATCAACTTATTTAATCCATTGCTAATCAACTTAATTGATTTGTATTGTCTACTTCGCAGATGCAGGCTATGATTTTTGGAAAATATGTATAGAAGATCTCACTTCAAAAATGTTTTGTTCCTCTAGGTACAAGGTCCTAGGTTGTAAGTAATGATGCGTAGAATTTAAAGATTTGAATGTAAATAACTCCTATTAACTTTTGACGACAATATGTTGAGTTTTGACTATGCAAATTGTTTAAGCCACTATGTTACTTTCATGAATTTCTCTAATGTATAATGAATAACTCTTGATTATTGATACTATTTTATGATTTGTCCAAAATAGTAATAGTAGTAATTTTTTGAGAATTTGTGTTCCAAATAGAATGGAGAATTGCCTATTGAACTCATGGGCCTGCAATGCCAAAAGAAACTACCGAATGCTTTTTTAGGATGAAAAATCATGTTAGTGTTCAATGTTTTTTTTAAATCACTAAAAGAACACAAGCTCTTTAGTCTTTATCAAAAAACCTGAGAAAACCCGAATAACCTGAGAAAACCCGAATAACCCGAAAAAACCCGAGATTGAAAAAATTCGACTATTATTGGTTTGGTTTGGTTTATATATATTTTAACCCGATACAAATGGTTTGATTTGGTTTTTAAAAAACCCGAACCAACCCGGTGATGTATACCCCTAGTTTTAATATGTATGTAATTTTATAAATTGTTCAAAATACAAATAATTAGAAAACCCCACACACATATATATAATACAATCAATTAAGAAACATCATGTGGTAATATATTTACCTTTTTAATTAGTAAATGTTAAATTCACATTTCAAAAATTGTATTGAATTTATTTAGTAACAAACAACTCTCTCTAATAATTTATATGCTAATTTATTTAAATTAATTTACTAATACAAACATAAAACATAAAATCAAGAAAATAAACAAAATGATTAAAATGATTTGAGGGATATTTTTGTCTTTACATAGACTTATCCCATGGTATTAAATCATATTTATTACTAATACCTCCAAATAGAAGGTATTAGTAATACATCCTCTAATACCATGTAGTGTGTATAACTAATCCATGGATTATTTATACATAGGCCCAAATTCTTATCAATCATAGTATTATATAATACCACATATAATACATGAATTATTTCTCCTAATACTTCCTACCAAATGACCCCTAAGAGTGTTGCCAAGACAGAGGTTATTACTCGATTTTGTTGGAGACTGAGAGGTTGAGCGTCAAACTGTTCTTGTGCAAATTTCTCGATATTTCTATGAAATAATATTACGTCAAGACTTAAAAAGGTTTTGAATTTCAAGGGCACTACTTTTTTTTAGTTCAAGGGAAAAAATTCAAATATGTCATCAAACTTTTAGAAAAAACTCATTTATGTCATCCGTTAAAAGTTTGGCTCACCTATATTATTGTCATTTAAGAAGAGGTTCATCCATGCCATTATTTTTTAACTCGAAAAAGAGATAGGTCCTTGTGTGGCGGCAAGTGTCGACCACCAAAATTTGAAAAGGGATAAAAGTTTAGAGCTAGGTTAAAATATCAAAAACAAACTTGGTTTTGCAGAGCCACAAGAACTCGTGATTCATAGATAAACAAAAACTGTCTTGCAAAAGGACAACCAGAGTAACCCCACAAAGCACACACTATCATTAAGAATAGGTTAAAACAATATCAATGCAAATGTCTCCAATGTTCACAAACTACTACTGTACTGCCAGTGCATTTGTTACATATTCTCTTCCTGTTAGCAAATACTTTCTAAAACAAACATCATTTAATTAACAACATTACTCAAATTTACATACAAAGGTCAATCAATCCTGGCAAAATGAGGCCATTACCGATAATTGTTCAAGTGCTTTCTCAAGTTTCAGCTCTGTTTCCAGAGGTAAACAGTACTTCCGCTCAGTCATATTTCTTGAATGAGCCAACTACACTCGTGCTCATTGCGATAACCAAAAGGCATTGCTCAACTACCAAAAGCACACAGCAAACTATCACCTTAGAAAGCCAAAAGAACAACCTTAAAGATCTTGTGATTATTTGAATCCTTGACTGCTTTAGAAGCTATTTAATTGGGTGAGCATGGAAACGAGCTCATCACTGGAAGGCCGATCAGCAGGCATGTCTGATAAGCATACCACTGCTATCTTTACTGCCATTAACATCTCATCTTCCTCAACCTCTTCCCCTAGAATACTCTTATCCAATGCTTCTCGAGCATCGCCTGCTTCCTGCAAACGTTGAAGCCAACGTGCTAAACTTCCTCCAGTAGATGTATCCCCAAAGAAGGGATCTGTTGGGTACTTTCCAGTTAATAGAACACCCAATATAACCCCAAAGCTGAATACGTCACTCTTATCGGTATACCTGCTGCGAAATAGCAACAACTATAGGTTCAATCACTTAACATATGTATGTATTGTGTCAAAGAAGAGATATTAGATAGGTAACTAGTTTTTGCAAATTCAAAACTTAAACATCGTTGATCATATAAACTACAAGAGAACCGAAGCAACCCTACACTTATGAAGTTCGATGTCAAACATTAGAGCAAATTGTGTTCACTACAAACCACCATCCATAACGCAACGCAACAGTTTGCCTCAAATATCACTTAACATAGGCAGAGCAAACAAAAATTAAATAAGTTGATCAGTGGGCCAACATAAATGCATCAACAAGAGGCAATTAAGATTATCGAAAACCTAAATTCATACGTCGTGTTCGATTTGAAAAAATGATACCTGCAACTCTGGAAAGATTCTGGAGGACCATAGTTTGATGCAGCAGGGAGATTTAAAGTGGGAATGATTTTAGCCAAACCACAATCAGCCAACCTAGGCTCAAACTCAGCATCCAACATTACATTTGTGGGTTTCAAATTCCGATGCAAAACTGTGGGGTTACAAGAGAAATGAAGATACTGAAGAGCCTTAACAATCCCAACTGCAATTCGGAGCCTGACTTCCCAGGTAAGTTGCAATTGATTTTCCCTAACTTTGTTCATTACATCTTCAAGACTGCCAGTAGGTACATAATCGTAAACCAGAAAGAACGTATTCGATTCACGAACATAAGCCCTTAAACTCATCAAATTCCTATGCCTCAAACTAGCAATAAGTTCAAGTTCGTGTTGTATTCTTCTCTTAAATGACTTGGTATGTAACTGTGGAGAACCAGGTTCCATTCTCTTAACTGCAACAGTAAGCCCATTATCGAGAACAGTTCTGTAATATTTTCCAGAACTACTTGACCCTATCAACTGGGTATCATTAGCAAGAGCTGATTGCAGAGTTTTGGCTGGAATTTTAGGAGAGAATACAACAGGGCCTTTAAGAATTGGGGCTTTGTTGATGTAACGAACAAAAATCCGAACAAGCCAAGCAAAAACAAGTGCACAAATCAATCCTGTAAGCATACCAAAAAGTATACTCAGAAAAATCCTTTGAAATCTGTTCTTAAACTGATCAGATGAGGAGGTATCATCCTTCAGTATCCTTCCATGGCATTGCACACAGATAAGTTGTAGCCACAAAAAACCAAGCTTGAGAACTGTGCTACTGTTACAGCAGGTCCCCATGGAAACTAGGGTTGTTTACTCTGTGGGTCGGCAAGTTTAGGGTTCACTACTCTGAATGTTACACAAGGACGACAATGTGACCATTTTCTTCTTTTTCTCTTTCTGAAACGAATCTTGAAGAACAAAAATCCTTTGCTGAAAAAGCTAATTTTAAAATTAAATAAATAATAAAATAAGATAAAAGTGAACAGTGAGGAATATATACGACTTCACAATGAACAAGAATAGAATCATTACAAAGTTCAAATTCCAAATAAGTAACAACTTTGCCTCTCACCAAACACAAGATTAGTGAATAAATCCACTTTTTTCCTCCACTAAAGAAATGAACCTATTAAAGATAGAACTACCTTTTTTTTTATACCTACAAAATAACAAGATGGACTATTCTCTTTTTTTTTTAAAAGATCCAATAGGTCAAAAATTTATCATTAAACAAAATAGTTATATATATATATATATATATATATATATATATATATATATATATGAATTCTTTTAGATTAATTATTATACTTTTTGGTTTTTTTTTTCTATTATAGTCCATAGCTTAATTTACCTTGAGTTAATATATCAGATGATCATTTAATTTTGAATAGTTTACTTAAAAAATCACTCAATTTTGAGATGTTTACTTATAAAGTCACTCAATTTTTTTATAACTCAAAAGTCACTCAGCTATTAGTGTTTAACTTAGAAAGTCACTCAATAAATTTAAATAATTTTTTCATTTGTAAATATACAAAAAATAATTAAACTATTTTTTAAAAAATAATAAGATGATTATTTAAATTATTTTATTCAATTTCGTTGAAATGTAGTTTTTGTTTTTAACTATTTTTTTAAAAAAATAGTAAAAGATTGTTACTGTGCGTTTTTTTATTACTTCTTATCAATTCCAACATCCTATTTTTTTTGATAATTTTTTAACATATTTAATTCCAATCAAACAACTACTAGAACGGAAAAGTTTTTTTTTGAGTTAGTTGCTATACGTTTTTTCATAAAATTATAATTAAATAATTGGAGCGGATTAATAAGGTAATTAAAATAGAAATCTTATTATTTCTTTAAAAAATAGTTTACAAAAAAATTTAATGAAAAATTATTTAAATTGATTGAGTGACTTTTTAAGTAAAATATCAATACTTAAGTGACTTTCTAAGTAAAACACCAAATAGTTAAGTGACTTTTAAATTATAAAACAAAGTTGAATGACTTTTTTAGTGAATAATTTAAAATTAAGTGATTTTTAAATAAACTATTCAAAATTGAGTGATGATATGACATGTTAACTCAATTTACATTTAATAGTTGAAATTACTCATTGCTCTCCTTTTCTCTCTCCTTCTCCAACCAACCTCGCTGGAGATGGCTTCTCCGGCGAACAAAACAACAATCACCCCAACTCCAATTTAAAGTTCTCACCCCCACACCACCACAAAATAGACTCAACAACAACAATGAACAACATAATAACCAACAAAATCATCAAATTCCAACAAAAAAAAAAAAGGAGCTCCATGAAACCATGTGATGCCCAATCTCTATGCATCTTTTTTCTTTTACGTTATTGTTTTTGAATTTGTAATTATAAGAACCAAAGAAGATTGTAGTTTCTATGTTCAGCTTAAGTAGAAGTATAGAACATAAATCAGTGGTGTTGTTAGATCTGAACATAATTTTGATGGTGTTCGTTGCTCCGATGAGCTTCATGAAAATTGTTGTTTAGATCCGATTGAAAAAGTCTCTTCGGCGTTCAAATTTGGTCATGGTGTTCGGACCAAAAATATAGGAAAAAGAGAGTTTGGTGACTGTGGGTGGACTGTGTGGTGATTTGTAATGGGATTGATTTGAGCTACTGATAATCCGGTGATCGTGAATCATCGGAAAAGAAGAGCTACGACTTTGAAAAGTTGTATGAAATATAAATGATAGTTGTAATATGTTGGTTATTAAGCATTTTAATATATTTTATATTAAAGTAGCTTTTTTATTTGTGACTTGATGACTAACCATTTTCTGGTCATGTTATGTCATAAATCCTATAACGTTCCAGGGAACGTTGTGGTCAGCATCTTGGGCAGTTTTGCATTTGCACGTTGGTGCATTTTTTACCCTCACAATTACATCATTCTTTATTCCTCCATTATCCTAATAACATATATAACTTCTATGCCATTTATCTTCACTATTTACTATCCCGTTATCTTCCTATTCATTGCTAAGAAGACATCCCTAACTATAAATAGTGATGGTCTTCATTTGGTTTGAGAGATAAGACACAAGAAAAGATAGAGTGCATAAAAGTTAGTAAAAAAAAGAGAGTTCTTATTAGTTGAAGGGAGGTGTTCTTTTTGTGGAGCTTTGGACTCAACTCTTGTCCAGAGTTGTTGAATTATATATTGTAATAAGGTTGTAGTATCCTGGAGGGGACAAGTCAAGAAGAACTACTGCTGGACCGGTGAAAACATTTGCTGCAGTGGGCTTGAATCTCCTTAAAGAGAACGAGATATCTGCGCCTCAGCCAGAAGAGAATTTTGTTTCTTCATTTTTTTTTCAATTGTAATCTTATTTTTTGTTATCTTGTAAGTTTTTCACTAACAATTTTAAGGAGATTCAAAATGGCTACAATTGAAAAAACCGCGGATGTCAAGATGGGAGATCTTAACAAGCCATTTCGGTTCAATGGTGACCATTTCAAGAGATGGAAGGGTAAAGTACTTTTCTACTTAAGTCTTCTCAATGTTTCTTATGTGTTAACTGAGAAGAATCCAAATAAAGTTGATGACACATCGATGGATGATGATGAACTTATTTCTCATCACGAGAAAGTGGAAAAGTACGATGGTGACTCCTATAAATGTCGGTATTATATTCTAAATTGTCTATCTGATAATTTTTATGATTATTATGATAGAACTTACTCTAGTGCAAAGAAAATTTGGAAAGCATTGCAGAGTAAGTATGATACCGAGGAGGCGGGAGAGAAAAAATATGCGGCTAATAGATTTTTTTCGTTTCCAAATGGTGGACAATAAATCAGTGGTAGACCAAGCTCAAGACTTTATAATGATTATTGGAGAGCTTAGGTCCGAGGAGGTGAAAATTGGAGATAACCTTATTGTTTGTGGCATAGTAGATAAACTTCCACCTTATTGGAAGGAATTTCAAAAAACTATGTGCCACAAACAAAAGGAAACCTCCCTTGAATCCTTGACAATGAAAATCCGTATGGAAGAAGAAGCAAGAGGCCAAGATGCACTTTTACAAACAGAAGAGAACAACATCACAACGAAGGTAAATTTAATTACTTCAAATAATGCTACTCCTGAAACTCACAAAAATAATTCTTTGAAGCCTAAGAAGAAAAAGTTCAAGAAAAATAATGGTAGACCTTCCAAGAAAAATAGTGGTGAAAATAACCAAGCACAAAATCAACAAGTTCAAGATAAGGGACCGTGCTTTGTTTGTGGCAAGAGTGGGCATATTGCTCGATTTTGCAGATTTCGAAAACGTGGTCCTAATCCTCAGGCAAACGTTACCGAAGAACCTTTTGTGGCGGTGATTACCGACATAAACATGGTTGAGAGTGTTGATGGATGGTGGGATAATTCTGGTGCAAACCGTCATGTTTGTTATGACAAGACTGGTTTAAAAAATATACTCATTTTGAGAAGCCCAAAACCATCATGCTTGGTGATTCACATACTACTCAAGTGATTGGAACGGGAGATGTCGAATTGTGTTTTACTTCTGGAAGGGTATTAACTTTGAAAGATGTACTATATACTCCTTCTATGAGAAAAAATTTGATGTCTAGTTTTCTTCTTAACAAAGTAGGCTTTAAACAGATTATTGAATCTGATCAATATGTAATTGTGAAGAAGGGTATTTTTGTGGGAAAGGGGTATGCATGTGATGGGATGTTCAAATTGAATGTTGAAATGAATAAAGTTTCTACTTCTGTTTATATGCTTTCTTCTACTAATTTTTTGCATGCTCGTTTGTGTCATATAAATGATTGTTATGTTGGAATCATGAGTAGTTTAGGATTAATCCCAATGATTAAAAAGAATTTTGAAAAATGTGATGCTTGTAGTAAAGCCAAAATCATAAAAGGCCTCATTTTCAAGTTGAAACAAAAACTGATTTGTTAGAATTAGTTCATACTGATATTTGTGAACTTGGTGGAGTTTTAACTCGTGGAGGTAATAGATATTTTATCACTTTCATTGATGATTTTTCTAAGTTTACATATGTTTACTTGATGAAAAATAAAAGTGATGCTTTTGAAAATTTCAAAACTTATTTCCATGAGGTTGAAAATTAGTTTGGAAGAAAAATAAAAAGAATTAGAAGTGACAGAGGCCGTGAATATGAGTCAAATGAGTTTAATTCTTTTGTTAGATCATTGGGAATAATTCATGAAACTACTCCTCCTTATTCTCCTTCATCTAATGGAGTAGCGGAAAAGAAAAATAGAACTTTGGTTGAATTGACTAATGCCATGCTTATTGAGTCACATGCACCTTTAAATTTTTGGGATGAAGCTATTTTAACTGCTTGTTATGTGTTGAATCGGGTGCCTCATAAAAAGTCTAAATTGACACCTTTTGAATTGTGGAAAGGTTACAAGCCAAGTTTGGGATATCTAAGAGTTTGGGGTTGTCTAGCCTTTGTGAGGCTAATGGATCCCAAGATTACAAAGTTAGGTAAGAAAGTTACTACTCGTGCTTCTCTTGGTTATGCTTCAAATAGTACAGCCTATAGATTTTTTAATCTTGAAGATAATATTGTGATAGAATCGGGTGATGCTATTTTTCATGAAAATAAGTTCCTTTTTGATTTTAAAAATAGTGGGGGTCAAAGGATTGAACAAAATATTTTGTCACTACCTAGTTCTTCTACTTCTACTTTAAAAAATAAAGAAATTGATGATTCTGAGTTAAGAAGAAGTAAAAGAACTAGAGTATAAAAATATTTTGGTCCTGATTTTTATGTGTTTAATGTTGGAGATGACTCTCTCACTTTGAAAGAAGCATCATCTTCACATGATTCTATATTTTGGAAAGAGGTTGTAAATGATGAAATGGAATCACTGATTTTTAATAAAACTTGGAAGTTAGTTGATTTACCACCGGGTTGTAAAACTATTGGTTGCAAATGGGTCTTAAGGAAAAAATTGAAACCTGATGGATCTATCGATAAATATAAGGCTAGATTAGTTGCAAAAGGTTTTAAACAACTAGAAGGCCTAGAATTTTTTTATACTTTTTCACCAATAACAAGAATTACATCCATAAGACTTTTAATCGCTATGGCTGCAATTTTTAATTTGCAAATTCATCAAATGGATGTAAAAACTGCTTTTTTAAATGGAGACCTTAATGAGGAAATTTATATGGAACAACCCGAGTCTTTTGTTGAAGCAGGCCAAGAAAGCAAAGTGTGTAAACTTACTAAATCCCTATATGGCTTGAAACAGGCACCAAAGCAATGGCATGAAAAATTTGATTCCTACATGATTGAAAATGATTTTAAAACAAATGAGTGTGATAAGTGCATATATCATAAGTCTTGGAATAATTCACATGTGATTATTTGCCTATATGTTGATGATTTATTAATCTTTGGCTCTAACATGAATATTATTGATGAAACTAAGAATATTCTTAGAAGCCATTTTGATATGAAAGATCTTGGTGAGGCAAATTTTATTCTTGGAATAAAAATAACAAGAACATGTGATGGAATTTTTCTTGACCAGTCACATTATGTTGAGAAAATTTTGAAAAAAATATAACTTTCTTGATTGCAAGCATGTTGCTACTCCTTTTGACACAAGTGTTCACTTATTTCCTGTTGAAAGTGAAAAATGATGTAGTAAATCAAAAGGAATATGCAAGCATAATCGGAAGTTTGAGATATATGACTGATTGCACTAGGCCTGATATTACATATGTAGTAGGAGTACTTGGCAGGTTTACAAGTAAGCCAGGTAATGAACATTGGCATGCTGTAACAAGAGTTATGAGATATTTAATTGGAACGTAAAATTGTGGTTTGTTCTATAAAAAATATCCTGCTATACTTGAAGGCTTTTGTGATGCAGATTGGAACACTTTATCAGGTGATTCGTGTTCTACCACTTGTTATGTCTTTACTTTAGATGGTGGTGCTATTTGTTGGAGATCAAAAAAGCAAACTATAATTGCTAACTCTACCATAGAGGCTGAACTAATTGCTTTAGCTTCAGCTAGTGAGGAAGCGAATTGGTTAAGAGATTTACTGTTTCAAATACCTTATTTTGAAAATCCAATTCCTCCTATTTTAATACATTGTGATAGCACCGCTGCGATTGGTAAAGTTCAAAACCGTTATTACAACGGTAAATCCAGACCTATAAGGAGGAAACACAGTAATGTAAGATCGTATTTGACAAATGGTACCATTAATGTTTGATTATGTCAAATCTTGTGATAATCTTGCAGATCCTCTTACTAAGGCCTTAACGAGAGAGAAGGTCTGGAGCACATCGAGGGGGATGGGATTGAAACCTATAAATCCTTGAGTCACATATGAGGAAACCCAACCTGGGGACTAAAGATCCTATAACCAGGTTAAAAGGGAAAAACTAATCATATGATGACTTGTTGTGAAAAAATGCACTATCTTTTTATTCCCTCCCTATGATGTGAGTGCATTGTTTCCTGTAGTGATTTGTGAAGGTTGAGTTGATAAAACTCTTAATGAATATTTGTAGCCCGTATGGGTGGAGTGTTAAACTTACAGGAGCACTCTTGACAGATTTTACCTATGTGAGTGTGGAAGTAGGTCGCTTCCTATGAGAATTGGGCTTATTCTCAAATGCACTCATGAAACCGGGATAGCACAAGGCCATAACGTGCTGGCTTTAAAGCTCATGTCAACACCATGATTATTATGTGTGAGCAGTGATATTTTATTTCCCTAAAGCAGTCATAGTTCAAGTTTGAGACCACTACGACTCTGGAGTAGAAAATTATTGTTTCACTAAGTGGAGGTTCAATGCAGAGTACACCTTTATTATGCATAGTAGTCTTCCTTCAACTGATATACTCTCTTATCTAATATAAAAATGAGTGGGGGATTGTTGGTTATTAAGCATTTTAATATATTTTATATTAAAGTAGCTTTTTTATTTGTGACTTGCTGACTAACCATTTTCTGGTCATGTTAATGCCAATTATTCTTGGCTTCATTGGCAGATGTCATAAATCCTATAACGTTCCAGTGAACGTTGTGGTCAGCATCTTGGGCAGTTTTGCATTTGCACGTTGGTGCATTTTTTACCCTCACAATTACTTTATTCTTTATTCCTCCATTATCCTTGTAACATATGTAACCTCTATGCCATTTATCTTCACTATTTACTATCCCATTATCTTCCTATTCATTGCTAGGAAGACATCCCCAACTATAAATAGTGGTGGTCTTCATTTGGTTTGAGAGATAAGACACAAGAAAAGATAGAGTGCATAAAAGTTAGTAAAAAAAGAGAGTTCTTATTAGTTGAAGGGAGGTGTTCTTTTTATGGAGCTTTGGACTCAACTCTTGTCCAGAGTTGTTGAGTTATATATTGTGATAAGGCTGTTGTATCCTAGAGGGGACAAGTCAAGAAGAACTACTGCTGGACCGGTGAAAACATTTGCTGCAGTGGGCTTGAATCTCCTTAAAGAGAGCGAGATATCCGCGCCTCAGCCAGAAGAGAATTTTGTTTCTTCATTTTTTTTCAATTGTAATCTTATTTTTTGTTATCTTGTAAGTTTTTCACTAACATAATATAATTCGGGGTTGTTGTAAATTGAATGTCCACACTAATATGTTAAGTGTTGTAAGATTAATACACACACAAAATGCTATGTGGTGTACACTAATTAGCCATTTGATATACTTGGTGCCCAAATTGTATACATGGCAAGAAGATATCCATGTATCACACTTTGGGCACAAGTGTATACAAAAATATATACCCCTATTCTTGTAACAAAGAAAGAGGCAAGAGTAAGTGAAAGAAAATACTACACATACTATTTCTCATCTTTCTTATTATCTTAGTTGTTATACTTTAGTTTATAACACGTTATCAACACGAGTCTCTTCATCTATGAGCATCTTCGACAGTGCATTAGCCGAAACATAAATAGTTTAGAGTATATTATATTTTGCTATATAAGTCTTCTTATACTTGATTGTCTAAATTTGATGAGTCAAATGTAATTATCATTAATGTTATCATGGATTTTTGAGCTAAATATTGGAAGGATAATTAGTACATACTTAATTGATAACCTTGTTGAAAGAATTGAACTCACTGAAATCGTTAGAAGACTAAAAGTGCATAAGTTGAATTTTTAATTTGGTTGATACTTTGTTGTGGTTATCACCTAGTAATACATAATTGCTTTAAAGGAGATATAGTTGTTTTAAGAAATCCATATCAAAATAAAAAGGAAAAGATATTAAAATTTCTTATGTTGACCTACATTAATTTTGATCAACATCATTGATTATTTTACACTTGTTTATCTTTCACTAGCTAATGTAATACATAATTGCTTTAAAGGAGATATAGTTGTTTTAAGAAATCCATATCAAAATAAAAAGGAAAAGGTATTAAAATTTCTTATGTTGACCTACATTAATTTTGATCAACATCATTGATTATTTTACACTTGTTTATCTTTCACTAGCTAATCATTTACTTCTTGAATTATCATAATATGTTATATGTACTAACATAACTTGTTTTATAGTTGCTTTAAAAAGGTAAGAAAATTAATATTTGAAGAAGTATTTTATTTTCCTTTGGAATCATCAAAAGGACTTTTCTATCATGAAAGATTCTTTGAAGTGGCATTGGCATGTCATTTAGGTTGGCAATTAACAAACTTGTCAATGGTAAGCTAATTGTATATTTTTGCTTTATGGTAGGCCTCCTTCATAATACTAATTACATTAATTCTGATTTGTATATATCTGCAAAAGAGTATGCTTAATTTTTGAAATTCATAAAATATGCTACATGTCATTAAGACAATTTGACATGTAGACTTTATTAGGTCCATTTATCAAGTGTGTATTTAATTCTTGAATTTTGAGATATCATTTTATTTATTGTGATTTTTAGTGTTTACCTCTAGTTGCTTTATCTATGAATTACAATTGAAGAAAGAAATTTTTTTAACTAGCAACAAATGAAGTCAATGTTGAGAATTAATTTGTTGATCTTTCAATAAGTGAATTACTCATAAAACTTTTAAATTGAAAATAGTATTCAAAGCCACCTATGACGATCAACTATGTTTCGTTTAGCAAAAGTAATAACTTGTATATGATCTTTTGAAGTGTTATTATGACTAAATTTATTTGTGCAATTAATAAAAAAGTTACAATATTTTAAAGGCTCAATGATCAATTTTATTTTGGACTATATATGATGTCATTGATAGAGGTAAGACAGTGGATTCAAATTTCACTGCATCAAAAGGATAAGACATCGATTAAAGTATCGATGCACCATGATGATAAGATTTTGGGTTCAAGTCCCTTAGCATTTTGGCCTAACATGCCTTTGTATGGATATGACATTGGGTTAAAGTCCCAATGCAATAATATATAATGATGATTGAGCAAATCTATATGCTCTTGCTAAAAATTGTGAATTCCGTCCCATTGAATATGCTCCATACATTTAAGTGAATGTGATAGCAATACAATAAAAGTCTGAAAGATGACAATTATTTTATGATCAGACATATGAATATGATAAATTTCAAAGAATGACAATAAACTTCTAATGAAAGGAATAATTATGAAGCATGTATATATGATTATAGTCAATTCCTTGAAGAGAATGTGACTTGTGATAAGTATCATGAAAAATGGACCATTCTTGAAAGTGAATGTGTCAAGAGATGATAAAAATTATAAATAAAGACATACTCATGTATGGTTTTATAAATACCACAACTCACCTCTATGGGAGGTTAGAGAGAAATAAAGAAATTTTATGTTGGCATAAATGGTCATTGGTCAAGTATTTTTAGTACATCACAAATATTATGGTATGTTGTTTTAGTATGAACTACCGAAAGAGCAAAAGAAGAAAATCATTTCTTGCCACAAAAATTGTCATTGATTATGTATCTCTGTACATCAGAATATTTTTCCTGATATTAAACAAAAGGAAGGAGATATTAATGAATAAAGTAAATCAAGAAATAAGTTTTGCTTGTAATGATTTTGACCATGACAATAATGATATAAATTTTTCTTTGAAAGAGATATCACCACACAAACAATGTTATGAAATGTGTGGTAGTCTTCAATGTTAATTGTGAGCTTTGGTGAGCTAACGTGCTATTACCCAAAGAAATAAAATTGCTCATGATATTGAAATTGTAGTAAGTCTCGAAAGAAATTTTTTAAGTTTCAAAGAAATAGTCAAAAAAAATAATAATATTGAGACTAAAAAATATGGAAAGATTTAAGATCTTCATATTACTACAATCAAAATGGGTTATAAATATTTGCGTGAAAGATTACCCATATTTGCTTATTGTTTGTGGTAACTAAGTATGGGCATGATGATGGAATCACATGCAAAATAAACTAGAAGTTTATTAAAATAAATATCAGTTGGCATGGACGGTTTATGACCATCCCGATTTAAATATGATACGAAAATTACAGAGAATTCATGTGGTTATATATATTGAAGAAATAATAAATTCTTCAAGAATTCTCTTGTGTTGTTTGTTCTCGTGATAAAATTATCATTGTACTAGCTAAGGTTGAGATTATATCTCTTGGAATTTTGAAATGTATAAAAAGGTAAACATGGGCCCGTTCACTTATTATCAACTTGCAATTTGATTTTTGCAAAGGTTGTTTGCTCAAATTGATAAATCAAGAGCACATTTCAAATTATAAAACTATATTGATAATGTTGGTATATATCCAAGTGGTTTAAGCAGAAATTTTATGCCTCAAATTAAAGCTAAACAATTGGTTATGAGAACAAAACTCTCAAAAGAAATTTGGTATGAGATGTGTTATTTAAAGTGTAACAACACTTGTACGTATCAAGCCAACAAGGTTCCCCTATCACAATTGGTTCAGGGTCGGGAATCAAATAATTCTCATCTACAAATTTAAATGTACGGTATATTATTTCATTGCTCCACCATTACGCAATGCACAAAGATGAGTCCCCAAATAAGATTGGATGAATGTTAGATTCTCTAACACTAGGGGGAGATAAGCAACTGGAAAATAAGTTATACATAATGAATTATATGATTCTCGTTGAAGAGATAACTTAAGTCAATTGTCAAACGCATTCACTGACCCTATTTTATAATCCGGTTATGAATGCTCCAATGAAAAGTCCTTGAAGGAAATAATTTATGGCACTCCTGAAGCGTGATAAATTAATCGATTTGAAAGATAAAACTTCTTGAAGAAGAAAAGGGGTAAATGATCAAGATGGTCATAATAATGAGGCAAGTGCTTTAGAAAGAGCACCATGACATAACACTTTATAAAACCTTGACAAAGGTTTAGGTACCTGTAAATGATAAAAAAAAATAAAGTGAGCTTGATAAGTTATGTCACATTAGAATCGATATCAAATAACCGTCGATGATATCCTGAATATAATGTAGCGCTCAAAATTATAAATGATGATGAGGATCTTGAAATTAAATTTGTCGAGTGTTGATAGTTAAATGATTGGCCAAAAGAAAATACAATTCAAGTATTTTTCTATTCACTTGGTTGATGCTCTTATTTTGTCCATATACCAAGCTATAATGTCAGTGGGGTACAAATAAATTATTATGCGATAAGCAAAATCGTAAAATATAAACTAAGGGTTGTGCATTGAAAAAATAATTTTTTTTCCCCAAAAGTCCTGACATTATTGTATGGAGATGTATACTCCCAAGGTGGATGCAATGAGGTTTCTTTCAGTATGGCAATATATGAAAAACTTGAATACGTACGATGAGTGATTATCATGTCTAGCTAGACAGTAAATATTATATGAAAATCCTTGAAGGATTTACAAGGTTATAAAGCGATTCCATTGAACAGTACCCCAATGGTTGTAAGATCGCATATTATAAAGATCAACTTTGATCTCATTAAAATGGTTAGAAAGTACCATGTCATAGTGCAATTGGTGCACTTATGTATCCTGCTATTATTATTCAAGATAAATAATTTTATTAGTATGCATGCAAAATATAACATCACTCTTATCGATGGAGATATTAGAGTGAATCAAATCTCGATATAAATTATTTATTCTGACCAATTGTGTCAAGATTTATTGATCATGAAATTGCAGAAAATTATGAAGTTTGAACTCATGAAAGTTATATATTTTCATATGGAAATAATGTCATTTCAAATCATTCCACAAGACGGTCAATTTTACTGAAAGTGGTCGTCAATGCTCGATTGTTGCTGCTAACAAATTGAACGAGCAGTTTGTCTACGTCGACAAGATCACGAATTGAATGTTTTTCAAAAATATATTTGGTTGAGATCAATAAACATACCTAGAGAATGTGTGATCTTCCTTCAAAAAGAGACATTCCAACAATATTAGATGAAGACAAGGCCTTGTGTGCTCAACTAAGAGGAGGATACATCAAACAAGACTGAGAAAAATATATTTCACCAAAATTCTTCTTCTTATTCATGATCTTCAAAAGAAGGATGTAGCTGATGTTTAACACTTCATATTCACCAAGGCATTATCAACTTCAACCTTTGAGAAGTTGGGATATAAGATTGGACTGCGTCATCGTCAAGTTGTTAAGTGATGTTTTAATCAGGGGGATAGCCGAGGTTTTGTCCCACTGGTTTTCCGGTAAGGTTTTTAATGAGGCAGCTACCAATGCATATTACAGCTTACAAGATATATGTACTCTTTTTCCTTTCCTAGGATTTTTCCCATAGGGTTATTCTTAGTAAGGTTTTAACGAGGCACATTATCTATTAAGACATGGACATCCAAGGGGGAGTGTTGTAAATTGGATGTCCACACTAATATGTTAAGTGTTATAAGATTAATACGCACACAAAACGTTATGTGGTGTATACTAATTAACCATTTGATATACTTGGTGCCCAAAGTGTATACATGGCAAGAAGATATCCATGTATCACACTTTGGGCACAAGTGTATACAACTATATATACCCCTATTCTTGTAACAAAGAAAGAGGCAAGAGTAAGTGAAAGAAAATACTACATATACTATTTCTCATTTTTCTTATTATCTTAGTTGGTATACTTTAGTTTATAACAGGGGTAACTTTCTTTTTTGAAAATGAAATTCTTTTTTTGAAAAAAAAAAAAAAAAAAGGGGTGGGGCGAAGGGGGTAAATTTTTATTTTAAAAAAAAAGTGGGGATGGGTGGGTGCGGGGGGATGAAGGTCGGGTGAGGTGGAGGGGGTGGGTACGGGGGTGGAGGGGGATAAAAGCACGGTGGGAGTTAGAAAAAATAAAATAAAATTAGAGGTGGGTGAATTGGAGGTAGGGGTGGGAGTGAGTAGAATAAAAAATTACTTTAGAAACTTAAAACATATAAATTCATTTTTTATTTCTTCAATCAATGTGGATGAAATATGTGTAACTCATATCCAATCTGTCCATTAATTACCCAAATCATATTTACCCATATAGAATATGGACGGATTGGATAATTACTCATTTTTATTTAAATTATTTTAAACCCATCAAAATCCAACCATTTGCCATCTCTATATAGTTTTAACAATGTAAACTAATTTAAATGGTAGCAGAATGTTTGAAGTTCACATATAATTCTTATAATACATATTTATTAAAGATGTTTTAGTTATATATTCACCACGTGCTTTGAAATATGCCTCTATATGTATAATATATTGAATTCATAATGTTTTACAATTGTTATTTTCTATCTTATTAATGGTGTTAAAAATGCATTGTACTTGTAGTTAAAATATTCAAATGTTATTCAAATCAGTTTATGTATTACAATTGTATTAAAATTGTATTAAATATAGAAGACACTTGTAATATCATTCAAATTCAATATTATACATTGTTATGAATTTGAATGTTGTTATTCCAACAAATATAATACATTTCTAACAATGTAAACTAATTTAAATAGTACTGATGAAATGTTTGAGATTCACACATAATACTTATAATATATTTTTTTTTTAAATATTTTAATTATATTCACCATGTGCATTGAAACATAAATATGTATAATATACTGACAATTATTTTTTTATTTTTTCTCTTTTAAACAGTGTTAAATATATTATTGTAATAAAAATATATTAGTTATATAAATATTAGTCTTCATCAAACATCCTTAAACATTAAGATATAAATTTCAAAGATGTTCTCAATTGTTTGGAAATAATACTCGATCCAAAATCAAGTCTTAAATTAGGATAATTGAAATTTATAAAGAGACTGACAGAAAGAAAAGAGAAGAAGGAAGGAGAGAGGCGGGGGAGGAAGGGGGGGGGGGGGAGCGAGGGGGGGCGAGGGAGACAAATTGTTTAAAAAAGTTATGTTATAGATGGTAAAACCTATTCAATTATTATAAGTGGTAATTATGCGGATAATACACATTGTTTATATAAAAAGGGCAACAAAATTGTTGTACAAAAATTGCCTAACAGCTAAAGCCCAACAAAAAGAAACTACAACAAAATATTTTGCTATATTTTGGATGCTTACTGTTTGTCACTGGTCATGTATGTTAATGACAATTTAGTCTTGTGATTGTAAAACAATGTAAGAGTGTTTTGTGGCTTAAAAAATATATGATAACGCATTTGATAGTTTATCTATAAAATGTCTTGTACGTTATCGATTTACATATCTTGTGTATTTTGAGCAACAAAGTATGTATGTCTTGTAAGTAGCTGATTCCCATTTTTGAAGGTTGCCATGTAAGAGAAAATTACAGCTTCTGTAGGCTAGCTAATATAGCTACAACTGTATATATAAGCAAAATGCAGATTATCAAACTGTATAATTCTTCATTAGTAGACAAAACAACAAATTGCATCATCTTGACACTTCTTCAAAACATTAAAACCACATAAAACCATACTATATAAAACTTGCATATTATTTCATTGACCATAACAAAAAGTGACAAAACTAACACAACCTAATAATACTATCCCAACACAAACAATAGCACCATACTACATCATCTTGATAGCTACAAAATCAACACTAATAGCCCAAGAAACTGCAAGCAAAATTATCAATTGATGCACTTTCAATTCTAACTTCGAAACTTTATCATCCAAGTCAGAAACTTTCTTTAAATTTGAACTCTCAATTCCATCAAACTACTTCAAATTTGACATTTTTTTCTTCACGACAAAAACTTTATTCAAATAAGAAATTTCATTTGTATCCATATCATCCAACTCAGACATTTCGTTAGCGATCATATCCTTCTAATCAGAATCTTCAATTTCACCCATATCCTCCACAATCTTCTTCAAATGGTTTCTTTCTTTTCAAATTGAATCTAATTCAACTTTTTGATTATAAAACATGTTGATGCATGACTTGGAAGTTTGTCATCAATCTAATTTCAATTATCACAAGAGTTTGACCCAAGACGACGACATTTGTAGAATTGATGTCCATCATTTTCAAGAGTTGTAGCAGTAAATTGGTTTGCCATCAATCCACACTTACATGTATGGGACAAACGTACTTAAGGGGAAGAAATCGTAGAAGATGCTGACATTTTTAACAAAGAAAACAACGAAAAAGAGAAGAAGATCAAAGCAGAACGCTAATTTTTTTAAACCTAGGAAGAATGTTGGAAGATGAAGTGAAATGTTGAAAATGAAGGTGGACAGTAAAGCACTAAAGCGGTGAACGATGGAACCCAATTTATTTCTTGTGTTAACTTTGTGAGGTAAGTGTTAAGTATTTTTAGCACTATTCTGGGTTTGTGTTAAATGCTTTTAGTACTATTATTTTCCAGTAAAGTGCAATCAACGTTAGAGGTTAGTTGATACACCACCCGGTAACCGTTCGCTTATCAGTTTGCTAGGGGATTAGTAAATTTCAAAATTGATGAGCAGAGTATAATTAAATTCGATATTATTTTATAACCAATTTGTAAATTTAGAAGATTGGCTTAGCCAAATTTCATGATTTTTTATATTTATTGTGGAAACTAAGAGGTATATCGATCATGGTAAATTTGATCAATGCTAATTAGAATGTTTTTCTTTATTTTGTGAATATCTAGGTCTGTTGTCTTTCACTTTGTTCCGAAAACTTAGTTTTCTCCCATCGATCTCCAGTAGGAAGAAATGTTGTTTTCGATTTTTACATTGTTGCTTCGATGTCACTGTTATTGTATGTGACTATTGTAGATGAGCATCCTGAAGCCACATTTACTAACTTGTTCTAGGAGGTTATTTCTATTGTTTCATTTTTGAAATTTAGATATTCAAAGGTTGTTTAACAGATGATATTGGATAGTACTGTCAACATCCTGCCTATGGCAAGGCCCATGAGGAGCGGAAGTGGCCTGGGTCGGAGCCATGATAGAATATAGTGCTTGCTTGATGGACTTGGTATCATAGTCAAGATCATGGCAGGTATTTGGAGGGGGAATGTTAGGTAATGCCAACATCCTACCTATGGTAAGGCCCACGAGGGTGGCCCGCGTCAGTTGGGTAATTTTCAAAGTCAAATTAAATTATATTAATTCGATATTTTTAACAAAAAATTTAAATATTTAAAAATTATAGAAAAAGTACTATAAATTGCAACTTTGATGACTCAAGTCTCTTACCATTATTATCCATTAATAATACTCTTTCTCGTGTTAAAATATGCATTTTATAGTTTATGCTTGTTGCCTGTTGGTGCACTAGAGAAGAGTAAATTCGACTCATTGGTTTTCATAAAGATATCAACTCAATTATGATGTTTCAATTTATTCTTCACATTTGTCCCATATAAAGCCATCAAAGTATATTATATAGCATGTGTCTGTCGATTTAGTGAGATCACTTGGAAAAATAAAATGTTTCTCTACCTTACATATAGGTCTCGAGTTAATATCTTTAATGATCACTCAATTAAAGAGTTTTATTACACAAAAGTCACTAACTTTAATTTTTACTCCAAAACTCATTCAATTATAAATATTTTACTTACAAAATTACTCAATCTATATTAATTATTTTTTATTAAAGTTTCCTTGTATGAAATTAGTATTTAAAATCATATTCCATAAGAAAAAATTCAAACTTCTTTTAAAATATCTACAATACTTTAGTTTAGTTATTCTATAAAATAAACCATTTAAAACTCTTTTAAAAAATTTACAATACGTTGTCAGTTTTTTCTTAAAAATTATTTGATTACTAGAAAATATTAGTTTTACTTTAAATAAAATTACCTAATAATCAAATATATGTTACTTAGTTATTTTTAAAATGTTTACAAATAATAATCAACTAAATGATTGTAAATTGATATTATTTTATTTTTTAGAATTTGATTTTAAATAAAAATTTCATATAAACAAACTTTAATGGAAAAAATAATTAATATAAATGACTTTGTAAGTAAAATATTTATAGTTTAGTAACTTTTGAAATAACAATCAAAGTAAAATGATTTGTCACTAAATATTTATAATTGAGTGACTTTTGAAATAAAAATTAAAATTAAGTGACTTTTTATATTAAAACTCCTTAGTTGAGTGACCAAAAATATTAACTCTATATGTCTAGCAGCTAGGAAGGATGAAGGGACTTCTCAAAGTTTAGTAAAAAAAAAAAAACATGTGTCTTTCTAAGTTAATAGTGTTCTCAATTCACGAGAACTCTATCAAGTATTAAATCAATTTGCTTCCCTTTTTCGATATATATCTTTTTTAAATCAATCTTATGAAGTCGCACAACTCATCTAGTCTAGTATAGAAACTAAAAGAAAGGGTTATTAATAGGGGTGTTTATGATGTTTGGATTTTTCAAATATTCTATCAAATTATTTGTGTTAAATTTTTAAATTTATAAATTTATAAATCAAATCAAACTAATAAAATATGAGTTTTTTAACCTTGGGATTTTCAATTCTTTTGGTAAAATATTCAAACAAAAATATAATTAACATGTGCACCAAATATTTCTTTAGTACCAATATATAACTATATAAGGTGTTTCTTAAGAAAATAACACAAAATATGAGATGAGTGATGATACTAAAATATTCAACAAAAAATAATGAAATCTCATAAAATAAATATTGTAAATTAATAAGTCATAATGAAAATTATAATTTAAAAGTACTAAATCATGCTAAAATAAGTCTAATAAGTATTAATTACATGATTAAATATCAAAGGAAAATTAAAATTGGGTTATGTATTTTAAATGTCATGCAAAAATAAAGAATAAATATTCAACATTATTGTCATTTTTAGTGTTAGAACTTATTTTTTTGTAAGCAGTAGTATTGATTTGATTTTGAATTGAACTTTATTAGAGTTATTAATAGAGAAAATGGTCTAAAACCCCCCTAACCTATACCCGAAATTCCAACTACACACTCCAACTTCACGGGTGTCCTATTACCCCCCCTAAACTTCATATTTCCCTATTTTCTACACACTTAAATGCTAACCTGAACAAAAAACCAAATAATTAGGCACGCGTGAGTCCACACGCTGGGTCCCGCCTCTTCAACTCCAATTTCTCCTTTCTTTTTTAATTTTAAAAAGGAAGTCAAATTAAAACACTCAAAGTAATTGAAAAATCAAAACAAACAAAAGCAAACGAAAAAAAAAGAAGCTACAGAACAATTTGTAGACTAAGCTCCTTTCTTCCTTGGAGATCCAAGCGACGGTCCGCCGCCGCTGCATTGATGCTGGAAAATCGAGGTACATAGTTGAAGCCAACCCTCAATCACACCAAACTTGAAACTCCTATGAAATTGTCATCTATATAACTCTCATCATCATAGATCTGCCATGGAAATAGCACAAAAACCTTGGATAGATTTCATCCAACACAACTATCTCATCTCTAATTTCTTTCCTTCTTAGCAATTTAGTAGAGCATTCATGTCAGCCATCAAATTTCACCATTACGATCTGAAAATCACCACCACAAATCATATATAGAAATTCCTTCCCACTCTCCACAATCAAAAACTATTAAGTAAATTACTTTACACCCATTTTTGATGAATTTCACAAGAATTCAAAATTCAAATTAGAGACATAAATAAGAAATTAGAGCAATTTTCAAACCCTAAATTCAAAATTTGAAGTAGAAATGAACATTAATAACTAAATCTTACTTAATATTGAGAGAAAATTGTGATTTTTTTATAAAAAAAAAAACAAGAGTTAATGGTTTATTTAAAGGTGGGGAAGATGAGGAGTAATTTTTCGTCAAATTTACCTTCCAACGCGCCTAGAGGAGGTGTTCTCACCTCCTATGACAGGTCAGCGTTTAAGTGTGTAGAAAATAGGGAAATAAAAAGTTTAGGGGGGTAATAGGACACCCGTGAAGTTGAAGTTGAAGTGTGTAGTTGAGATTTCGGGTATAGGTTAGGGGGGTTTTAGACCATTTTCTCTTATTAATATCTATGAACTATAATCTTTAGTGGACCATTCAAAATTCTAAATCTCAAAAAAATTGAAATAATATGTTAAAAGATAAAAAAAAAAAGATATAGTAAATATTTATAAATTATATCAAAATACAAAATTTATGTGTAAAATAAATTTAAGAATTACATATATAATATTGGATTGATTTAATCTCTGATTGTAACCAGATTTCTTTTTCCACCCTCGAATGGGCCCTTGCAGTGCACTATTCGAATTTAGTCGAAGCTCTGACAAAAAAAAAAAAAAAACTCGCTAATCAATTTTATTTTTAATTTAACTCAATTTATAATTTAATTCAATTTTCGATTTAATTTTGTGGTCATTAGGGATATGGCTAAGCTGATGTCGCTTTCTCGAGACCGAAAGTCAAACATAACATAGAAAGATGTGCTTCAAAAGAAGGACAAGGATATCATTTTCAAATATTGCTTTTTTACTCATGTTCTTTGGTCTTTCTCTGATTTTTTATACCAATACTCTCTCGGTTTTTATTTATTTATGTATTTTTAATTTAATATATCTATTAAAATAATAATAATTAATATAGTAGATTTAATATTTTGTCTTTATTAATGGATATAATTTCAAGAATGATTTACTTGTTAAAGAGGTCTACTTTTTTAAAAATATTAACTCTAAATAAATTGAAGATGTAATAGATAAAAAATAATAATAAATAAAAAAATAAGTAAAATATTAAAATTGGACAAATAAAAAAGGACGGAGGAAATATATTGTCTACTGAAATTAGTGAAGTTTCCTGCTTTTCTTTACTAGTTTTTCCTCTTTCTTCTTTTCCTTTTCAATTGGAATAATTCTGCTGCTACTCAGTCCTCCCTATGATTTGACCTATCAGCTAATATTAACCACTAAACAAGTACTCCCTCTAAGTCTAATCAGCTTTTTAAAGATGGTTTGGTAGAATGTATTAGAATATTATTAAATAGGGTGTATTAGTAATATTTATATTAGTTGTATTAAAAGTATTTTTTATATAATATTTATTTTGATGTATTAAAAATAATATGTATTGTTTAATTTTTAAAAAAAATATTTATCTACAAAAATATTCTTTATTTGTGGAAAAGATAGGAAAATTTTTTTGAGGGACAATTGTGTCTTTAATAATGTTAATGCATGCATAAAAGTTCTTTGCATTATTAATACCATGAATTTATGTGTATTATACATACCTTAATATCAAATAGAGTGTATAACTAATACAAACATTAGTTATACATTGGTTGAAAAATGTATCAAATAAGATATTTAATAGTAATAATACACAAAACTAATGTATGCATAATATATGTACCCACAATAGTTTCAAAAATAGAATCACTAAGAGATCGTTTGATAGGGTATAATAGTGATGCATAAGGTGTATTAGTAATATTGATTTAATAGTGCTGATATTAATTATATTTGCATTGGTATGCAGAAATTGTTTCTAAGTGTATTAAAAATAGCTTGTGTCACACCTTTATTTTTTTCAAATGAAATTTTTTTTAAAAAGAAGAGTTTTTCCAATTAAAGTTACTATTTTGAAAAAGAGTTATTTTATTTCAGAATCGCCACTTAGAATTAAGTTTTGGTGCTTCAAGTCACCTTATTTAGATCCTTAATCAAAAGAAAATTGACTCTTCATTTTGATGGTCTGTAAAATATAAATCTAGGTAAGAAATTTTATTGACCGAGAGGAAAGTAATAGACACCCATCGAATTGTGTGGTTCAAACATGACCGCTTTATTGACTTATATTTGGATTGAATTAAATTTTGGATATCCTATATTTATGACCTAAAAATAGCTTATAAGCTTTACAAAAGTGTTTACGACCCGCCTTCTTTGATTTAAACTTGTTTTCAGATTATCTTATTTTATTAATATGGGTTATATTGGTAGCAATGCTTTTCAATCTTACCATGAATTATTTATTTATTTATTTAGATTTCATGTCTAAAATTTACGTAATGCTCTTCAAGTACGTGAAATTTGTCTATTATTATTGTCGGTCTAATTATGTTTTTAACTATTCAATTTAAAGAAATTTAATTATAAAAAATTCCTTAAAATTTGAATTCTTATTATAAAGTCGAAGGACTTTAAATTATTTTTTTAAAAAGTAAATCATTATAACTTACTAAAGGCAATAATTTTCAACAAAACAAATATTAATTGCATAGATCAACGTAAAACTATTAATTTAATTCTCTAAAAATAATCATCACTCAAACGAAATACAAAGAAAGTGGTAATTTTTTGTTTTATGTCTTTCTAAAAATGAATGAACATAATATTAATAAGAACATAAACTAAAAACTAATAATTAAAATTATACAATTTCTCATGCAAATTATGCACATGTTGCATTAGTATAAACAATTAAACATATTAGGAATTGTGGGTACCTAAAATCTTTTCATACTCTATTTTAGTCATAAAAATGAAAAAGAAAACCTACTAACTGATACCAATATTTTAGATACTGAATTGCTGATTATATTGTGTAGGTGTAGGGGTGTGTGTGTGTGTGTGTGTTTTTTTTTTTTTTGGGCTCTCTACGTATGCAGATGGTGTAGTAGTATTGTCTGTATGTGTGATGTGGTATATAGGGGTGTGTAGTGGGTTGTGAGAGGTGTGAGGTGAGTGGGGTAATGGGAGAAGAAATGGGTATGGGTAGTGGGGGTAGTTTAGATTAGTTTAAGGTATTATTCTTTTTAATAATGAATATATAATATAATATAATATAATGATAAAATATTATTTAATTATTTTTTGAACTAACAAAATTAAGTGGCTAATAATATTTTTTGAACTAACAAAATTAAGTGGCTAATAATAAATTATAATAAAAAATACCAAATTATTTATTAAAACTAAAATTAAAAAAAAAACATGTATTTTTTTTTTTTATAAATTTTCTTTTCTTTAAAACAAAACTTACACTAATAATGTAAGTCTATTTTTTGTAGTTTTCAAATATTTCAAAATAAACTTACTAATATAAGATAAGATCAAAACATCTATTTTAGATATAAAAGCAATATTTAAGCACTGAAAATGATGTAAAACCTCAAGTTCTGTAAAAAAATTACGTGTCTATAGCATGCATTACATATTTATTAAAATAATTAATTGTTTACAAAAATACCCTTCATATATATAATTGAAATAATGTGCAAAAATTTGTGAGGGGCAATTGTATCTTTTACGCATGCTAATGCATGTATTAAAATTTCTTTATTGCTAATATCGTAGTTTTTATGCATTAATTATACATAACATAATACTTAGTAGGTTTAAAAAGTCTACCGAACTATCTATTACTAATGAATACTTATGATCTTCAATAATATATCTAGTCACGCTGAAAGTTTGCTCCAAAGCTACTAATGATGCTTGAACTGCTAGCACAACTCGAACCACCCTTGCAAGGTTTGAATATTGTTCTCCACGATTCTTCCACCACAGTAATAATTGAGGTTCTTTATGTTCATCCCGAATATTTTTCCATCCTTAATTAATATATTCATTAAAATTATTATTGTTAGAAATTTTAGTACCAAGATAATCATCCACCATATCATCATAATTATCTCTTCTAGGCCTACAAGTTGGAGGTCTAACTGGTGGAACATTTATCTCCATGGCTCTATATATTTCATACAACTCTTTAGTTTTATTTACTATGCTACTCTTACAAGTTTCACCTCTAGAAAATTCATCAACCTCGATGAATACAATACTTGGGCGGGACAAGGCCCTAACCTATCCAAAACCTATAAACAGCAAAACAGGCAAACATGTGGGACTCTGGCAACCCCTGAAAGAAAGGAGTCCACCTATCAGCTAAATAGGCGGATGTGCTATTCGATAGGTTTGTGTGGTCATCGCTCAGGACCTACAGGCATAAATCCAGCGCCCCTAGGCAAGAGGTGTCACTACAAAATAATGTACCAAGCATATAAGGTCAACCTAAAGCTGGAAATAAAATATAAGGACTGAAAGAAAGGGGTAGGTGTGCAACACCAATACAATACCTTATCTCCCAATAATAAAATAATATAAATACATAACAAGTAATAACCTGACCTGGCTCTTAAAAGCTCGAAAGGTACAAACAACACACAATCACTATAAGCCTTAATGAGCGCAAATAGTTGTTAAATATCCATATTAGCTCCGTACTTGAATCCCACTAATAATCTGATATGAACTGTCAAAATATTCATGTGCCATGAATCAATACATTTTTTAAGTTCTATGGTACAATACATATATGTTGCCGTTAGGTACAGCCTTCCTGTCATGTAGGTACGGTCTACCCGGGCCATAGGCATGATCTACTCAGCTCATAGGCATGATCTACCTAGCCCTTAGGCATGGTCTATCCGGCGCATAGGCAGGTTCTACCCAGCCCTTAGGCGGGGTATAACAATCAATCTATATGATTTAGAATCATATAGTGCTAGTGTCTGCTGAGGCCAAAATAAGCTTATAGGCGGCATCCTAATGATAAATTATCACAACAACAAGAAGTAATCATAATTGATCAAAACACAATCTGTTATATCGTAGTTTTCCTATCTTTAGAAAAAATTACTTTTTGAAATGTTCGAAATATAAAACAATTTGAAAAAAATACTTAGAAAAGAGTCGCAACTTAATTTTTTAAAGAAATTAAGAAAACTTAATTTAAAAAGGCTTTAACAGATGAGCCTTTAAAAATTTAGAGAAAATGGGTAAGAAGTTCTTATTTATGCTTCAAGAAGGTTTTTAAGGCACTTGAAGCGCCAGCTAACACGCGGTTAACCTGCGACTTGACTAAAATATATTTTTTGACTAATTCTTTAAAAAAAATGATTTAACATAAAATTAATAATTTATAATATCTGGTTAATTTTGAGAAAATAATTAAATAATTTTGAGAAAGGGACCTAAAATAAAACATTTAAATTAAAATGCTTGTTTTTAAGATCTTGTCAAAAACCTAATTAATTAGAAATTATTTGAATCATTTTAAAATAATAATTTAAATCAATCTGGGTTAATTAGATTATGAAAACTATTTTAATTTAATTGAAGAATAAGTAAAAAAGTTTTGACTACATATATTCAAAACAAGTGTAAGACTTGATAAAAAATGAATTATATAAAAATATACTAACATAAAGAATATAGTTCATCTTTTGGGGAATTTAATCAAGTTATAACGAATCAAATAAAGGGTTAGAGTAAAACAAATCAAATAAATAAATAAATGAAATCAAATAAATAAAGAGGTGATGGACTTGGGCTTTTTCAGGCTGCTGATTTGGGCTCTGGCCCTATTTTAACCCTTGAAATCCTGTGTATACATCAAGTATATACTGCTGTATACGGGTTGTGCTTTTTCCTTTTTTCTTGTATATCGGTGTGTATACTAAATGTATGCAACCTGGTGCATCATCTGAACATGTATGTTAATTTTTGGCCCATTTTGTCACTGCTTCAACTGTATACTCGTGTAT
Organism: Solanum bulbocastanum; assembly: GCA_037074985.1. Classification (NCBI taxonomy): domain Eukaryota; kingdom Viridiplantae; phylum Streptophyta; class Magnoliopsida; order Solanales; family Solanaceae; genus Solanum; species Solanum bulbocastanum. The sequence continues at coordinate 14,894,598 of CM073601.1, forward strand.
ATCATCATGTATTGTGTTGTATATCAACTCTCTTGAACCTGTAATAGCTTTGATGCTTGACCTGTGAATTTTAGCTTCCGAAACTTGAACAATGATGAAGGCCAACTCAAAATGCAACAAGAATATAGACAATAGAGTCAAAAAGACTCGGTTGGCAGATTTCCCAAAGAGACAAAACAAAGTAAAAAAAAGGATTAATAGTAATTCTATTTTAAAATAACTAAGGAAGAGAGTACAGAACATACCAATAGGATATCTATGAAAAAGAAACAAAGAGAACAAATATAAAGAGAGGACAAGAACTTAATTAGAGCAAAGAAGCATTTGTAGTATCTTGTGATCAAACAAACAAAAGTTGTACTACACACCATTTAAAAGAACACATTGAACACTAAATCACAACACAACTTTAGCATATCAATTAACTCTCAAAGACTCCATAGCCACTACAAAATGACACGAACAACGACTAGCCAAATGAAAACATCTAATACTCGAAAACAGTATGAACAAGAGAAACTAGACTCGACCATATCCAATTAGACAAATTCGATAAAAGGTGGCTCATTCAGGGGTTAACAACTATAGACAAAGTTTACGTCAAACGATTACTCATTCACTCATGTGTCAATACAATGAACAAATAAATGTGCCATACTATTGTTCTTAAATAGTTAATAAACTTACAAAAAGGCTAAACTAGATTTTAAACTCATAGCTACTAGAACCAACAAATCACAATATCCAAACGTTATCCCAACTTCAACAACCTTTATGCAAGCGTTTGATATACATACCGAATTTACTCAAGAAAATAACAACAAACTTGAAAACAAATATGAATCAAGTAAGACTCCACTCTTCTTGGAGTTAGCTCAACTACAGGTAATAAATAGTTCCGACTAGAAGGTAGACAAAGGAGACATGGACTTCATCGAAGCCGGACATACTAGGCAGTAGCACGATCACGAAGTTGTAAAGAAAAAGAGAAAACGAAACTGTTGCAGCTAATAAACAACAAATAAGACAACATTCAATTTCCATATTAAAAAGTTTGAGAATCTATCTTCATTTGAAGAGACAAATCTCATAACATCAACAATAACAAAATGAATGTCCACTTTGACATCTTAAGACATTGAAAATAAGGAAATATAGATTCGAACATCGAAAACAAGCATACGAGAAAATGACAATGAAATAAACTCGACATAAAGGCATCCAACTACACCAAAATCGCTTAAAGAAAGACACACCATATCAAATCATCCAAAACTCAATAACAAATAATAGTAGACAAAACAAAGCATAGCTATAGCCATCACGTCGGAACATAAAAGATGAGGAGGGTATTAAAAAGGAGAAGACGTCACCTTATTCTGGGCAGCGACTGGGGCAACGAGCTTTAGGAGTGGCAATTCTTTTACCACACAATTCGAATACGAACAGCAAACCAATAATCCCCAGGCAAAATCTAACCGACAAACTTCTCGAAATTTAAGATTAGAGGATCATTTTAGAATTTCTTGAGTGTAAAATGAGTATTCAAAGAGCCTAGCTCTTCCCAAAAAAAAAATATCCTCCCTCATCACTAAGAGTAGGGAGGTTATTTATAGGGAAAGTTGGGGTGATTTAGGGGGGAAATCCGTTGGATTTTTGAAAGAAAAGTTTGAGTTTTCCTTCCCTCCTTTTCAAGATCAACAGTAAAAGGCATGGACAGTCCTTCTCTGCTCTGAGACTCCGCGAGATGGGGGGAAAAGGAGGCATGAGGGTGATGGATTAGATTGCTAGGGTTATGGGTTCGCAGAGTAGTTGGGCAAGATTTTCAAATTTGCAGCGCAATTTTCGCTGGGATTTCGTCTGGCGTCTGGTTTTCGCTAGAAGTAGAAGAAGAACGAAGAGTGTATGGTTGGGGATGCATATTGTTTGCTGATTGTATTGGATGAATTGGAATTCAAAAAATTTGGGCTGCTGGGCTGATAATGGGTTTGCTGATGGTAATTGGTGTTTGAGAAAAGGCCCAAATTTGATCTTAAATTTGGTCCAGTAAGGAGTAAAAGTATCGGTTGTATTTGAATTTAAAAAATAACCAAATAGATTGCAAACTTGTCCAATTGAATTAAGAATTTAAACAAATTGGAGAACTTTGGCCAGATTTTAAATAATACTAATTAATATAAATTAATTAATGAGCTTCATAATCTTAATGAAATAAAATAATTAACTTAATTATAAACTAATAACTCAAAATATAAATATTGACTAGCTAAATCAATTAACAAACTAATTAAGTAAAATTAAAATCTTTTTGAGACGATTTTCTAATATTTATAAAATATACATAATTACCTAAAACATATATATTTTTTTATAAATTTTTCTTTATAAAAAGTGACAAAACTATCTAAAATAACTTGCAAACTATTTTTGAATTTTTGTTATAAAACTAATTATTTTAAATCGTTTAGAATTGAAGAAGCTTGATAATAAATTTATATTATGGAGGTCCAAAATTGAGTGTCAACAACTGTCCCTCGTTTGACTTGTACTGATGAAACAAATTCGAGGCAAATAAAATTGACGAATTCAATTTTGACCGACCACCTCTTCATCTAAAGAAAAGGGATTTGGTATGGACTTTTGGAGTTATGGACGAGCCCCGGAAGTGGGTTTCCTACATATCTCAGGCTATATGAGAATTCAGGTCACTTGTAGTTCGATACACTTGATTTTTCCACACGATTTTTGGAAAGAATTCAAATGTCATTTCGATATCGAATTATGAAGGGACCGAAATGCTCGAGAATGAGATTTAAGAGCGAATGTTGGAATACAGCCGAGTTTTCAACATTGATCTCGCCTACATATTCCTCAATTTAGGAAATCATGCTGCTTGTAGTTCGACTCAATCGATTGAAAAGGAAATCACTTACGCAAGATATCCTTCGGGTCTGGAAAAGTGACAAAGTAAGTCTAGTATGAAAAGGAGGCTTGCAACCTCTTAGCCATGATGTGGCGCGCTTCACTCTCGTAAATAAGAACTTACACGAATATAATTTTCAAAGTTCTTGGTGTATTGTCACTCGAATTGGAAAGATGCCTCCGGTGGAAACCAAAACTTTCGAATGCAATACTAAAATCGATAAACCTAAGGAAAAACCCACATGTCTTCTGATAGGGGTAGGGTTTGATTGTGGTGGAAGTCATACCTCAGCTCGCGTCCTAAGAGTTTGAAACTCCTCTTCGGACTATATCCCAGTTCGCTGCTAAGAAAAAGTTCAACGCTGTGCTGCATCCTTTTTGATGTCGTCCGCACCGTGTTGACACTTAATTGTCTCCTTGAACATTGGACGTCAACTTCATCGGGTTTGACTTAAAGCAAATAAAGTTTGTGTCCCATATTTGCAATATAATCTTCAATGTACTCTTTCTTTGATGTCGAAATAATAAAATAGGCTGATGAAATATGTTGATAGTTCTCTTGATGTCGTCGTTAATGGTTCTCTTGATGTCGTTTTTGATGGTTCTCTTGATATTATTCTAGCAAATGAAAATGATGCAGCCGATGTTGATTTTCTCGCGATGCATAGTTTCCTTCTTTGCGATATATGAATCTTTCTCTTGCACTGCACGATTTTCTTCTCTTGTGACGCATGATCTCTTTCTCTTGCTATGTATGACTTATTTCTCTTGCTATGCATGACTTTTTTCTCTTGCTATGCATGACTTTCTTCTCTTGCTATGCATGACCTCATTCTCTTGCTGTGCATGACTTTCTTCTCTTGCTATGCATGACCTCATTCTCTTGCTATGCATGACCTCTCATTCACTTGCTATGCATGACTTTTTTCTCTTGCTATGCATGACCTCTTTCTCTTGCTATGCATGAATCTTCTCTTGCAATGGATGAATCTCTTCCCGCGATTCATGAATCTTTTCTCACGATGCATAAGTCTATTTTCCGCGATGTATGAATCTTTTGATGATGCATCCCTGATAACGAACAAAGAAAATGCTTCATCGAGCAACACATGTGATCTCCTGGGTATCTTTTGGATGGAGGTATCATTTCAATCGACACTATAAGTAAAAATGACCCTCGGAGTAGTGGTATCATCTCATTTGACAATACGATATAAATGACTCTACGGGTAAGAATATTATCATATCTGATAATATAATGCAGATAAACGTCTTTCAGGTATCTTTAGTCAATAGAAAACAATAATATTGCTCTCTTCGTGGTTTTCGTTTGTTCCATCTCCGAGCATAGTCGTTCATTATGATCCTTGCTTTGATGAGAATTTGAAAGAAATAATGCTACTCATATTCTCATTTCTTTGCTATAAGAATCATAAAACTTTTCCTGCATCCACAGAAAAATTGTTAGTTTAAAATGAACTGATCTGTGTCGATCTCATCAGTTGTCTGCTCCTTGTTTGACTATCTCCGGCTGAATTCTCCGATCTCTCATTTCTTGATAGATATAGGACAAAATATTTTGATGCAAAACAATTAGAACAGGAAAGAAAATTTATAAGAAAACTAGATTTTCAAAAGGTAATATTTGGAAAGGTCACTGCCAAGTGCCATGTCACGTCAAGCTTAATGAACGTATTTGAAGCCGATGCTTTGAGATCTATCTGATTACTTGCTGGGAAATATTCAAGGTTGTTCCAAACCTCCGATGAACCTTGTTGGAATTTTTGAGGTCCTCCTAAAAAGTTTATGTCCAGTTAACTCTCTCGGCGCATACCGAACCATTAATGATCAAACGATGAAATTTTTGAGATTATCCTAAAAAATTTTGTCCCAGTTGCAGATCTCAACATCACTTTAGTCTCGACTTGTTGAAAAGATCTTCTTCACGGAATTTTTGAGTCCCTCTCAAAAATTCTGTCCAGTTTCTATTGTGAAGAGGAATAGAGATCTTACGAGAAATATGGTCGAGCCGTTGTGGTGCCTACGTATCTCGTGGAGGTAGAAATTAGGTCAAACGTAGTTCCCCCTCTCGAGGATGAACAAAAATAAGAAAAATTACAAAGAAATTGACCGAGGCCGACATACACCGCCTACGTATCTCATTCTTGAGAATTCAGTTCGAACGTAGTTCAAATACAAAGAAAATATTAAAAAGGGATAAAGGGGTGATCGAGGCCAACATAGGCCGCCTACGTATCTCATTCTTGAGAATTCAGGTCAGACGTAGTTCATTACAAAGGAATCATTAAAAAGGGATAAAAGGGTGATCGAGGCCGACATAGGACGCCTACGTATCTCATTCTTGAGAATTTAGGTCAGACGTAGTTCATTACAGAGGGATAAAATTCTAAATAAAGCGATTACAAGCAAATAGAGTGATTACAAGGAAATGACAGAAATACAAACTGAAACTTCATACATAATATCTCTTGACAACATCTGAGTTGATCGGTTTCGGCCATTTGGTTCCATCCATCTCCGATAGGACCAAGGCACCTCCAGATAACACTTTACGAACCATATCGGGTCCTTGCCAATTTGGTGCGAATTTTCCTTTGTACTCATCCTGATGAGGGAAAATGCGTTTGAGAACTAACTGACCAATTTCGAACATTTTGGCTCTTACTTTCTTGTGAAAAGCACGAATCATTTTCTGTCGATATAGTTGACCATGACAAACAACAACCATTCTCTTCTCATCGATCAAGGTTAATTGGTCAATTCACTTGCGAATCCAATCAACATCATTCAACTCAACCTCTTGGATAATTCTCAACAAAGGTATTTCAAGTTCTGCAGGTATAACTGCTTTCGTTCCATATACTAATAAGTATGGAGTGGCTCCAATTGATGTTCTGACAGTCGTTCTGTAACCCAACAAAGCATATGACAGCATCTCATGCCAACTTCTGCGATTATCAATCATTTTCCTCAAAATCTTCTTTATGTTCTTATTGACGGCTTCTATAGCTCCATTCATTTGGGGATGATAGGCGGTTGAGTTTCGGTGAATAATCTTGAATTGTTCAGATATCTCTCTCATTAAGTGACTGTTGAGATTCACTCCATTATCAGTAATTATGGATTCTGGCACTCCCAACCTACATATTAAACTATTGTGAACAAAATCAGCTACGACCTTCTTAGTCACCGACTTATACGAAACTGCTTCCACCCACTTGGAGAAGTAGTCAATGGCAACCAAAATGAATCTGTGTCCGTTGGAGGTGGCAGGCTCTATTGGACCAATGACATCTATGCCCCAAGCTACAAATGGCCAAGGTGAACTCATAGCATTGAGTTTGTAAGGCAGCACACGAATCAAATCACCATGCACTTGATATTTATGACATTTCTGCACAAACTTGCAATAATCGTGCTCTACAATCATCCAAAAATAACCGGCTCGGAGGATCTTTCTTGCCAAAGTGAGTCCATTCATGTGAGTACCACAAATTCTTGAATGTTTTTATTCCAGAAGCTTTGCAGCTTCACTAGCATCAACACTTCTGAGAAGACCTAAATCTAGGGTCCTCTTATAAAGGATTTCCCCACTTGCGAAAAAATTGAGGGTCATACGGCGTATCGACTTCTTTTGGTTGAACGTTGCATTTTCAGGATAAGTCTCGGTCTCTAAATACCTCTTGATCTCAAAATACCAAGGCAAACCATCTGGTTCCGCTTCAACATGTGAACAATGGACAGACTGCTCTTTTACCTCTATATCTAAGGGATCAATATAACTTGTATCTGGGTGTTTAATCATTAAGCCAATGGTGGCAAGAGCATCGGCCAACTCATTTTGTGCCTTGGGAGTGTGTCTGAACTCAATCTTATAGAACTTTTTGCACAACTTCTGTACATACTGCACGTATGGTGTGATCTTTGGGTTTTTCATGGCCTATTTTCCTTAAACCTGCTGAATTAGCAAATCTGAATCTCCAATGACCAGGAACTCATGAACATTCATGTTGATGGCCATCTTCAAACCAAGGATACAAGCTTCATATTCAGCCACGTTGTTCGTGCAATCAAATCAAAGTTTATCTGCCATAGAATAGTGTAGTTTCTTACACTAAGACCGCTTCGATACCTTTTCCTTGGTGATTCGCCGCTCCATCAAAGAACACTCTCCAACCTAGGTATGCTTCAGAAATATCTTCATCCACAAATGCAACTTTTTCAATAGGAAAGTAAGCCTTGAGCGGTTCATACTCTTCATCAACTGGATTCTCCATAAGGTGATCAGCCAAGGCCTATGCTTTTATCTCCTTTTGTGTCACATACACAATGTCAAACTCACTCAAAAGCATTTGCCATTTAGCCAACTTCCCGATCGGCATTGCTTTCTAAAAAATATACTTTAACGGGTCCATCCTGGAAATGAGATATGTAGTATAGGAAGACAAATAATGTCTCAACTTCTGCGCAATCCAGATCAAAGCACAACATGTCATTTTTAACAAAGTGTAACGAGCCTCATATGGAGTGAATTTCTTGCTCAAGTAATAAGTGGCTCGCTCCTTCTTCCCATTTTCGTCATGTTGACCAAACACACATCCAAATACGCTATCCGAGACATACAAATATAACAACAATGGACTTCCTTCTCGAGGAGGGACCAATAACGGCAGATTGGATAAATAATTCTTGATGGCATCAAAAGCGGTTTGACATTCTCTGGTCCACTTAATTAGGGCATCTTTTTTCACCAACTTGAAGATTGGCTCACATACTACGGTGGACTGAGCTACAAATCGATTGATGTAGTTCAACCTTCCCAGAAAACTCATCACTTCTTTCTTGGTCTTCGGATGAGGTAACTCTTGAATCACTTTGATCTTGGAAGGATCAAGTTCAATGCCTCTTCTTCTAACTATGAATCCTAACAACTTTCCGGCTAGCACTCCAAAAACACATTTAGCGGGATTTAACTTCAAATTGCATCGACGCAGGCGATCAAAGAACTTTCTCAAGTGAGCCAAGTGATCCGAACTCTCGCGCAATTTGATTATGACATCATCTACATACACCTTGATCTCTTTATGAATCATATCATGGAAGATAGTTGTCATAGCCCTCATATAAGTGGCACCTGTATTCTTGAGACCAAAAGGCATCACCCGATAATGCTATACACCCCAGGGTGTGATAAAAGTTTTCTTTTCCGCAACTTCTTCATTCATCAGGGTCTGGTGATAACCTGCATAACAATCCACAAACGACTGCATCTTATGCTTCACACAGTTATCAATAAGAATGTGAATTTTCGGAAATGGAAAATTATCTTTTGGGCTAGCATTGTTGAGATCTCTGCAAAATCTGATTTTTTCGTCTTTCTTGGCAACCGAAACAACATTAGCTAACCAAGTCGAATATTGCGTCACTTCCACTACTTGAGACTTGATCTGTTTTGTAACATCCTCTTTCATCTTTAAACTCAACTCACGCTTGAACTTTCGAGTCTTTTGTTTTATTGGACTAAAATTTGGATTAACCGGCAACTTGTGGGATACTATATTCGTACTCAGCCCCGGCATGTCTTTGTAAGACCAGGCAATACATCCATGTATTCTCTGAGCAAACGAACCAGGTCCCTTCTTTGAGCTTTGGCTAGATAGACACTGATTCTGACTTCCTTGACACATTCTTCATCTTCGAGATTCACAATCTTAGTTTCTTAAAGATTTGGCTTGTGTTGATTCTCAAATTGTCGAAACTTTTCGACAACATGTTTGGGTACCTCATTTTAATCTTCACATACCTCGCATTCATCATCATCTGCCTCATTTTGTTCATCTGGCTCGCGACATGACATGACATTGGTAGGTTTTACATTAATATTACTGAAATCATAAACAAACAAAATTAGGAAAGTAAAATATAAACAGATAAGTAGACAAATTTTCAATAAAGAGGCTTTTATTTAAATTGAAAGACAAGCACAACTTTGGTCATGGCCGAGGGCCATTTTGCCTTTTTAAACATCACAAGGGAATTTAAAAACTTCAAACAAATAAAAACTGCACAAAGGGTGGGTCTCGAGCCTCTTCCGAACTATCACCGATTTTAAAAAACAAACAAAAGCACATGTCCTTTATGCCCAGATGAGAGGGAAATTAGGAGTGGTTTGGAGGTCCAATTTCGCAATTGCTCCTCAGGTTTTACATCACGGATGCATGATGTCCCAGCCTCTTCCTCGATGATCGCATCAATCTCCTAAAAAAGGCCCCAAATTCCTTTCCTGAGACCACCATTGTTGGCACATTCTTGCATCGAGAATGATTGGTATAGATGAGGAGTTGGCCTGGCTAATGCTTGATCAACACTCTTGTTTTTCATCCCCGCTTCATCATCTGTGGGGACATACCTCAAACCAAACTTTGCTCTTTTGGCGGGAATTTGGATAGGCTCAACAATTCCTTGAAAGTGCTTCCCCAATTCGAAACTACTTCGAAGCATAACAGTAGCGATCATCTTGTACACAAAAGGCATAGGGGGTTGTGGAGCCAAGTCATCACCAATGGCATTTACCAACTCCACCTTCTAGAAATCACAACCTCGAGAGACATCATCAACGATTGGTGCATACCCATTGGAATGACTCCCTTCACCATAAATGACCAAATCCTGGTCCTTCCAAACAAATTTCATTAGTTGGCGAAGGGTAGAAGGCATAGCTCTAGTCATGTGGATAAACGGTCTTTCCAGAAGCAAATTGTAACTAGTGTTGATATCTAACACCTGAAACTCCATATTAAATTACGCAGGACCCATCTGAATATCCAAGTTTACCGCACCCAATATGTCTCCTTGCACTCCATCAAAAGTCTTCACATTGACTTGGTTATAGTGAAGCTTTCCCAAGTTGAATTTCAGCTGTCTCAGAGTCGAAAGAGAGCAAATATTAAGACCGAATCCGTTATCAATCAAGACACGATTTATTATCTTGTCTCGACACATAATGGTGACATGCAGAGCTTTGTTGTGCATTCTGCCTTCGAAGGGTAACTCTTCATCACAGAAACTGATTCGGTGTCCTCATACAACTTGGTTTATCATGGCGGCCAGATTATCACTGTTAGTACCTACGGGTACGTAAGTATTATCTAAAGTTTTCATCAAAGCTTGCCTATGCAATTGTGAACTCATCAGTAGGGCCCACATGAAAATCTGAACTAGTGTTTTCCCTAGATGCTTCACGATTGAGTAATCTTTTGATTGCATCTTTCACCAGAACTTTTCTACTTCAGCTTCACTAATTGGCCTTTTAGACTGATCTTTTATCTGTATTCCCTAGGCTAACTCTTCTGGTGTGTAGCACCTGCCGGATCTGGTCATACCCTGGGTAACAGCCGTTTCAATCACAAATTTTGGTCGGGCAGGAGTTTCTCATGGCTCTAAGGCAAAATCATTCTCGGGTGTCAGAATCACAAACTCTTTTTTCTCTCTAATGCTTAATGAAGCTACAGCCCTTTCCCATTCATCAAAAGCGATCAAAACTATTGCCTTTGTCACGCACCAATCATCATTTGTCTCTATCATATTGATAGTGACGCCCCATGATTTAGTGAAGGGTTACTATTGACATTGGGCGCAACTGTTTGGAGAGAGACCACGTTCTGGTCAATCAGGTTTTTGATCTTGTGCTTTAGGTTGATGCAGTCCTCGGTATCATGTCCAACACCATTGGAGTGATATGCGCACCTCTGATCAAGTCTCTAAAACTTTCAGCAAATGTCAACCGGCTTGGGCCCCACTGGATGAATATATCCTGTCGCAGTTAATCGCTCAAATAACTTTGTTCAGCTTTCAATGAGCGGGGTGAAAATTCTGGAAGGCTTCTTCTCAAATCTAGGATCGGAGGGAGGGATCGTAATTGCCTTGTTGAGGAAGAGACATTTGACAATAATTTAGAGCATTTGGACAAGGGACTTGATGTTTGGGATACGAATTGGTTTGGTAATTTAGTTGTGGAGCTTGGTAGTTCGGAGGGGGGGTATTTTGGTAAAGTGAAGCTGGGGTTTGGTACATTGGGGAAGGAGTTTGGTAATTCGCCTGAACATTGACACAGTTGGAGGTGGCATTTCGATAGTGATGAGATGGAGTCTGGTAAACCGAATGAGGATTTTGGTAGATAGGATGGGAAGTATTTTGATAATTGGGAAGAGGGGTATTTTGGTAATTGGGGGGAAAGGTATTTTGGTAATCATCATCTGCATAACAAATCGGGTACGAACTCTGTAAAGGTCGAGAACGACCTTGGTATGGCAAGGATTTCCTTGGGGTCTTCTTTCCCTCATAAGCTATAGAAGACACATCTTCTCTTTTCTTCCTTAACAAACTCGAGGATTCGGGCGAGGCAGCAATGTGGGCAATCTTCCCAGTTCTTAATCCATCTTCGATAGCCTCACCTACTTTGACTATCTCAGCAAACTTTGCTCCAATGAGCAATATAATTCTTTCATAATATACGAGCTTTTGAACACGCACAAATACTTCGATAATTTCCTTCTCAGACATAGGTGAACGAACTCTAGCTGCCTCCTTTCTCCACCTGTATGCAAATTCTCTGTAATTTTCATTTGATTTTCACTTTATTTTTTCCAAGGAATAGTGATCAGGAATGATCTCCATATTGTAAGCGAATCATTCGATAAAGTCATTGGCTAGATCATTCCAGCTAGGCCACTATCTGGTTTCATGAGATGTATACAATTCCAAAGCCTCTCCACTCAAACATCGGCTATAGAGCCACAACAGTAAAGCTTCATCCCTTCCAACTCCCACGAGCTGGTCACAGTAGGCCCTCAGGTGCGCTATGAGGTTTCTTATTCCTCCAAAAAGGTCAAATTTTGGCACCTTGAACCCTTCCAGGAGGTTTCAATTTGGATGGATGCATAAATCCTCGTAACTCAAACCGGCGACTTCAGAAATACACTGCAACTCTTTCATCGCCTTTCGGATCTCTTCCTTCATAACTTGGTGGCCTTTTCCTTTGACCTCTACTCTCTCTCTCGCTTTTCGTAATGGTCGAGCTCAGAACCATTGGCATCATGCTCATTGGGGACCGAAATTTGGAAAATGGCTTTCTGGGGTAGGGTGGAGCAATGGAGGGACTTTGGGCATTTTGAGTGGCTTGGTAGTTTTGGGGGAAAGTTTGGGGGTTGGTATGTTGATTTTGGTGACGGAGGAAAGTTTGCGGGTTGTTAAAGTTTTGGTTTTGAGGGGCTGGACCAGTTTGAAGGTTGGCGTTTTGGGGAGGAAGTGGCACTTGGAGGTTGGTATTTTGAAGAGGGGGTGGTGTCTGATAAGAGACGGAGGCATAATGGGGATTTTGGGTGGTTAGGTCGATGATTGAGGGGTTATGAGCAGGACTGGAACGTGGGTTTTAAGCGTGCACTTGAAGGAGGAATGTGAAGTGGAGGACTTCCATCTGCTGGAGCATTGAAAGTAAAAGCTTGATTGGGCAAATCTTGCCTTCTCTGCATTTCGACCCGCATCTCAACAATCTGTTGCATCAACCGCATGATTAACTCATTCTGATCGGCGACAACGAGCTGAGCCACAACAAAATTTGTTAAGTCGGTATCCTCAACATTATTGCCCATTGTTGACTTGCCCTTCCGAGAACTTTGACTAGGTAAGAAATCTCTAGGGCCTTTCGATCTTGTAAAATAAGGGTGTTCAACCAACTTATTGACACAAATCAATTCTAACTACCTGCAGAGGAAAACAACTCAAATGGCAAATAAGTTAGCTTTGACTCAGGACAAACAATGCAAAATATCACATAAAGGGCATATAAACACATAAAAGTTGCTTCGTTTGAGAACATATTGACCCACAAATAATGGGGTCTGATTCTTGAACAAGCAGGAATTTGCTCATTTTATTTTTAGGCTAGTGACTCAGAAAAGTTGAATTGCATTGAGTTAAGGCCTTCTTGTTGTGTCTCTCGACACTTTTTGATGTGAATTCAATGTTTCTTTGTAGAATGAAGGGGAAAAGAAAATTTTAAAAAGATAGGGGTCGGGCCTTGAAAGGCTGCCTACGTATCTCCCAAGGAGAATTCAAGCCCTATGTAGTTCGAATACAAGAGGAAATTTTCATTTTCATTCATTCATTTCTTGAAGATTACAAGAAAAGTAAAAAGCATATAATAAAGCTCCTAAAAGATAGATGGTGCCTTCATCAAAGCTTTTCCTTCTAATTGCTGCATTAATTGCGGAGGGTAAATTCAACTTGAATCTTTCCCATGTTGATGAGAGATTCCACGTCATAGTGAAACTCGAGGCACCTTCCATTGTTGTGATCTATGGCGTAATGATAAGGGCAGGGTTTCCAGATTTCTATTCCAATGGGATCGATTGCTTCGTCATCCTTTTTGATAGAGGCCAAGACCTCTTTTTGAACTAACTGATTGTAGATCTCCAACAACGTTTTCTTGAAGGGTGTGAAGTAGTGATAATAAAACAAAGTGTGTTTAGTGACTGGTATACTGGAATCCGGTTGGTCACAGTTAAGGACGGTTTTCTCACCCCATATATATAGGATCTTCCCAACGCTGATCAGGTTGCGGATTGCTGCCTTAAGCTCCACACATTCTTCTACAGTGTGTCCTCTTTGGTTTGGGTGGTAGGCACACATTTTTTGAGAGCTTTCATGCCCAAAACCAAAAGTGGTTCTTTCAAGAGACTTCAGCACGCATGAAACCTTAAGGTGCTCGTAAATGAGAGCACACGGCACGACTCTGACCCCAACGCTATATGCCCGCTCATAAGCTGGGAGAGTGATCTTTTTATCTCTTCCTTGCAGACGTCCAAGGAAGGAAGGCATATAAATGATTTCCTTATCAATATCTTCTTCAGTAGCTCCAGGGTGAATGTCTTCGGGACCACTATTGGCATTTTGATTGAAGAAAGAGCATTTTCCGCGTATCTTATGAAGCCTCATGATTATATCATTGTTGAAGACATCATGTTCCTTTTGCATACCAACCATCTCCTCGTTCATGATAGTATATCTTCCCATCTTAGCCACCAACTCTGCGTCTAGTGCTGCACTTTTGGCCTGTGCAGCTGTGGTGACTAGTCCTACTTCTATTCTTCTTTGTCCCATCTCTTGAATCTCCTTTTTGAATCAATGCAGTTTCATCCTTAAATTCTCTTTGATTGTCTTCACCTCGACATTCTTGCCTTTTTCCATCTTAGCAGTGATTTTACCTTTCCTGAGATGAGATAGTAATGTTTTAGAATTTGGTGGGAGGATTTTATTTTTGGTCGAGAAACTCGAGACTCAAAAACTTTGGGCGGACATTTTGGTAGTGACTTGTATTTGGCATTGTAGAGATTTTTTCAAAAATTGTTGACAAGGATTGGGCTAGAAATGTCCTCATTCAAAGTAGCGTACCACATACACAGTTAATGTACACAAGAAAACAAACAAATATCATGTCCTAAACATATATGTGATCATTTTGTGCAAAGGGTAGGCCTAGCGAATTGAAGGATGTATATGTCTTTTTAAGCCAATTCATTATCCCTCAAAATATTTCATTAATAGTATTCAAAAATGTTTTGACAAACATAAAATTAAGGAAATGAATTCGGAAAGTAAATTACAAAGCAAAGTACAAAAAAGGAATCCCACGCAGGGGATGATAACAAACCTCAACCTCATCCTGCTCCTTCACCAAGTCTGGTCCTCTTGGCAATGCTGACCTCTTCCCACATGGCATATATGTTCACCCATAGGTGATCTCTAGCCAACTGAGCCCCTTCCTGATGTCTGAACCTCTCTACCAACTGGATCTACTGTTCCACGCAATCATCCAATTCTGATATACATTACTTGGCTTTTTGTAGCTCTTTTTTTAACTAAGCAATGACTTGGGCGTCTTCTGAATGCCGACGCTGATGCTCCAACTCATTCCTATCAAACTTCTCTTGGAGTTGATGAAGTCAGATTTGATGTTTGGCACCAGCATCTGCAATAATATAGGGAATGTTTGGACTGGGTTCAATAGTTCTAGCAAGGCTCTTCTTTAACCACTCCTTGTAATCCTTAGAACATTCAGTATGAAACCTGTTTGGCACTGGCTCACCCAATACCCTTCGAGTTTTCCATAATTGAAGCATATTTTTAGTAAAAACGGCTTTGCCATTTTCATGATCTGTCACAAATCTTGTCATGTCTTCGATTTGAGGAAGTTCTTGTTTCCCTCCTAGTTGTCTAAGTACTCGAGAAGGAGCATATGACCGAGTTCCTCTCAACCCACCAAATATCAAGTTGGGAAGCTTTTGTCACGATCCGATTTCTCAAGCCATGATGGCATCTACTATAAACCCACTAGTAGGTAAGCCAACCCGTAATTCGGAACAACAAGTAATAGGTCTGAGGGCAAAAACTAAACAAGAGTAGGCAAAATTTAAGATAAAAAAATAAATAAATAAAAACAGGCGGACGCAAACCAAAACATATATCCAAATAAAGATCCCTCCCAGAACCTGAAAGTCACTAGTACAGAGCTACTAACAAAAAGAGTACAAGTTCCAAAAGTGGACTGCAGAGACTGGATTGTCTCAAAAGGTAAAAGACAAGTCTATATATACAGATGGAGACTGAAATAGTACAAAACGCTGCGTACTCACCCCCTTCTCTAGATCAGACTACTCCAAACTGGATCAACGTACTAGTGCTCGAACCTGCATCACGAAATAAATACATAACGTAGCATGAGTACCAAAATAACAGGTACCCAGTAGGCATCATAGGCCGATTGAACTTGAAAAGTAAAGGTAATATGAAAATAAAGAATAACACAAACAGAGGTCAACAATGGAAAACTAAGTAAAATGGAATGCTCACGAGTGTATAAAGAACTAACTAAAGTAATCTATAAGCTAACTACACCAAACTGGACCCCCATATGCCCAGAAGGTACACTCGTACACAAGTTTAATTAAAAACCCGAATGGACCCCCATAAGTCCGACGAGTACACATAGTAACTATAACTAAAGAGAATTGCATATGAGAACCCAAGAGCAGAGAACATCGAACCAAAACCTCAACCCCAATAGTAGAATCTAACGGTACAGAGGCCGTACCTTGAACCGGATGCTCACTAGAAGTACCCAAGTAACTAATCACAAGTATCAAGTAACTGAGGCCGGACCATAAACTGGATGCTCTATATAAGTATCTGGCGATAGAGGCCGGACCTTAAACCGAATGCTCTATATAAGTATCTGGGCGATAGAGGTCGTACCTTAAATCGGATGCTCTATATAAGCGTCAATGAGGTCGAAGTCAGAGCTTGAATCCGAATACCCGACAAAGGTGCCAATGGAGCTGCTGAAAGAGTCTAAATCGATCCATGTTCCTAAATGTTCATGAAACACCATCCACACTTAGCCAATCAATGTAAGTCCATGGAACCAAATAGAAAACCAACTTCAAATCGCGAAGCAGAACCAGTGTCTCCGACATAACTTGTGAAATCGTAACATCGGGGAAAATAAGGATAACTATCATCGAAGAAAGCGTATTTCTTTGCTAAGGCCCAAACTATCAAACTCAAGTTTGCTACACCAGTCTACAGGGATCAAAGTCAGTCGAGCGACGTCGGGGCAAAATTAAGGTCTATCGATTCCAAATCATGTATTTCTAAGGAAAGCCCTAGTCAAACCTAAATGAAGGTCCAACATGCTTCAAATAAGCATTAATCAAGCATAAAAACACTCTACATAGGAAAGAGGGTCAATTAGCAACACATAACACACTCACAGTTACCCGATAATTCCTGAAAGAGGCCAAAACATGATTTTTAAACACCTATGCATGATTCAATAACTATCAACCCAAATCCCAACTAATCAACATGCATTCACACTCTCGAGCTCTATGTAAGATAGAGAAGTCATAGCCTACCAGAAGGCCAATAATGCGCGCTCCAAAATCACTTATTCGGAGCTTTTCCTTTTTGAAAAGCCTCAAAACGCTGCCACGCTATTAAAAATGGAGTCACAATGTTATTGCAGTCGTTTAGACACTAAAATTTCATGAAACGGAGGCAGGCCAATTTCAGGGTCAAAATGGGAAAAGTGGAACTGCGTTGGAAATTTTGGAATTAACCCCAAAAATAGGTCCTAAACACCTCCCTGAACTTGTGTTCTAAATTGTAACACAATTCGAGGCTCGAAACAGTCCCAATACAAACATGCAACTAAAAACTCAAAGTTACACTAAAAGGGATAACAATGGCAGCAGTTATTTACCAGAAATTACCAGAAACGAGGGTCCAACTATTGACACCAACCACACCACAACAATCCACATGCCCCCCACAATCTAGGCTCTTGAATCACCAAATTCGGACCTAAAATGACTGAGAAAACAAGTCTCAAAAGTTCCAAAATCAAGCTCACAAAAAAGGGTCGTGACAGCAGGTATTTTACAAAATTTACCTCAAACGGGAACCCCAAATTAGTTTCCGAGCTCACCAACATGTTCTTCGCAAAAAAACCCCACAAGATAGACTCAATAATCATTGAAATCGAACTTGAAATAAGAGAGTTATGAGTGTTTAAAGTTTGGCAAATGAGGCTGAAATGAGGTTTTAAAAAGACAAATTTCGTCGCTAAAAGACCCAAAATCTAGTCGTTAAAAGCCAAAAATCTGGTCGCTAAAAGGGCTACACCAGATATCAGCTATTGCCATCTATTCAAAGTCTTCGATGGAGGGCTCAAAATTCATTCAGAACCCAATAAAGATAAAATAGATATGCTATCCTACTAAATTCGACATTTCAGACTGAACAGCACAGTCAAAATTTCCATCAGAGATCACCTCCATAAAAAGTAGACCACAAAGATCTTTTCCAAAACTTGGAGGTCACTAGTACAGAGCTACTAACATAAAGAGTACAAGTCCCAAAAGTGGACCACAGAGACTGGACTGTCTCAAAAGGTAAAAGACAAGTCTATATATACAGATGGAGACTGAAATAGTATAAAACGTTGCGTGCTCACCCTCGTCTTCGGATCAGACTACTCCAAACTGGATCAACGCTAGCCACTGGTGCTCGAACCTGCATCAAGAAATAGATGAAGAGCGTAGCATGAGTATCAAAATAGTAGGTACCCAGTAGGCATCATAGGCCGACTGAACTTGAAAAGTAAAGGCAATATGAAAAGAAGAAATAACACAAACAAAGGTTAAGAACGAAAAACGAAGTAACAATGGAATGCACACGAGTGTAGAAAGAACTAACTAAGGTAATTTATAAGCTAACTACAGCTAACTGGACCCCCATAAGCCCAAAAGGTACACTCATGCGCAAGTTTAATTAAAAACCTGAATGGACCGCCATAAGCCCGACGAGTACACAGAATAACTATAACTAAAGAGAATTGCAGATGAGAACCCAAGAACAAAGAACATCGAACCAGAACCTCAACCCCAATAGTAGAATCTGACAGTACAAAGGCCGAACCTCGAATCGGATGCTCACTAGAAGTACCCAAGTAACTAATCACAAGTATCAAGTAACTAAGGCCGGACCTTAAACCGGATGCTCTATATAAGTATCTGGGCGATAAAGGTCGGACCTTAAACCAAATGCTCTATATAAGTATTTGGGCGATAGAGGCCAGACCTTAAACCGGATGCTCTATATAAGTATCAATGAGGTTGAGGCCGGAGCTCGAATTTGGATGCCAGACAAATGTGCCAATGAAACTGCTGAAAGAGTCCTAATCGATTCATGCTCATAAATGTCCGTGGACCACCATCCACACTTAGCAAATCAATATAAGTCCTTGGAACCAAATAGAAAACCATTTTCAAATAGCGAAGCAGAATAAGTGTCGCTGACGTAATTCGTGAAGCCATAACATTGGGGAAAAGAAAGATAACTATCGTTGAAGAAAGCGTATCGCCTAGCTAAGGCCCAAACAATCAGACTCAAGTTTGCTACACCAATCTATAGAGATCTAAGTCGGTCGAGCAATGTCGGGGCAAAACTAAAGCCTATCAATTTTGAATCATGTATTTCTAAGGCAAGCCCTAGTCAAACCTAAACTAAGGCCCAACATGCTTTAAATAAACAGTAATCAAGCATACAAGCACTTCCACATAGGAAAGAGGGTCAATTAGTAACACATAACATGCTCACAGTTACCCGATAATTCCCGAAAGAGGTCGAAACATGATTTTTAAACACCTATGCATTATTCAATAACTACCAACCTAAATCCCAACTAATCAATATGCATTTACACTCTCGAGCTCAATCTAAGAGAAGAAAGTCGTAGCCTACCAAAAGACCGATCACGCGCTCCAAAATAACTCCTCCAGAGCTTTTTCTTTTCGAACGGCCTCGAAACGCTGTCACGCTATTAAAAATGGAGTCATAATGTTATTAAGGTCGTTTAGATACTAAAATAGCAAGAAATGAAGACAGAACAATTTCGGGGTCAAAACAGGAAAAGTGGGATCCGTGCTGAAAATTCTGGAATTAACCCCAAAAATAGGTCCTAAACACCTCCTTTAACTTCTGTTACAAATTGGACACAATTTAGGGCTCGAAACAATCCTAACACGAATATGCAACGAAAAACTCAAAGTTACACTAAAAGGGATAATAATGGCAGCAACTATTTACAAGAAATTAGCAGAAACGAGGGTCCAACTGCTGAAACCAACCACACCATGACGATCCTCATGAAAACCCCCACAATCTAACCTCTTGAATCACAAAATTCGAACCTAAAATGACTGAGAAAACAAGTCTCAAAAGTTCCAAAATCAAGCTCACAAAAAAGGGTCGTGGCAGCAGGTATTTTACAAAATTTACCTCAAACAGGAACCCCAAATCAGTTTTTGAGCTCACCAACGCGTTCTTCGCAAAAAACCCCACAAGATAGCCTTAAGAATCATTGAAATTAGACTTGAACTGAAAGAGTTATAAGGGTTTGAAGTTTGGCAAATGAGGCAGAAATGGGATTTTAAATAGGCGAAACCGATCGCTAAAAGACCCAAAATATGGTCGTTAAATGCCCAAACTCAGGTCGCTAAAAGGGTTGCACCAGATGTCAGCTATTGCCATCTATTCAAAGTCTTCGACATAGGGCTTGAAATTCGTTAGGAACCTGATAAAGATAAAATATATATGTTATCCTACTAAATTCAACATTCCGGACTCAACAGCGTAGTTGAAATTTCCATTACAGGTCACCCCAATAAAAAGTGGGTCCCACTTTCAAATGCCCTTTTTTAGCCAAAATCCACCGAGGGGTTCGGAATGAGTCCGGAGGCCTCGAGAGTCGAACAAAAGGTCATTCTAGACCAAATTCGACATTTCGGGTCTAACCGCGCTGACGAAATTTTCATTCAAGCGAGTTTTCCAAGAATGTTGACTAGTCAACCTTAGGCCAAATTTCAAAGGTTAAAATGTATAATGGTCCAAACTTGCACTAAAGGCCTAGATACTCGTGCCAATCATTCTACTAGCTTAATTTGGCCATTCCGAAGCTGTTGAAACCGTCAAAATTCCATTTTGAGGTTGTTTATCTGACGTTTTGACTAAAGTCAGTTATTCAAGCTTCAAGGTCTCTAAGACACGAAAAACTACACAAAATCCAAACGAATGACCATCCAACAGAACAGTCAGTTTCAGCAAGTCATAAATGACTTGGGATCGCTATATAAACACTCTAAACAATGAAAATGAGACATTAAGGCAAAAATGACCTGGAGGGTCATTATACCTTTCCACTTCGAATCACAATTTGTTTTGTTTCTACCAAGCATTGGATCGACCACTCCACATTTTCCCCTCTCAAAACCTAAAGTCTCAGGTACCAAAATTCTTGGCCTCTAGTTCTGTTGAAATGATTACATTGCACCCACCAATCGTGACTTTCGAGTCTGTTTGGTCTTTCCAAGGGATCTGGTTCCGTTGGATTATGAGCTTTGACCAAGTGTCTTATCATCCACCATTGAGGTATTAGGTTACACCCTTGAATGAAACATGTGTCGCTTTTACATCTATCCAATGCCCTGTAAATGTCAGCAAGGATTATGGGAGCCAAATTATAGTACTTTCTTGCAAACCCGTAGCCTATTCCATTAAAAATAATGTGAGTGACCATTACTACACTTGGATGGATGGTGTAGTTTGGTCCTTGGGGAAACACCATTGTCCCCAATAGGCACATCGCAAATGCGAGGGGGCGTGTTTCTTTCTATTTTTCTTCTGAGACAAACTCTTCTTTGAACTTCTCGTAAGCTTTTGCTAGTCCAAATTGATAATACAACTACCGAAGTAGAATATTTGACCCGGGAAGCCTGTCCATCCACTTAGCTTTGACAAGTGAAAGTTTTTCTTTAATTTCATCAAAGCCCCATATCTTTGGAAAAAGAAGATCAGTATCGGGTTGATGTTTTATCTTGTTGCACATGCTGACACTTTCATAACTTGTAAGAATTTCATCAATAGTCAGAGTCAACTCTACTTCCCAAAACCAAGATACCATGTTGTCGCTGTCCCAAAATTTCGCCATTGTTCCAATCAAGTCGAGATAAGCCACCATTTCCATTAATGACGAGAGATGACCTATGTGTCTTTGAACTCTCTTCTTGTCTTTCGCGTTCATGAACTTCCACCAAACTTGGAGGTAAGGATGGGGTATGGTCACCATTCGAGTACTCAACGGCTCACATGTCAGATTCATCCTACAAGAGAAAAAAAAAAAGATAAGTTACCCCCACCCCCATAGATAATTGATTTGTTTAAATTGACATATAAATCATTCAATTAAACACACAAGCATGATTGTCTTTTTATTGGTAAATGGACCAAATAGACACAAGGTGGGCTTCTAATGGGCCCAACACGCCTTGGGTGTTGGTCAACCAAATTCAAAATGCGCTAAAAATTGAGATTTGGTTTCTCTTTACGCTAGTTAACTAAGAGTGGCCTTTGAAAGACCGGGAATCTAAGTGGACAACTTGGGCTAAAATTCATGACAACCATTGGACGCATAACGTACCAATAAATTGTCGATCCTTTCGAAAAAGGGTTGAATATAAAAAGTCCAGCTGCGATTATGCAGAAACCGTCCTTAATATACTATTACATACAATAGGAAATGTCATGAATGCAATGACAGCTATATCAATTTAAACACATTAAGCGCAGATAAATAATGTAACAATTAATAACAATTAGTCAAATGAGTCAAATCTTATGATTAGAACTTAATTAACCCCCCAGCAGAGTTGTCATTTCTGTTATGCCGTAATTTTCCTATCTTTAGAAAAAATCACTTTTTGAAATGTTCTAAGTATAAAACAATTTGAAAAAAATACTTAGAAAAGAGTCGCCACTTAATTTTTTAAAGAAATTAAGAAAAATTAACTTAAAAAGGCTTTAACAGATGAGCCTTTAAAATTTTAGAGAAAATGGGTAAGAAGTTCTTATTTACGCTTCAAGAAGGTTTTTAAGGCACTTGAAGCACCCGCTAACACGCGGTTGACCTGCAACTTGACTAAAATATATTTTTTGACTAATTCTTTAGAAAAATGATTTAATATAAAATTAATAATTTATAATATATGATTAATTTTGAGAAAATAATTAAATAATTTTGAGAAAGGGACCTAAAATGAAACATTTAAGTTAAAAAGCTTGTTTTTAAGATCTTGTCAAAAACCTAATTAATTAGAAATTATTTGAATCATTTTAAAATAATAATTTAAATCAATTTGGGTTAATTAAATTATGAAAAATAATTTAATTTAATTGAAGAATAACTAAAAAAGTTTTGACCACATATATTCAAAACAAGTATAAGACTTGATAAAAAATGAATTATATAAAAATATACTAACATAAAGAATATAGTTCATCTTTTGGGGAATTTTAATTAAGTTATAACGAATCAAATAAAGGGTTAGAGTTAAACAAATCAAATAAATAAATGCAATCAAATAAATAAAGAGGTGATGGACTTGGGCTTTTTCAGGCTGCTGATTTGGTCTCTGGCCCTATTTTAACCCTTGAAATTCTGTGTATACATCAAGTATCTACTGTTGTATATGGGTCGTGCTTTTGCCTTTTTTCCTGTATATCGATGTGTATACTAAATGTATACATCCTGGTGCATCATTTGAACATGTATGTTAATTTTTGGCCCATTTTGTCACTGCTTCAGCTGTATACAAGGAGTATATACTCGTGTTTATCAACATGTATTGTGTTGTATATCAACTCCCTTGAACCTGTAAACTAGCTTCGTTGCTTGACCTATGAATTTCAGCTTCCGAAACTTGAACAATGATGAAGGTTGACTCAAAATGCAACAAGAATATAGATAATAGATTCAAATGACTCGGTTGGCAGATTTCCCAAAGAGACAAAACAAAGTAAAAATAAGGATTAATAGTGATTCTATTTTAAAATAACTAAGGAAGAGAGTACAGAACATACCAATAAGAAATCTATGAAAAACAAACAAAGAGAACAAATATAAAGAGAGGAAAAGAACTTAATTAGAGCAAAGAAGCACTTCTAGTATCTTGTGATCAAACAAACAAAAGTTGTAATACACACCATTTAAAAGAACACATTGAACACTAAATCATAACACAACTTTAGCATATCAATTAACTCTCAAAGACTCCATAGCCACTACAAAATGACACGAACAACGACCAGCCAAATGAAAACATCTAATACTCGAAAACAGTATGAACAAGAGAAAGTAGACTCGACCATATCCAAATAGACAAATTCGATAAGAGGTGGCTCATTCAAGGGTTAACAACTATAGACAAAGTTTACGGCAAACAATTACTCATTCACTCATGTGTCAATACAATGAACAAATAAATGTGTCGTACTATTGTTCTTAAATAGTTAATAAACTTACAAAGAGGCTAAACTAGAGTTTAAACTCATAGCTACTAGAACCAACAAATCACAATATCCAAATGTTATCCCAACTTCAACAACCTTTATGCAAGTGTTTGATATACATACTAAATTTACTTGAGAAAATAACAACAAACTTGAAAACAAATAAGAGGCAAGTGAGACTCCACTCATCTTGGAGTTACCTCAACTACAGGTAATAAATAGTTCCAACTAAAAGGTAGACAAACGAGACATGGAATTCATTGAAGCCGGACATACTTGGTAGTAGCACAATTACGAAGTTGTAAAAAAAAAAATGAAACTGTTGCAGCTAATAAACAACACATAAGACAACATTCAATTTCCATATTAAAAAGTTTGAGAATCTATCTTCATTTGAAGAGAAAAATCTCATAACATCAATAGTAACAAAATGAATGCCCACTTTGGCATCTTAAGACATTGAAAACAAGGAAATATAGATTCGAACATCGAAAACAAGCATGCAAGAAAATGACAACGAACTAAACTCGAAACAGAGGCATCCGACTACACCAAGATCGCTTAAAGAAATACGCACCATATCAAATCATCCAAAACTCAATAACAAATAATAGTAGAGAAAACAAAGCATAGCTATAGGCATCACGTTGGAACATAAATGATGAGGAGGGTATTACGAAAGAGAAGACATCACCTTATTCTGGGCAGCGATTGGTGCGACGAGCTTTGGGAGCGGCGATTCTTTTACCACGCAATTCGAATACGAACAGCAAACCAAGAATCCCCAGGCAGAATCTAAGCAACAAACTTCTCAAAATTTAAGATTAGAGGATCGTTTTAGAATTTCTTGAGTGTAAAATGAGTATTCAAAGAACCAAGCTCTTCCCAAAAAAATCCCCCTCATCCCTAAGAGTATGGGGTTATTTATAGGGAAAGTCGGGGGGGGGGGGGGGGGGGGGGGGGAATCCGTTGGATTTTTGAAAGAAAAGTTTGAATTTTCCTTCGCTCCTTTTTGAGATCAACAATAAAAGGCATAGGGAGTCCTTCTCTTCTTTGAGACTCCGCGAGATAGGGGGAAAAGGAGACATGAGGGTGATGGATTAGGTTGCTAGGGTTATGGATTCGCAGAGTAGTTGGGCGAGATTTTCGAGTTTGTAGCGCAATTTCCGCTGGGATTTTGTCTGGCGTCTGGTTTTCGCTAGAAGAAGAAGAAGAACGAAGAGTATATGGTTGGGGTCACATATTGTTTGCTGATTGTATTGGAGGAATTGGAATTGAGAAAAATTGGGTTGCTGGGCTGATAATGGGTATGTTGATGGTAATTGGTGTTTGAGAAAAGGCACAAATTTGATCTTAAATTTGGTCCAGTAAGGAGTAAAAGTATTGGTTATATTTGAATTTAAAAAATAACCAAATAGATTGCAAACTTGACCAATTAAATTAAGAATTTAAACAAATTGGAGAACTTTGGCCAAATTTTAAATAAGACTAATTTATATAAATTAATTAATGAGCTTCTTAGTCTTAACAAAATAAAATAATTCACTTAATTATAAACTAATAACTCAAAATATACGTATTGACTAACTAAACCAATTAACGAATTAATTAAGTAAACTGAAAATCTTTTTGAGACGATTTTCTAATATTTATAAAATATACATAATTATCTAAAACATATATATTATTTTATAAAAAGTGACAAGACTATTTAAAATAACTTGCAAACTATTTTTGAAATTTTTTATAAAACTAATTATTTTAAATCATTTAGAATTGAAGAAGCTCGATAGTAAATCTATATTGTGGAGGTCCAAAATTGGGTGTCAACACAATCATAACATGCTTTCTAGTCCACTAAGCAAGGAGTAGGATATTAGCATCATTCCAGAAGATAAATAATAGAATAACATACCTTTCAATCGAATCCCCAGTGGTGCCTCTAAGAAGCTTGGCAAATCAAAAGTAATGCAATATTGCGACAATCAACCAGGCTATGAAAACGAGTCATAACCAATCGATAAGGCATTAGCGTTATCATCATGACAAGTCCACTTTTAACTCAACAAAAATAATCACAATCTTAAAAATAATAATAAGCTAATAAGAACAACATGAGTCTATCAACATCTCACAAGAACGATAAACTCCCGAGATAATATAACAAGGTGCACTTCACATCGTTAAATCAGTAACCTCCATATGTGACACCTAAAAGTAGCTCACCGATATCCCATACGTCCTTAATTTTAATACCATCATTATACACATCAAAACAGATCACAACAACTAGGCTTCCTAGAGCCACGTCACTCAAATGCAACCTCGTGTGTCAAAAACCAACAAAAAAATATAAAAAATACGAGGGAGATGATTGTAGGAAACAAATTATATTTTCTAGCACAACAATCTACATCAAGGGTCCAACACCATCCCAACTCCGCAACTTTACGAAAATGCACCAAAACAAAGCCTAGGTCTTAAGAATTGATTTCCAACTTTAAGCCATGAGATTCTAAGAAAAGTAGGTGTAGAACCTTTACTCAAAGTAGATAAACCATATACTTACGTTAAGAATCAGATTACACACGAAATTTCTTCAACCAAAACAAAAAATGATAAGAAATATCACAAAATGAAGCTTGCGACGAAGAGAACATTTCTCCGAACTTGAGCCAAGGAAGAATCAAGCTAGAAAGGGGTGTTCTCTTATCTCAAAGGTCTTGGAGCTCCCTTTTATGGATTCTGGACCTTTTTCCTTTGAGAAAATGTGAAAAATATCTTTTTTGAAGTCAAAAAAGCACCTTTTAAAAGTGGCCAAACCCAATCCAGATCCGTGACCAGGTTTGCTTGGAAAGCCTGCATAAAATGGTCATAACTATTTACTCCAATGTCGTACAAATAAATGATTTTCTGCGTTGGAAACTAGATTCATAGACTTTTGATTTGATATATTATAGCCTATAGGTCTCCTAACTCTACATATGTTGGGAGACAGGGGCGGATCTATGTAGTCGTCGGGGGGTGCCACGCCATCCCCCAATTTCAACGAAAACTCTATATATACATAGGTATATATATATAATATTTATATAAATATAAAGCATGACACTCACTAAACAAAATTGGCTTGTGGTGCTACGGTTGGAGGGCAACTTTAGATGGCTAATGTTGCAGGTTCGAATCCCATTTGTACCTATTTTTTTTGAGAAATTTGCTGTCTTTTTGAGAAATTTGCTGCAGATATTCTTTAAGGAAAAAAAAGGCTCCAAGCACCTTTTTTTGGCACCCACGGACTCTAAATCCTAGATCCGTCACTGTTGGGAGATATATACCTGTCAAGTTAGTACATAAATAAGACCTTATCAAAACTTCCTTATAAGAAATCTCACTTAAAAATTTTATTTCAAGGCACCCATTGGCCTGTAACTTCCTTCTACAAATTCAAGTGACTTGATATAACTATTCCTTGGTATAACCACCTAATTACATTATTATCCCATGACGGTTGACATAAACTATCATAAATCCACTTGTCGAGTATAAGCTTGTTATTTCAAATATTACAAACTTATGGGGGATATATAACGCTGAACTCAGAATGAGCTAAAATGTGAATCTTCTTGCATTCATACTCTTTTTCTTTTGTTAACTTTTTCTAGTTTTGTTTTTATATTTTATAAATGAAAATACCATAAAATGTACATTTCGTATGTCTTCCGTTGCAGACTATGTCATGACAAAAGTATTTTGCCTCCAAGCCTTATAGGCGAACCTCCACTTCCAGAAATAGAAGGGTACCACTAATGCCCAAGAAGAAACATTGATTAAGTTGTGTGTAGGGGGGCATGAAGGGGTAGTATGAGTTGTTCAAGGATGGCATGTCTTTCATTCTAGAGAAATCATCGAGTTTTGATGGTCTAACTGAGGCTGTTCCAGGTATGGCACAACAATTAACTGATTGGATGTGGCTTACACCAACCTGGGAAATACTATTCGAAGGTAGTCTTGGAATTTTATGCTTCCTACTGCGCAAGACACCCAAAGGCATAAAGGGGATATAGAAAGGTTTTTGTGCTGGTGATTCGTGAAACATGTGGCGTAGAGGTGGAGATTACATTGAAGGCCATCAACTCACTATTCTAGGTTAAACCAATTGGGATTGTGGTTGTTTATGCACAGAAGGTTGCCACAAAAAGAAGCCAGTTCCAATGGGTGACCAGTGTGATTTGTGGAAGGTCCCCGCTTTGGGATACTAAATAAGGGATATCTCTCGGAAATACTTGTCCTTCGTGTGGCTTCTCTCAAATTATGCCATCATAAAATGATCAGTAGGTCCCCTCCCTATAAGGTAGATATTTTTATTGCCTATTTACTGACAGGTATTCGTATCAACATTAGGGAGATCATGATGATTTCAGAGAAAGCTCGCCAACATAACTGCTCCATGCCTTTCCCCATTCGATACTTTGGTTCTGATGAAGCCATATCTGTTGGGACAGAGATAGCATTAGATAAAAAGAGAGATGCTAAAGCTCCCTCAGTGGGGGATGCAAGTAACTGACTTCGGAAAGGCTGATCCTGCCTAACATGAATCTACTCCCATGGAATTGGGAAATGCCACAGGTTAGGGTGCACCATCACCCCACAGACACCTTCCACCGCCACTTCCAAAAGAAGTGTCTACCAAGAGTTGGTTGAAACCACCAACCGTAACAACTGGAAACTCATCCAATTGGCAGTAGCCCTACCAAAAATGATTGATAATACAACAACAAATGCCATGAGGGGTTTAGTCGCTAAAGTGGATAGTTTGAATCTGCGAGTGGGACTGATAGAAGGCACAGTCACAAACATGCAAGCGGAGGTTGAAAAGTGGAAGGGAAAAGCGCATATGGGAGATGGAGCTCATACAATTGATGAATTGACTGCAAGAATGAACGGTAATGCTGTGGAAGTCAGAGTGATAGTGGAAATTCGGAGACTAATGTGGAGTTGTAGAGGACTTTGTTTGAGTCCCACTTTCTGGATGATGGAGTAGATTCTAGTGCACCGGGAAGAGTGTGAGCAGTACCTCTTTTCCCTTCTTGTATAAAAGCATTGAGGGCAATGTAAGTTTAAGTTTGGGATTATTGTAATATTTTTTAGGGAAAATTAGGCGAATTATTATGTTATTATTCAATAGGGGTATAGTTTCTTTTACTTACTCTCGATGACTATGGTTTGAAAAATTTTGCTATTAAATATGGGACCCACTCATTATTTGTATACCGAATCAAAATCCAATTCTTGGCCTTAGTATAAAATTTTATACAAATTAAATTTGAACTCTCCTCTCTCCATTCCCTAATATTTTCCTTAATTCACTCACACATATCCAATTTGAATTTCAAATTTCACTCTCTCCCTCCTAATCATGTTTTCACTTTTGCAGGTAACCGCCTAAATCGTGTCTATTTTTTTTTTCGTTTGTATATGACCGGCTTATGCTTTTTTTTTTTGGGTAATTTTTTCTCAAAATTCTCACTTTGATATTCAGATTTCAAGTTTTAAAAAAAAGGATGATGGAACTCCATCCAAGAGGATTATGAGAGGTATGCCTTTGCATGTCAAAGTATTTCATATTTAGATTTGTATAATAAGAATTCTATTTGAATCATTAGTTCAAAAATTTACATGACACCGTTTGTATATTACTTCGGTTGTCAATGGATTTATTATCGATTGTATATGTTGCAATATGTATATATGAATTGTATATGTATCAGTTAAAAGTGTGTGTTGGTTCGAAAATTTACATGACACCATTTGTATACTACTTCGGCTGTCAATGAATTTATTATCAATTGTATATGTTGCATATGTATATATGAATTGTATATGTATCAGTTAAACGTGTGTGCTTTTACTTGATAAAGTAATTAACTTTTGAACGGTTGTATATAAATGTGTAAATTTGTATATTTTTGAATTTAGAATGATTTTGAAAGGTTTGAATATGTATAACTTTGGCCGTAGACAAATTTAAATATTTGTATATGGATATGAATATGAACAAAAATGTGAATTTGTATATTTTTGAATTTTAAGGATGTAAAAATACATCGGAGTAAAATCTGTGATTGATTGAATAACCAAGAATATTGATTAACCAAATTTTCTTTGTTTGTTTAAATCTCCAGTGGTATGAAGAATCCAATTTGTTATGGTATTTGTATCTTACTAAACTCATTTTTGGTAAAATATTCTATTAAAAAAGGTTTAGCTTGAATCATGGGATTCTATCAATTTTCTGTTACCGTATTTAGCGCTCATGTATCTATTTTTTTAAAAAAATATTTGTATAAATTAAAATGATAAAAATGAGATATACAATTTTAAGTCCCCATAGCAAACTAAATTATACCCATGGAATGTAATTAGACAAACTATAGTTATGAAGCATTATTTCCTTAAATATGTTTGTCATATATGAAATTTTTCCCTATTTTTTATGATTGTTTGTGGGCCCTTATCAGAAATGTTTGGATGTTTTAAGATCCTTGGTGGGCCTAAGTTTTATAAACAATGTTCCATTCTCTTAGTGGGCTTTATGGCTTTATTCATCTGATTGTGATGTTTGTATATTGTTTCTGATATTATTTTTAGTCGTGTTGATTGATAATGCTCAACTATACACCATATGAATTAATGCGTAGGCCGCCGCTAGAAATTTATAATTCAATGAGGAGTTGGGGTCAATCCTACATGGAGTGGTCGATGGTAATTCACATTCACGCTCCCTCCAACCATTACCTTGATTATGCCAATTTCTCTCGCGATCTCTCCAATTTCCATCTTGATCCTTGTTCCAACTTTGATTCTCGCCCTACATTTGATAGATAGGATGAGAACCCCCCGCTTGGTTTGTCTAAGAATTGTACTGCATCCTTGTACATGACTTCGAACTTTTCATCTTCGATACACTTCCTGCCACTTGCACCCGCAGCATTCATATTCTTAAAACCACTTCCTATTACATGTTTGGTCAAAATATCTATCTGATTCATAATTTTTGTCACGTTATCATCTCTCTCTTTATCCTTCAATATTTTCTCTTTGAAAATGGCCGAAAAATAGGGGTCACCTCATCCTCTCTAGTGTGCCAAGCCTGATTTTTTTTCCATTCTATCGAACAAAGTGGAGGCAATCGAAAAAGGTCGACATATGATTCCACCAATAACAAGTTGATCGGCTGCCCAATTGTTGATTTGATCAAGGGACCTATAAGATATTTGCTAAAGGACTTTATCGAGCAAACCATGAGTGGGACACTGAAGTAGTTTCTTTTGAAATCAGCCATGTCTAATGAAGAGGCTCTCCATTAATCCGACGATAACTTTTAACCTTATCCCGGAGTTGTAACATATTCGATAGTAGAAAGAACCTCTCAATGAAAGTCTTAGTCAACTCATCCCATGAGGTAATAGAATTCTTGGATAACTCTCCCAACCATGCAGTAAAATCTCCCATCAAAGAGAAAGGGAATAACCTCAAACGAATAGACTCTTGAGAGATGTTCTTGAAGGATATGGTAACACATACATCAATGAAGCTCTTCATATTGTTGTGTAGATACTCACGAGCCAAACCTCCATAGAGTCCTTTCATTTGAAGCAAGTGAAACATAGTAATTGTGACATAGAGGATGGCAGTCCCCACATTTGGGGGCAAATGAATGGCACCAGCACTACCAGCATCTCTTAATGGACCACCATCATCCATATACCTTTACCTGCTATCAGCCTCACTCCCTTGAGAGCTCATGTTTTCACCTATAAATTCAGTAAAAGAACAAAGAAGGTAAGGGGGTACACAACAATAAAAAACTAGTTCAATAAGATACTTTAATATGGGAATTTCTATGCACCATTCTCTAGAAACCACACCGTTTTTTATAATGCTAAACTACACCCACAAATCGATGTGTAGGAGATCGCTAGTAATATATAATCTAACAAGTTGGGGTTGATCCCAAGGGAATGATCGATAGTAATTCACCTTACGATGTAATCTCAAGCATTAAAGTTTTGTATTTTTAATCGATTTTGACATAAATGTAAATGAAAGATGTTTTAATTAAAAATTTGAAGATGGTTAACAATATGTCAACAAGTTCAATGGCAAGCTTAGAACAAAGGAGTTTTCACGAATAATAGAGAAATCATAGGAGTGTGAGTAAATAAATGTTAATTTCACATAGTGGGTAAACATGACTGTTATAAATAGGTTATTATCAACTGGTAGACTAAGTTAATGATTATCTATCAATCATCATATTTCATATGGATTCTATCAAACCCCGACATGTGTAACATTAAAAACTAACTCAAAACTTTAATTTAGCCATACTTTACCAAGCTAGGGCTAATACATGAATTAAATCAAGAGACTATCAGTAATTTCTTCCACTCTAGAACATTCTCATAAGCAATATTAGAGATCTACGCTAGATAAAAATTTGTAACCTCAAATATTACATTAAATCATGAAGAAATAGGTGAACCTGTATTAAATCAACATTATATTAAGCAATCACATATATCCACATGCTAATTGAGCATTCATTACATAAGCACATCCCTAAGACTATGGAGTTTTAGTCAATCATGCTGAAAATAAAAAGTAATTTATCAAAATGATTCTCCATAATAGCTTATTGGTTGAAAAAAGATGAGAAACAAATCATCAATCTCTTCCAAGCCCAAAAATCTCATATACTAGCAGAACTCTCTGATCTTTTTGATGAGCTTGGGCTCACTTCGGTGATTCGTTGAATGAGTTTGACGATCATCATCCACGCCTATTTCCTCACCATTTCATATTTTTGACTTCTTTTGCCTTCAATTGTCCTCATTTTGTCCATAAACTCTCATAGCTGGAATTCAAGCAAATTTATATTAGAAATGGACATAAAATAATATTGAGGACGTGATTTGGTGAACTAGGAGGTTAAAATGAGTCTAAAATCTCTACTCATCATTGGTCTTACATTCTACACTATCTTACTACTCATGCTTGGTAATTGTGCTAAATGTCTTCAATTGGCCTGTTCTTTCAATAAATGATTCAAAATCATTTTTGTGAATTATAGTTAATTAAATAAACTCCAAGTGTTTTTCTTTATACCAGGTTCTTTCTCAAGGAGTAAAATTGTCTTTATCCTTTTCTTCGAGTCTTTTTGTGTCGAATTGGGTTGGATTTTCCCTATAATAGATTGTGTTACACCTCTTATAAGAGGGACCACCAAAATATTTGTTGATTGGCAAAGGAAGGTTGGAAATGATTTCAAAATGGTAAAAAGTGAATTGGAAGTAATCTCTTGTCATGGATAATACATTATCATTTTGGATTTGTGTTTTACAAGCGGGACTAAAACTGATCTCGTTGTAGTTTGTCAAAAGCATTCAGTTTTATTGATTTCGAGACAAACTTGAGAATTTGTTGGGTTGTGATGCGTTGAGTAGTATAGTTTTGATTCATTCTTGTATATACATCTTGTCAAAACTTGCCTCAAAATATATTTCCAAGGAAAATTTTTAGGTATTTCTTGGCTTGAAAGATGAACTTAGGCCCTTTTTGACTACCCATTTTACCTAAAAAAAAATCCCTCAATCTCAGTCAGCCCTTTAAGCTTGAACTGAGTTTTGTTGACCATCATATTTCATACCTTGACAATTTGTGATCCTCTATTATTTTTTTCACCCTTATATCTCTCGAGTTGCTAATGATTTATGATGTAGGCTAAAAGCCTAAGTATGGGGAGAATTAAAAATTGTTTGAGTTATGATTTAGAAAAGCCTAAGTTTGGGGATTTATGCATCAAGGAAACAAAGAGGAATGAGCTTAAAACATAGGGCACCATAAACTTCAAAATGAAAAGTGCTTAAATGAGTTTATAGATAAAACAATATTAAGAAGGAAAATGAAATATTGGTGCTAGCTCACGGTGTGCACATGCCTCAATTGAAGAGAAAATTGAGTGTTTGAAATAAGTGAAAACCATGTAAAAGAAGAAATAAGGTCGAAGCGAATCAAAAATGTGAGTGGTGTGGTAATTTTACAAATGAAATTATTATGGAGGCATCAAAGTCATTTGACCAAAGACCTTTTTCCCAAGTCTAAGTTAAACCAACAAGTCCTTAGGGATTTTGAGTCTTGTCCATCTACATTATTGGTAATCTACATACAGGGCAAGCCTATGGTTCAATGTGTGTATACTTGAATTCCTTTGTGAGAATAAGCATTTTTGCATGATCTATAATCCATTGGATGTATATTCATATGTGTGTTAGATTTCTTCTTGCAGTGTGAGTGGCATTACGTCCTTCATTTGAATAGTGATGTCTTGATTTCAATTGAGTTGCATGAATGTGATAAATTCTTGTGAATGTTTAGGTAAATCAAATTGATGTCATTGAGTTGAGATGCTTTGAAATTATGTTTTAATGAGAAATTGTCTCTGTTTTGTGCTTCAAAAGTGTTTTGAAAGAAGAATATTCACCTAGTGAGTGGTGGTGGAACCAATTGTTAGAGTTTTTTGTTTTTGTTATTTTGAACCTAGTGTGCAATTATGCAATTCTTATCTTGAGTGTGGCTAAGCTCAACTCTTACGCTTAGTGAGTGTTTTTCTTGAGTACAAGCAATGTTCAAGTTTGGGGGTTTGATGAGTCGATATTTTACCAACTCATTGAACTATAATTCATGAATTATTTTTATGTTTTTATGCTCAGTGAGGGAATTTTAGGCCCTAGCTCTCTTTTCTGTAGGCATTCCTTAAAAAGTGCAAGTTTTGATATATTTGGAGCTTAAAATCATTGAAGCATACAGGTGAAGGAATTGATGTCGGCTTGACTGAAGAAAGAATACATTCGCATATATGACTCATTAGCGTTGAACAATTCTTGATTGGTGTTTCATCGTTCTCAAAGCAGGTGCTACTATAGAACTAATGGTTGAAGCGGTGATGCGATTAGTGTTATACAAATGTGGATTGGTGTCTCGTTGGTCCAGTGCAAGTCAAGGAGCGAAAGCTTGAGGGTAAAAATGTCTTGAATGATTAAGTGTTTTCTTTAGAAGGTCCCAAGATTAGAATAAGAATTTGTGTAATTATGTACATTTATCTTCTCCATTTGGGAATAGAAAGGAGAGCACTTTTTAGTAGTGATAGAAATTAGCTAAGAACTTCCCTTGCTTGCAGAGGAATAAAACTCATACTTGCACCACTCTAAGCTTGGATTTAAGATTTTCTTAATCAAATTATCTTGAAATTGAGGCTTTCTGTATGGGTATTATCTTTATTTCTTATATTATGAGTAGCAAAATCTATAGCTACGGGTGTGTGCACAAGGTGTGAGTGTAAACCTCAATGGGTGTTGACTAATTAGTTCTAAAATCAATTATATTACATGGATCTATTGTTGTCTTGAATTTGTAATCTAAAATCAATGGTTGTAAGTATTGATTGAGCTCTCTAACACTATTTTGACTTGAGAAAGCAAAATGGAGTTGGGTAAAACTCAATAGTGAGGATTTGGTGAAATTATTCTACAAATTTGATCTAGAGATGTAATAATCCAAATAATTCTTCATTTAATGATATGATCTAGGGATAGTCTATCTACTCAAGCAATATTTGGTGTTTTATTGATAAGGGTCTTGGAGTTCGAGAGAATTTAAGGGATATACATTTGATAGTTCGAGAGAATATCAAATGTAGCCTAGACCAAACGTCATTGTGTCAATCAATTTGATTGAGATTAATTTTTACTTATTGTATTTAAACTCCAATGTAATGCATACATCCCTAGTCGTTTCCAACTTTGGTAAATCATATTTGCGTTGATTCCCTATTTTGGGTACTTGATATTGATAATCTTTAGTTGTTCTTAAAAAATCTCTCATTTTATATACATGTGTGGTAACAATTCAATTTGATAATTAGTTGTAGGTTGCAAAATCAATTTGAGAACAATCCCATCTTCTAATTCATGTGGTTTGACCCGACCTTTAAAGTTGGGTATTAAATTTCATATGAATGTCTATGCCCTCAAAAATGGGACATAGTTAAGCATTTATCACATATATAAATATATATAATAAAGTCTAAGCTCCAATAAAAACAACTAGAAATTCATTCCCCCTACCAGGCTTTCATATCCATATTCATGATCAGAGATTTAACTATTAAATGACACTCTTTTCTTCGAGTTATTATCATATTAGCGTTACCACTCCATTAGTGGAGTACAAGTTCTACCGCGCTAGACACCCTCACATAATTCACATGATAGTTTCATATAGAGGTCATACAAAATATCTGTCGGTGATTCATACATTAGCACATCAACACACATGAAAAAAAGGGCTTTAAAATCCACACGAGCTTCTGCTTAACATTGTTACAGTGGCCCTGCTATAGTGGCCCCACTATAGAGGCCCTAAAGCAATTTGTTCATTCCTTTTTTTCTCTATTTTGAAAAAAAAAACATTAATAAAATCACAGCTAATTATTACTTAAACTCAACTCCATATATAATTTGTAACTCCGGTATTTATCACATAAATTCTTAATAACAATGAAACGGATCGCTATACATAACAAATGATGAGACCAAGTACCTAAAAATAATGAAAATGAAAATTCTCAATAAGTTATGTCTCGATAAAAAAAATGTGGAATCGAAATAATAGTGTGGTCAATATTTTTGCTTATAATGTTGTTGAAATAATGCAACAAGATGAGAATTTAAAATTAAATTTGTCGATAAATATAGACCAAAAATTGATTGGCCAAAATGAAACAAAGCAATTCAAGGAAATTGTTTCACTGAAAACGTGTGTTTTTAGACCAATAGTTTGAACACCTAAAGATGTCAAGACAATGGGGTACATATGAGTTTTTATTTTAAAACGCAATAAAATGCTAGAGTCATAAGATATAAAGCACAATTTTTAGCACCAAAAATTTGGAAAGGCCTGGCATTGGTTATCAGGAGACATATTATCTTGTGGTAGACACAATTACCTTCAGATGTCTACTAAATCTAATAGTTCATAAAAATCTTGAAATTCATCTAAAATTTTCACAATCTATTTATATGACTCATTGGATCATGACATTTTAAAGAAAATTCCTTAAGCATTCAAAGTGTCTAAAGCATATATAAATTTGAAAGAAATTTGTTTAACTAAGCTTCAAATATTCTTATATGGATGGATACAATAAGGACAAATATGGTATAATGAGCTTAGCAATATTTGATAAGGAAAGGATACAAAAATAATTCTAATTGTCCTTGTATTTATATAAGAAGATTGGATCTGAATTTATTATACTACTAGGTAAAATATTTGTGCTTCGCACAGGATTGAACTATTTTATTAAGCTTACATATTGTCATTCAGTAATATTTGTATTTTCGATACATACATTATGTTGTCAAGAAAATTTTATCTCAAGGCAAAGTGTTCCTCCAAAATCTTAAAGTGCAATATTTTTTTAATTTTCGTTTTTGTTATACAAAAATTATGAGTCAGAGAGATTTTAAGTATAAGAAAATCTCCATGGAAATAGTTGGTCAGATGTAATGAAGTTTTCTAAATTCCAAGAAGTTGTAAAGAACAACATCAGACATTAAAGAAGAGATCAAAAAGCCTCGAACAACATTTTCAAGTAAAGTGGAACATCACGTTCATACAAGAACATAATTAATTAAATTCAAATAGAGGACCTTCGGCTCCTTTCTTATGAACCTCCATCAATTTCTTTTTTATTATAGTATGTCGTATCATGTATATGTTAAAAATGACCCTAAAATTATTTATGTAATAAATATTTTTCCTCATTGTCTCTGAATAGTCATTACTATTGCTTAGGTTTCATATCACCGGCCCCAATTTATTTGAAATTGAACCATAGTTATTGTTATGGTTATAGTATGAAGTTACAAAGAATTAATGCAATTATCAATCAAGCAGTAGGTGGCATCTGAATGGCACTGTTCACAACTGGATATTCTAAACCAAAATTTTGACACGTAACATATTAAAATCTCACAACATAATTTTGTGAGTACTTGAACTCACAAATATCCACAAATAATAATGAAGACGACCTTACTTTCCTAACAATCAAGAATAAAAAGGCATGTTGCTTAACATATTTTTGAAAAAGATAGTGTATCGGGTTGTAACAGTTCACAAATTTAATTGAAAGAAGCCAAAAGAAAGAGTTATTACTTCTTATCAAAAAGTCAAAAAACTTTCTCAAAAGAAAGAGGTATCACTACAACAAAAATGATCTTTAACGGTAATTAATAGCTTTATTGTCGCTAAATATATATTTTCAGAGGCAATTGATACTCTTTATAAATGTCCCTAAAGTTTATAGCAACATTGAATCTAATGACAATTAATTAATGTCGGTAAAGACTCTAGCACTCTTCATTAATGTGCATATATATTTATTGCCGATAAAAAATATTTTTTGTTATAGTGTAATTTTTGACATTTGTTAGTTTCAAGAAAAGTTGATCTCTTATAATTCCCGAAAAGAAGAGACGAAGAAATATGGCAAATTAGTTAACTTGTGATAAAAGAAGTGAACTAATTGTCTCTATACTAATATTTTAGAAAGAGTGCAATAACATACAAAATGTTTGTACCTAAGAAAAAATAATCAAAATAATATACTAATTGTGGCAAGCAAGAGAGCAATCTGTTTGGTTCTTTTAACAAACTTCATCGTTGGTTCTGTATTAGTTATCACATATTTGTTGTTGTGTGCTATCAAATATAGCACAATCACAAGCAATTTTTCCAAAAAATATATGAAGAAACCGGTAGAAAGGGACAAAAGAGAAGATACACTTTCAATCATCCTCACTAAAAATTTTAACAGAGTTTAAAAAAAGTCACCAAAATAGCAAAAAAAAACTGCAATAGATACATGAATCACTATGACTTACAGTAAAAGATTAAGCTTCATGAAATAGGGGGAAAAAAAGCTTTGAGGAATGAAACACAATTCCTAAGAAGCTAAATTAATGTATTTGAATTCGACTCCCCTATAGCGAAAAAAAAACTATAAATAATAGTGGTAGAAATAAAAGTTTTGCTTACTAAAGAACCAAATGTAATGAATTCAACCATTTCAGCAGCGTTATGAGTTGTGGACTGAGAGGTGCAAGAGTAGTAATGTCGCATTGCAATTAAAATTAATTTTATTTGTTTATATGAAAAAACCTGTGGAAAGGGACAAAAGAGAAGAAATCATCCTTGTTGAAATTTTTAACAGAGTTAAAAAAAGTCACCAAAATAGCAAAAAGAAATTTTCAAAGTTACATGAATCACTATGACTTATAGTAAAGATTAAGCTCCATGAAATAGGAGGAAGAAAACTTTGAGGAATGAAACAAATTTCATAAGAAGCTTAATTAATGTATTTGAATTCGACTACCCTATAGCGGAAAAAAACCTACAAATAATAGTGGCAGAAAATTCCTCTATTTATAGACAACAAAGAGTAGTGTGAACAAATGCTTATTGTGCCTTATTAGAAAGGTCACAACTCTTTGAAAAAGTAACAACCCTTTGGAAAGGTCATAACCGTTCATAAAAGTCACAATTTTTCATAAAAATTGCAACTCTTCATAAAAGTCACAACTTTTCATAAAAGTTAATTTTTCCTAAAAGTCACAACTTTTTATGAAAGGGGAAGGCTAGTTTAGGAAATAAATAATTAAAAGGAAATTTTGGTTTGTGGCGACGCCACGTAGGTGGGCCTAGGGTTCTCTTTTTTATATATATGATATATCATATGATTTGTGTATGTTAATGACTTGAATATCATTGGCACTCCTACAGAGCTTTCAAAAGTTGTTGAGTGTTTGAAGAAAGAACTTAAAATTTAAGATCTTGGTAAGATAAAATTTTGTTTTGTCCTATAGATTGAGCATTTGACAAATGAGATATTTATTCATCAATCAATATACACTAAAAAGATTTCAAAGCAATCTTACATGAATAATTCACACCGACTGAGTACCTCGATGATTGTGAGATCACTCTATATAAATTAAAATTCATTCCGACCTCAAAAAGAATGAAGAGTTCTTGGTGATAAAACTTCATATATTTGTGTTAGTAGGGCACTAATTATACCTTGCCAACAATATCAGGTCAGATATTTATTTTGCAGTAGGTTTATTGCCCAACAAAAAGATATTGAAAGGTGTTAACCATATGTTCATATATTTTCAAGGAACAATTGGCCTAGGATTATTTTATTATAATGCATCTGAATTAGAAATGATCAATTATACAAATATAGGATAGATTTCTAACCCACAAAAAGCCCGATCTCAAATAGGCTACATAACATATTGAGGTACAATTATATCACGATGTTAACTGAAGCAAACAATAGTTGTCACTTCTTCAAATCATGTAGAGATGATAGTTATTCATGTAACCAGCTGAGAGTGTGTGTGGTTGAGAATAATAACTCAACATATTATATTGTAATTCTGTGATCTTACTTAGCAAACAAAAAATTCAACAATATTGTATGAAGATAGTGTTGACTGCATAGCTCAGTTGAAGGGAGAATACATCAAGGAGATCGAAAAAGCATTTTTTATCGGGAAAAAATTCACACATGATCTTTAATAAAATGGTAAGGTAAATGTACGATAAATTTGTTCAAGTAATACTTGCAAATTTATTCACTAAGGCGTTGTCAACATCAACATTTGAGAAACTAAGATATAAAATTAGAATGTGTTATCTCTGAGATATCAATTAAAACTTTCATCAAGAGTAAAATATGGAATGTACTTTTTTCCCCTTAATTAGGGTTCTGTCCCATTGAATTTCCCTAATAAAATTTTTAATGAGACAACACTCAAGACGTATTACGGGGTCGTTTGATAGAGTATATTGGAGAAAATAATGTTTGCATTAGCTTGGTTGCTTGGTACACTTTTCTATTCTATGCATAACTAATGCTTGTATTAGTAATACACTCTATTGTGCATTGAAAAGTGTATTATTAATACCATCTATTTCTAGGCATTAGTAATGCAATGGATTCTAATGCATGCATTAACATTATTAAAGACACAATTGCCCTTAAAAACTTTTTTTACATCCTTCCCACTATATTTGTGGAGGATATTTTTGTAAACAAATATTTTTTCTAAAAAAATTATGTAATGCATAATATTTTAGTACACCAAATCAAACATTGCATAAAGAAATCTTATCATAACTAATGCAAGCATAATTAATACAAACATTGCTAATACACTAGATTTTACATTATTCTTATACACTCTACCAAACGACCCCATGTGTAATTCTTTTTTTCAGTGAAATTTTCCTTTTAAAGCTTTAACAAGCCACATTCAAGGACAAATATTATAAATGCATATGGATTTCTCTTTCGTAACTCTTTTTAAAGTCCATGTACTAGATCAATGAACATCATTTAATTCTTGTAACTTTGAAAAAATATTTTATTATTAATAGGCGCATAAAAAAAAGTGACAGAGACTTAACTCTCTATCATAACTGTCTTTATGTACTTGTCAAGCTCCAAGTAAAATTTATATATTTCTTTCTTTTACGACATAAATGATATATTTAGACCATTTCCAATTGTGTTTATTCTCTTCTTTTTTCTACCACGCAAACAAGTTGGTACAGTGAACACCACAATGATAATAAGACTTACCTCTGGACAAAGCAGTGGGCAAGTTCATAACCATACACCACCAAATGTACTAAACCAGTGAAGGGACAGGCAGGCAAATCATTTTCCCTCAGTTAAAATAACACTTGGATCTAGATATACAAACTACAAAGGCTACACCACAAAACTTAAAATTAACAGCAAAATGTACACAAAATACCAGCACCCAAGGCCAATGCCTAGAACCTGCCACAAAAACTCTAAAAACAAAAACCAATAAAACTGCTAAGTGAAAAAACAGCTTTACAACACAAAAAGACTGCAGCCCTCCAATGCATCTGACCTCCGAAATCAAGCATGAAAGACCACCCTAACATTTTACTTCAATAGAAGATTCAGACGCGTAGTTCCCAGGAATCTTGCAGACCATAACATGCAACATTGAGGGCCCTTAATGCACAAGCAGCGGTGTCTTTCGATGGAGATCTGTCAGCACAAAATTTACTAACATAATTACAAAGAACTGAAACCCTGGTTTCATTTCAAACAAAGGGTACAGCTTCAATCTCTGTCCACGTTTGGTATATACTCTCTTGAATGTATTAAGCATTTGCGTCTGACAAGAGATTAAGGACATCAACGTCATCAAAATTTGAGCCCAATGCAAGATCGTAAGGGGTTTTACTTTCCCCATCCAAAGCATGTGGATCAGCACCCCTGCAGTTAAATCACACACAAGGACAGATTTTAACAGATGGAGAATCCCATTGCTTACTGATACGGTTTGCAGAAGGATAAGTCCGTAAGGAAGATGCAACTTAACATAGGAAGATTATTAAGAAATATCACCACCTAGCCCAATGAAACATTAATGAGGAAATATATAAGAATAAGCACAGAATGCTACATTTGATTACCTTGCAAGAAGCAACTTAGCAAATGCAGCTTTGCCTCTTATAATGCACCAATGAAGTGGTGTCTGACCACTTGAATCTGAAGCATTTACATTTGCACCGTACTGCATAAGAAGCTCTAGCATCCCTAGGTCAGCTGTTTCACAACCAAGGTGTAGAAGGGAGCACCCATCGAAGTCCCCAACTATAAGCCTCTGACTTGGACTTGCCAAGTCCATTTCTAAGCAAGTAGAACTCTGATCAGTGTATGGTTGTTCTTGTAACAGCATTACTTTGGCAAGGGTTAAGGAAGAATTAGGCACAACTTGCTTGTAAAGAGCATTAACGTCTGCTTCAGAGCTTACAATAAGGCGATACACAGCTTTCTTATCATTAGCTCGAACTGCCTCCCACATCATTTGTGCCACAGTGTGACCGTCCTTGGTCCGACGAACAAATGATTTATCTGCATACTGTGATAATGGAAAAACTATTGAATTAATACTAACCAGGAAAGTATTGCCAAAGTTATAAAAATCAAAGTGAAGCCAATGCTATTGGAGAAAATGTGAACATGTTATGCTTGAA
Organism: Solanum bulbocastanum; assembly: GCA_037074985.1. Classification (NCBI taxonomy): domain Eukaryota; kingdom Viridiplantae; phylum Streptophyta; class Magnoliopsida; order Solanales; family Solanaceae; genus Solanum; species Solanum bulbocastanum. The sequence goes on from CM073601.1 coordinate 14,937,720, forward strand.
AGACAGATTTTTTCTTTTCAAGTTAGAAAGCCAACAATAACTCAAGTCTCCCATAAACACAAGGGATGGCTTGCATGCAAGCCAAATGACGTAGGTGCACTTGAGTGTTTTGAACTTTAAAGACATCATTCCCCACAAACTACAGACTATGGATGTGAGAAGCAGATTAGGTTTTTTGTTATTTTTTCCTATAATTATTTGGGTTTTCTCTTTTTGGGAAGGGGGGGCTATGGGTTGACGATTGAATGTCATATTTGTCCTTCTCCATAATTCGATTCCTCGGGCAACTGTTACCGAGCTCCCAAACATGTCAATAGACTTTATTTCTAAACACATGATATCCATAGAATTTGTCAAAATCAGAGCTCCAAGAACAAAAACAGGACAAAAGGAATCTTCTTGATGGCGTTCATCTCAGACTGCACTTTTCAAGCTAGTACTTTGATGTCCTTGTAGACTCACAGTGACAGGAAAATTAAAACATTACCACAAGATCTTTCGTCATATAACTCTTCACACAACCAAAGATGTCTCTTCTACAAATTTGACAGATGGAAAAGCATTAAACAACACATTTTTATAAACAATTACGGAGAATGATGGTAGACCTTTGCATGGATGAATTTCTCCTTGGTTGAAATGGGATCAGCATGACTTGGCTTGCTGATGTAGAGCTGTTGCTGTTTATCAGATCTGTATGAGCTTCAGTTTCCAATGTTTAAGCTATATCAGAAAGATGAAGATAAACTTCAGACGAGAAATGATTTGAGCAGGTAACTAACCTGGTAGCAGAAATATTAACTTGGAAAGCACCTCGAGCTTGTAGTGACTCCTCCCAGACTGAATTTGCAAAGGTATTCCCCAACGACTGAAATAAAGCTATAACAGAAGGCTCCCATACTTTGACATCAAGTGTGAGTGACCTCACCTGCAGAGAGATGATCACAACTGAGGACAAGATGCAGAAAACCAACTCAATGCACCAATATAAATGTTATAAGGGGTCGTCAGTAGTTGGTTAGAGTTTTGCAGGTATTAGTAATAGTAATGTAAGGATTAGTTATGAGTGAATCTATGTATTATTTTATGCAGGTATTAATCCAACGACTGAAATAAAGCTATAACAGAAGGCTCCCATACTTTGACATCAAGTGTGAGTGACCTCACCTGCAGAGAGATGATCACAACTGAGGACAAGATGCAGAAAACCAACTCAATGCACCAATATAAATGTTATAAGGGGTCGTCAGTAGTTGGTTAGAGTTTTGCAGGTATTAGTAATAGTAATGTAAGGATTAGTTATGAGTGAATCTATGTATTATTTTATGCAGGTATTAATTATACATGGATAAGTTATTCCACCTTCTCTCTTGCATATGCTTAAAAGTTTGAAATCTTAATAAAACTCTAGAATGTTAAATACAATATAAAATCCATGGAGTTGCTAGAAGACACTTTTGGGCTTCCCAACTTTAACTTTTCTAACTAGAAACAAATGAATATGCACCTAAAAGAAATAAATTTTAGATCCTATGAATGTGCATAGAAAAGAAATGAATTTTAGATCCCAGCAAGAGGCAATATAGCCTGCGGCTAAATAATACGTAGCAGAAATCTAAAAGTTCACCTTTGATATATGCACACCAAGATTACGATGAACACCTGAACATTCAATACAAACAAGAACACCAAGATTTAAAGATGCCCAATCTGGTTCGGCAGCACCACAGTCAGCGCATCTATCATTCCCGCATACTCTACGTAGTGTGGCAATTGGCTGTTCAGTTTTTGGAGCATATCGTAGCTGTTGTGAATTTCTGAAAGGGCGATCATGATGTGCTGCGATAAGCCTGTCAGATGGATGGTCTTCAACTGCAGGCGGGTCAAAATCTGAACTTTCAAATGAACTGCTCTCACTGGCAGATCGATGATGACCACTTCCCATAGGACTGGCAGTCAAACACTGAAATAAAGAGTGTACATTGTTATTGACTGTGAATCGAAGTAAAGGCAACAAAAATGTATAGCAGCTTCCAATAGTTACCCTGTCAGGAGCCTGAGAACTCAACAAAGAAGCAATAACTCCTGTTATTTTCTCAATCCAATCCATTTGGTCCAAGGCACTCTCTGCCTACAATAAGAGGGAAACCGGTAAATTTTGATCTCACAAGTCTAGCACAAACTCCACCCTGCAACAATAGTGCAATGGTTGGCATGAGATATCCAAAATGAAAATTCAATAGCAATTCACCTGCAAGGTGTAGCTCTTTGTAGGGGAGATAATCCTGAAGCAAAACCGCAGATCTGATTGGTCAGCATCAACCTTTATAGTTGATGTCAAAAGGTTTACAGTATGATGAGCAACAGACTTTTCATCATGTACACCACCATGATAATGGGACGAAAGCCAGCGACTAAGAAGTCCAGAACCAAGCTCTGAACTATTTCTCTGGCCAGAATGTTGACTACCTGACCCCTGCAGATCAGAAAGTGAGCTCAATAGACCACAAATTAGGGTTTGATGGTATTCCTTTTACATCCCAGCCTATAATACTCACAGATGGTTTTGTGTTCTGTTTGCGATAGTAGTACAACATTCCACGGCTATCAAGAACAAAGAACCTTCTTTTCCAGTCTCCCCGCAAATTTGATGAGCGCTTTGATAGATAACCTTGTCTAATGGTTTGAACCTGAAAGACCACTGTAATTTTAGCTCACTATAGGTGCGAAGGGTAAACAAAAGGAGTACTTAAGATCATGAAAGCAACAATAAAGGGTACAATAAAGTTAATGCAAAGGTTTTCAATGATATGATAGTTTCAACACCTTTCCCCTTGCAGCAGATTGCATGACAGCTTCTATTTGCTTGTGTGAACTTCTGCCAATGGCTTGTATACCATCTCCATTAGGAGATCCATTAGAACCATTGGACAACCACCTGCTCTCTCGATCTACTTGTCTCTTGTATTCTTGCATCTTTTCATTAAGAGCTGCCTTCTCATAGTTGGAGCGTTCTCGAGACTGCTGTGCGTAAGTCAGGACCTGCAAAAAATAAATGACACTTGAATATATACCACCTAGAGAAAGCAACAGATGTAGATTACTATTTATGCATTTCAAGTATCATGTCACATCGACATCAACTCAAGCGTTCAATAACTCCCAATTCCAGTCATTCTAGGTCACCTGACAAACAATGAATCAATGCTACATAATACACTCCCTCTTTTTTCCAACTTATATGTGACGCAGTTAAACTCGATATGGAGTTTAAGAAAGAAACTAACTTTTGAAACTTGTGGTCTTAAACCCGCAATAATATGTGTGAATACAAAAGGTTCTCATTAAGGGCAAAATAGGAACTTCAAAATAAAAATTATTTTCAAATATAGAAACTGCCATTCTTTTTGGAACGGACTAGTAATGAAATAATACTGCATAAATGGAAGAAAGGGAGTAATACATAAGAAATAGTCCTTGAAACATTACAAGAATGTTTCCTGTGCGTGTTGAGACTCATGAGACATGAAAAGTGCCAGCTGGGACCATTCTAAGTATAAAAAGAAAGAAGAAACTGAGGATAGTTGCAGAAGGATGCAAAGTATTCTCATTTACCGTTACCTAAATGTAAATTTTGATCATTAACCTTTCTGTAGGAAATAAACCAAAATTTGTTGCTGCCTAATCTGTGATTTTAATTGAAGCAGAATCAATCAAATATCAAATTGCCACCAATGAAACCAAAAACAAAGACAAACCTGATTGATATATGGCTCCATCTGATGCAAAAGCTCATATCCCTAAAAGGTAGAAATAGAAATAGAATGTGAGAAATTGAAACCAAATAGGCTAGAATATCCCCCAACTGTATGACATGCCTGTTTGAAATAACGAAGATGAGCATCCATTGTACCACTAACTGCTTCCAGGAATTCAAACCGTTTCTTTGCTTCCACATTAGAAAGAGTGGTTACCTGGATTTAGGATTCAAAAAGAAAAAACAAGTCAACAGGCCATTGCTATTGTGGTAACACTTTTTGAACTGAAAAGTCTAAGAGGTTCTCTAGCTCCAGATTCACTTACCAAACTGAATCGAGCTTGCTCGAAAGTTGATCTTGCATTATGAAGTTCCTGGAAGAGTTATAATCGTGTTAAGTAAGTTTTTTTCCCTTCCTTTATTTTCAAAGTAGGCAAAAATATGTGCAAAAGTTAAATAAGAGTGACTTCAGAAGGTTATAGGCAGTATGAATGGTTAGCTGCTATGTCTGTCGATACCTCCTCCAGTAAACTGGCAACATCACTTTTTGTGCCTTTCCTTAGAGACAAAAACTTCTCGCGGGCCTGCAGCATGGAGCATATAATGTTAATTGATATAATAGAAAATCCTTAATCACCAATAGAGAAAGTGTAAAGTGTTCCTATTATTTAACTCAGAAATCCAATTATCTTGCAAGTTTTTTGTGCAAACTTAAAGAGTTCCTTCAACCCCATTGAAGTGCTTAAATATATCACCAGGACAAATTTTTAAATGGGAGGAAATGATCGAGGTAAAGCGGAATATCGTGATAATAGATATGTAGTGGCAATGCATTACAACATTTTCTGAAAATTAAGTCTTTTAATCCCATTGCCAACATATAGGAAGGTGTGGAGGACGTGAATTAGGGTAGAAAATTAGGGTAGAAGGTTAGTAGGTAGGAGTGTGTTCATGCTAGTAGGTAGGAGTGCATTATCTTGGTGCCCTTACTAGTAGTCTTAGTGTTGTGCTTGTAGTTTCTTGTTCTTCGATTTTGTTGATATATGTTGTTTCGTGTAGTTTGATTGTAGTATTATTTGGTTGTAGTACTGTTCTGCTACTATTTATTGTTTTGTTACTGCCTATTGTCTCTTCTACTTCCATTACGTCTTTCTTTAGTCTGTTTTTGTCGTGAGCTAAGGGTCTATCGGAAACAGGTTCTCTAGACTCTACCTCACCTCTGAGGTAGAGGTATGGTTGGTGTACACTTTGCCGTCCCTAAACCTCACTGTGTGGGAATATACTGGGTATGTTGTTGTTGTTAATAGAGGAATAATTTCTGCATACTGAATAGTACAGGAAAAAATATATCTTCAGTTCATCAGATAGTGAAATTTCTAATCATCTAATGAGAATTAGGAATAAGAATACCTGATCATAAATTAGGCTTGCCTTGTCAAAGCGCTTCCGAGCTTCCTGCACAAAGAGAACTCCTTGTAGCAAATACTTACACAACCATTTTATATTTGGGTATGTAAGCCCACAAAATCAGGTTTTTCACAAATAGATGTTCTTGTTCATTTTTAAAATGACCGAGAAACCCACAAAGGCCAATGGCGCATTGTTCGAAACTCGGCAGATGATGGGCCCACCCTCCACATTATCCACTAAAATACCAGACTTTTGATGATGGCAGTTATGTGTGCCTATCCCACAGAGCACACACTTCGCTTAACACTAGACCAAAGTCATGGGACACTTACATATCCTGAATTAGTAATCAAAAATGCCTTTTAGAATAGAAAGGAAGTAAAAGAATGGTAGTACCTTGACATCTTGCAGATCTATGTTAACAAACTGCAGTAACCGATCATTCAGCATGTGCTCAACCTGAGAAGACAGTATGAATGTTGGAGAAGTAGGTAACTAGTTAAATGCATATGCCACTATCAGACTAAATAGATCACTTGCAGTTCTATTTTTTTTTTCCAGGGCCAACTTGTGTGTATCTTGACCATTCCATCGGGTTCCTGCTACCTCCCAACAACACAGGTACCAGATAAATCTTGCCTCAAATGCTTAGGCAAATGAGAAGAAATCACTTGCAGTTATATTTTTGTTCTTTCCACAGGAAGGAGAGCCTCGAAGAAGGAAATATCAAGAAATTAGATGATAGAATGAGTAGAGTCCGCCAGGCAAAAGAGTAAAATGTCAAAGGGATCAGAAAATTTTGCAAAAGTAGAAATACAACAGCAAATAATTCAACTAGCACAAGAAGAATTTTCATAAATTACTGACAAACAGTCAACATTCAAGTTTGCATAAAAGGAGAGAGAAAAAGAAGAGGGAACAGAAAAAGAACCATATTTCTTTTTGATCAGGAAATAGAACCATATTTCTTAGGTCGCAGATGGTGAAACTCAGAGTTAGTGATCTTAGGGGTCGTTTGGTTGGGAACTAGTTATCCCAGCATTAATTATCCTAGGATTAGTTATCCCACCATGTATATGAGATAACTTATCCCATCACTATGTTATAAATGGTGAGATAAGTTATCCCAAACATGTCAACCAAACAAGACATCAAAATTTTATCTCAGGACTATTTTTTTATCCTAGGACTATTTATTCTTATCCCTCACACCAAACGAGGCCTTAAAGTTTAAGATGGGCAAGATTTTAACACAGATATTGTGGAAATGAGTGTCGAGGACATAATAGAACTCAAAATAGAGCTCAATTAAAATGTGCTTACTTAGTAGCCATACACTGCATATCAAGGTGAAAAGAAACTGGTCAAGGCAATAATTCGGAAGCACACCCCACAGAAAAGGGTAATATTGAACAGATGTTTTGAAGTCATCTCTTAAAAGGCAACCAATGCTGCTTTCTGCCCCAAATAAGGAGTTGAAAAATACAGCATCAAAAGTAATATTGCAGCAATAAAATGAAATTGAGAACAAAAGATACTGAAAACTTTACCTGTGACCGAAGAACTTCCTTATAAGTCCCGATTTCCCTCAGTGCAATAGTAAATTTAGTCATTACAGGACCTACATTTAGAACGGAGTAAGTGACTGAACAATTAATGGGTCATTATTCAACTACAGATCACTTGTTGAAACTATTACTTGCAAAGTGAAGTGGGGAAGGATGAATTCATAAAGGTCAAAGCACTATAATTAGAATATTGAAAAGGTGTCTCTGCATTTAGCAGAGCCAATCTCTTTATGCAGATCAGACAAACTTTTGATGAAAAACGCCATTTAGCTGATGCCAAAAATGAGGGGAGAAAAGTTGTGGAGATTTTCAGTCGGACACTAACTTATACTTTCTGGATACTTTATAAGTGTTGCAAAGCAGAAGATCTTCATTTAAGTCTCACTATCACTAACAACTATAGTAAATTCTACTTAGTGAATAAGCACAACAGGTCCAGGAAGTTTTCTCAACCCCCATGACATTCTCGTCAAAAATGGCATGTGAATAATTGGAGAAGTGATCCCAACTCCAGATTACATAAACAAGTACCATGTTAAACCAATGATTAAGTCTCATTGTCCAGTTCCCTCAAATGGTGATACCAAATAGGCAGATACTAAAGAAACCAAAAATAAAATAAAGAGTAGAGAGGGACTTGAGACTACAATCAGGATAGTGGATGATTTTTTTTTTGGCACTAGTCAGTGAATTAGTGGTCGTTGAAACATCTATAGAAGGTTACTGGATTGTTTTTTAAAGGGAACGGGGATTGAAAAAATCATATATTTCCCAGACCATAATTTTTCATGCTTCCATTGCTCTGTGAGATGTCTCTTCATCTATGAACCCACAAGAAGTGCATCTCATGTTTTGTGAATTGTTATCAACACTTGAAAAAAAATTACAAAAGTGGACAGAGAAAATGGTGTGTGGAGTGCTGATCCCATTGCTCTAGGATAAACATTTGTAGCTGCGAAACATCATATGAATATATGTACCAGCTCTTTACATACCTCCAAATGCAACACTGATGGGATCATTGTGCCCCCCACCAAATGTTTCCAGGGCGCTCGCGAAAGCAATATCTCCATCATATCCCTCTCCAAGTCCTTCCCTGAAAGTAGAACAGAAAACTGGATAACTTCTACAAATTCACCAAGGATAGGAAAAGAGGTTGGATGTCTATTAATCAACAAAACAAACAGTCAAACACTCAAGCCCTATAACACAAATCATCAAACTTTCACTATGACCTTGCCCATTGACAGGCAGCTGAACTACCCTGCACTAATCTGACAAAAAGGTTGTGGATTTTATGCAACACTAATGACTTTCCAAAATAATAGGTTTCAACTAGTAGAATTTTGGGAAAGATACATCAACAAGATTCTAAGAAGATTATTAAATCATTTGTTGCAGACACCAGGAAGCATACATCTTTTTAGCTAGCAGAAGACACTCTTTCTTATTCTTTTTTCTTCTTTCTAAAAATTAGATTGTGATGCAAAACCAACTAATTTAGAAGTTCATAGTTCAATAAAAACTTCATTATCAGAAAGAATCTACAAAAATGAAAATAGAAAGATAAAAAGCAAACAGTCATTTGGGTATTAAGTGATACCACCAGAAACTAATGATGTCTACATTCCATTGAAGGAAATGTGTAGTGAGATGAAAAGACATTCACTTAGAAAAATTGCATTTCTATTAAAACAGCAATTACTGTAGATTACTCACTATTGCGTCAGCATTCTCCATAAGAAACCAAATGAAAAAGAACAAAGCATACTTTATCAAGCCAACAATAAAAAAGAAAACAACTGAACACTCACGTATATTTTCGACATCCTTTATAGAATTTCAAGCTTCTTTCTCTTAGTGATTCAGCACTTTCTTCAAAACATTGCAGCTGTTTCACCCAAACATCATCAGTCCACAACACAAAGTGAGAAGAATGTAAAAAAAATTCATAATTATGGATCTTTAACTAGTGAAGCAATAATTAAGAGCTAAAAACAAAGTAAAAGAGTAAAAGAAGCAACCTGTTTACGGAACATGGGAGAGTCATCGAGTTTACCAAAATGCATGTTTATAACACTGATTCTTCTTTTCTACACCAATTCTCAATTAACATTACAAGACACCATATCAAAGGATGTTCGATCTTGCCCGATTTAAACTTTTACCAATTGCCATAACAAAGATCTACCATTTCAACTGTCGCTATCGATCTCAATTGAGTAGCAAGAGCAGAGCTCAACTGGTAACCACAAATCAAGGTGATGAATGGATGTTGGTACAAAACCCTAGAGAGGTTGGGTAGAAACCCTAGAAATGGAGAGAAAAGAAAACTCTTGGGAACTGATTATAATGTAGTAGTAGTATTGTTGTCAGCAGCAGCAAACTTCTGTAGAACTTGCCATTCTCTTTATAATTAACCATTTTTACTAGACTTGTTATACTTTACTTTTAAAAGCAAATTCGCAGCTGAAAAGAAATAAACCAACTTATCATCGTCTAATAATAATTGTTTATTATACTAAAAATAATATTTATTCGATTTAAAGGAGTTTTTCTTTTTTATTTTTTTATATATAATGGGACATGCAAAGAGGAGAGAGACACGGTTACTTACAGTGCGACGGGGACAGACAGACAGGCATTGTTACTAAAAAGACTAGCCTCTCTTCGCTTTTCCTTTTCTTTCAAAATAAAAAAAAAAAACACTTTTTATATTTAGTATTTTGAAATTTTGAATTTAACTATTACTACTATTCTAATTAAATTGAGATACTTCACATTATTATTAATGTAGACAAATTAACATCTATTTTATGAAATTTCATTAAATATATTAGCACAAATCATTTGCTATAAAATATGGAGACTATATGCTTACTTTTAGCTCTTTTGTAGATATATATTTGTTTTGTTTTTGTCTGGTTATGTATTATGTTATTTTTTCTTTTTATATTTGAAAAAAAAATTCGAAGAAAAATTCCTCGTGAGACCTCAATTATTTTACCAATAAAGTAAATATTTAAACGTAACTTTCATTTGAAAATAATCTTTTAATTTATTTAAATTTAAAGGTGTTTTAACAATCTTGCTTCGTGAATTTATTTATCAACAATTTTAATCATATGTTGTTTTTGAGTGCTTAGTTGTCCTAAACAATTTGACCACTTTGCTAATTCTTTCTATCCATACTTCATATATCACTACACAACACTGTAATGATCAACTATGATGTGCTATTAATGTTATATCCTCTCGATCGAACATTTAGGGTGTGATTTATACGATGGAAAATATTTTTCAATTTTTTAATATTTGATTAGTTTAAATGTTTTGAAAAATATTTTTCAAATCAACTTAATTTTCTTAAATTTAAGGAAAATGACTTTTCTTATAGAAATAAAGAAAACATTTTTCAAAATCATTTTAAATTTGTCACTTCAACTTTTTATCCTAATTTAAATATTTAGATATCGATTCTCAATATTAATCCTAGATTTGACTTCTGATTCTCAATTCGAGACATGACTCTCAATCTTCATTCGAGACCCAACTCGTGAGTTCCAGATTGAATCGGAGTCAGATCTCAAGTTAGAATTAAAGGTCGAATTTTGGATCAAGTGTCGAGGTCGAGTCCTAAATAAGGTATTGGATGGGTTTCGAGTCGAGTGTCAAAGTCAGATTTTGGGTTGAGAATCAAGGTTAGGTGTCATCAAAGACAGTTTTTTGGGTTGAGAGTCGAGGTCGAATCTCATATCAGGTGTCGAGCTTGAATCTTGAATCGATTGTCAAGGTCGAATGTCGAATTTGTATCCCATTTTGAAAGTTGGGCCTTGGATTGGGTGTCGGATCTTGAGTCGATTTCTAATTTGGGTGTCGAAATCATATTTCAGTTCGAATGTCAGGTCTCTTGTGGGTTAGTTCCTAGGTTAGGTCTTAGGATCGTGTCCTGATTTGGGTCATGGTCAGTGTAGGTTTCAGTTCAAATGTTGGGTCTCGTATCGAGAGTAGAGGACGGGTTTCATATCAGGTGTTAGGGTCAAACTCCGAACCATTTATCAGGTTGATTTTTAGGTTAGAAACTATTTTAAATATTTTGTACTCTCTAGACAAAAATTAAAGATATTTTTAAAAAATATTTTTCATTCACCATTTATATACTAGAAAATATTTTTACACTTATCAATCAAACATAAGAAAATAAGTTGAAATCAACTTATTTTCCAAGGACACATTTTTAATTGAGAACTTTGTGTATATATAGTTGTTTTGCCATTGTCTGGTTATATATTATCCTTTTAAATTTGAAAAGAAAAGTTTTTCAAAGAAAAATTCTCGTGAAACCTCAATAAAAAAATTTCAAATAAAATAAATATTTAAACACAACTTTCATTTGAAAATACTCTTTTTAACTAATAAACTTAAATTACTTTTTTTTCTTTCAAATATCACTGGATTCATGTTAAAAATATTACGAACAACCACTCAATTATCTTGTTTAAAATAAATAATGTTTAGTTATTTTTCTGCAATTTTGTTGTTCGTTGAATTAACGTAGAATCAAAAAAAAATTAATTTATCTAAATCTAAATGTGTTTTAACAATCTTTCTTTGTGAATTTACTTTACAACAATTTTAATCATATGTTGCTTTTGAATGCTTTTCCTAAATAATTTGACCATTTTGTTAATTCTTTCCATACATACTTCGTAGTATTATATTATATCACTATAATGATCAACTATGATGTGCCATTAATGTCATATTCTCTTGATCGAACATTTAATGAATTGTTTAAGAAATGGAATTTTGCAATATTGTCGTCTATAACAAACTAATTGTCAAATTAATTCGTTTTTGCTATTGTCATCAAAATGTAATTAATTATGAACAAGTTATGGGTAAACTCTATCTATTCTATTGAGTAATTATATTTATCGGATTTGATGTTGAAATCGAAATAACAGGGCATTATGAAAAATTTGGAATCTCAAGATAGCCCGCAGTCGTTATAATTTCTACCACAGCCTCCGAAAGAAGCTATAATTTTTTGATTTAATCAATTTGCCTGAAGAGTTAATGTAAAAGAAAATATAAAACTAGGAGAGAACAATTTCTCTTTAACAAAATTCTTCAATTCTAAAGGCTACATTATGAATGTTATTGTGTTATGATATGGGAAAAAGAATTTTCTATTTATAGAGTTACAAAAAAAAATTCTAAATAAATTATAGTAATACTTTAATTTTCTTTCCAGAAAAAAGTAAAACAAAATATGGAAAAAAAAATCAGCACAAAATTCAAATGATATTTCTTTTTTGGCCTAAATTTTCTCAATCCACCTTCTTTCACATAATTTTTGTAATAGTTGCTTGCAATGGTTAAAAATAAGGTAAAATATTATGACTTAAATATTATATAAAAATTTTTTAGTTTTATTTCTAAAAATAAATGCGAAAATAGGGCTGAATCTTTGTCTCCATGTGCAGTAGCTGGACAAAAAATTCATTAACATAAAATTAATTATAGTTTGATTTGAATCTATCTTGAATTTGTCTTCAATATAGATGAACCAAGGATTTTGCTATCATTTGTTGGGATCGAAATAATGATGACATTATAGATTAGTAATTGCAAATCATATTAATGATAAATGAATTGACAAAACAAATTATATATATATATATATATATATATATATATATATTATTTTATTTTTTAAAACAAATTATATATATTAAAAGAAAATATAATATTTTAATATGAATTGTCCAATTAATTATTGAAAACTAATATAAAATAAATCTAAGACTAGTGTGAGAATAATTTTCCCTTAAATGATATTTAATTTTTATTTTATATGATTTGGCCAATTAATTACTTAAAAATAAAAATAAAAATAAAAATAATAATAATAATAATAATAATAATAATTTTATTTTTATTCTTCTTTTTTTTAAAAAAATCAAATACAATAAAGAAAATCAATGAAAATTTAATTTATTCTTTATTTTTTGTTTTTATACTTATGAAGTTATGGTAGCCATTTCAGAAAATGTTGAATAAGGAAAAAATAATGTTGTCGTTTAGCTAAAGTGAAGACAACCGAATACAATAATTGAAAATAAAATAAATGCATTTGTTTCTTTCATATTTTAGTGTCCATCAATTCATTGATTGGAAGATAACATCCTTGTTCTACTCCCGCTTTCTTTCACAAATAAATAACCATTTTGGCTTTATTTGAAAAAAGGAAATTATTATTAACTTAGAAACTGAGACACAGTTATTATTATTTATTAGAGAAAAGACATAAAGTGATACTTGAAGTTATTTCGAATTTTCAAAAAAACACACTAACTATGCGGACGTCCTATTCCCCTAAATAATCTTGAACTGTTATTACATCATTTTTCGTCCACTTGACATAGAGAGTGTATGCAATCTCTTTAAAGAGCATGAGCAATATAAAATAATGAATATAATTTTATTTTTATAGGTATTTTATTATAAAATATAATTTCTTATTTTTCTTATGATTTTAACTTTTTTTCTTTGTTATTTTTCCTCTTTCAATTTCTTCTTTCTTCTTCAAAAAATCATTGTCTTCTCTATTAAAACTCTCCACTTTCAATGTCACAATTTCTACCACAATTCTGCCCTTTTTTTTTTTTTTTTTACTATTATTAGTTTAAGTCTCTTCAATTTTAAATCTTTATCTAATTTTTTTTTTAATTTCGAACAATTTGATGAACTCATTAGATTTCAAAATAATAAGGAGCCTAGGAGGTATCATTTAACTTTATTATCCGAATTTCATCAAATTTTTCAATTTTTGGGGAATTCATTTATTCTTTCAAAATTATTATTTTTAATTTTGAAGTTATACGAAAAGAAGATAAATTAATTGATGATACTTTCAAAATTTTAAATTTTCTTAGAAAAATAATTAGTTTTTTTATCACTAACTCAACAAAGTATAGAAAATAATGTATTTTTTTAAGAAAACTGGAAGAATGAAATTTGATGGAAGAAGAAGAAAAAAAGAAAAATAATGGAAAGGGACACAACTTGACGAGGGTGGAGAAGGATCAAAGTGAAAGGTAAAGAAGAAGAAAAATAAAGAAAGAAAATGGAGGTAGGAGGTTAGCTTGAAAGTGGGGATGGGATGAAAGGTGAAGTGAAACGTAAGATGAAATTAAAATAAAAGTAATAAATATAAAATAAACAAAAGTAAGATAGAGAGAAAAAAAGGTAAATAAAATTTAAAATGAAAAAAAATTATTTTAAATTAAATTAACACGTGTCACGTAATGATTGGTGTGTGATAACACTTGCTTTTTAAATTTTGAGATTGACCAAAAATGATGAAATAAATTCACTTTAAAATTGTTTAGGGTGGGGGGGGGGGGGGGTAATAGGACGCCTTCATAGTTAATATGTTTTTTTGAAAATTCGTGACAACTTCAAGTGTTACTTTATGTTTTTCCTCTATTTATTATTATGATAAATATGAATAGACTTAAAACGTGGTTATCATTATAATTAAATGCTTTTTTAAGCCTCTGCAGTAGAGGCGTATCCAGGATTTCAGAAGAATGGGTGCACTATTACGAAAAAACGTATCTAAAATATAAATTTGATCTATTTGATCTTTAGGTTCTTAATATGAACCGTCAAATTTTAAAAATTATAGGTCTAAAATATATGATATTACTAGTTTTAAATTTTAATATACACACTTGATTTAATTATATCATTTTTTTTAGGAATTTTCAATGTAACACTCTTGAAATTTTGAAATATTAAAGCAAGAAAAATAAAAAAAAATTAGTTGAAACATCAAAAGTGTTACCGACAATATAGATATAAGATTTAAATTTCTATCCTCACTTAGAAAGATGCACCCAGTCATCATCACATTTTTATATAGCAGTTTGAAAGTGGATTCACAGATTTATATTTAAGTATTTTTTTTAAAAATATAATACTAGTATATATGATCTAGAGAGGGGAGCATGAGTTCAGGTGAACCCACGGAACCGATACGCCTCTGTCTGGCAGTTAATTTTTCAGTAATAACTTTTCACCAGGTTTCATATAACTTGCTCGATATAATATTGCTTTCTTAGTTTTTATTTATATGTTATTTTTATTAAAAATAAATGTTTCCTAATTCTTGTTATTTCACAAAATCAATGTATAAATAATATTATTTTTCCTAATCTAGTCTTGAGAATTATTAGCCTTGAAAATATGCATTTGACTAACATAGAAAAACTAAGTAATTAATTTATGTTTATTGGTCAAATTAATTAAATAAAATAAATTAATTAATGTACATTGATTGAAAATTTGACTTTAAAAAAAATACTAAATAAAAGTATAATGGTAAACTCACCTAATTTCTTAAAAGACATGAAATTTAAAATAATGACAATTAAATAGAAATGGAGGAAATATTTATTTGCAAAAAGTTGTCTAAACAGACTTAAAAAATTAAATGTTGAATTTTTTGGACTTTAATATGTCATGCGACAGATACAAAGTAGACCAAGAATTCTTTTGAACATTTGTGAGAAAAAATAAATATAAATGGATCCCCTCAGGTAGTTTTTGCATCTCAAAATACATGTTATTTTAGCTAATGTTATGTTTATTCAAAATAATACTAATAAATATAAAATATATTCTCTTCGTTCACTTTTATTTATTAAATTTAAATTTGATATATCTATTAAGAAAATAATAATTGACGTACTATTTTATTACAATATTTTTATTAATTGATGTTTATTATTAGCTCTTGGAAAATGATTTAGGAAAAATAATTATTTTTCTTAATATATTAAAAGTGACGAGTAAAATTGAAAATTTATTTTTAATATAATGGACAAGTAAAACTGAATAATAGGAGTAGCTTATTTAGTTAGGTACTTTTAAGAACTGAGCACGATTAAAAAATAATTCTTCAATACAGGTATAGTTGAAAATAATCACTCCATTCGTTCCTAAATACTTGTCATGTTTTGTTTTGCACATAAAAGACTCCCTCTAGTTCATATTAATTGAATTGTTGGAGATATGACAAACCCTTTAAAATATAATTTAGAACATAAATAAAATGTTACTTTCCACTATTGTCCTTATGATTATTCCTAAAATTTTCCTTAAAAGATGTAAAGTAGTTACTAGTCTCATTAAATGAAGGATAAATATGAAAAAATAAATCTCAATAATTCTCTTGATCAATTCACTTAATTTGAATTATGATTTTTTCTCCACCAATTCACTTAATATGGACCAAAGAGAGTATCAATTGGAGGTAATTTAACAAAATTAGCCTTGTCTATTACTTCTCTCTTTAGCACCATAGTTGCATTTCTTCATGTTTATGACTAAGGACAAAGGTGGTAACAAACAACTAATTTTGTTTTTATTTTCTAAAATGACAATTAGTCCCTTCACATTTATTTGTTATATTTGGATTAGGTGCACACACATCGATTAAGGAAATAATAATTGACATGATTATGTTATCATATTACCACACTATTCCTATTAATTGATGTTGGGTATTAAGAGAATATTTGACATTGCTGCTAAAAATAACTTATTTTTAGAAGCGCTTTTTAAAATTAATTTTTCAGAAAAATGCTTTTGAAAAAAAAAGCAATTTGTGTTTGGCTAATTCATTTGAAAATTATTTTTCATAAGTAAATTGTGTTTGACTGATCTTTTTTTAAAAAGTGCTTTTGAAAGTCAATTACAGAAAATGACAACTATTAATGTACTTCTAATATTAACATTATTTTATAAAGAGAAACTATCTTAAATATCTATTATAAAAAAAAAATTAATTAAAATTTTACTTCTATTAAATTAAAATGTACATGTTTAAATTTCAATCAATATTATACTTTTTTTGGGAGGCTAAAATCTTTAATTGTTATTTTTTTCTTTTTTCTAATCTTGTAAAAATATAGTTGTTACCTTTTTTCTAATTTTGCAAAATAATACGTAAAATATTAGATAATATATAAAATAATAATATACAAACGTAAAATAAACTTAAATGAAATTTAACAAAACTTATGAAATATGCTAATAATTAATATGAAATATGTTGGTATATATATATATATATATATATATATATATATATATATATATATATATATATATATATATATAAAGGATATTCTAGTTTTGAGAATTTTTTTTTTATTTCTGCTTCTGCTTTTTTAAAAAAGCAATTTTTTTAGCTTCTTCCCAACAACAGAAAAATTGTTTCTATTTCCATTTAAAAACACTTTTACTGATTTTCCAAACACTTAATTTTTCAACAAAAATGTTTTTTTTTCTCAAAATAAGTGCTTTTGGCCTCCCGACAGCAATGCTAAATCGGCTCTAAGTCTTTGAAAAAATGATTAAGGGAAGAAGTATTTATTACTAAGGGTAAGACATGAAAATAATAATTGTTTTTTCATGATATGTTAAAAGTGACAAATAAAAATGAAAAGTTCTAGTTTTGAAATAATAGACAAGTAAACTTAAACAAATAGACATTATAGACCATCTATTTTTTGCAAGAATGACAAGTATTTAAGACCAAAGAGAGTACTATTTTTTTTTTGAATTACTAAAATGATACTTCCTCTCGTCCATATAACATGAATTGTTAAAGTATGATATACTCCTTAAAAAGAATTAAGGACATAAATTAAAAGTATTTTTTCACTATTACCTTTTTAATTATTTTCAAATTATTCATCTAGAAAATATAAAGTAATCAAAAATCTCATTAAAAAGAAGGGTAAGTATGAAAAAGAAAATCTTAATAATTCTCTGAACTTTTAAAATTTTACTTATTTGAACTATGGAAAAAAATCTAACCAATTCCACTCAATTATTTATTTTGAGATAATTTTTTTTTAATAACACAACACTTATTTTAGGAGAGAAGTTGTAATCAAGTTCTATGGTTGAGAGGTCATAAATCTAGCAACAAACATTTTTTTTAATATATAGACTAGTTAGACGTACTTTTTCATGACCCTATGTAAAAATACCCTAATATATATATATATATATATATATATATATATATATATATATATATATTGTGTGTCCAAAATTCAAAATAAAAGAATGAAATAAAAAAATTCTCCTACTCCCTACCCTTCACTCACTATGATATTAATATAAATTAAAAGAATATGAATATGTAAGTTCATTTTAAGTGCGAGTTGATGATATCTTAATTAAGAATAAGTGATTAAAAATAGAATAAAAAGGAAGGAATGAGCTAAAGTGATAGTTGATAAAAGAAATCATATTAATACAAAATTATAATCGTTTTAGATAAAAAATCATATTGGACGAGTAAGAATTTTAGTTGAATACTAGTTATGAGTTGGGTTATAATTAATTGGGGTTGATTTAAAATAGGCCAATGATAACATATTATGAAATTAATAATTTTTTAAAATATTATTTTCAAGTGTATTGTAATAAATAAATATTGAACGATTTCACTTTAGAGGTTTTTGTTAAAAATAAGGACAAATATGAACTAAGTGGTTAATAACAAGGATATTTTTGAACCAAAAATTTAACGTCAAACGTATTTAAGGGCAAAAAGGTAATTTTATGCTAATTCAATTAGTTAAGGAGCATTTTAGGCTCTTATCCATATATTATACTTTATATGACAGAAGGAAAACTTGTATGCTTATCCATCAAAAAAAAGTTTCCCCTCTATGTTTTGGATGGGAGAGTTTTTATTTGTGAAACAAGAAGGGATGGTTAATGATTAAAGTATGGTGCTTATTTATTTTGATGATTAAATAAGTTTAGCATTGTGGGGAAGCACTCGGACAGACAGCCTCTACATTTGTTAAGCAAAGAAAGAGAGGGATAAAAGATAGGGATATATATTATATAGAGAAATGAATGAATAAATAAAAAGGATCAACATGAATTGTACGTGGTGCAGCGGTAGGACTGTTTCACTCTTAATTATAGGTCTCGAGTTCGAATTCTGGATATGAAAAAAATCATGTTGGGAGCGTCACCCCTAAATGGACATTGTAGTCTGTGATTTGGATTTATTTGGAGCTCTAATGTGGGCTCCGAATACCGAATGGAAAAAAATAAAAATAAGTAGGAGCAGTACTAGGACTAGTTTTATTTTATTAAATGAATAAAGCAAAATAAAGGGAATGTGAAGAGAAGAGTACTTTTTCCTTTATGACATAAAAAAGAAAAAAGATATTGCACTCTTTACTTTTTGACCACTTGCTATTTTTTTCATTTTTTTCCAACTCTCTTTTCAACTTTTTTATTTTTTTAGTAAATAAGCAAAGCAAACCACCCCTTTATTTCACATCTGATATTTGTGCTGGATTTTTGCATGATTTTTTCTATATATTTGTTTTATTATTCCCTTATATAAGAAGCAATAGTGCTGCTGCCTAACTTGCCTGTGTCATGCTGCAACTTTTGACATTTTATGCTTATAGTTGCTTGTTGGCTTCATGGTGAAGGCTTCATTTTAGGTGTGAGAGGTTTGGGTTCAACACTCTATCAACCATATTTTTTTTGTAATTTCCTCAAATTATGAGGTTGCTATAACTTGGGCACACAACATCAATCCATGGTATTTTATTTATTTAATTTATGATATTATTTACTCTCAACTTTGGGTGTCTTGTTTATGATTTCACAATAATGACGTAAAATATTTTAACTTGTTTTGATTAATTCTTGAAATTTTATCAGTGCTACATAAAAACGATAGAGAAAGTAACATAATATATCACAATAATAACAACACAGATAAAAAATTTGGTTCACATCAGTGTCGCACAGATTGAAATAGAGGGAGTAACATATGTTATTTGAAAATTACGTAAGAAATTTATAAATCAACCTAAAATATCTAAAGATCATATTAAAAAGTTGACTGACTCTTCAAATTCTATTTATGTCACATAAATTATGAGGAAAAAAAAAATCATATACGGGACCCATATTGACACGAGTTTTATATCTGGTTATTATATTATATTACATTAACAAATGATGGTTTCAACATGTTGGTTTATAGATACTAAATAAAAGGTCAAGGGTATTAAAAGTCTTTAAATTTTCTTGCAAAATAAACCTGCTTAAAAAGATTGTCTTTTATGCTTTCTTATTTGGACCTTATCAAGAGTTTTAGAAAAGGAATTTTGCTAACAAATACACAAAAATACGGAGAGAGGTGAACAAGATTAGTATTTATCCTAGATACATGCAAATCACACTAGATACAAACTAGATACATGTATTTGTATGTATCTTGTATGATTCACATAGAGCTAGAACACCATATACATGAGAGAGTGGCGAGCGAGATGGGAGAGAGGCAAACGGGATTTGTTATGTATCCCAGATACATGCGAATCCACTTGAATACAATACATATAGAACAAATTACACCTAATTGGATCCCATGTATCCAAGATACATGTATCTGGACATATTTGGAGGAACCAAAATCTGATAAGATACGTAATATTGTAAGCTAAAGTGTATCTAAGTAATTAACTACTAAACTGGTGAAATTTATTTAAGTTCCCCTTAAAGAAATCCATCCCTTACTACTTAATTATAAATCATGCACCTTAAAATGAACGATTGAAGTTGAAGATATGATGGGTGTTGCTTTCAAATGTACACACAAGTGTACGTGATTGCAGAAGTAATAAAAAACTCTTTTAAAATTGGATTGTAGAACCCAAAAGGCTTACGATCAATTTATATTAATTCTACTAATTCCACAATTTAAAGAAAGTGTTATCAAGAAATTTGTGTTTTATTTACTACTATTGCGAATAATTCAATTATAAAAATAACTAGTAACAACAACTTCAATTTCGGTGATTTAAACAATTAAGGGAAAATTCTAGAGATGCAACATGCTTAAGGTTTCTTGTATCCCATCTCATGGACAAATTAATTACGGTTATCAAATTACTATTTTACAGGGTTGATTTTATGATCATGATCTCTCAACCTCTAATCGCCTACTCCAATTGACTGTCTAACTACATTGTTGAGTGGGGATGGACAAACTCAATTGGCGAGCATTTATATTTCATCAAATTTCATAACCAAGTTCGGTGTTCGTCTGGGTGTCAATCCTAAACACGAATCTAAACAAGTGATATTCAAGAAAGATCAAACTTTTTATATTCTTTGGTCTATCTACCTATTCATCTCTCGAGTTCAAGAATATAAAATATATTTTTCTCAATGGTGACCAATCATGAAATAATAAAATAAGAATATAAAAGTCATTTAAGAGATAATCACAATTGATTCATAACATTCGATGTTCAACAATTATCCGTAGCTACATCTGAAGAACAAAGACTTCTAGCCACTCATAGTAATCAAGAATGCAAATATAATTATTTTCATGAGATTCGAAATTAAAGAAAGAGTAGAAAATTAAAACCTAAGACGAATTGTTCTTCCCTTGCTCTTGCACTAGAAAAATAGGTCCATAGGGTCCTATTTATAGAGTTTGAGAAATTAATCCCCACTTCTAATCGATTTTGAAATCCTAAAACGACTAAAATTCGCCAGAAAAGTTGGGGTGAGGGCAAAGGAACAAGTCTCAGGCATTTCAAGGTTGGCGCCTTGCGCCACCACTACGCCAGGAAGCTGCCCCAATTAATTTGAGGCTGGTGCCCTGCACCACCAGCGCACGTAGTGTGCTGGGTAGTGCGCTATGCCTTCCCGTTAGTTTTCATTGTTCTAGCCTACTTTGCTTATGTTATATGCATACTTCTTCCAAAACCCCTGCATATATCTAATCATATAGGTTAGTGTGCAATCATTGCAATACCTATCTAAAACATAAACATTATAATTGAGAATGCTCTCAAAATGTAAGGTAAAATGGGGGAAATTATTGTAATATGACATAAAAATACGCCCAAGATCACCACCCCACACTTAACCCTTTGTTCATCCTCGAACAATCTCTAAACTATCAACTCATAATTATCACCTTTGGACTTATCTACCCGCATTAAAATTAACCTAACACATTTAATCATGCTTTTGTAGTCCACACTTTATGCAACAATCAACAATTTACTTCGCCATGTTAGTATACCAATCGACACAACACAACCTCAATGAATGACTCGTCACTAATTTTTCTAGGCCAATGTAATCATATAAGAATATACCAACATAAAATACATCCAAATGTGCATCATGAATGTCCTCACTTTTTTCGATATAGCCTTAATCTCATATATACATCATGTTCACATATTTTATTTCACAAAAGACCTATTTTTCAAAAAATAATCTCTCGTTCTAACAAAAGATATTCTTGAATGTCACAACATACCCTAGGCTTGCCCTTAGTGTACTTGACCTTTCACAAAAAATTTATCATGAAATCAAGAGTACTTAACTTGGTTGTAATGTCGTCTAAGGGATACGGAAGGGTATATTTAGGATGTAATTAGTGACTACTCCTCCTTAATGCACTTGTTTTGTTTTTCGGACATCTCCAACCACTTCTCCCTTCTTTGGTGCACACCTCTTAACTACCCTTCAATTTATTTTCCAATACTTGCCCTTTTCTTTATTTAAGCACTTGTTCAAGACTTGCTTCTTATTCACACATGTTTTTTTTTCACAAGTGCCTTTGCAATTATAATCATGGGCAATTTTCACCTCATTTCTTTAATTTCACCACATAAGTTATTTCACTATACATACTTCACTTCTACCATTATGTTACCTTTGCTTATTGACATAGTACATTAAGGATCATTTTTGGATCAAACAAAGTAATGGTATCAAAAAAAGGAAATTGACTCATTATGCGATTAATCAAAAAAATTAGGCTAAAAAGCTCAACAGGGCTTCACTAAGGACAATACTTTTGGAGGCACACAATAGAGTTTAAATTAGCTATTCAAAGAAATGCCTCAATCATATTCCATAATCCATTCAAGTTACTTGTTAAGCACACACGGGGAAAGTTCTAGAAACCATTCTGTGCAAGAAAAACACTCACCACACATGGCATCATGGCATACACAAAAGGACATAAAAACATAACATGCTCATACAAATCACATTGCGTGTTTCTCACACAATTAAGCCCAAATTTATCAATTTAGAGTAAAAACAAAGAACATATGTGTGTCTCAAGGTTACTATTTCCATTATAACTACATATTCAAGTATGAACTACTCATGGCGTCAGGCTAACTTTTTAAGCAGAGTTCCAAATACCAAAAAGTTCGGCTTCACAATTTACCAATCCTAGTGACTACTTTTCTCTTAAGATGCTCGTTATCCATCCATCATTGAGAACATTCACTTCTACAATGACTTTAAGACTCAACTAACAATAAAATTAAATAAAATAAACATAAACTAGTCCTAGTCGGTTCAAAAGGACTATCTTAAGAAAAATAACTGAAAACAAAAGCTGAGGAACCCACCTATGAAACAAAAAGACTCGATAAAGTAGTAAAATGGTTACATGGAAGTATATCTCCCACCCCACACTTAAAGCAAGCACTGGCCATAGTGCAAAAATTAAAACATGAGTAAAGAGAGAATTTTAAGTGGGTCCCATGAATTAAAAAATATTTTGGGATGGAGGAGTGGTGGGCTTGAGGCACCGCCAATACACCCAAAGTAGGTTGCTACTAATGCACGCCTGGTGCGGAGTGCCTTGACAAAGTTCGTCCAAGGCTGCCACTTACGCATGCCCCGCGCTGCGCATCTGCCTAGTACTGCATGTTTGTTCGGTTCATTTTTTTTTTGCATTTTCTCCTTTTTTTTTGTGTGTTATGCCTTCCAATTCCTTCACATCAGCCAAATTATGTTAAAAAATAATGGTGGGTTTCCTCCCACCCAACGCCTTAGTTTTAGTCATGCACGACTCATATTTTTGTTTTTCCCCGTTTTCTCTTTTTTTTTTTAATAGTTCCTAATTATTACAAGTGATTGAAATTTAACAAAACCCTACCAAAAAGTTTACATAAACTAAGCTTCCACTAAGTCCTACCAAAAAAAATAAAATAAATCAAAACAAAAAATAACTAATTATTACATAATTTCACGGGTTGCCTACTGTGGAGTGCTTGGTTTAACATCGCGACTTGACTCAGCTTTGGATCATTCATAATTTAGTTAGGAGCTTTTTGATCCCGATCCGTATCCTTACCAAAATAGTGTTTGACCCATTACCCATTCACTAAGAACATTTGCATCTTTGCCTTTAAGCTCTACCGCACCATGTTGTGTCATCCATACCACTTCGAAAGGCCCACTCTATTTAGACCTTAATTTTTCGGGGAATAATCTAAGTCTAGAGTTGAAGAGTAATACCTTTTGTCCTAGAGTAAAAGTGTGACGGACTATGTGCTTGTCATACCATCTCTTGGTCTTCTCTTTGTATAACCTAGCATTCTCATAAGTATGAAGCCTAAAATCTTCAAGGTCGTGCAATAAGCCTATTCTTTTTCTCCCGGCTAGCTTTGGGTCAAGATTTAACTTCTTTATAGCCCAATATTCTTGATGCTCTAACTCTGTCGGAAGATGACACACTTTTCTGAGCACCATGTGATAGGGAGAAGTCCATATGGGTGTTTTATATGATATCATATACGCCCATAAAGCATCATCAAGTTTTCTGGACCAATTTTTTTTGTAGAGAATTCATTGTTTTCTGCAAGATTTTCTTCACTTCTCAATTTAACACTTCAACTTGGCCACTAGTTTGTGGTTTGTACGCTGTAGATACCTTATGACGTATACCATACTTAGCCAGAAGATTCATCACTAAATGGTTAATGAAGTGCCTACCTCCATCACTTATGATTGCCCTTGGAGTACCAAAACGAGTGAAAATATGATTCCTTATGAATTTAATCACTACCTTTGAATCATTCATAGGAAGAACTACAACCTCAACCCATTTAGACACATAATCAACCGCCACTAGAATTTATTGTTTCCATCCAATGGTGGAAAGGGACCTATTAAGTCAATACCCCACATATCAAAGTTTGCTACCTCAAGAATATTGTTATGTGGAATCTCATGTCTTCTAAATATAATGCCCAATATTTGACATTGAGCACATTCTTTCACATGAGATATCGAATCTTTGAACAAAAAGGGCCAAATGAAGTCGATTGCAATACCTTATGAGCCGTGCACTCTCCTCCAAGATGCCCTCCATATGGACTTGCATGATAACTCTTGAGCATTTGTTTGACCTCGTTTTATGAAATGCATCTTCTCACAACTTGATCCACTCAATTTTTAAACAAGAATGGTTCATCCCAAATATAAAATTTAGTATCATGCTTTAGCTTCTTTCTTTGTTGAGCAGTTGCGCCTAGTGGGAGCTCTTTAATCACCAATAGAGTCACTATATAAGCATACCATGGCATTTGAGAGATATAAGGCCATCAACTACTCATCCAAAAACTCTTCATGTATTTTTCCCCTTCATGCACATAAGATAAGTCTTCTAACCTCGAAAGACGATCAACTATTTGATTCTTTGTACCTTTCTGGTTTTTGATTTCAAGGTAAAATTCTTGAAGAAGCAATATCAATCAAATGAGCTGTGGCTTAGCATCCTTCTTGTTGAATAGGTACCTAATCACTGGTTGGTCAGTATAAACAATCACTTTGGTACGTACCAAATATAATTTGAACTTGTTGAAGGTGAACACTAGAGCAAACATCTCCTTCTAAGTCACTGTGTAATTAGCTTGGGCAGAATCAAGGATTTTACTAGCATAATATATCGAATGGAACACTGGATCTTTTCTTTGTCCCAATACTGCACCCATGCTACATTGCTTGCATCACACACGAGTTCAAATGGTAGCTTCCAATTAGGAGAAATTAAGATTGGAGCTTCAATTAAGTTCTACTTCAGCACCTCTAACGCTTTCACACAATTTTCATCAAACTCAAATTTCACCTTTTTCTCTAAGAAACTACACATAGGTTTGGCAGTCTTGGAAAAATACTTGATGAATCTCTGGTAAAAACCTGCATGTCCTAGAAAACTTCTTACCCCTTTGACATAAACTAAATGGGGCAATTTCTCTATAACCTCAACTTGGCTTTATCAACCTCTAGTCCATGCTTCGACACCTTGTGACCCAAAACTATACCTTTTCGAAACAAGAAATGACATTTCTCCTAATTAAGCACCAAGTTTGTATCTTCACAACGAGCGATTACTTTTTCAAGGTTTCAAAGACATACCTCAAAATACTTCCCAAAGAAAGAGAAATCATCTATAAATAATTCTAAAAAATCCTCCACTATGTCATGAAAAATAGCCATCATACATCTCTAAAAAGTGGTCGGAGCATTTCAATGTCCAAATGGCATGTGTTTGAAAGCATATGTGCCATAAGGGCAAGTGAAAGTGGTCTTATCTTGATCTTCGGGTGCAATCAAAATCTGATTATATCCAAAATACCCATCTAAAAAGCAATAGTATTCATGCCCTACTAAATGGTTAAGAATTTGATAAATGAAAGGGATAGGATAATGAACCTTTCTTTTGTCATCATTCAATTTCTGGTAATCTATGTAAATCCTCCATCCGGTACTAGTTTTTATGGGAATCAACTCATTCTTTTAGTTCTTCACACTGTCATACCACCTTTATTTGGTACACACTTCATAGGTATTTACTATCAAAGATAGGGTACACAATTCCTGCATCTAACCACTTGATCACTTCTTTTTTTACAACTTGTTTTATCAATGGATTTAGTCGACGTTAATGTTATGCACTTGTCTTGTGGTCTTCCTTCATATAGATTTTGTGCACACAACGCTAGACTAATTCCATGAAATTCTAACATCTGTCACCCAATAGCTTTCTTCCTTTGCTTCAAGATCTTTAATGCCGCATCAACCTATGCTTCAGACAATTTTGCATAAAGTATCATGGGTAAAGTTTCATTGTTGCTTAGATATGCATACCTTAGGTGTCTCGACAGAGATTTAAGCTCTAATTTGGCGCTTCTATGATTGATGGTTTGGGTGGAGGTCCCAAAACTCGATCCAATGATTCCGCTTCTCCTCTTTGGGCCCTTATAAGTGCAACATCATGGCAAGTAGACAGCTCTTGAGCTTCCGCATCCCCAAACATGTCATGGCCCTTTAATACTCTTTCCAATGATTCTTTGGATGCAATATAATGTGATTCTATGGCTAAATACACAACACTGATAGCAGACAACTCCTCATAGATAGACGACAATTTCAAAGCACGATAAACATCAAATACTTCTACCTTATGATGAGCTCTCATGGTCAACTACCCAACTTCTACATCAATCAATGCTCACCTCGTGGCTAAGAAAGGTCATCCCAAGATAAATGTAACTTTAAGATCATGCTTAAAATTTAGGATTACAAAGTCAATGGGAAAGATTAGCAACCCTACTTGTACACCCACATATTCCACTACTCTTTCTGGCCTAGAAATAGATATATCAACAAGTTGTAAGATGATAGTAGTTGGTTTTGGATTACCCAACCCAAGCTTCTTATACAAGGATGCCGACATTAGATTTATACTAGCACCCAGATCACATAACCCCATGTATAGACACTTTGACCAATTGTTATTTGTAACGTGAAGCTAACTGGATATTTCAAATTTTTGGGTAGTCTATTCTGAATTTTGGAACTACACTCTTTCAGTGAGTGCCACTATTTTGTACTCAATCAACCTCCTTTTGTTTACCACTATCTCCTTCACATACTTGGCGTATTTTGGAATTCCTTGAAAAATATCAACCAAAGGTAGATTAATGTGAACTTGTTTAAGAAGAGAGAGAAACTTATAAAAGTATTCATCTTTATTTTGCTTCTTGAACTTTTTTGGAAAAGGAGAAGGTGGTTTCACTTGAGGAATAACCCGTTTGATATTCAAATTTTGCCCAACCTCTTCTTGTTTCATTTCTCTACTTACCCCATGCAATATTTCTCTTATTTGGAGCTAGTTCTTCTAATTGTAACCCATTTCTTATATCTACATCATTCACTTGTTTCGGGTTAGTATCAATGATATCTGGAAGACCTTTTATTGACGTAAATTTATAGCATTAGTTGATTGAGCAAACTGCCTTTCCAAATTTTGATTTGATATTTGGGAGTTTCTCAAATCCTCTTTGAAATTATCTACCTTTGCATTGTTTTTAATCATCTCTGTCATCAGTTGCTTGAACATCTCCTCATTAGTCATACCCAGTTCTTTGTGGTCGGTATTGGTTTTGCTCTTGTGCCTGGTTTTGATTTTAATTTTGATTTCCACCCTATGAAAAGTTCAGGTGATTCCTCCAAATTGGGTTATATGTATTGCCAAAATTCTATGTTCCTCCACCCCTATGTGGATTACCTACATAGTTCACAGAGTCTGGATTTGATTCACAACATCTAATCACATGCTCTCTACTATCGCAAACTTCACACCATCCATGAGGTTGTTGCATCACATTTACTTGTTCCTGTTGTTGCCTTAGTGTTAGTTTATTGAATTGCGGGGTAATATGATTTTGCAAAACATAAATTTTGTAGCAAATGCAGTCATTTGATCCACTTCTAACACTCCTGTAGCCTTTTACATTGTATTTCTTTGCGCATTCCATTCTGGGTTGCCTTACGACAGTTTGTTTAGGACTTCAACCAGTTCATCATAGGTCTTCTCTAGGGCTTGCCCACTTGCTACAATATTTAGTAGTACCTTTGCATTATATTTAAGACCTCTAATAAAGGTGTGAGCTAATACCTCATTTTCCTGGTAACAATAAATATTTAAATTGATCCCAAGTTTGTTACATGCTCTCTCTACTTCCCTACTTGAAACTAAATATCTCACTTATTTGATTTGCCGTTTTCCTGATGGGAAGAATCAACTTAGGAACCTCTTTGCGAGGTAGTCCCATGTAGTGATAGAATTTGTTGGCTCAGATGCCAACCACCATTTTTCTTCTCCCAATAGTGAGAACGGAAAAAAAATCAACCTCACATAATCAGATGATAACCCATTCACAATGTAAGTATCGCTTATTTCCAGAAAGTAGCTTATATACACTCGGGGGTCCTCATGAGGAAGGCCAGTAAATTACCTAATTGAATGAATGAGTTGCACCATATTTTGTTTCTGCTCAAATTTACCACTCGGTGGTGGTTTACGAATACTAGACGTAAAATTGGTGATGATTGGGATTGCCACATCACAGACTAGTCTTTCCACCATTACAATTGGTACCTGCCCTTGTTCGTTTTTCATGTTTTCCCTACGATTATCCACAAGATTTTCCTTGGTATCTATTTCTAACTGCTGAAATGGGTTTAGAGCCGCCAACTTTCTTCATCGACAAAAGAAACCTTTTAGGTTTGTTTAACGGATCTACCAATTTTCTCCCTCGAGCTAAACTTGTGCCTTGCTTACCTGTAATTAAGAACAACTAAGATCAAATTGTTAACATTTATACAATAAAACCATAGACTTAAAAGATTTAAATATAAGCTAATTCTAAAGTCCTCGACAACGGTGCCAAAAAAGTTGTTGCTGCCAAATGCACACGCAAGTGTACATGATCGCAAAAGTAATAAATGACTCTTTTAGAAACAGATTGTCAAACCCAAAAGACTTATGATCAATTTATATTAATTCTACTAATTCCACAATTTAAAGAAAATGTTCTTAAGAATGCAAATACAATTGCTTTCATGAAATTCGAAATTAAAGAAAGAGTAGAAAATTGAAACCTAAGATGGATTGTTCTTCCTTTGCTCTTGCAATTGAAAAATAAGTTGTACCTTTACCAAATAACCTTAAGATCCTATTTATAGAGTTTGGGAAATTAATTCTCACTTATAATCAATTTTGGAATCCTAAAACGACTAAATTCACTGTAAAAGTTGGGGGCAAGGTGCCAGGAAAGCAACCGGGAACAAGTCCAAGGCGTTTCAAGCTAGCACCTTGTGCCCACCAGTGCGCCAGGAATCTGCCCCAATTAATTTGAGGCTGCCGCCCTACGCCACCAGTTCACCTGGTGTGCTGGGGCAGTGTGCCAAGCCTTCCCATTGATGCATTTTTTATGTTGTTCTAGCTTCCTTTGCTTCTGTTATGTGCACACATCTTTCGGAACCCTTGCATATAGTTAAAAATATAGGTTAATGTGCAATCATCACAATACCTCTCTAAAACAAATAAATTAGAATTGAGAATACTCTCAAAGTTTTTGGTAAATGCAGACAAATTGTAGTAATAGGGTATATAAATGCGCCTAAGATCAATGGGTCCCATTAAATTAATGGAATAACTACATAATTAGACATACTCACTATCATATATATTATTATTATTACCTATACTATCAAAATATTACGTATCTTACCATTAACTAAAAGTTTTTTACCATATATTGAGGAAGATATATTTAGATATATGTATTTTATCTACCAGATACACTAAAATAGGGAGAGAGGTGAGCGAGATGGGAAGGAAAGCGAGCGAGATTCATTATGTATCTTAGATACATATGAATGACACTAGTTACACCTATATATATGTTTCTGGTAGGATTCATATGTATTTGAGATACCGTATACATAGGAGAGTTGTGAGCGAGATGTGAGATAGGCGAGCAAGATTTGTTATGTTGTAATATCCTAGAAATTCCTAAGTTCAGATCAAACCCTAAGGAACTCATAAAAAAAATAAAAGTCTACTGAAATCTAAGAAGTACATACACTTTTTATGGTCAGTAGATATTACAACCCAAGGTATACCCTAGGTGTAACACGATGCATATGAACCTAGAGGCCCTACACAATCCACCTAGCATGCATAAACAAAATAATAGAAATCAAGAGATTTAAAAGACAATTCATAATTTGATAAAACGAAGCGGAACTCTACATAGTCTCAAAACCATTTATTACATAAACCCCTAGAGGCCCTACACAAGCCACTTAGCATACATAAGCAAAATAATAAAAATCAAGATATTTAAAAGGAAATTCATAATTTGATTAAACAAAGCGGAAGTCTACATAGTCTCAAAACCATCTATTACATAAAGAGTGATTGAGAGGTAACCCTGATATCACGTATAACATCTGAAAAGTAAAGTTTGAAAGCGATAAAAGGTTCTGTCCTCAGAACATGAGGACTCACCACTACTCAAGGTAACCAAAGTGACCTCTAGCTATTGGGATGAGAAACTGAAACGTCAGACCCTACATTTGAGAAACAATGTATGCAAAAGTACGCGTTAGTACAAAAATGTACCAAGTATTATAACAATGCATAGAGATATAAAATCATGCTAAAAGGGACCTTTTTATGACAAGCAAAGACCAAGTTAAAACATAATATAAGAGGTTAGAAAACATCATCGTAATCATGGTCAATGCAAGTAAAACTCATCTTTGAACAGTTGTGAGATACTTCTTGAAGTAATCTTAGTTCATCATTATTGTGGGAAGTATCCTTAACCGATATAGAGACTATGTGAGCTATAACATGGAATCCGGTGTCTACCCCATACTGAAAAGGGGTGTCTTCACTTGCCAAGGCAAGAACCTTAACTTCTAGCTTACATGGATCCACTAGCTAATGTCTATCTAAGACAATCATCCTGTGGTGGCACATAGATATGTGATAAGGATATTGCTACTAGAACGATCTCTAGCTACAAGAGAACATCCATCTCAATATCCTCTCAGTGCTAAGCATAAATTCCATGAAATAGTCATAATTCTTTAATTGACTTATCTTTCATGGAAGGCACATCAAATAGCCAATCCAAGCTAGGTTTCTTTAGAATAGCTCCTAAAACTTGATTAAAAGTTAAGTTGAAAAAGCCTTTCAACTCTTAGAATCCTTATGTGGGAAAACCCTAGCACATGCATGTATTGAGTTAATATGTGAGAAATCCTTTCACAATAACAACAACAACATTTACTCTCTAAGCAATCTTAAATCATTTTCATCAATTTCATAAAGAACATACATATCTTCATAAACTCATCTTTCATAGTTCAAAACCCAAGTTATATCATCATAGCTTAGAAAACATGGGTTATGCATGAGTTTATGGGGAATCATCTTAAAAACATGGAATTATCTCAATTCATGCATAATAGTTCATAAAACAATCAAATGAATCAACATTGAAAGAACCTATGACATGGAAGAAACCCTAACTTCAATTGAATATTTCTAGCTTTGTAAATTGGAGAATTTAGGAACTCTATGGAGGAAAGAGCTCCATAGATGAAGACTATCATACCTTAGAATTCAAAACCCATAAGCAATGGTGAATTGAAGACTTGATCTTGAAACCCTAAGTTGACTCCTTATTCTTCTAGAGAGAGAAATATTTTGGGAGGATGAGTTTGTTATTCTTTTTGGGAAATTGAGAGAATGAATTGAATCGAGTGATTTTGGGGATAAAATCCTTATATAGGGCTTTGGGTTAAGGGTAAAATGACATAACATTAAATTAAAACAAGTAGGAAAAGACCCAAAAGCCCATGACTTAAAAGCTGACAGAATGGGTTCATGGGAGCCTTTACGATCCGTCTAAGGCACCACGACCCATCTAACGAGTGCCTGATGTTCTTACCTCTCACTCGCTTGGGTAGTTTATCTCTTGGCATTAAAAGATTAGTGAGCCCTCATGTTCCAAGGACTGACATACCTTTATAACTTTCTTTATTTCAGTTTTCAAACATTTGTATGTGGTATATGGATTACGTCCTAATCACTTCCTTTTTGATGTGATATATGGCTTGTTTAGACTATGTTAGACTTTCGTTTTGTCAAACTCTTTTATGATATAATACTGTTTCTTTAAAATCTTTAGTTCTATTATCTTGTATGATGTATGCAGAGTGTCTTGTATAGGGCCTCTCGGGGTTCTATACGTCATGTTACACCTAGGGTATACTTTGGGTCATGACATTTGGTCATGCACAACATGTTTTTGACTATGTCCCTTTATTATCATATTTCATGTTTTATTGCATGTCCCTCATACTTAGCGCATTCCATGTACTAATGCATACTTGTGCCAACAGTATTTTACTAATGTAGGGCTTGACAACTTCTCTCCATCCATTCGTGGCTAGTTGATCACTCTAGAGGTTTGAAGATTTAGTTAGTCCTCATACTCCAAGGACAATGTCACCTTTATTACTTTCTTATATTCTTATTTTTTGATGTTGTACGTGGTGTACGGGTTATGTACCGACCACTTCTTTTGATTTTATGTAAAGGCTTGTCAAGACTATGTTAGACTTCCACCTTTGAAATGACAAACTCTTTTATTGATATGAAATACTTTACTTTTGTTTATTACCATGTGTATATGTATGTCAATTGACTTGTGTAGAGTCTTTTAGGGTCTTATACACCATGTCATGCCTAGGATATACTTTGGGTCGTAACAAACTTGGTATTCAGAGCACAAAGTTTTAGAAAAGGTCCTATGATGTTTGGCAAACCACATTAAGTTGAGTCTTGTTCATAAGTGTGAAGTGTGCCACATTTATGATAAGTGGATAAAAAGCATTTTGGAAACTCCACTTTTTTTCGTTACTTTTAAGTCGTGTCATAGAGTCTATCTCTATAAAGATCCTTCTCATAGATCATTTTGATCCTTCTCTGGATATCCCTCGAAGAGCTTATGTGGGAAGAAATACAGACAACAACAATATGAAGCCTGAGGTTCCTCAAGTTTTGACCGATCCATTGGATGAGCAAGTGACTTATGCCAAATTTTGAGCCACTTTCCAAGTGTTGGCTCAGACCATGACGGTCCAAGCCAATAGAAAAGATGCTCCAAAGATGCTCTCGTAAGCCCAAATATGGGAACGACGACAAAAATGATAAGGGACTTCACTAGAATGAATTCTCTGAAACTCCATAGTTCTAAGATTAATGAGGATCCTCAAAAGTTCATTGATGAGGTTTACAAGATAGTAGGGATTATGGAATTGTCTATGGTTTAGAAGGATTAATTGGTCCCTTATCAACTCAAGGGTGTTGCTCAAGTGTGGTTTGAATAATAGAAGAGTGGGAGAGTGGTTGATGCGGGTCCTCTTGATTGGGAGAAATTCAAGGGAGATTTTCTTGATCATTACTTTCCTCTTGATTGTGAGAAGCCAAAGTGCTTGAGTTTATTAATCTCTATCAAGGCACTATGAGTGTGAAAGAGTATGCCTTGAAGTTCACTAATCTCATTCTAGGTCCAGTGGACATGGACATCCTCAATTTCAGTGAAAGTTTTTGGATCAAGGTTCTTTTAATGCTCCGTCTCCTAAGTTCAACAAAAATAGGGTGTCTAAATTGAAGCCTCAATAAGAAAATAGTGGTAATGGATCTTATACCCCCACTTGTACTAGGTGTGGAAAGAAACATGATGGCAAGTGTTTGGTCAGTACAGATGGTTGTTCTTAGTATGGAAAGAGTGGTCACAAGATGAGACATTTCCCATATCTTTCTACTAAAATAAGAGATGGTAGGAAAGTTCAATCCAGTGGTTCCGGTTTGGTTGCTTTGAAGTGAAATAAATTTTATGTTTTTTAGACTCGACAGGACCATGAGAGTTCTCCGAATGTGGTGACGGGTATGTTGAAAGTATTTTGTCTTGATGTTTATTCTTTACTTGATGTGTGTGCTACCTTATCATTTGTTACTCCTTATGTGGCCATGAGATTAGATGTTGGTCCCAAAATCCTTTCTAATCCTTTTCATGTCTCTACTCCCGCAGGTGATGCTATTGTGGCTAGAAGAGTCTATAGAATTTTCCTACTTTTGTTTCTCATTGAGTCTTTCATTTTGATCTTGTAGAGCTTGACATTTTAGATTTTGATGTTATTCTTGGGATCAATTGGCTACTTGCATGTTATGCTTCAATAGATTGTAGGACCCGATTGGTCACTTTCAAGGTTCCGAATGAACCTATCATGTCATGGAAATGGGGGAAATTGTGTTCTTAAGGGTCAGTTCATATCTTGCCTAAAGGCTAGGAAAATGATTTTGGAGGGTTGCATTTATTATCTTGTTAAACCCTTACCTTTGAGTCAGTTTTGATTGTAAGTGAGTTTCGGAAAGTGTTTCCCGATGAACTTCCCGATATTCCTCTCGAATGGGAAACAAGCTTTGGTATTGTCTCAGAGATACATATCATATTTGTATTCCTCCTTATTGTATGGTCCCAACAAAACTTAAGGAGTTAAAGAACCAATTGATATATTTGTTGGATATGGGTTTGATTAGACCAAGTATCTCTACATGGGGTGCTCCAGTATTGTTTGTTCGATAGAATGATGTTCTCTCTAAATGTGTATTGACTATTGGCAATTGAATATGGTTACCATTAAGAATAAGTATCCTATTCAAAGGATAAATAATTTGTTTGATCAACTCCAAGGAGAAAGTTACTTCTCAAAGATTGACCTTCGTTCGGGTTATCACCAATTGAGGGTGAAAGAGAATGACATTCTAAAGACAACTTTTCAAACTCGATATGGTCATTATGAGTTTATGGTAATGTCGTTTGGTTTGACCAATGCCTCAACGACTTTCACGAATTTGATGAATATGGTGTTTAAGTTATATTTTGACATGTTTGTGATTATGTTTATCAATGATATCTTGATGTATTCACGGAGTAAGGATGAACATGTTGAGCATTTGAGGATTGTGTTGCAACTTCTCAAGGAATGTGAATTGTATGTTAAATTTAGCAAGTGTGAGATTGGTTGAGGTTCATTGCTTTCCTTGGCCATATTGTCTCCGGTGAAGGTATTCAAGTTGATCCTATGAAAATCGAGGTGGTTAAGAATTAGCCTTAGTCCTTGTTCACTTTGTATATACAAAATTTCTTGGGTTTGGCCTGTTACTATAGAAGGTTTATGGAAGTATTTTCCTCTATTGCTTCACCATTGAAAACATTGACTCAGAAGAAGGTAAAATTTCTATGGTCAGAAGAATATGAGAAGAGTTTTCAAGAGTTGAAGGATAGACTCAATTCAACCCATATTTTGACATTACCAGAAGGATCAAATGGTTATGATTTATTGTGATGCTACACGGATTGGTCTTGGTTGTGTTTTGATGCAACATGGGAAAGTCATTGCTTATGCTTCAAGGCAATTGAAGGTGTATAAAAGGAATTATACGACTCATGATTAGAGTTAGCAGCGGTGGTGTTTGCTTTAAAGATTTGGAGACACCTCTTGTATGGTGTTCATGTAGAAGTGTTCACAGACCACAAGAGTTTGAAGTATGTGTTCACTCAAAAGAATTGAGTTTTCACCAAATGAGGTAGCTGGAGTTGTTGAAGGATTACCATATGAGTGTCATATATCATCCAGAAAAGGCGAATATGGTGGTGGATTCTCTTAGTTGGTTATTAATGGCTAGTGTTTCTCATGTTGAGGATAATAAGAATGAGTTAGTTCGTGATGTTCATAGATTGGCTCAATTGGGTGTTCGTTTGGTTGGTTTTAATGAAGATGGTGTTATAGTTCATAATGGTTTGGAATCGTCTTTTGTATCGGATGTGAAGGCTAAGCAAAATCTTGATTCAGTATTAGTTGAATTGAAGAAGTCGATTTCCAAAAAACCCATTGATGTGTTCTCTAATAGAAAGATGACGTCCTTCAATATCAAGGTCGATTATATGTTCTGAATGTTGATGAGTTGAGGAAACATATTTTGAAACAAACTCATAATTCTTAGTATTCTATTCACTCGGGAGCCACCAAGATGTACCGTGATTTGTGGAAAGTCTATTGGTGGAATGGGAAGAATAAAGACATTTTTCGAATTGCCAACAAGTAAAAGTTGAGCATCAGAAATAAGATGGTTTGGCTCAAAACATTAGTATTCCTACATGGAAGTGGGACGATTTGAATATGGACTTCATTAAGGGTTTACCTTGCACTCGTTGATAATTTGACTCGATTTGGGTCATAGTGGACCGAATTATAAAATTGGCTCACTTTTTTTCATAAAGACTTCATTCGCATCACAAGAGTAAGCCAAACTTTATAATATGGAAATGGTAAGGTTGTATGGAGTGCCTTTGTCTATTATCTCTGATCGAGGTACTCTGTTTACATCTCAATTTTGAAAGTCGTTTCAGAAAGGTTTTGGTACCCAAGTGAAACTTAGCACGACTTGCCATCCTTAGGCCGATGGACAAGAAGAATGTAACATTCAAACCTTGGAGGATATGTTAAGAGCTTGAGTAGTTGATTTCAAGGGTAATTGGGATGATCATTTCTCTTTGATTGAGTTTGCTCATAATAATAGCTATCATTCTAGCATTGACAGGACACTGTTTGAGGCTCTTTATGGTAGGAGGTGTAGGTCTCCTATAGGATGGTTTGAAGTTGGTGAGATCACTTTGATAGGGCCCTAGTTGGTGCATGAGGCAATGGAAAATGTTTGACTTATTCATGAGAGGGTGAAAATGGCTCAAATACAAAAGTCCTATTCCGATGTTGGAAGAATAGAACTAGAATTTGATGTTGATGATTGGTTCTACTTGAAAATTTCACTTATGAAGGGTGCAATAAGATTTGGATAGAAGGGAATGATTAGTCCGTGATATGTAGGCCCATATCAAATTATGAGGCGTATTGGTAATGTTGCTTATGAACTTAAGTTTCCTAATGATTTAGCATTGATACATCTAGTTTTCCATGTATCTTTATTGAAGAATTGTGTTAGAGATCCGATTTCCATTGTACCTTTGGAAGGTTTGGGAGTTAAGGAGAATCTTTCTTATGAAGAGGTTTCAACTGAGATTTTAGACCAGAAAGTCCGAAAGTTGAGAAATAAAAAAGTTGCTTCCATGAAGGTTCTTTGAAGGAATCAATTAGTTGAGGGTGCTACTTGGGAGGCCGAAGCATATATGATGTCATGGTATCCTCATCTCTTTCCCTCTGCTCTTACTCTATCTCGAGGTATTAGTTTTCTCATTCTTTTGGATTCATGCGTTTTAGTCATTCTCATGTTTCCATAGCATGCATGTTCATGGAAACTTCATTTTCGATGTTATGATTTAGCTTGGAGTAATTCCATGTTTATGTGCGTTTTGATGAAATTTGCATTCATGTTGGGTTAGTAGTTTCTCTCTACTCTATTCATGCTAGTTTGAGTTTTATTCGAGGACAAATGTTCCCAAGGGGAAAATATTGTAACACCTCGAAATTTGGAAAAGGAAAGAAGCCCAAAAGATGGCAATTGGTTAAAGTCCACGAGTTGAATCTATGGTTCGTGGGAAGTTCTACGGGTCATATACCAATCTCGTAGGAAGTGGAAAATATATTTTTGAAATCAAGCCCAGTAACTCATTCTACAATTGAACAGGTTAATCTATTGAATTGACTAGGCCCTAGTCACTCGACCTATGGTTGACTAGTACGGTCCATAGAAATTTCTACGGTCCGTAGGTCACAATCATAGAGTCTGCCAACAGTTATTTTTAAAGGGTATTTGAGTCTTTTCCTATGCACCTAATTCCTATAAAACGTCGTTTTGCCTATAAATAAGCCCCTATAACTGATTTTAGTCAAAAATCTACCCATTCTCATTTATTCCCCAAAAATTCCCAAAGCTTCTCTCAAAGGTTTCTCTTCAAGGCACTTAAGGAATTTCTAGGGTTCTTTTAGTCTTCAAGGTTTCTTCATCAATTGCTTGTGGGATTTGATATTAAGGTATGTAGGGAGTTCATCAATTGGTTCCATTCACCCATCGAGTCCCAAGTTTTTCTCCAATTCAACTACCCTAAATTTGTTAGGTTTTCATTCAATTCCTCATGGGTTCTATATGTATGAATTCAATTTTCCATGCTTTCCAAACAATTCCATGTGAACCCATGCATTGATCATAGTTTTGACTATGAATCCCTAATTTACATGAATTTATGAAGAATCTATGAAGCTATGAATGGTGTTTTCATGAACTTATACATGATTTATGAAAATAAAGATTTTATGATCTATGTTTCTATAAGATTGGTATCAATGAAATTGTGAAAACGTTTCTCACATTATGGGGTCATGATTTGGTGAAAGGTTTTCTCACTCATGCATGAATCAAGTTTTAAGGAGCTATTCTATGATATTTTTAGCTCTGATTAGTAACTTAATTGTTATTTTCCATGGATAATTATATGCTTATGTTTATGATTATTCCGTTGGAATTTTTACTTTGCCTCGAGAAGATACTGAGATGGAGGTACTCCCATTAGTAGAGGCTGGATCTCTAGTGGCAATCTCCTTGTCCCTAACTACGTGCCCCCGTAGGTTATCTTAAGTAACATAGCTAGTGGATCCTCCTAAGCTAGAAGTTTAAGGTTTTTGCCTTGGCAAGTACAGAGATCTCTCTTTGGTGTGGGAGCAAGACGTCGAATTCCACATTATAGCTCATGTGGTCTATGCCGGATAATACTAAATGCCCCACAAAACGAACTAAGTTACTTTCAAACATTCTATGAAGTTTTTCTCATGATTTTTAGATGTAATGACCATGTTCATGATTATGATTCCTCTTTGAAGATTTTCACTATGTTTAGCTTGGTCATACACATCATGTTTTTCGCTTATGTCCCCTAATGATCATATTTCATGTTTTATTGCATGCCTCTCATACTTAATACATTCCATGTACTAATACATACTTGTGCCTACATTGTTTCACTAATGTAGAGCTTGATGACTTATCTCCCTCCATTCGTGGCTAGTTGATCACTCTAGAGGTTTGAAGACTTGGTGAGTCCTCATACTCGAAATACTATATCGCCTTTATTGCTTTCTTATGTTTTTACTTTCGGATGTTGTAAGTGGTGTACCGGTTATGTCCCGACCACTTGTGCCATTTTGCGTACTAGCATTATAATATTAAATGACTTAGAAAGTACTCTTATTGAGATGCATGTTGGTAAATTATTTGAGTTTTTCATACTAAAGACCTATTTTCAATTTTATGGTGAAAAGTTTGCATACTCTTTGTATGAATTTGGGAATATTTTGTTGAATATTTGAGTATCAATTTTTGTGGTTGTGCAATGAATGTTGCATGCAAGCTAGAAATATAATAATCGTTGCTTTGATGAGTGTGCTTGAGTGCTATGTGCAGTAATGTTTAGACAGAATTTCATGCATTGTGAAGACCTGGAACTTGCCTTGTTGGTCCAGTGATTTGGAACTTGGGAACATATGAAAGGATCATAGGTAGTCTTTGAGAGTGAACCATTAATCTAAACCATCTTTGTGTATACCATGTGAGTTATGTGATCCAGTTTTGCCCAAGTTGTGACTAAATTTTTATGTTTTTAGTTAGTTGTATTGATAGCTTTATCACTTTTGAATTGGACCAGCCTTTTAGACCAAGATTATATTGAAGCATTCATGTGAGGCTGAGAAATAACTTAGGTCAAAAGTTTGGGGGTGTGGTGAGATGTAGTAAGGATTGATGAAGAATGAAACTTGTGTTGGATTGAAGTTGTTTCTTCAAGGTTGTTGTATTATAAAAGATGGAGCTCCTCCAAAATCATCCAAGATTATTTTTTTAAAAAAGAGAATGATTGATTTATTATTTTAAAAAAATGGGTTCCCATCATTGAAGTCGAGAAGAATCAAAGAAGTGAGTGTGAATGTTGATATATGCCTAAGAGATGAAAGAAATATTGAATTAATAAGGGCTCATGTAATGCTTCAAGATGGTAGAGTCACTTTCATCCAAATTTTATCCTACGTTGCCCAAGACCTCATTACAAGTAGATAAAATACCTTTGTGATCCCTTGCTAGCTAGTCCATTGATCATTTGAAAAATATGGACAAGCTTATGGGTTGATGCATACA
This sequence comes from Solanum bulbocastanum, assembly GCA_037074985.1. Classification (NCBI taxonomy): domain Eukaryota; kingdom Viridiplantae; phylum Streptophyta; class Magnoliopsida; order Solanales; family Solanaceae; genus Solanum; species Solanum bulbocastanum. The sequence continues at coordinate 14,978,434 of CM073601.1, forward strand.
TGTTATTTTCTTTCTTTGTGAGTGTGAGTGTGAGTGTTCTTTGTGATCCCTTTAAATTTCTTATGGATTGTGAGATAAGGGTATCATTCTTTGTGATAGGGCACTCAAGTAAAATGAGGAAAGAAGGATTGAACTAATAAGGGCTCACGTAATACTTCAAGATGGTAGAGTCACTTTAATCCAAATTTTATTCTACTTTGCCCAAGACCTCGTTACAAGCAGATAAAATACCATTGTGATTCCTTTCTAGCCAATTCATTGATCAATTGAAAAATATGGATAAGCCTGTGTGTTGGCGCATACATGTTATTCTCTTTTTGTAAGTGTGAGTGTGAGTGTAATTTGTGATTCCTTGATGATAAAGTTCTTATGAATTATGAGAGAAGGGTATCATTCTTTGTGATAGGGCACTAATTTAAGTACATTTGTCTACCATAATTTTGCATTTTGGTGAGCTATTGTGAGCACTTGATTTAATTTGTAATGATTAGTCAAAGTTTGGAGCTTATAATGCATAATTGGAGTGCATAAGCATTTAAGTTAATCCAATGGTCTTCAAGATCATGTGGGCAAAGTCTAGCGAAAATATATGCATGCCAACTGTCAAGAATTACTCTTTGTAGACATGTTTGTTAAATTTATAGGGATAATTATTTACTTAAGGACAAAAAACGTTTAAGTTGGGGTGTTGGTGAATTGGAAATTTGCGACTCATTTCAAATTTTTTCCTTATCAAAAGTAATATCCTCAAGGCTTATTTATATCTTTTTTTACTATAATGTGATTGTATTTTGGCTAAGGGAGGCTAAAAATACCTTGGAGTTTAAAAAAAGGAAGAAATCAAAATAAAAAAGAAGTATCGAGTTATACTGAGCATCGCCCATCCAATTTGACGCATTGCTAATAGGCGCTCAACTCGCTAAATATGACAGCTCATACTTCTTAAGCTTCCCTCAGGTGGTAAAACAAAAGAATACTTGGTGTATCACCGAATTGACTACGTGAAGGTCTAGAGTATCACCAAAATTTACAATCTCCTAAAGAAATTAATTATTTGCACAAGACAATTTGACGAGAAGGGCTGACAAGTCGAGTATAATCAAATCATTCTACAAGTCTAGTTGAGTTTGCTAAATTGTCTCGAAGGGAATTTTTGTGAATTTATTATCGAAAGTATAAATAGAATTTGGAAGTGAGAGAAAAACAACTTTACATTCTCTAAAATTTTTAGCTACTTCTCCACAAACTCTTGGCATTTGGAAGAAGCTTGTACTTCAAGATTTGGGAACCTTCTTGTGTTTAAAGGTTTTGAAAGATTCATTCCCTTGAGAATTCATCTCAATAGCTTTTATGGTTGAGAATTTTAGTATATGTTCTTTAATTTATGTAATGAATGGATACTTTTCCTATTCTTAAAAATGTGCAATGCATGAATGGTTAATCTATATTTGAGTATTGTTTAATTGCTTATAAATATTGAATGGAATTGGGTTCAACTATTTCGTCATGTTTTCAATTATGATTAGACGTTACAAATTTGTATTTATCCTAGATATCTTATGTTACCTGTGAAAGAATGTTTGAGTGAGAAACTAGTTGATGTTAACTCGCTATTATTCGTTTAATAGCTTAGGATAAAAATAGTTGAGCTGAATCAAAGAAATAGATTGGTTCATGATGAGTTTATGTTGGGCTTTAGTAAAACCCAAGAGAGATATGATTGTTTATTGATGAATGATTATCATTATCTTAAATCTAGCTTATCTAATGATATTTAGCTATTTGTAGTAATTGTTAATATCCATATGACAAGATTATATTCCATACTAGCATACTCCTAAGAGTCTCCACCAAGTTGATATAAACCTATGCTTTAAGATTTGCATTGGTTTAGCTTAAGTAACTGTGAAATAATTCATGTTCTACATTCAAATTTTGACTCCACCCCCTTCCATTTATTTTTAGTGCATAAATTTTGTCAATGTACAAACCTCTAGTAGGTATAACACATTATAAGGCGAATTATATTCATTCATTCCCCGTGGGAAAGACCCGAAATCCTAGTTGGGTTAGTGTATTGCAAAAAATCACCTATATATTAATTTTTGACATGTAGGTGAGCGTTATCGGATCACTTGTTATAAACAACCCCTCCCCCCTCCCAATTTTCATTCATAGTTGAAACAGTATGCATGTGAGTTGAGAAACAAACTTTGATAAATCCTACCTCTAATTTACATGGAATTTGACTCTGACAAGTAATTATTTTGCGAACGATTATAGCCACCTCCTTAATTGGAGAGCTGTTTTGGACATTACCATGAACTTAGGTCTTCCTGACACCCTACACCTATAATTTTACTTAGTAACATCAAAGCTAGGATTTTTACCTCATGATTTTGAATTCTTTCTATTTCATATTGTTGATTGGTGGTCCTATTATTGAAATTATTATCCTTTATCTCATTGGTGATCCTGGATTGATGGTTCATGTTTATTTTACCACAATGTTCCTTCTTAGCCAAAGTTACTTTAAAAACCTTATGATAGTATTTCATATGTATTATATACATGAGTAACATATATGTTAACATAGTTCAAGAAAGTATATGTCACAATTCTAGACTACCCTCTAGATATAACATGGCGAATATAATCTCGAAAGATTTCAAACAAGCAACTTGACATAGCATGAAAGTAATATAAATAACATAACTGAAAGAAATATAAAAGTGGAATGTAAGTCTTAAAATGACAATCTCAAACGATACCAAATTAGAGTACAAAGACTTCATAAGCGAAAAATACTATGTCTGACAATAAGCCTCCATTACATAGGTGTAGCTAGAACAAGTCCTAGCTTGCAAAATAATCTAAAAACTAAAAGAGTTTGAAAGACATAAAATATCTCATAATGTGGACATTCCCTCGAACCATGAGGACTCACCAAAATTGCAAAGGCTAAGAGAATTTGTGCTAACCGCAAACTAAATGTGGAGTGACAAAACCTATATTATAAGACAATATAGGCACAAAAGATGTATGCGATCAATATTCAGAATGTACTGAATATGAAAAAAGATGCACGAGTATAACATAAAGCATGCTAAGTTTGAAATCATGATAATGTATGATCAAGTAAAGCATGACATAATATGATAAGTTGAATTCATAAAACATAGTATAAAGTCAATACAATATTCTGAAAGTCATGTCATAAGTAGAAATCATAATCTATTGTATAAATCATAAGACTATGATGGGAGATACCATTAACCGACATAAACCTTGTGAGCTAAAATATAGAGTCCATTTTAAGCCTTTCACACTGAAAAGAGAGGGTCTAAACTTGTCAAGGTAAGGAAACAGTTACGTACAGTGAATTCAAGTGGATCCACAAGCTAAGGCCATTTAAGACAGTCATAAGGGGGCTTGTAGTTACAGGACAAAGGGATTGCTACTAAAGAACTCTGCCTCTACTAATGGGTGATCCTCCATTTCAAATGTCACTCGGTGCTAAGTAGACTCCCAACGGAAGCATGCATGATCATATCATATAGAGAAAATACATCATTACCCCATTTAAGTAAGACCTATTTTTTAATAAGATACATGAACTTTGCAGGAGTCTTATTACCCCTTGAACAATTTTGAACTGGTATTATAATACGTCATTTTTGGACCAAACCCAATTTTGAAAAGCAAGTGTTAATCATGCACCAATCAGTATTTGACACGTGTAATTTAATTAAAAATATTAATTTTTTTTCCTTTTCTTTTTTTCTCTCTCTTACTTTTTGAATTCTTCTTATCCTTTTTATTTTAATTTTAACTTCAATAAAAATAAACCCCCCCACCACTCCACCCCACCCCTACCTCCACTACGTTAAGCAAACCGTTTTCTTCATTTTTTTTTATTCTTATGTCTTCTTTTTTTTCTGTGGCTAACTTTTTTTTTTCTTACTGATTTTTTTATATAAAAAAATTGAACTATTTTCTTGATTTTGTTGGGTTGTTTATAACAAAAGTTAGTTATTCTTTAAGCAAATTCAAAATTTTAAGAATATCATCAATTGATTTATCTTCTTTTTATACAACTTTAAAATCTGAAATGAAAATTTGAAAAGAATAAATGAATTTCTTTAAAATTGTTAGAATATTGATTGAAAGTTGGATAAAAGTTAAATGATATCTCATAATCATCTTGAAATCTAATGGATTTACAAAATTATTCAAAATGTAAAAAAATATTTGGATAAGCTTTTAGAATTGAGAATTAAAGTAATAGTAATAAAAGAATGTGGGTAGAGTTGTGACAAAAATAGTAGTATTGAAAGTGATGGAGTTTCGTCGAAGATGTCAACTAATTTTTGAAGAAAAAGAAATAAAGAAAGAAAAAAAGGAAAAGGAATAAGAAAAAAGGTTAAAACTGTCAGAAAAATAAGAAAATTCATTTCATAATAAAATGCTCGTCAAACTAATATTATAATCATTATTTTAAGTTTTTCACGCTCTTTAAGAGAGTGCATATATTCTCTATGTCAGATTGTCAAAAAGGATGTTATAACAACAATTAAAAAATTGTTTAGGGTAATAGGATCCCTGCAAAGTTCAAGTGTCTTTTTCAAAAACGGATTTTTCTTTAATGGGGTAATGATGTATTTTCTCTATCATATTCATAGTCTTTGAAATAGCAAGAATCTAGTAATACCAAATCATTCATAAACTCCATATCATAGAATTTTTTTCTATATCATAGAATAACTCCTTTCAAAATCATGATTTGATAGCATATTCATAAATATACTTAGTTAAAGCATCTAAATCATGATCATCCTTTCATAATGATAATACTTCAATCGGAAGCAACCTATTTCATAAATCATGCTTGATAATTTATCTAAAAGCATCTTTGATTCATAAATTCTTCAACTCATAATACATGCATATCATCAAACCTCAGTCATAATCATAAAGCACTTGTATAGCATGGGTTTGTGTGAAAATCATTAGAAACATGTAATTATGATCAAATCATGAATAATAAGATCAATCATGATAAAAAAAAGTCTTAAATCAATTGAACCCACAACGTAATCATGAAATCCTAGAATTTGGGTAAGAATCATAAAGTAGAAATTGAGGTTTCTTTCGAACTCAATGGGTGAATCATAAAGTAGAAATTGAGGTTTCTTTCGAACTCAATGGATGAAGAGGAACCCATTGATGAATTTCTCACATACTTTGATGAACGCTAGCTTTGGATTTGGAAGAGGAGACTTGAAGCTCGAGGAACCCTAGATCACCTTGAGAGAATCCTTGGAGAAGAAGACTTGAGAACTTTGGGAATTTGAGAGAGAATGGTGAGGGTTTGATCTTAGAAACAGTTATAGGACTTAGGAATAGTATAGAAACGATGTAGTTTAGTTATAAAAAAACCCCAATTAATCTTGATAAATATCAGCCGAAAGGCTTCTACATCACTATGTATGGTCCGCATATCTTTATACAGACCGTACTGGTCATCCGTAGATCAATTACTAGAAACTCAACTTTTTGAACTCAAAACCGAAAAATCATCCACAACCCATCAACCATAAAACAACTCGTAAAGCTCTCTCGTAGAACTCAAGTCTAGAAATCCTCTTAAGTCCGAGCCATCGACCACGACCAGTCATACGGTTCGTAGTTCCTTTTATGGGCCGTACTGGCCAATCATACACTCAATGCTAAGAGTCCAGGTTATCAATCACATACCGCTTTCTACGAGCCGTAGTTCCTTATACAACCCGTACAAGCTGACCGTAAATTTAAGGTACTAAAATCTCACAAAGTCTAGAATTTACTCTATAAGCACCATACACGACCCGTAGAAACTCTCACGACCCATCTTGTTTGTCTGTAATAACTCATCTAAGACTTGACATTTTCTCACCTTCAGGACATCATCCATGAAAGCAATCTATGGACCGTAGAACTAAGTACGACTCATACTTGACCTCGTATAAACTTGCACCAACAACTTTTATGCATTTCCCCCTTCCAAATCAACTATTCTACTTTCGAGGTGCTACAATATATTTAGCTTCAAGTGCATTATTTCAAGAAAATATATTTAGCTTCAAGTGCATTATTTGAAGAAAGTATATTTAGCTTCAAGTGCATTATTTAAGAAATAAAGAAAACTCATATTTTTAGAAAAGCATAGTCAGCCTTAAAGAAAGCATAGTCAATTTTAAAAGAAAGCATGGTCAAATTTAGAGAAAGCATATTTCATCTTTGAGAAAGCATAGTCAGTTTTTAAGGAAAGCATGTTCCATTTCTTTCAGCTTTGAGAAAGCACAGTTAGCTTTTTAGGGAAACATAGTCAGTTTTAAAGCAAATTTAGTGCAGTTCTAATGATTTATTTTGAGTAAGGAATCAAAGAAAGAAAATTTTCAGTTTTTTCCTAAAGTATGACACTTTTTCTTAAAGTGTTAAAGTTTATGAGAAACAAAGCATGTTTAGGGAGTAGTATTGAGAACCTATTTGGGTAAGGATTCAGATAATCCAAATCCCAGAACTGCGTGGCCAGAATATGATAAGATCGTGCCTTGATTCAGACGATTCCTTAGAAAGATCCTAGTAAGGGCTCAGAGATTGTATCCATAAGTTAAAACAAGTTTGTCTTATACTTTGTCAAGGTATAGGATGACTCAAGCAACATCGGCAAGGTGTTGTATCATTTTAAGGCTCATGTGGTAGTTATTGATTAGAGAATCTCCCAAAGAAAAGTAAAATTATATTATTCTCAGTATTTGCTATTGATGTATATTTTCATTTATAAACGATTGTTGTTAACTACGCATGCATGATTGTCACGACCCAGGGGTACCCCCTAGATGTAACAAGGCGTATAGAGACCTCACACAAGCCCCTTAGCATATTATAACATAAGATAATAGAAAAATGTAGAAATTTAAAATATTTTCCAATACAATCAAAGTCTCATAAAACAAAGCGGAAGTCTTTAACATTGTCTCAAACCATCTAATACATGAAAGTCCTAGGGATACAACCCATACAAAAGTCTAAACATAAAGAAAGACCTAAAAGAACATAGTGGTCAAATCCTCGATGCTATAAGGACTCACCAAATCTTCACTTGCTTGATTCTACTAAGATCCTAGCCACGGGGATGAAAGTCAATATCGCTATACCCTACATTTGATAAGAATGTAGGCAAGAGTATGTGTTAGTACAATAAAGTACTAAATATGATGGCTAGCATAAATCATCAACATAGGCATAATATAGGCATTAGTCAACATAAGACATATACCATAATTATAAGAGATACATCATAAAACATAGGCTATAAGCATAAGATATAACAACATAGTCATAGGCATGATCAAAGCATCTAGATCATCATAACATAAGAGAAACACTTCATAAGTAGCCTTCAAGGCATGCTTGTGCAATGCATGGATAAGACCCCATAAATCTCACTCAAACTAAAAAAACCACTTTAGGTCCTCATTCATATTCATCATCTTTTGATATCATACTTAGCTTATTTCTCATAGACAAGGGAACATTCACCTTTAGTCAAACATATCAAGGCAACTATAGCAACAATCCAAGCTAAGCATACATCATACAATCAATCTCATATAGAAACATACTTACAATACTTCCTTGAACTAATCTTGTTTCATCATAACATGCTACTTAGATTAGGGACTTTTCCCTCATATTCATAATAATCATGGAAGGGTATCTCTCTACTACTCCATATATAACATCACTCATGAATGGTTACTATTTACAATTCAAGGATATCAAGGAAAAGCACCTTACTATTCTAGACCAAGTTATCATGGAAAACATACTCTCATGTAAGTCCAAGCTACTTAAGGAAGGGTACTATTGCTCAATCCAAGCTATCATGAAATGATGTGGCCTCACCAAGTGAAGCTATCAAAGCCTACTATGCTAGTCCAATCTACATTGGAAGGGTACGATTTCTCAATCCAAGGCTATCCATGAGTAATACTATCTCAAGCTAACATGCATGATTTTGTCTTACCAAGACAAGCTATTCATGAAGGGATATCACATCACTACTTCAAGCTAACATAGTTCATACATGCTTTGATTCATTTTAGGCAATTCTATAGGTATGGAGATTGTTACTAAAAACCCGGACTCAATTAGTGTAAAAGGTCTCCATTTTATGAGATATACTTGGGAACCCATACTCAGTGTAAAAGGATCCCATTTGGAAGCCGAACTCAACTTACGTACAAGCTTCCATCTCATATTCAATATCATAATCATGAATACTTTACTCTCAAAGTGTTCTTAAAGCATTTAAATATATTCTATAAGAACATGCATAATCTCATACATTCAAAATATAGGTCATGTGGGTAAAGTCCTTCCACAATAAAACCTTATACAAATCAACATACACATAAGCTTAACTCTCAATGCCTTATTATACACAGTTCATCATATTAGCCTTAATCTCAAAGTCCTAGAAATCAACATTCATAACTACAAGCCTTACTCTCAAAGCAATATTTTGTCATGATCATCACATAAGCCTAGTTCTCAAGACATTCTAATCACATGCTTCATTCTTTAAGCAATTCTAATCATATATCATCATATAGGCTCAATATCAAGCACTACCAATCATAATTCATTATATAAGCTTTAATCTAATCAATTCATGTCTATATGCTTTACTCTTAAGCAATTCATATCTAGGGGCTCTAATCTCAAGCCATCTATAAAGAAATTCATCAATCTTAGAAGATCACATCTAATCCCTCAATTTTCCCTTTCATGGTATAAAGCTCAACAATATCAATTTCACCTTAGAATCATAGGTAAATCATGGATACATGTATAATAATACTAAAATTATGTAATTCCATCATAAACAATCATAAACAATCATAATCCACTCTATTGGATCATAACCCGTAACATTAGAAGAAACCTAGTTTGACTTGGGGAATTCTTCTTCTAAATTGGGGAAAACATGGAGCTCCATGCATGAAAGGATTCCATAGATGAATAAACTATCATACCTTGATTACAAAGCCCACAAAGCTTGAAAGATTGGAGACTTGGCTTTATCTATCTTGATTCCTCTTCTTCTTCACTTTCTAGAGAGAGAATATTTGAGAGGAAATTGGGTTTCTTTTGGGATCTTGAAATAATGACCAAATGACTTAGATTAGGGGTCTAAAGTCTTTATATAGGTGGTCTCGATTAGGGTAAGACGACACCACTTAATCCTAATTAAATCCGAAAAGTTCCATAAAGCCCTCAACTTAACCGACCTGCTGCCCCATCCACAAGACCTCGACCATGGGGCATAGGTTGACCTACGACCCGTCCTGATTGGGCGTAGTTTGGGGTTTGTAGCTTTGGAAATGGAACTTGACCTACGACCTCTATCCACGAGGTGTGGACCCATCCACGGGGCATGGGTCCAGCCGTGGTTACTGCCTTTTCTTGGGCAGTTTCTCTATGGTGCTCATCCACGAGGCTTTCCACGGAGCGTGGGTCCAACCACGGGGCGTGGATGGCCCTCGTGGGTGACACCTTGATGCTCTAACATGCTAAGCCCTCTATTTAAGTTTGGGGTGTTACAATGATTTACTATTTCTTTGACTTCATTTTAGTCTATCTTAAAATTTACTCTTTTAGCTTAGTTACTTCAGTCCTTAGCCAATAGTTTCATTCAGTTAGTTTACATACAGTAAATTCCCTGTATTGACGTCACTTGGCATTGCATTATTCTATGATGCAGATTTATGAATTCAAGGTCGACAGCAAGCACATCACTAGGATCTCACTTTCATCCAGCTTTGATGAGATGTCCTTACTTTTGGAAGGCTTCGATTTATCTAGCAAATTAGTAGTTAATACATGTTGTAAGTAAAGTATTAAGATAGCTTGAGGCCTTGTCCCAATAGCCTATTTTTAATACATTAGAGGCTTCATAGACGAATTAGTTGATTCATAGCTTTCGCTATTGCTTTATAAACATATGAATATTATATCGATTTTAGATTTTTAACTATAAAATTATTGAGTTCATTTTCTTAAGTCATTGCATGTTCATCTTTTAAAAACTTCCGGACAATGTTATAGTATATAGTTAGTAACAGACCAGACCAAAAATCCATTTGGAACTAACAATGGTTTTGAGTGTTGGTCAAATCTAGGATGTAGGCTCAGGGCGTGACACAATCCTGTATTAGCCTGTATTTTTCCTCTCTCCTCTCTCTATCTCTCCCAAGTCTCACCCGCTTCCCTCTCTATCAAATTGCATTCGTTGTATTTGGTCAAATATAACTTGCATCAACATGTATTCATCCTCTCTCTAATATCTCCCCTCTCCCTCTTGTTATCTCGTTCATCTATCTCCTCTATAAAATTATTGCTATGAATCACAAGTACTCACACTATAACTTTAAGGGGTCGTTTGGTTTGAATACAAGTTATGCTGGGATAAGTTATATGAGATTAGTTGTATTGACATTATTTCTTATTAATTGTTTGATTTGTTGTACTAAAAATAATAACCATTACATACTTCCTAAAAATAAGTGATTTGATTACAAAAATACTCTCTTGGAGCATAAAGGCAATTGCACCTTTTGAATATATGAAAGCAACATTTTTCTCATAGAAGTAGAAAGACATCCCAAAAATTGAACAAAAATTACACTGGGGACTATCAAATGAATTCACATCAGAAATTGTTAACAAGCAGAAATGATCTTATTATCCTACAACAGAAACAGGCCACAATTAGAGATTATATATTTAGCTATACATTTATCGATCGATTCCTTCAATCTTCTTTGCTTTCTGAGTACAACTACTTGAGTTTCTCAATGTTCTCTTCAGAAGTGTCCCAGTATCCACGCCTGTTGGCCTCCAAGAATGTTTGAAGCAACCACCTGAAAGAATTTGAATTCGTGTTCATAAGCCTGTTCAACAACTCTTCGTCTTTGATGAATGTTGTGTTGGCTTCTTCGTACACCCAATTGTCAGCTTGGCCTGAAGTTGCAATCCACCCCACTGTGTTGGTCAATCGTTTCTCAATCTCACGAACACCCCCACTGTGTTGGTCAAGCGGCAGGTTATCAATTAAAAGGTAGTTTTGTCTTTTAATAAATTTGTCACATCACAAATTGTGATGAGATTATTATACCACCCTTTTGGAGGGATAACTTATCTCGGTACTATTTATTAATCCCGAGATAAGTTATCCCAAACTTTCCAACCAAACACTAAATTAAGTGCCACTAAATATTTATCCTAAGATTGTTTGTGCTTATCCTTCACACCAAATGAGCCCTAAATCTCTAATTATGTCCAAATTATAGTCGCTTTAGAAATTTTCTCGCTATTCAATGATAATAAAGAATTTATAATAGGTAATGAAGTCAATGGTAATAAAGAATTTGTAATAGCTAATGAAGAGTAATGCCAAAGTAACGTCAAAATATTTGATAGAAATAGTGGCCAATCAATTGTAATTCATGTAATTTGGAAGGAATGGATTGGCAGGAGAGATGAGAAAAAAATTCTTAATAATACTACACAAAAAAAAATATGGAAAATACCAGGAGAGAGAAAGAGATACAAGAGAACCCTCCATTGTGCCGCAAATGTTTTATGAATACATGGAAACTCATATGTGTAATTATCATGAATTAGTAGCCTCCCAAATCTTGCAAAATTTTGAAGCTCCACTGAGATTCCTCAATTTTCATGACTATTTTAGGAGTCTCTCCCAAAATTCAGAAAAATACAAGTCTTTTCTTCTTTTTTCTTGCCTTTCCACTGACCACCCTAATGTACATTAGTAAAAATTGGGTGGACATTTCTTTCCAGTCTCCAAAATCCTCCTATTAGTAGGTTAGTACCAACAAAATTGCAGCAGCTTCCTCAATTTGTTTCATTCACAGACTCTTCAATTATGAAATCCTTGCTCTCTTGGTAGCTTTCTTCACTCGTGCCAGCCCGATTTTTGCTGCTTCTTGGCCTCATGTTTACACCCATGGGAAACGGCACCTGCAAAATCACGAAAATGAGAACTAATTTTCCTCCCACACAGATCACACCTTTTCAAATTGAGACCAAATATCAAGCTGATAGTCTCCAGATACAAATGAAACTATAAAAGCAAAGACAGCTATTTGATAGAGCTGTGTTCATACCTGATCACCAGCATTAGGGCCATCAGTGTGGAAGAGGATTGGACGGCATCGCTTATCTTCATTCATCAGGCTAGAATTCTGGAAGTGAGCAATGAGTGCAGATTTTCCCTGAATGCGAGCATATGCAAGTGATGCCACCTTCTCACTATTGAATTTTTCCCATTTCTTTCCATTGAATGCCTGACAAATATTTTCTCACCTTTAATGATAGGAAGGTACCATCAAATTGAATAGAACTAATTTTGTTTAGGGTGCCAGAACCACATACATTATAAAATGGAACGATAAGAGGAGGCTCGGTCATGTTGATAAATGCGTAACCTACATTGCATTTGTTCTGCAACAAAACAAACCAAAGTTATACAGAGAGTAGAAACAAGATCCAGAACACAAGAAAGCTTTCACCATGGAAAAAGCACTAACCTTGAAGTCAATGGGTAGATAGATGAAATCATATGTTCCTCTGTGACGCTCATCTATTGCAGCCAAAAGCATTTTTGAAGTATATCTAAAAATCCCCAGGAGAAGTTAAAACATGGCACACCATTGCAAATTTTGAAGACAAAGAATGCAAAAAATATATATCTAATAGCTGAACAAGTTTGTCGCTATGACAACAGATAAATGATCTTTATACTCAAAAGATGAAAACTGATCTTGAAATGAAGCCTTAATGTTATTTTATTCATCCCATGCTGGTATACAAGCATTGAAATTTTGCAACCAAAATACATATAATTACAGTATGTTCATTAGATGCATTGGTGTCAGTATCAATGATCTACAAAATGTAACTAGAAAATCAGTTAAATAAGTTACAACTGGGACACATTTGAGAAAATGTCAGAAATATTTCAAGTCATTCAGCAAGATAAGGGGAGAGGAAAAGCTTTAACATGAGAAGGCATGATATGTAATAGCACTCACCATGCTACTACATGATAACAGTTCAAGGAGGTAGACAGCTGTTACTCTCTACTTGTACAGACTTATGGTAATTTTATCTACACATACGCCAAATGACCCACCAAGTCAGGTAGTTTTCAAGAGAACTCAAGAAAAATCATCTCGAATAACAAAGAAACTAATGGATTAGTAATCTCTCAACAACAAACAGCTTCTTCATTTTTTTGGAGTAAATTCCCTCCACATAGCATCTTTAGCATAGTGTTTTCACATCAGCAAATAGAAGGGTTTCAGGTATAAAATAAAATATCAATTAATAATAAAACAGTGACGTACTTGTTAGGAATATTCTTTATCATTAGGGTTGTCCTTTTATCGTCCCCTCGTGCAATCCGTTCAATATCCAGTTCAAACTGCTTCTTGTTGTCAGTCTGACTCGAATTCCCTTCATTCCTACGGCTCCGCATCCTTTCATTTGGAGAATCAAATGAACTGATCATAGGAATTATTTGACCTCTACCAGGAAACATTAAACTTCTCTGCTGATGGGAATGCAATCCGACATTACTGGAAGACATTGGCAAGTCTATACAGCTTCCACCAGTGCGCGAGAAAACGTTATGAGGAATGAACTCCAAAGTATGTGGTGAATTTCCAGAAATCCTCATACTGCCCAGAGAACCTGGGTGAAAACCAGATGCATCTGGAGATTCTCCTGCATAGGCATGTCTTCTATCCCAGAGAGAGAGGGATGGATTAACAGAAGGTGCTGAACCCACATGATGGCTGTTTATTGGTACAAGTGCATTGAGCATGTGAGACGGAGCCCTTGGAACTGAATGCAGTTGTTGAGGGCGAGAAGCACAGACCCCACCTACATATGTTGGTGAGTTTGGCCACATCATGCCTTGAGGCTGTGATTGATGTGAATTACTCCACATGTACTGGTGCCCAGGAGAAGGACAATTCGCATTTCCATTTGGAGTAAAAACTGAAATGAACAGAAATAGCAAACATAGAAGATCAGTAAATAAGCAAATTTGGCAGACACTTGTTTTTATTTATATGGCCCCTGTACCTGTACCCTTACAGGTACAATTGCACTCTCAGTTCTGTTAGAAACTGCCGACCCTCATTAAAATGAAAAAGAAACATATCAGAGAATTGGCTAGGATAAAAGCAAATTTCAACAGTCTCATTCTTCTTCTCGCTTCCCTCTCTTTCAGGATTATAACCTCACTATTCCGGTCAGTATAACATTTATCCTTGCACAGAACGAAGACCGGTGATATGGAACTTCTTACCTTCATTTAGTTCAACCGGCTGCCCATTAGGGCCAACTCTGGAGAACTTTCGGTTTTCTATTGCTTCTAGTGGCCTGATATTCATAGTTGCAGAAATGCCGCCCGGAGAAATGGAGGAAGTTCCATTAGATAAACCATCATGGTACTCTGGCAGAGAATGAGGATGGAGACCTGATGTGCCCCCAAAGTCAAAATTGATTTGGCTCTGCAGGTGGCCAGTTTCACCAACATTGGCTTGGTTGCCCCCCTTAGATTCCAACCTCAATAAGCTGTTAGGAACACTGAATGATAATCCACAGTCAAATGCATTATCCAAGTAGGAATTAATGGCAGAACCACTGGCAGATTGTCTGCCCAGAAAAGATCCATTTTCCATACTCGAACCATGTCCTCCATGTGGAAGTGCTCCTGGAACTTGCGATTTAAGTAAAGTGAACGATAATACTTTTTCTGCAAATATTATAATGCAAAGAATGAAGAGTACTAGTACCAGAAAATCCAGTGGCTAAACTGCTAGGACTATTCTGCTGCAAATAAAGACCAGGTTCATCTTGCTCCAGCTCAGAAGGAAACTGCTGCGACAACCTGCTATATTCAAACAAAGGCTCAAATACAGAGTGAATCAGTTAAAAGAAAATAACAATTTCCCAGATTAACAATGAGTTCAAATTTGTGAAGCCTATAGAACATGGATAATTGGCATACTCAGCTATAAAACATAATATAGCTAACAGCTTTCTACAACAGCACTGTCCTGATGTCTCTCTCTCTCTCTCCTTTTTCCGAGAAGTGAGAAGGAGGGGTATCTCCAAGAAGAGCTAAGGAAAGCAAAATGTTAAAAATTCGCACCGTCTAGTACCACCAGGATGGCTTGCTTCAATCATTATCTGCTTCCCTGCAATGTCACTCCTGTTTAAAGCACGAAGAGCAGCTTCTGCAGCTCTAATATCATAAAACTCTATAAATTTGTGATGGCTTCTATGCTGAGTCTCGCGGATCTTTTAAAAGAAAAGGGCAAAATGAAGAAAAAAAATCAGCAATATCCCTGACAAAACAACTGCATGCAAAAAGCTAGTAGACTAGCTGACCTCCTTAATCTCGCCATATACACCAAATATTTGACGAAGTTCATCATTTGAAACAGAGGAATCAAGGTTGAAAACCAGGAGAGTCCCTTGGTTGGCATCTTTTTCTGATGGATTGTCCTATCAAAAATGATCAGAAAAGTAGGGCTGAGAATTGTTGACTGAGAAACATGCGATGCAAAAACAACTCTAGCTCAGAAAATACCGCCTATGGATGATTTTTTTGGTTTACTGCTTGCATATGGGAGATATATAGAAATGTCAAAAACAATTGTAGGGCCAGTAATGTCAAAAACAGGCATGAAGACGGCGAGTTGGGTCAAATTTGGGCGGGTTGAAAATGGATAAACATAAAATGGGTAATAATTCAACCTGCCCATATTTGATATGGGTAAAAATGGATTGGGTGACAAATGGGTTGGGTAAAATATTAGTTTACCCATATTTTCATGAGTAAATAGTACTCTACTTGAGAGTTCAACATGGAGAAAATATTTGTCTTTTTTTAATGAAAAATGTTGAAAATGCTTCATTTAGTTTTATTGTATCAGAAAAGTCAAAAAGAAATCCTATAACTTTTCAATATAAAATAAATTTATGTAATAACAAGGGGAAAATATTTTTAATTTCAAAGTAAATGAATATTTGCATTTTAGGACTAAAAAATGCTTAATGCACTTTAAGCAATGTCAATACTAATACATGATTTGCTTATTTTACACTATTATTTATTATCCAATATAAAATTAAACAAATAAAAAAATATAATTATAATTAACAAAAGAAATGTACATTTAAAATATATATTTTTGGAGGGCCAAAGACTACACCTTTTTAATTATAGAGAAAATAATTAGTTCTATAGAAGAACATAAAAAGGAAGAGAAGTTACCGTATTTTTAGTGATATCATAAATTTTGAGTGAATAAAAGTTAACAACTAAACCCATTTGGCTAATCCATATTTTACCCATATTTTTATGGGTTAAAAAGTCACTCACCCGACCCATTAAAATATGAGTGGGTTGCCAAAATATGGGCTCATTTTGCCGGCACTAGGAATGACCAAGAAAGATGAAGCATACATACCTTGGGAATTGAGAAATGTATGTCTAGCTTCCTGCGTCTCAGTGGTTTGTTCTGAAGAGCTTTCATGGCATTCTGTGATGCTCGAATATCATAATAAGATATCATAACAAAACCGCGATGCTTGCATGCTGTATATAGCATGCGAATATCTCCATATTGCTGTTCATAAGAATCAAACACAACAATTATCACCAATCAAAACATACAATTTCTGTTTACATTTTAATTCTCTTTGAAGAGTGTAGAGAGAAGTTTCTGGAAAATGTAGACCCACTAATTGACCGCTCTCACCTCAAAAAGAGTTTGTAGTTCAGAATCTTCAACACTGCTATTTATATTTCTTACAAAGAGTGTTCTAGATGGATTTTCCTCGAAAGGCTTCTGGCCACCAATTGCAGTATTAGAGTCGCCCAAAGACACAGTGTAATTCCCAGCATATTCAGAATTTTGTTGTCCTGTAGAGGAACCATCATCTCCTAGGTCCATACCTCCAACACTACTGAAAAGATCAAGATCTTCAGTCTCATCACCAGCATAGGGTTGGCCAACATAGTCTAGCCCATCAGTAACCCCAGCAAGCAAGTCATCATCATCAGGGAGAAGATTTCCAATAGCGTGGGCCTCAAGTTCTTTAAGGGACTCAAAACGTTCTTCTTCATAGTGTGAGTCAGCTGCTCCAACAGAATGACCATGTGGGGAATAGTTGGTCGGTAATCGCACTGCATACAAAATCCAAACATCAACTCCTCTTCCACCGACTGAAAAGCCGAAGAAATAAAACGAAAAAAATTGATAAGAGAGGGATTGAATTAATAAGTTATCCAACTACAACATAATCACAAGAGAAGCAGTGAAAGTACCACTTTTGACAGCCACTGAAATCGCAACGGGACAAAAATTTGCCAAAAAAGTGACAACACTAGGAAAACAAAGTAATAGGTCAAAGGACTAATAAACAGAAAGAAAGCAAGACATACATTTTCTACTGAATAACTCTGATAATGAGCTTGAGAAGAGACCATTCTCATATTGACAGCCCAATACGCTAATTTTGTCGTCTTCTGCTGGATAAGATGCCAAGTCAGTGCTGACAATAGATCTTACACCCACGTTATAGTCAAGTGCTCTAGGTAAGGAGTGGGATGCTCTTTCTATTCCAACAGCTCGTCTTTCTATGATGCTGTTAACGTTTTTGTTTTGTTTTAGATGAGAATCATGATGTTCAAAATGCTTCGCCGTCGGGGAGCCCAACGAAATATGATTCTCAAAGGGTGATGAACGAGCAGCAGCTCTTTGTAAAGCATCATCACTTTTAAGACCTGCATGAGAAGGCGTCAGATAAGTGAAAAGGGAGGTTATCAAAACCCTTCATCTGGATCACAACCTTTTACACTTGGAAATCAAAAGAATATCACTCACCCTTGTTACGGTATCTTTTATAAAGAATATACATGGATGGAGCCATGAAAAAATATGTCAGAAATAACAGGATGTGCTTCTCATTGCACGTTTTGCTAACAGGACCTTCATTCCTTTTTATCCTCACTAGAGAGGGGGGGGGGGGGGGGGTCAAGGGTGCACATAATTTGGATATCGGAAAGGTTAAAGCACATTAATTTAGACAAGATTCAAACAACCATCGCACCAGATTCATACAGCCTAATTACCATTTCTGTCCCCACCTTTCAACCAAATAAGTTTCCAAGAATCAATAGAGATACCAATCTTGGTGTCACTTGAAGATAATTTAAACATAATTATCTTCTCTATAATCGTTTTAGAAAGAAAAGTTTTTGCAGGATGAGATCACATATTCTAAATTTATAGCTTACAGCACTGTAACAATAAGAATTTCGAGTAGGGGAGAAGAAGGGACAATGGAGATTCTTAAACTAATAGCTGAAACAATCAGTATCCACTACCACTTTCAAATCACGGCGCTTAACTAGTCTGCTAGTCGAATTGTGCAGAAGGCAGGCAGATGCATATTTGAAACAACGGCTAACACTAGCACTCCTGAAATAAATAGGAACATACAGTGTTTTATTTAAATTACTACTCACCATGGTAGTTCTGCAGGCTATTTGCCTTCCAAAATCCAACTTGCCTCTGTCAAGTTCAGACGAGGAAGATATCAGTCACCGAGGAAAAAAACAAGCAAAATAGTATTCCCACCCAACTTTATCCATTTGAGGCCTTATTCAAGACTGTTGTAACATTCCAAGCATATCAACAGATTACAAAGAGTGACGTATGAACAATTTATACCTCATCACGAAAACGTAATTCCTCGGAGAAGTAAGATGACGGTGATAAACCCTGTAGCTCTCTCATTTGAGATGGCGTGATGCAAGTTGGATACAGAAGGAATTATCTAATCGAAGAAAGAATCCCTTCTTTCAATCAGACCACGAAATACATCAACCTTGTATGAAGCTTGAAGAAGATCCTGCTTCAAAGTATTTCTGCAATGAGAAGTCATAAAGAACCAATTTTTTATACTGATTGGGCACAAAATAGAAACATCAAAGCAAGCAAATTGTCACAGTTGAAACACATACTTCAATTATGTTGTTATACAAGTTGAACAGTTAAAAGAAACATATATATGGAACGGGGAGTAGCTTCAGCCGAATTCAGAGGTTGGATCATATCATACATGTTAAAATGAATTTTCAGCTAGATGCATTTAACAAGTCAAGACAGAATTAGAATTTCATAGGTTTGTAATGATTTAATCAAGCAAAGCAGATCAAGAAGAAGGATAATTAATGTTTAGCAAAGAGAAAAGTTGAAAACCGATCGAACAGTTAAACGAACCCAATTTTGAGTAGATCAAAAGGGGATATGCCATAATTGAGCTATAAGTAGAAGGAAAAAAAAAAGGACGCACCTGTAGACAAAAGAACGATGAGATATATATATATATATATATATATTTTGAATATATAGAAAAATTGGAAGGTATGAGGGGTAGCTATAAAGATTAGGAAGAGAGAACAGAGAGACGAAAAATAGTTTAGGAATAAATTACGGCACAAGGCAAGGTAAGGAAGGGAAATTGAAGAAGAGATCTAGGTATCCGTGCCGTGCAGAAACCTCCAAAGCTTCGATGCCTTTCTCTCTCTATCTGTCTCGCTGTTTCTCTCTCTCTCACCTGTTGTGTATGTGTTTTTCCTACATTGCACGTTAAACCACCTGTAATTTCTCTCTCCTCTTGCTAAATTGTTTATATTTTCTCCGTTTATCCACAGCTAAATATTCATAATCCCCGATCGGAAATTGTGAAGTTTTCCGGCGAGCGATGGCGGAGATCCCAACGCCGGTTTCTGTTGGAGAAATGGAGAGAGAAAAAGAGGAGAGAGAAAGTTTTAAAAAAAAAGATGAAATAGTTTGTAGGAAAAACAATAAAGTGGATGGATTAATGTCCGAACAGAGAAATGAAATTGAAAAAATGGACTTTGAATTGAAAATAAACGGACCAGAGGAAGAATAAACAACACTACCTCTCACCCCCATAAAATAAGCTGGACCAGTAGAATAACCAAACCCCAACTCCACACCCCACAATTAATATTTTTTCGAAAATATATATATATACTTACCAACTAATAATAATAGGATAATAATTATATTATATTAATTCCTCCGTTTTATTTTATATGAGTTAATTTGACTTAGACAAACTTTTAAAATTTATAGTCTAAAATAAATGTAGATATTATCTCCGTTCAACAATACATGTCGACCATACTATTTTGTGATGTCCAACAATATTTGTTCACTTTATGAAATCAATGAATAATTATACATTAAGTTCCTAACGTACCCTTATCATTATTATAATCATTTATTGTATTACCTTTTTTGAGACTTTGTATGTATTACTGCCGAGGTTCCTAATTATTTGTTCATTTTTTAAACGGTACACCTATTAAGAAAACTAATTGACATAGTAAATATATCATTTTATCCCTTTTAATTATGAAGTGGACGAAGTAAAAATTGAAGATTTTTCAATAAGTTCTACTTTTTCAAAATTAATTAATTGAGGATATAATGGGTATAAAAACATTGTGTTTTCTTGATTTGTCAAAAAGGATAATTAATTAAGAACAAAGGGAATACACTCAAAGAGTGATATAGTAAAATTATTATTTTATTTATAATTTTTTTTAAAAATATGTCAAGTCAATAATTAACCAGAATAGTTAGAGGGTGTGTGAAAGTATTTCAAAGTTAATTGATTAGAAACAGAGGCAGTAATAAAAAGGAGAGGGTGTAAAAGCAGTGACCGCTCACCAGAGGCGCTCCAATGAGTTCCACTATCAATTTGACTCCATAATTAACATTACAACAACTTCATTTATAAGGTCATCATCAATTGAATTTTCAATTTTTATTCCAGACTAAAATTATAGTAATAAGATAGGAATAAACGCCAATGATTTCGATTTTCAAAATATTTCTACGAATTTCTATTCGAGGGAAAATAACCTCAAAATGTAATGTCATTTTGTGTTTTAATTGGTTTCTCTCATTTCCTTTTTGTTTTAAAAATAATCAAATTTGGTAACTTTTTATATTAAACATCTTTATAATCAAAAGATATAAAAAATAATTTGATACATTAAATATATTTTAAATTTAAAATCACTATATTAAAAAAAAAATATACCTTCTAAAATTATGAGTTAAGACAAACAAACTAAAATTAAGGGAGTAATATTTTGATGGATAAATATTTGACGTGGCAAATCCAACACGAGGTATCATGCAAGGTTTATGTTATTTTCCGATCATGGCATATTTCTAATTGATAAGATGTGCGACGAAGTTAACATTAAGTTGGAGGTTTGGAGACAAATTATAAAGTTTAAAGGGTACAGGTTGAGCAAGACCATTACATAAGATCTAGAGTGCTGGTTCAATGATGCAATTCATGTATGAAACATACATGGAAGTGAGATTTGATACCTAGGTTATTCAAAACAAAAAGGTTTCAAGTATTTTGGGACGTCGTCTATTATTCAAAGCTTTGTTATGCGTGTCTTCTTCAATTCTATTACTTTGAAATGTTTTTACTTGGATCGGAGGTCTATTGGAAACAACCTCTCTTTCTATCAAGATATTAATAAAATCTGCATATACTTTAACCTCCCGAAATAGTAGTGGTTGGATTACAACAAATATAGTACTATTTATTGTAATATTTTAAATTTCTATCCACAGTATTTTTGAGAGATTGCTTCAAATATTGATTAGCTGCTAATATTCTCACATACGAATTTATAATTCTAAACCCAAAAAACTTGGTACTTGTGCATAAAATTTAACCTTTAAAGGATATACTTGAATTTAATATGGCAAAGATCCTAAATTGGAAAGTAATCAAGTGATAAAATTGTACCTAAGCCTGTTAAGCATGATTTGTTTGCATTTATGGAAAAATATATGACAAGTTAGATTGTACATTATAACATAATCTGTTGTGGCTTTGAATGTTTGAAAATGACTATGAATGCTTGGAAGATTATTGAAGTTATATCTATGAGAGTTAGGTATAAGTCCTAAAATTTTGCCCAACTTTCAGATGAAGCCAACTGCATTTTTTTTAAAGAATCAATTATATTGTACTTCACAGTTGTCAGATACAAGATCTTTTTTTATTTTTATAAATATTATAGATTTAAAATGATTTTATCAAGATAGAGGATTTATATATTTTATTTTACTGAAATTTTGTTTATGGGATGAAAGGCTTAAAAGTAGGTGTCAATAATACTTCACTAGTAAAGAAATTGGGATGCAATGGACAATTGATTGCTAAATATTTGTTTTAGTGGAAAAAGATTTAAAATGTCCTTTAACGTATTAGAAATGGTTCAACAAAGTCTTCTCCGATATTGGGTCAAATTTGTCTTTTCTTTCAGCTGTTGGGTCAAAAATGACTTTAACATATTAGAAACGTTTCAAAATGCTCTATTTTCACCTATTGAATAAAAAATGTCCTTAATCTATTAGAAAATTTTCAAATTTGCTCTTCCTTCTACCTATTAGATAAAAAATTCCCTTAACATATTAGAAATGACTCAAAAATATTTTTTTAATTCTAACTATGTATGTCAATAATTTTGTTTTACTATACTTTGACAATTATTTAGTTTTCTTTTGATTTGTATTTTTTTTGGGAAAATTCTTGCTTGTTTGTCTAAATGTTTATCTTACCTAATATAAGAATTTGTTTTAATATGAACTAACATGTGTATTACCCCAAATGTATGTTGTATAAAAGCATTATATTAGTCACGAAGAAAGAGAAATTTTGTTATGTATGCCCATTCTAAGATAATTTTTGTTGAATTTTTTTATGAGTGTAAATATAGTATCACTTAGAATAATTGATAAAAAAATCTCAGTAATTTTTAAAGACTAAAATTGTTAGGTAATGGAAAAAATAAATATAAGTAAAATGCCAATAAAAGTAAAATGAATTAAAAATTGCGTTTTAATTTATTTAAGTTTGAGAGCTTAAAAGAACTTTTAAAAATATTATATTTATTAATAAAATATATCAAGATCGTAGGAAATGCGCGCATACCAAATAGTATGTATTCGTTGATAAACATATTTTTAGGAGAAGGATGACAAATTTGAACTACTTCTAATAGGTTTGGGGCATTTTTTATTCAAAGGTGGAAGGAAGAAATTTTTGAATCATTTCTATACACTAAGGGCATTTTGACCAATTGGTGTAAGGAGGATATTTCTGAACCATTTCTAATATAAGGACATTTTTTAACCTTTTCTGTACGGTTGATTTAATAGCTAGACGAATGTTATTTTGTAGATCAATTACCAATATTACCAATATAACTCATGAGATCGTTTGGTAGTGGGATAGGAAACAAGTTATTCATGTATTAATTTTCATATAACTTATACGACGTTTGATAGGTAGATAAAAAATAATTATTCATCTATAAAATTAAGGAAAATTACCTAAATACACATCTTATTTTATCATAATCTCTAAAATTCCCTATCATTTTTTAAAATTTCAAAAATTCTCTCTCGAATACATCACTCTCCTCTTGCTAATACATCTTGATCCCCCTGTCAGACTCATCCCTCCCCTCTCTGATACATCCTTCCCCTCTCGGATATATTCCTCCCCTGTGTATCTGGATGTCCTATCCCCTCTCTGATACATTCCTCCCCTCTAGGAACATCCTTCTCCTATGTATCCCAATGTCTGCTGATGTATTTGGAAGTTCAATGACGATGTATCCGAAATTCATAAATTTTAAAGAATTTTTGTAATTTGAAAAAGAGTGGGGAAATAATTTAATTAGCACTTAACATTATGAGATTTATGTAAATTATACTAAAATTGATACGACGTCTGATTGACAATTAAAAATCTGAATACCCAATCATGTAGATATAAGGAATGAGGAAATCTATGTATTATTTTATACATGATAGAGTGTGAAGTAACTAATACATGAATAATACATCTTTACATAACACATTCATGCTTAAGTAATAATATAGAGAACCACTCATAATTAATTAATATATTATTAATATTTGTATAACTCTAACTAGGTATCAAATCACCCCTAAGGTTCTGCTTAAAAAAAAGGTTTTGCCTACAAATTTTTTGTATAAAAAATCCTGATAGTCCATGAAAATGATAGCTAACAAAAAGGGGATGAAACGAAAAAAAAAAAAGTTAGATGTATAGTTTCAAGTGGCCCTTGTGTGTATGTATATTGGGAAAGTTACGTAATTACACGAATTAAGGCAATATAATTTCTAAAAATTCTTACCATTTGAATTAATTATAAAATCCTATTTTTCTCTCTCTTAACCTTCCGATATATCATTCCACCTTTATCAGTTACATTACAACTTTATTTCGTGTATAATGATTCTGGCAAATGTTATTGCTAATACATAACCCCAATTATTTCAAATCTAAATCAGTAAAAATCTAGTTTATAGTTATAAACAGGATACATAACTTATATATCTTATACGTAACTTATGTATCGTTTGCTATATATCAATAGAAGGGGCAATGTATTCATAAATTCTGAAAAGTTCAAAATTATTATAATTTGACAAACTTCGGGATAGGATATAATTAGCGCTCAAATTATTAGGGTTTTTGAGAAAAACTATCAAAACCTTCTCTTGATAGCAATTATCATA
This sequence comes from Solanum bulbocastanum, assembly GCA_037074985.1. Taxonomy (NCBI): domain Eukaryota; kingdom Viridiplantae; phylum Streptophyta; class Magnoliopsida; order Solanales; family Solanaceae; genus Solanum; species Solanum bulbocastanum. The sequence goes on from CM073601.1 coordinate 15,003,273, forward strand.
TCAAAAAAACAAAATACATAAAACAACAATTTCAAATCTCTTCTTTATTAAATCCAGATCATACAAAAACCTCAACTTTCTATACAATCAATTACTTTAATATAAAGTATAGAAATTTCAATAATTTGGGCACTAATTACATTCTATTTTGAAAGTTTTTAAAATTATAATAATTTTAGATTTTTTCGAACTCGCGGATACATTGCTCAATTGCTCGATACATAAGTTTTGTATCAGATATAGAAGTTATATATCCGATATTTTACTATAAACCAAATTCATATTGATTTTAGTTTGAAATTATTGAGATTATGTATTAACAATAACATTTGTATCAGATACATTGTACACAAACAAAGTTGTAATGTATCATATTGAGGTGGAGTGATGTATCCGTTTTTAAGAGAGAAAAGGAAAATAAAGATTTTTGCAGTTAATTCAAATGGTAGAAATTTTTAGATATTATGATGTGTTTAGTCATGTAATTACATAATTTTCTCATTACTTTAACACATTATTAACACCAAATTGAGAATACCCAAAAACTGAATAAAAGAAAAAAAACATAAAAAATTCTCAAGCCTTTTCTCTACAACATAAAAGGCTATGAACATTATTTTCTTGATATTTTATATCTTTATATGCTTTGTCACGACCCAGAGGTATCCCAAAGATGCAACATGTCATATAGAACCCCGAAGGACTCCATACAAGCTACTTAACTCTCATAACATAAGAAATAAAACAATAAGAATAAAACATTATTCCAAGTCCAAAAGATTTTATAAAAGCAAAGCGGAAGTCTAATACACTTGTCTCATCATAGCCATCTAATACAATAGAATGAAATTGGGCCTAGCCCATACATCATGTCCAAAAGAGAAATACAAGAAGTTGAACTAAACAATAAACTCCTTCCTCGAATCATGAAGACTCACCAAAGCTCGAAATATCTCAAGTCAACCTCTAGCCACGAAATTGATGACCCTGACTGTTAGACCCCATATTTAGGGGAAATGTAGGCAAGAGTATGTATTAGTACAAAATAATGTAGCCATACATAAAACATTTACAACATGCTAAAAGGGACATTTCATTTCATGGCATGCAATTGACCAAGCTAAAACATGATATGAGAAGGTTAGAAAACATAAGTCATAAAACCACGGTCAATGCAAGCTAACATCATCTTTAAAACCTTTGAACTCATATGCAATACTTCTTGAAGTAATCGTTGTACATTATTACTTGTGGGGAATTTGCCTTAACCGACATAAAGACCATATGAGCTGTAACAGACCGAAAAGGGTTGTCCTACTTACCAAGGTAGAACCATGAACTTTTAAGTGGATCCACTAGCTAATCAACCTATGGGGACACATAGTTAAGGGATAAGGAGATTTCTTCTGGAAACCCGACCTCTACTAACGGGGGAGCTTCCATCTTATGAGATTGTTTCTAGAAACCCGGCCTCTACTACAGGAGAGCTTCCATCCCATTATCAATATCCTCTCGGTACTAAGCATAAATCCCATGGAATAGTCATTTCTTACTTGACTTCATTAATCATGGAAAGGTGCACTTGGACAACCAATCCAAGCAAGTTCATTAGGATAGCTCTTACTCTTTGATTCAATTAGGTGAGAAAGTCTTTCAGGCTAAGAATCCTTTTTATGTGAGAAAACCTTTCACATCATGCTATTATGTGTTTATGAGAATATCCTTTCACAACAGAACATCATCATTGGTAATTTACTCTCAAAGCATCCTTAAAACATTTGCATAGATTTCATAAGAAAATGCGTAAGTCCATAATTTATCTCTTGAGGTTCAAAACCCACTTTCAATCATCAATGCTTAGAAAACATGGGTTAGATATGAATTTCATCATAAATACATATAAAGCTTGAAATACATGCCCAATTTCATAAAATTCTTCCCTGAAGATCAAAATCCCACATCATAATTCATGACTTGAAAACATGGGGATTACATGGTGTAATAACCCTCCTGGTCATTTTTGTTTCTTGCCTTCTATGTGTTATTTAGAGCTTTCCTGTAGCGACCCCAAGTCATTTATGACTTGCTGGGACTGATAGTTCGGTCACCTGGTCGTTCGTTTGGTTTTGGTGTGAGTTTTAGTGTTTTGGAGCTTATGAACCTTGAACGATCATTTTCGATCAAAATTTTAAGAAGATGACATTGGAATCCAATTGTGACAGTTCCATCAGCTCCGAAAGGGTCATTTTAGGCTAGTAGTATGGTCGATATGACTCCCGAGGTTTTCAGTGTGAGTCGGTGTGATTAGGCGTGTTAGCTTTTGAAATTTGGCCTAAAGTTGACTTTGGTTAACATTCTTGGAAAACGTGCTCAGATGAAAATTCCGTCAACGCGGTTAGCTCTGGAATGTTGAGTTTGGTCTAGAACAACCTTTTGTTTGTCTCCCGAGGTCTCCAGACTCATTTCGAGCCTTCGGTGGATTTTGGTTAAAATGACTCTTGGAAGTGGGACCCACTTTTTATCGAGATGATCTCTAATGGAAATTTCGATTGCGCCGTTGAGTCTGGAATGTCGAATTTGGTAGGGTAACATATCTGTTTTATTTTTATCGGGTCCTGAACGAATTTCGAGTACCCCGTTGGAGACTTTAAATATTTTGCCAAATGCTGGTGCAGCCATTACAGCTTTTTAATCCAACTTCAAACCCTCATAACTCTCTCATTTATAGTCCAAATTTAGTGATCCAAAGGTCCATCTCGTTGGTTTTTTCGCAAGGAATGCGTTGGTGTGGTTAGATTTTGTATTCAAAGCTTTGTTAGAGGTAAAAAGTTGTGTTTTAGCAGTTGTCATAGCCATTTTCGGGCTGAAAATTTGAGAAATTTTAGAAGCTAATTTCTTGGTCATTTTAGGTCCGATTTCAGTGATTCTTGAGGCTATCTTGAGTGGTTTTTCGAGGAGAACATTGTGGTGTTGTCATATTTTTCTGTAGACCTCTCGTTTCTGGTATTTTCTCGTAAATAGTTGCTGCTATTGTTGTTCCTTTTTAGTGTGTTTTGGATTTTTCGTTGTATGTTGTGTTGGGCTGTTTCGAGCCTCGAATTGTGTTCCATTTTGGAACACAAGTTCGGGGAGGTATTTATAAACCTATTTTTGGGGTTAATTTCGAGATTTCCAGCGCGGGCCCCACTTTTCCCGTCTTGACCCCGAAATTGGTTTGTCTCCGTTTCTTGCGATTGTAGTGTCTAAATGACCATAATAACGTTGTGACTCTATTTTTGATAGTGTATCCATGTTTCGAGGCTGTTCGAAAGGGGAAAACTCCGGAGAAGTGACTTTTGGAGCGTGCGTGGTCGGCCTACAGGTAGGTTACGATTTCCATCTCTTGGATTGAGCTTGAGAGTGTGAATACATGTTGATTAGTTGGGATTTGGGTTGGTAATTATTGAATAGTGCATATGTGTTTAGAAATTATGCTTTGGTCTCTTTCGGGATTTATCGGTTAACAATGAGCATGCTTGGTGTTACAAATTGCCCCTCCTTGCTATGAGGAGTGCTTGCATGCTTAATTACTGTTTATTTGAAACATGTTGGACCTTAGTTTAGGTTTTACTAGGGCTTTCCTTAGAAATTTATGATTCGAAATCGATAGGCCTTAGTTTTGCCCCGACGTCGCTCGGCCGGCTTAGATCCCTGTAGACTGGTGTAGCAGACTAGAGTCTGATAGTTTGGACCTTAGTTGGGCGATACGCTTACTTCGACAATAGATATCCTTATTTTTCCCCGATATTGCGGCTTCACGAGTTATATCGACGACACTAGTTCTGCTTCGCGATTCGAAGTTGGTTTTCAATTAAATTTCAAAGACTTACATAGATTGGCTAAGTGTGGACGGTGTTCCACGGATATTTTTGCACTTGAATCGATTGGGACTCTTTCAACAGCTATATTGGCACCGTTGTCGGGTTTTCGGATTCGAGCTCCGGTCTAGACCTCATATACTTATATAGAGCATCTGATTTGAGGTTCGGCCTCTATCGCCTACATCCTTATATAGAGCATCCGGTTTGAGGTCCGACATCTATCGCGCAGCTACTTATATAGAGCATCCGATTCGAGATTCGGCCTCTATCGATTAGTTACTTATATAGAGCATCCGGTTCGAGGTCTGGTCTCTATCGATTAGTTACTTATATAGAGCATCCGATTCGAGGTCCGGCCTTCGTATTGTCAGATTCTACTATTGGGGTTGAAGTTTTGGTTCGATGTTATCCGTTCTTGGGTTTTCATATGAAATTTTATTTAGCTATAGTTTTTCTGTGTACTCATTGGGCTTATGGGGGTCCGTTCGGGTTTTTAATTTAACTTGTGCATGAGTGTACCTTCTAGGCTTATGGGGTCCAGTTAGGTGTAGTTAGCTTATAGATTACTTTAGTTAAGTTCTTTCTACACTCATGTGCATTCCATTGTTACTTAGTTTTCCGTTCTTGACCTTTGTTTGTGTTATTCCTTCTTTTCATATTGCGTTTACTTTTCAAGTTCAGTCGGCCTATGATGCCTACTGAGTACCTGCTGTTTTGGTACTCATGCTAAGCTTTGCATCTGTTTCGTGATGCAGGTTCGAGCATTAGTGGCCAGCGCTAATCCAACTTGGAGTAGTCTGATCCGGACGGGGGTGAGCGCACGACGTTCTGTACTATTTCAGTCTCCATCTGTATATATAGACTTGTCTTTTGCCTTTCGAGACAGTCGAGTCTCTGTAGTCCACTTTTAGGACTTGTACTCTTTTATTAGTAGCTTTGTACTAGTGACTTCCAGGTTTTGGGAGGGATCTTTATTTGTATATATGTTTTGGTTTGCGCCCGCCTGCTTTATTGTTATATTAAATTTTGTCTACTCTTGTTTAGTTTCTGCCCTCAGACTCATTACTTGTTGTTCTGGGTTACGGGTCGGCTTACCTACTGGTGGGTCATAGTAGGTGCCATCATGGCTCGAGAAATCGGATTGTGACACATGGGTTTTCATCAATTCATTCATAAGAGATCATAATTAAATCATTTAAATCAATAATGAAAAGAACCCATGATAATTAAAGAAAACCCTAACTCAATTAGGGAATTCTACCTTTTGAATTATATGAATTTGGAAACTCCATGGATGAAAGGAATCCATGGATGAAAACTATCATACCTTGAATCCAAAAGCTAGCCTTAATTGGAGGAATTGAGACCTTGACTTGAAACCCTAGGTTGAATCTTCTTCTTTAAGTTTTCTATAGAGAAATATTTTGGAGAGGCGATTTGGTTTTCTTTTGTGAATTTGGAAGAATGAAGTGAATGGGTTAATTTGGGGGTTGAAAATACTTATATATGGGTCTTAGTGAAGGGTAAACCGACATAGTATAAGAACTAATTAATTAGGAAAAAACCCAACTACCCCTGAACTTAACTGCCAGCCGACAAACAACGAACCTACTTGACAGACCGTGGTCTGACCTACGGTCTATCCTGGTGGACCATTGTTGGTCATCAGAAAGTTGGATTTTGGCCAGTGAACCATGGACCCTAACCACAAACTGTGGTATGACCTATGGTCTGTAGGTCAGGCCGTGGTCCTGAGCCTCTATACCAACTTAGGCAGGGACATCCATGAACCACACCTACGGTCCGTGGTTCTATCCACATGCCATGGGTAGCCCTCGTGGCTGGCACTTGCATTTTTTAAAGTTGCTTCCATTTCCTTTTTCGAATACGGGGTGTTACAATATCTCCCCCTTGGGACCATTCGCACTTGAATGAGATTCAAGTTTGTTCTAAAAGATTAGGAAAGGAACTAACAACCCAACCTAACAATGCAATGCATGTAACTAAGGAGGAACTATCGACTCCAAGCTAGGACATTCTCAAAACATCATAAGAGGGGTGAAACTAACTCTAGCATCCCATCATGCATGGAATGCACATATACAAGGAGGAAACATCAACTCCAAGCTAAGCATACTCAAATGCATCATAGGGAAGTAGGAACTACATCTATCAACCCAATATGCATGAAGTTTCAAAATTACTCATGTTCAAGAAGAAACTACCTTCTTCAAGCTAAAAGCATGCTTAACACAATCTCATAGAGCTCATATGCAATTCGTTCTCAAAAAGCATAGCTAAAGCATGTTCATCAATTCATCTCATGAAGTCTATAGGCAACTCATACACAATGCACAACAACATGAGGAAAATCAATCATATAAACTCATTTTCTTTCAAAACACAAGTTTTCATGAACATGCATAACATAAGGAGATCATGGAAACATATAAAAACACATGACTCCCAAAACAAGGACACACCAAGAGGAACTCATTACCTCAAGCTAGAATAGGGGTAAAAGGAGAAAGATGAGGATATTGGGACATGTTATATCGGTCTCGGCCTCCCAAGTAGCACCCTTAACTAATTGATTCCTCTATAACACTTTCACGGAAGTTATTTTCTTGTTTCTCAATTTCTTGACTTGCCGGTCTAAAATCTCTACTGGAACTTCCTCATAAGAAAGACTTTCATAAACTCCCAACCATTCTAGGGGAAATATGGATGTCGGATCCCAAATATACTTCTTAAGCATAGAGACATGGAAAATAGGATGCACTAACCCAAACTCAAGACCCCTTTTTCTCACATCGGCATAAGACTTTTGCTGACTTTGAGCCAATTTCAACCTCTCCCTTATAATTCAAACTTTCTCTATGGCTTTTTGTATCAATTCGGGACCTATTAGGGCAACTTTACCTACCTCAAACCATCCTATGAGAGATCTACACCTCCTACCATATAAGGCCTCAAATGGAGCCACACTAATACTCGATTGATAATTGTGCTAAGCTTCACTTTAGTGCCAAGACCTTTTTTGAATGATTTCCAAAACTGAAAAGTGAATTGGGTACCACAATCGGAAATAATGGACAAAGGCACTCCATGAAATCTTACCATTTCTGTCAAGTACATCTTGGCATAGTCCTCCGCCGTATAGGAAATCTTGATGGGGAGGAAATGAGCCGATTTCGTCATTCAATCCACTATCACCTAAATCGAATCATGTTGTCGCCAGGTGTGAGGAAAACTAACTATAAAGTCCATATTCAAGCTTCCCACTTCCAAGTAGGAATTCTAGTGTCTTGGGACAAACCTCTCGGTTTCTGATGCTCAACTTTCACTTGCAATTTGGACATTTATCCACAAATACCACAATATCCCTCTTTATCAAATTCCACCAATAGACCTCCCGTAAATCACGGTACATCTTAGTGGCTCCCAGGTCAATGGAATACCGCAAACTATGGGCTTCTGTCATAATCTGTTCCCTCAACTCATCCACACTTGAAATACATAACCGACCTTGGTATCTAAGTACACCATCTCCCCCTTGGGAAAAAGCCTCAACATATTTCTTAAACACCGCCTCTTTTAATTCTACCAAAATTGGATCAAGACCTTGCTTGGCTTTCACATCTGTCACAAAAGATCATTTGAAACCATTGTGAACCATAACACCACCCTTGATAGAGTCCACTAGTTGAACACCTAATCGGGCCAACCTAATCTGCCACCACATTTGCTTTTTTGAGGTGGTAGAGAACACTCATGTCGTAATATTTCAATAACTCAAGCCACCTTCTTTGGCAACGATTTAGATCTTTCTGATTAAACACATATTACAAACTCTTGTGGTCGGTAAACACATCTACATGTACTCCATACAAATAGTGTCTCCAAACCTTTAAGGCAAAAATGACCGCCGCTAATTCAAGGTCGTGAGTAGGATAATTCTTCTCATGGATTTTAAGTTGCCTTGACACATAAGCAATAACTTTTTCATTTTGCATAAGCACACACCCTATCCCACTTCTCGAGGCATCACAATACACCACAAAACCATCCGTCCCTTCCAGTAAGGTTAACACCGGAGCGGAAGTAAGTCTATCATTCAACTCTTGAAAACTCTTTTCACACTCTTCGGACCATATGAACTTAGCCTTCTTTTGAGTCAAAGCCGTCAAAAGAGAGGTAATTGAGGAGAATCCCTCAACAAACCTTCTATAGTTATCGGCCAAACCCAAGAAATTTCTAATATCCGAAAGAGTTAGAGGCCTAGGCCAACTCTTGACCGCATCTGTCTTCTTAGGATCTACCTCAATACTCTTACTTGAAACAATATGACCAAGGAAAGATACAGACCTTAACCAAAATTCACGTTTGCTAAACTTTGCAAAAAGTTGTTAGTCCTTAAGAACTTGTAACACGATCCTCAAATGATCAATATGCTCATCCTCACTCCTTGAGTAGATCAAACTATCATCAATGAACGTAATCATAAACATGTCAAGATATTGTCTAAACACTTTATTCATCAAATCCATAAACGTCGACGGATCATAGTCAATCCAAACGACATTACCAAAAACTCATAATGACCATACCGTGTTCGAAAAATTGTCTTCAGGATGTCATCATCTTTCACCCTTAATTGGTGATAACCCGATCTAAGATCAATCTTAGAGAAATAACTTGCTCCTTGAATTTGGTCAAATAAATCATCTATCCTTGGAAGAGGATACTTATTCTTAATGGTCACCTTGTTCAACTATTAATAATCGATACACATACGAAGAGACCCATCTTTCTTTCTAACGAACAAAACTGGAGCACCCATCTTTCAACTCCTTATGTTATGTCGGAGCCATATGGTAAGGAGGAATAAAGATAGGTTGCGTATCTGGGAGAAGGTCAATACCAAAGTCTATTTCCCGCTCGGGAGGAATACTGGGCATGTCATCTGGAAAAACTTCTGGAAATTCATTTACAACGGGGACCGACTCAAAAGAAGGGGTTTCAAAATCTACATCCTTCACCCTTACTAGATGGTAAAAGCAACCCTTAGAGATCATCTTTCTAGCTTTAATAAAAGAGACAAATTGATCCTTAGGGATAAAATCCCCCCCTCCCCCCCCCCCCCCTCCTTTCCACTTTAGGATAGGTGCATTTGGAAACTGAAACATGACTACACGAGCTCTAAATCAATAGAAGCATAACATGAGTGTAGCAGATCCATTCCTAAGATAACATTAAAATCTAATATATCAAACGCTACTAAATTGACAAGAGCAAGTCTATGGGAAAAGGAAACATGACACTTTATATAGACCCTCTTTGCCATAATAGAATCACCGATAGAAGTAAAGACAGAAAAAAGTTCTAGCAACACATCCGGAAGAACATTAAACCTCATAGCCACATATGGCATCACAAAATACAAGGTAGCATTGGGATAAAGTAAAGAATATACATCAAGTTTGAAAACTTTCAACATAACGGTAACCACATCAGGAGAACTCTCTTGTTCACCAGGATTTTGAAGTGCATAGAATTGGTTTTGCTTAGGAGCATTGGAATGCACATCACTAGTAGTAGATTGCTTTACCTCTCCTAGCATTGGTAAATCCCTCATTTTGTGACCACTTTTACCACAACCAAAGTAACCATTTGTGCCGGCTAAGCACTTACCCTCATACTTTCTTCCACACTTAGTACAATTAGGCCTAGGAATTGAAGATCCAATAGCATTACCTCCTTGAGGCTTAGGGTTAGACACCTTATCTTGGTTGAACTTAGGAGGAGCGTTAGAGGAACCTTGACTGAAAAACCTTTATCGGAATCTAAGACGACCAATGTCCATCGGACCTTGCTTGTGAGAAATTTCCATTACCGGTCTTATCCCTCTTTACCTCTTTAGACTTTTCCTTGAGTTTCTCCTCCTCAATTTGCTGTGCATGAACTATGAGACGTTAGATGTCCATGTCCTTAATGATCATAGCAGTTCAGCATTCTTCAACCACCATTTCGGACACACCCGAAATGAACTTACTCATCCTAGCCCTTGAATATGTAACCATTATTGGAGCATATTTTGACAATTGTGTGAACTTTAGAGCATATTCTCTCACACTCATACTCCCTTGTCGAAGGTTAATGAACTCAAGCACCTTATATTTTATTGAGTCCAATTCGTCCATTAATTGGACTCATTTAAGGCTTCGTTTTGATAGATTTAGTGTCCTCAAATGCTTAATTTGTACCATAAACTGATGATAAATCCTTGATTTGCATGTACATGGATTGAGGAACAAAGCAAAGACACTAATATGCAAAAAGGAACAAAAAAACTGAAGAAATGAAGAAAGGCAAGCCTGGTGATTGCCAAGGGCATTTGGCGAATCACTGAGTGGCTATCAGACCTCCTAAGTTCCAGTGTGCTAAGCCTTGAAGGAAAGAACCAAATTGGCGATGAAAAAGATCAGTCGGTGGATCGCTGAGTAGTTCAACGAAGCTAAGATAAATCGCCCAAAGTTACAGACCTTGAAGATGTTGCATGTCAAAACAAAAAGGCGATGGAAGAGATCAAATGGCAGCTCGCCTAGTGGTTCGGTGAGCCTGACTTACTTCGTCGAAGATCCCTTCATGGCATATTTTTGGCATCTATAAATAAGATTTTGAACGTTTAATTTAGTATCTTATCTTTTTGACATTGATTTTGCAATCCATTTTTAAGTCTAAAGTAGTTTTCTAAGTAGACTTGAAGGTTTTGAAACTCAATTTGGAGGTTTTACAGGTGAGTTTCTAATTTTCTTTGAATTGGAGCATTGTAAAGCTTGAATTCCTCTTACCTAGTTGATGGCTAATCGATTCGGTAACTGTTTTTATCTTTTTATGATGTTCGGCTAAAACTCTAATTTTTGGGGTGTGATCATGTGATTATAGATTGAATTAGTGTGTGGGTATTGCAAATTACTAGTTTAAATGCTATTTTTAAGTGAGTTTAATCATTAATTATGGTTTAATTTATGAATGGTAGTTGCAAATACAGTTCTATTTTAGTGTTCTTGGCTTGCTCTAGAGAGAGGTTTTAGAACTAAAATTATTGATTAATGATTTGTATGTATTGTGTTGATATGGGTTTAGCTCGAGAGACTGAATCCGAAACCCAGTCCTACCCATCTTGCTCGAGAGAGAAGATGCATTAATGTTTTGGGTTATTCTTAATTGCTATGCTTGTTGATGTTCCAGAGAAATCACTTGAAGTGGAATAGTTGTTTGAGAGAAATCTATTTCAATTATAGTCTAGACTATCCACTAATATTTAGTTATTTAGTAGTATTTTCAATTACCCATATATCAAAATTCACCTATAATCGATTACATCTCGAGAATTTCTCTCCTTATTGTTATCTAGACTGATTGTAGTTGATAATTTGAAAACAAAAAACCCCCATTTGACATTCGTGTCACCCCTTTATTTGATATGTCTTTGTCTAATAATATCTATTCCTATATCTAGTTAGATCACATTTTGTACTTCTTAATTGAATTTGAACACGTACCACTCCCCCAACTCAATTAGTGGGTTTTATATTGCTTAAAAATCGTTTGCACCTAGAATTGGATGAGGTGTGCTTAAACGTTAATCAAAATGGCGCCACTGCTGGGGAGTGGCATTGTTTAAAATTCTTTTATTGAAGTTGAATTGTGATCTTTGTAGTTATAGTTGAATCTACTTATTTTTGTTTTTGGTTTTGTGTGCTTGTGTTAAAATAGGGGAGGAGATGTGTGTCAATAGAAGTAATGGTAGCCAGTGGGCCACCAAGACGACATTAGGAATCTCAATGACATCAATGATCCTAATCAAGTGAGTGGTTTTGGTGCTATTTGTTTACCTCCAACTGAAGGAAATACTATTTTCCACATAACAAGCAATTATGCTTCAGCTCTTTCAACTGAAGGGTTTGTTTGGGAGGCTAGCGCATGAGGATCCCAATGAGCATATAAGGAACTTCGTGGATGCTTGTTGGCCGTTCTCATTCAAGAACATATCGCAAGAATCATTTCATCTTAGGTTGTTTCCTTTCTCTTTGATGGATGAAACTACTAAATAGTTGACTGAGTTACCAAGGGACTCTATCACCTCTTGGGATGAGCTAACTATAACATTTCTAGTGAGATTCTTTCCCCCATCGAAGATAATGACTCTAAGGGATGGCATCTAAGGTTTCAAACTCTTGGAAGGTGAGCCAATCCATGAAACATGGCTGAGATTTAAGAAGTTGGTGCTTCAGTGTCTGACTCATAGATTGCCTGATAATGTGTTGCTGGAATATTTCTATAGAAGCCTTAATTCGGTAAACAAGGGAGTGGATGACCAACTTTATCCTGGTGGTATAATGCAACAGCCCTACGCAATAGTTTGCTAACTTATTGATTGCATAACCAAGATAAACAGGGCATGGTACACTCGAGAAGACCAAGTCTCTCCTCTCACTTATAAATTGACAAAATAACAGATAGAAAAAGATCAAGAGAGAGACCAGAACATGACTAAAATGATGACGCAGTTGGATATCTAGGTTAAGAACATCATGGGTGCAGGTTCAAAAAGTGTAAATGATGTGGGTGTTGGTGAAGTGAACCCTGATGATGCAAGGTTTGAAGCTCTGTACAACAAGGAAGTGAACTTCCTAGCCAACCAAGGAGGAGGTTATCGTGCTAAGTACCCAAGGCCGGGTGGTAATCAAGGTGATAGAGAGTGGTGTGATCGTAACGCCTCATGTGCCTCCCCATGAGCATCAAAAGCCAAAAGATTTTGAGGGTGACCGTACGGAAGATATACTCTCACGCATTCTCAACAAAGTCGAAGAGTCCACCAAAGTATGGAAAGAAATAAAAAAGGATGTCTTGACTCTCCATCATATGGTGACCTCTCATTCCATTGTTATCAAGTAGTTGGAGACCCAAGTGGGTCAAATTTTGTTGCATTTGAATCCAAGACAACAAGGGGGATTTCCTAGTGATACTATGAAAAACCCTAATAATGAAGGTTAAATGGGTAATTATGTTGTGTCACGATGTTATCTAAGGCGGTTCTTGGGAGGTAACCCAATTTTTTTTACTGTTTTAAGTTTTATTTTAAATAACGGGTGTTGATTGTGCAGGTTGAAAAGTGGAGTGTGTTTGAGAAATGTAGGTTGGCGAGTCAAGAGTTCAGTCAGTGACTCGTCAAATAGGTCGGTGAGCCCGACTTCGACCCATAAAAATCAGAAGTGGGAGTCTGTAAAACTCGACGGGCCAATGGCTGAATCGGCGACTCGCCAGCAGGTCAATGATCCCGATTTTGTCCGCCGTTTGGATCCCCAAATTAACTGGAGGTCCTGTAAAACTCGGCAATGTAAGTCACCACTCGGCGTATTGCTGAGTGGTTCGATGTGGTCGACTAATATTATTGAAAGGGCAGTGAACTGAAAGGTGTTAAATAGCCAAACAGTTTAAATTTTCAAAATATTTCACATTCTCTTATTTCTAGCCTCGTACACTCTCACCCACACTCAAGATTTCCATATTTTCCTATTTTTATTACTTTTTGTTCTTAATCTTTCGGATTTGGATTACATTGCCGCCTAGCATATCAAATTCTTCATTCGGCATTAAGGTTCGTTTTTCAAACCCCGAACTCTAGATTAGAAGTTGAACTTGAAGGCATTTGATAATTTCATATTGATGTGTGCTGGGCCTATGTTGAAATCGTGTTTGATGCGCTGTTGTGCCTATTTTGTGTGTCGAAATTGTGAATATTTGCTTAAAATGATAATTTTTTGAGTTTCGTGTGTTAAAATTGATCATAAATTGTTGGGCCTAGTTGGATGAATTCTAAGTAACCCCCAATTGTACTAAATGACGTACTTTGCCCAATGATGGAGCGTTTGACGCCATTCTTAAGGGAAAAAGTCGTCAAAAGAAGTAATACATTGTTGCACTCTTCTTTTCATCGGTATTAGCGCATTGCTACACTCTTTTTTTCCTCCTTTTCAGTGTCATTTTTACCAATGAATGGATTGAGTTGTTGTACATTGAGTATAAGTTGCCTATTTGACTTCATGAGATGAATTGATGAACATGCTTTATATGCATATGCTTTTCTTGAGTAAATGACCTAATTGTTTCATAAGATTGTACTGTTGAGCATGCTTTAAAGATTGGCGAAGGTAGTTCCTCCTAAGAACATGAGAAATGTTGAAATTTCATGCACAATAGGCTCTCCCGTCTTTTTAAACCTGGATAATGATAAAATAATGCAACTAGACTATTTATTGTCTGGAATAAAAACACGTGACTAAATTCTAGTGTGCGATTAGGCATTTTAACTTTAAGTTTAAGCTTAAGTTTGACTTTAGTCAATATTCTGAATAAACGCGCTCGGATGAGAATTCCGTTAGTGCGGTTAGCTCCAGAATGTCGAGTTTGGTCTAGATTAACCCTTCGTTCGTGTCACGAGTCTTTCGCGCTTTTTTCGAGCCCCTTTGTGATTTTTGACTTAAAATGGTTGTTGGGTGTGAGACCCATTTTTTGTCAAGATGACCTCATTTAGAAATTTCGACTGTGCTATTGAGTTTGAAATATCAAATTTTGTATGGTTGCATATCTCGTTTGAATGCATAGGGTTTCGAATGAGTTTGGAACACCCCGTCGGAATTTTTAAGTTTCCAAAAAAAATGTTGAAATCTGGTTTATTTATAGTAGAAAAATCAGCAGTTTTTGAAAATTTTAAAAGTTCATATCTCTCTTATTTCTTGGCCAAAAAAGGCGATTCGAAGTGCGGAAGCTTCATTTTTTTGGTGGCTTTGTTGTAGAGTAATTGGACATTGTCGGATGTGTGTTGTTAGAGGTAAAATAGCATTACACCAGATTGTTTAGCCCTTTTTTGAGTTTTTTTCGGCCTTTTTGATTTGGCCATATCTTGCTCATTTTAGCTTTGTTTTGAGTGATTCGAAGTCCAACGTGTCGAGATTATCGAGGCTACATCGTGGAGTGTTCAAGGAGTGCCAGGCACCATTCGATTCTTGTAAATTTTGAATTTTACCTGCTTTTTGGTGGGCATCTTTACACCTAAACCCGACTATCTTGGTGTTTTACATACCTTTTTCTGATGTAGTTTTGTATGTCCCTTGATCTTCGTTCTTATCATCAAGTTGGTCATAATTATAAGATTTCTCTAGGGGCAAATTGCTCCCATAGTCTGGAGCAGTGTCTTGACATTTGGTGTTGGCCAACCAACTAGGTCTTCCCTTTACTATTAACCACTTCATTTTACTTTACTCTCATTGATACACTCAAATTATACCTTTCAATGAAGTATAAAAAATCTTTGTTATTTCGTTTTAGTCCAAAAAAATATATATGCAATGATCTTACTCATGTTCTCAAGTGTGTTACACTCGCAATCTCTAACAAATTTGATCAATGTATTATCAAATCATTCTAAAAAATAATAAATAAACAAATTATAATAAAGAAATGGAAATAGTTAAGCTAGTCAGGATTAAATAGTGGACTTTCTAAAACTCATTCTATAACTAAAAAGACTTCTGAAGAAGGTCTAACCCTAACAAGCTATTTTATCCATGCATAGTGTTAACTTAAAGGTGGTTGGTTTGTGTTTAAGATGGAATCTCATACCTACTATACACCTCAATTTGTACTTGAAATTATCGTCTCCGCGATACGCTCCTAACACTCACTTCACTGTTAAGTGGAATTATTTTCCTGTATGCAAGATTTAGTTCCGCGACGCGGAGCTACTCCATCCTAGTGTATTTTCCCATTTCTTGGCCATTATCCTCAACAACTTCGTCTTCTAGTTTCCGACCTTTGTCCAGGTGTACTTTTTAGCTCAATCTTCTTTGCTTTGGCCCTGAAACATCTAATCATATTAGTTAGAGGAAACAAAATCAATAGACTCTAAAATTTTAGTTTCGACTAAGAAATTGTTCTCAAACTTAGCTATATATGTGGGATAAATTGGTTATTAGGCGTATAAATACGCCTAAGATCACTACCCCACACTTAAATCTCTGTTCGTCCTCAAACACTTCCACACTTTCAAACATATGACGACTCTACTACATTTCCCTCTAAAGGCAGTTTAGCTTTGGCCACAACAACTACTAAAACTTCACAACAGCATAGCACCTCAATCACTCATTTGGACAACTTGCGCAAACCTTTTAGCCTTAAGAAGGGACTCTTAAAGCGCAGCAGACTTAAGCATAGTTTTGGATACACAGTTATATCAGCTACCAAACCTCATTAAATATATGCCCTCACCACAAGTGAACACCTTGATTACTTGCATATAAAATTTTCATACAATAAAGGGTGCGGGAAGCAAATTTCGTTCACACTCTCGAATGAATTCACATGCCACAACCAACGAACCATAGGCTTTCCCTTAGTGTACTGCATCACTACTTTTTAGAATACGAAAGTTCAAGATTAATTAGGTATTTTAAGGGTTGTAATTTAGGCTAGGGGACGGGTAGGAACTATTTTTGGACATAAATAGTGACTGCATTCCCAAGCGCTTTACTACAAGACAAACTTCATTTTTGGACCTTCTTTAAATAACCTTATTCTTATGGCCCTTTTCTTAAACCACATGGCCCTTTGTTATAAGACACTCAATATTCTTCCCACCAATTTTATTCTCAATTCATTAGTTTTTTTTTTACGAGCCAGACTAATGCTGGGACTTCCCACTCATTCTTCCGTTTTCTTCACTATTTCTCACACAAAGCGCTTAGGAACTTTTGGACCAAATTTATAGGTCATAGAAGGAATGGGAATTAGCTTCATGCTTGGCTACCAAAGAATAAGCTAAAGGCTCGAAGGGGTAGCTAGGGATATACATTAGGGGAGGTATATGAAGAAAACAAACAAGGCAATCAAAGAAGTGCCTATATCACTTCCTCAACTCCATATCCTCTTTTTCTCTTTGCAAACACACCAGGCAAGTTCTGGACCTCAATTAGTAGCAAGGAATACACAAATCTTACACACATTCAATTTAGAACTGATCACCGCATACTACTTCCCAATCACTGACACAAATTTATTTTAAGCACACGCCATTTAGAGTCACCTAAAAGAGACTAAATGTCTCAACACAAAGGCATCCATTACTTTTAACCTTTAGTCTAACTCAAAGCAGTTGCGCAACCTTAGCCAAATGCAAACCCTACAGACCCAAATGACGAAAATTGCCCTTAAAATAGTCGTCATCCATCTACCATAAGGCGGCTTGACCCAACTATGACACTGACTCAATCCTAAGAAACAAAATCTTTTTTTATACGTTTCAATGGGACTCTCCTTAGCCAAAGAACCAAAAACAACTTCTAAGGAACCTAAAACAAAATAGAAAAAAAAAAAAACTATTTACATAGATACAGTCTCCCACTCCACACTTAAATATGCAACACTGTCCCAGTGTGACATAATACAAAATGAAAGCAAAGTAGGGCGGGTGTACTTCCCTAATCATTCATCCATGTCAGCATCACTGTCGGTGCCCTCAAGAGCCAAAAGGTCACCCTCCTCTGCATCAGAATCGGATTCACTATCTGACATGATTCGCCTTTTGTCCTCATCAGTTGGAGCATCATCCCATACGGGCTCCAGAAATGCAAGTTCGAGTCCCAGCAATGCCTCAACATGTTCATTCAAGGGGTACTTCGTTCCAATTTCATCCAATTGCTCCTGATTTAAAGCTCGACATCCATTTCTATTATGTAATATTTCCTACAAACATGCGTGTCGTGATCATCTCATCCCTCCTGTTTTGCTCAGCGGTAGTGAAGGTGGGTCCATGCATATTTTCCGGGCCTTTTGTCTTGGTGATATCTAAGGATGTGGTTAACAAAGGTTCCATGTAGTTCACACTCTCCTCAGGTACACCAGCTCTCCTGCATAAACTAGAGATTAGTCCGCCAAAAGCATACCTTCTACCTTTATGCACTCTAGCCTTACGCATTGCTAATTTTAGCACCGCTCCTATATTGATGGGCAGGTCCTTCATTAGAGCATATACCATGCATACTTGGTGTCTCGTCACCTCGATAAAATGCAGCCCTAGTATCAAACAATTCATGACAATTTTTAACCACACCGGGCTTCCCGATTCATATGAGTATAAGGATATGATTGGTGATATCCACAGTGCCCATGCTGAATCTATTTCGCAGTGAACTGCACCCCACACAAAGCATGTCGAATCTGTTGATAGGGAGGACTGATATTGATCCCCCTGATGACATCAAAAGGGGCATCTGTCGTCCCCAATATTTGATTTATAGCTGAGGTGTCAAAGGGACCTTCATGCCCCACACTGTTGTAAAGTGAGAATGGGCATCTAGTTTCCAATTTGCATAAAATTCCCGAACCACACTAACATTGCACTCTATTGGATCTTGAACGATGAATCCCATGTGCAACTCTTGTAGGCAACACATAATGCATGGGAACTCGCTCTCTAATTTGATATCATCAAGTATCATATCCGAGAAGTACTTGGCTTTGGTGTGTGATTTATACCACTTCTTGCCCTCAGATGTGACTGCCTTAGCCCCGTAGCGTTGAGTTTGTCCTTTTTGAACTGTGGGTGCTGGGGTATGGTTGTTCCCGTCCTTACTCTCTTTATACCCAACTGCTTTGCACGACCTTTGTGTGCTAGACATGTTATCCTATAATCAGACAATTATCATATCAGTTGATGAGACTCAATTATGAAGGATCACCCCATACATATTTTCAAGCACAACATTGCCAAACAACATGGTATTCAGACTTCCCAACGTTGTTTTCAGCATATGATTCTCAAAATTTATCACATTTTAAGCATATCAAACCCCCTTAATGCTTTAATTCTACTCAAGAATTCGAACCAACATCGCTGCTTTTACTTTAATCATTTCCTTCATAACATCTTTGCTACTCAAGACTTCACAAAATCCAATTTTCACCCAATTAATTCGGAACAATCTTCTTTCTACTTCCCCCATAATCATTCAACAAGATAACCATACACAAGTTCACAAACTTAGGCAAAATTTTAAATTATTTGACCTATTAACATAATTTATACAAAGAACAATCAATTTCAGAACATTGCCCACCAATGCCCACACCTTCATGAACTCACATCAAAATTTCACCATAAAGAGAGAAGAAAAGATGTGAGAAACATACCTTGTGTGTTAGAAAGAAGTTATGCGGAGTGGGAACAAGTCCACGGCACGGTGAGGTCGCGGACTCCACTATTTAATCCTTCACAATTTTTCTAATTCTCAGCAACATGTCTGCGATGCGGAGCTATCGAGGGCATGACTTAGGATTCCATCTTCACATAGCTTCATTCTTTTGCAGAAACAAGTTTGCGACGCATAGTCGCAGCCACAAGTATGTATTAATTTCCATTCGATGGAGGTAATGGTTCCACGAAGTTCATCCCCCAGACATCAAATATTTCAACCTCCAAGATGTTATGCAAAGGCATCTCATGTCATCTGGAAGTAGAACCTATCCTTTGGCATTGATCACAATTTTTAACATACCTTGCAACATCTTAAACAAAGTAAGCCAAAAAAAAAACTGATTGGAACACCTTATGTGCAGTGCGCTCACCTTCATGATGACCCTCATATGCAGACGAGTGGAAACTATCCATCACTTGTCTCATCTCAGACTCAGGCTAAGGTTCATCTTATATGTAGAACCGAGTATCATAAATCAACCTCTTCTTTTGATGTGTGGTTGCACCTGGTGGGAACAATGCTTATCGAATAATTAATAATATCTACAAACCATGGTAGTTTGATCATCTTTAATGCCAATAGCTCTTCATGAGGAAACTCTTCCCGAATCTGACCTTGCTCTCCCACATGTGACGAACTCTCTATTCTTGATTAGTGATTTGTAATCTAGTTTTCAAAACCTCTTTGGTCTTTGATCTCTATGTCAAACTCTTGCAGTAATAGAATCCACCTGATTAACCACAACTTGCATCCTTCTTGTTGAACAAGTACCTGATAGTTGCATGGTCAGTATAAACAACAACTTTAGTCCCTACCAGGTAAGATCTAAATTTATCAAAAGCATAGACCAAGGCTAGCATTTCTTTTTTAGTCACTATGTAGTTGGTTTGGGATGCATCCAATATTTTGCTTGCATAATATATTGAGTGAAACACCTTCTCTTTCCTTTGTTCTAACACTGCTCCTACAATTACATCACTTTCGTCACACATCAACTCGAAAGGAAGCTCCCAATTTAGGGAAGTTAGGATTTGAGCTTCTATCAGCTTCTTCTTCAAAGCTTCTAAAGCTTGAATGCATTGCTCATCAAATACAAATTTCATCTCCTTCTCTAGGAGACTGCACATGGGTCTTGTAGTCATAGAGAAATACTTAATGAATCTCCTGTAGAAACTAGCATGACCCAAAAAACTGCTTACCCCTTTAACAGAGATTGGGGAAGGTAGCTTTTTAATGACTTCCACTTTGGCACAATAAACTTCCAGCCCTATATTTGACACCTTATGGCCCAATACAATCCCTTCCTTCACTAGGAAATGACATTTTTTCCAGTTTAGGACGAGATTAGTTTCCTCACATGTAGCCAGCACCCTGTCCAAATTCTCCAAACACCTGTCAAAAGACTCCCCAAAGACTAAGAAGTTATCTATGAATATCTCCACAAAATCTTCAACCATAACATGAAAGATAGCCATCATGCATCTTTGGAAGGTGGCTGGAGCATTGCATAGCCCAAATGGCATTCGCTTGAAAGCATATGTCCCATACAAACAAGTGAATGTAGTTTTATCCTGGTCCTCTGGTGCAATCATAATTTGGTTGTATCCTGAATAGCTATCTAGGAAATAATAATATTATTGCCCAGCTAACCTGTCCAGGATCTGATCAATAAAAGAAATCGAGTAGTGATCCTTTCTGGTGGCCTCATTCAATTTCCTGTAATCCATGCATATTCGCCACCCTGTCACTGTTCTGGTTGAAATCAACTCATTTTTTCATTGGTGATCACCGTCATGCCTCATTTTTTAGGCACACACTGAACTGGGCTGACCCACTTGCTGTTTGAAATTGGATATACAGTCCCGCATCTAGCCATTTAATCACCTCCTTGTGTACCACATCTTTCATCATTGGGTTTAGTCATCGCTGAGGTTGCACACTTGACTTGTGACCCTCCTCCATAAATATCATGTGCATGCATAAAGCTGGGCTGATGCCATGTATGTTGGCTATCTGCCAGCCTATCGCCTTTTTCCTTTTCCTTAATATTTTCAGATATGCCTCAACCTGCAATTGAGACAAAGCAGAAGAAAGAATTATAGGTAAAGATTCATTAGCACTTAATAATGCATACCTGAGATGAGAAGGGAGAGCCTTTAACTCCAACTTTGGTGCTTCCTCAATTGAAGGCTTGGGAGGTAGTCCCAAGATTCTGTTTAATGGCTCCACATACTTGCGAAACATACTCACATTTGAGACATCTAGAACATTAGCCAACTCCTAGGCGTCAACATCTCCCTCATTGTCTTGCCCAATTAACACTTTTTCTAAAGGGTCTCAGGCTTCATCATATTTAGCTGCCATTGCCTCATCAATGACTGTAATTGTTGACAGCGCGTCATCTATTGCAGGCAACTTCATTGCCTTGTAAACATTAAATACTTCGACCTTGTCATGAGCCCTCATTGTTAGTTTACTGGCCGCCATATCAATTAATGCACCTCCGATTTCTAGAAATAGACGTCCCAAAATAAATGAAACCTCTGGGTCAGGCTCAAAATCCAAAATGACCAAGTCTATGGGGAAAGTCAGAGTTCCCACTTGAACCAAGACATCTTCAATAACACCATTTGTCCTTGCCACCGAACGGTCCGCTAACTGCAATAAAATAGTTGTGGACTTGGGTCTTCCTAGTCCCAACTTGATAAATATGGAGGTAGGCATCAAATTTATTCTTGCTCCCAGATCGCACAACCCTCTTGCCTCAATACACTTACCAATTTTTATCTAAATAGTGAAACTTCCTGGATCTTTCAACCTAGTTGGGAGCCTATTTTGGATCCTAGAATTGCACTCCTCCGTGAGTGCTACTATTGAATACTCAACCAATCTACTCTTGTTGGCTACCACATCTTTCACATATTTGATATACTTAGGAATGCCCTGCAACACATCAATCAAAGGCAAGTTAACATGTACTTGTTTGAGTAATTCAATAAACTTATTGAAACATTCCTCCTCCTTTTGCTTTTTGAATTTCTGTGGGAATGGATGAGGTGGTTTTGCTTTTGGTTTCTCATTCACCATTTGCTCACTTGGTTTTGCTTCATTTCCCTGTTTTCCTTTTTCTTCAACAAACTTTCATTAACTCCTCCAATGGGCGACCACTTCGAGTACTCACAACATTTACCTATTTCGGGTTTGGATCGATATTTTTGGGCAAACCCCCTTATGGTCGAGAATTTTGGGCACTAGCAAACTGCCCAAACAGCTTCTCCAAATTCTGAGTCACCAGCTGATTCTTTCAAACATCTGCTACCAATTTATTTTGATCGGCCATGATTTGTTTTAGCATGTCCTCCACTCTTATATCACCTTGTTTGGCAACCTGTTGATTACCATGACTTTGTTGGTTTCCATGATTTTGCTGGTTTCCATGATTTACTGATTGTAATGTTGTCCACTACCCTGTGGCCTGTATTGGTTCTATCCTTGATGTTGGTTTTGATTACCACCCCATGAAAAATTTGGGTGATTCCACCAGCTTGGATTGTACATATTTCCATAGTTCTGGTGATTTCCTCCTAGCTAAGCATTACCTACAAAATGAATAGATTATGGGTTTGATCCACATACCTCAGCATTATGATCTCCACATACTTCACACCAAGCTTGTGGTTGCTGCACCATATTAACTTGAGCTTATTGCTGTCCTAGTGACATATTCCTAAAATAAGTAGTCACCATATTCTGCATTACTGAAATCTGTGTATTTAGAGCTGTCACTGTATCCATTTCCAACACTCTAGCAGTCTTTTGTACGACCGGTTTAGCTCCTCCTCCATTCCACTTGGGGTTACCCTATGAAATTTTACTAAGCAATGTAAATAGCTTAGCATATGTCTTCTCCAAACTTGTCCACCTGCAGCAGAATCAAGTAAAATTTTCATGTTTGGTTCCAACCCTTCAATGAAGGTATGGACCAACACTTCGTTAGCTTGATGGTGATGTGGACAACTTAACAGTAGGGACTTAAACCTATCCCTAGCTTGGTACAAGTTTTCCCCTCTTTTCTGTCGGAAGCTTAATATGTTGCTTCTCAGCTTGGCTGTTTTCTCGGATGGAAAAAACCTTATCAAGAACTTCCGAGCAAGATTATCCCAAGTTGTTATGGAATTTACGGGCTCAGGTTTTAGCCATCTTTTTGCTTCCCCTAGCAGAGAAAAGAGGATTAATATGAGCCTCACATAATCAGATTTCACTCCAGTTGGACTGTACGTGCATTGATCTCGATGAAATTCTAAATATGCACTCGTGGGTCCTCATGAGATAGACCCGTGAACTGCCTATTTTTGTGCAGTACTTGCACCATGTTCTGCTTTAATTCAGACCTCCCACCAGTTGAAGGTTTCTGAACACTTGAGGTAACAGTGGTGGTCTGTTGGATTGCCACATCACTCACTTTCATTTCTGCTATCCCTACAGGTGGGTCTTGATCCTCCCTTTCTTCTGAAGTTTCTGGTTCACTAGCCACAAGAGGAACAAGATAAGTGAGTTTTTTTTCCTTCTCCGGTAACGAACAAATCTCTCCGGTTCATCTAGAGGCTCTGCCAAGTCCTGGTCGTTTTTCAGTGTGAAAACCTGACACAACCTGTGAAATGAAGAGCCAAAATCAAATTGTTAACACTCGTACAAATAATTTAGACACTCAAAAATTTAGTTATCTGCTGATTTTAAAGTCCCCCGCAGCGGCGCCAAAAACTTATTGCGTCCAAAAGCACATGCAAGTGCATGTGGTCACTCAAGTAGTACAATGACTCTTTTGATCTAGATTATTGAAACCAATAATTAACAACTCTATTATGTCTAAAATAAATTTACTTATACGACAAATAATTTTAGAAATTTGTTTATATCTACTAGGTTGAACAATCTCAAAAATTAATTACTACAATCAAACAGTTTCAAACAAGAAAATTTCACAATTTGGGAAGAATATTCCAGGGTTGTAGCATAAACCAAGTTCAGGCATAACATTAATTTATCCTAGCATTCGACAGGTTTACCTCATTAAGTATTTGCAAGGTTCATTTTATGATCATGATCTCCCAACCTATAATCGCCTACCACCATCGACAACCTAACTACATTGTTGAGCAGGATAGGCATGAACAAATAGCGGAGTATTAAGCTATCATCTTGCATATTAGTCAAGCGCGATATATAGGTATACGACTATCCTATATACAAAACACCCTAACTTTACTCTAGAATGAACACGCTTCTCACATAATTTGGTCTATCCCTCTGTTCATCTTCCTAATTCAAGAGTGGGCAATGAGTGTATTTTAATGTTGATCAGTCATTAAAATATTTAAACAAGAATGCAAGCATAAATAACAAGAAAACCCATCTCATGCTAGAAATAAATAATATTACACCATTAATCGTAGCTACAACCCTAGAATAAGGGAATTTAGCTACTCACATAACAAAATATCATCAAATAATGTTAATGGATCATAAAAGGGTTTACCAAAATGAAAGAGTAGAAGAAAAGCCATAGGAAGTGCTAGCAAAATTCGCCCAAATCGATGCTCTCCCGTCTTTTAAAAATTGGATAATGATAAAATAATACAACTAGAATATTTATAGTCTAGAATAAAACCACGTGACTAAATTCTAGTGTCCAGGTCCGCATCCTTAATTTGTACTCGAAATTACCGTCTCTGCAATGCGCTCCCGACGCGCACTTCACTGTTAAGTTGAATTCTTTTTCTGCATGCAAGATTCAGCTCTGCGACGCGGAGCTACTCCACCCTAGTGAATTTTCCCATTTCTTGGTCATTCTCCTCAGCAGCTTCGTTTTCTATTTTCCGGCCTATTTCCAGCTGTCCTTTTTAGCTCATTCTTCTTTGCTTTGGCCTTGAAACATCTAATCATATCGGTTAAAGGAAACAAAATCAATAGAATCTAAAATTTCAGTTCCAACTAAGAAATTGCTCTCAAACTTAGCTATATATATATGGGATAAATTGGTTATTAGGCGCATAAATACGCCTAAGATAACCCAATTGGGACGACAGTGGAATGCAACCCTGAAAATGAGCACAGGGTACCAAAATCAATGTGAGAGTTGCTGCTTCCTCCAAAAAAAGGCAAGAAATCACCTCCGAAGGGAGGCAAGGACAAGGGCAAAGCGCCCGCAGTTGAGAGACAGGAGCATAACTTCGGCAGTGATGGGAATTCTGTTAATTTTCAGGCCTCATTCTCTGAGCCTGAGGATGACCGACCATTTTAGACCTTGTAAGCTAAGATTCGTACTAGAGTTCATCAAGGTCCGTCTAGGATCTCGGAGTCTACCCCTTCTACTGCTGATACAGTGCCAGCTCTGGCACAGATGGTGGTTCCAGCACCACCAATTCAGGGTCCTCCTCCCGGCTACTCAACAGGCTAAAGGTCGAGGGGCTGAGGACTATCCTAGAGAAGAAATGCTTATTCACGGATGGAGTGATAGACATGTACCCTCTTGTGTGGGACGCACTCCAGTACCACTGGCTCGATATATTCACTAGGCCCCATGGCCCATACATACCCACCTAGGTCAGAGAGTTCTACACAGCATATGGTGATCTAGTACCCTAGGGGAAGAAGAAAGCTAGCACCTTCAAACCAATGGAGTCCGTAACAGTTCGGGGGACGATAGTGGGATACAATAGTAATCACATTAATGTTGTACTTGATAGGACCACATATGTCGAGCACGTATATGAGAGTATGGTCACCTCACAGACTTTAGATGACCTCAAGGGCTAGCTAGCTCCCCTCATCTCTGACACTACCCCAAGGTGGATTGAGGCCGGAGTCCCTATTGAGAAGAAGGACTTGAACATAACAGCTCGTTCATCAGCAGCTTGATCATGCCCTCACAGAACTAGTCCATCCTCCGCCACCAAAAGGCGGCCTGTCTTAGATCCATCATCGCCAAGAAGAGATAGAACTTGGGATTAATTATAGAGCAGGAGATAGCCATAAGGGCCAAAGAGCGCCAAACGTCCCTTCCATTCCCAGTTCTTATTACAGAGCTATGTCATCAGGCTGGAGTTCCTCGTGATGAAAAGAGGTATATCGAGGTCACTCTCAGATCCTCCACAGACATCCGGTGCATAGAGCCCGAGTACACACAAATGAGGTAGATAGAAGGAGAGCAGCTCTAGTGGACACATCCCAGGAGGTAGATATTGACTCATTACCTGCAGAGGCATCTTTGCCTACTCTGGCCTCCGAGCCTTCAAGTACATCCACTTTCACTCCTTCCCAAGCCCCAGGTTATTCTACTACTTCAGGTACCACTGCATCCAGGCCTCTGATCACTCAGGCCATGCTCCTCATATTGGGGCACCTAGCCCATTCTGCCGATGTGCGGGTTTCCCGGCTAGAGGCCAAGGTACCCTAAATGATTAAGCGAGCCATCACAGCTGCACTCACACCTCTTCAAGCTGCCATTGATACTGTCATTACGAGAGTAGTTACTTGTGAGAGAGGACAGGGGGTGGCTACCGAGATTACGGCTTTGAAAGCCGAGGTTTCAGAGCTTAGGAAGGATGTGGCCCATCTTAAGTCCAAAGACTTCACTCTATTGTTTGGGTCAGTTGAGATCCTTGAGGATCCGAGTTCTGAGATTCTAGCCTATGTTGAGGTACCTCCGACTACTGCCAGAGATGATATTATGAAGGATATTGCTGCTGATGAGTCTGAGGCCGAGACTGATGAAGGGCAGCTTGAGGAACGAGATGTTGTTGTATATAATAATCTAGCAGACCTAGAGGGTGTCACGATTAAGACTGCCTGACAGTCCTCCTTGAGAGATACTTTCATGGTAGGCTCTAGTGGGGCGAGTGTTGATGTTGCACCAGGCATTGATATCTAACCCTCGAGTACTACCCCAAGCACTGATGCCCCTAGATGAAGCGACTATGTAGACAGGATCATTCTTTACCTCCCTCTCTGTTGTTTTTGTGATTATTGTTGTTCTTAGTTGCATATGAGGAAAACTGCTTTTCTTTTGTTGGTAGGGTGAGGTATTTCCATACCTACCTCTTGTGTTTTGATTTTGTGTGTGAATATTGGTGAATATTGGGTTTTGTGATCTATATATGTTTTGAGTTCAAATTTTGTGGATGTTTGAGCTTTTGGCTCCTTGTTTTGAATGGAAATGGTTTTGACCAATTTTGAAAAATTTGTGACACCTCTTTTGTGTACAAATGTGGCTATTCTTGTGCAAATTTGAGTATCGATTATGATCTATATCGATGACTTAAATAGTCTCTTAATTGAACTAAATAAATATGCGGCTATGATTAGGCAAAATGAAGTTGCATAGACAATGTGTGGACTTTTTGCATCTCGTTATGACTAGCTGATTATCAATTGAGTCTCTTGTGATGAACATTGCACACTAGCTAGAAAGTGTGGAGTCTCGTTTGATATTGGTGTTAATGCCTTGTGAGATGAGCTTACCTTCAACATTGTGTGTGATGAGACCTAGAATTTGCCCCGTTGGTCCGGTTGACTAAGTGATGCAAGCACTTGAAATGATCTTAGGCAACAATTTTGAAGAGTGAAATAATTTGACAATATACCTCTTTTGTGACCAACCTTGTGAGATTTGTGAACCTTGCTTGAACCCCCTTGAGCCTTACACCCTTTTCATGGAAGAAACATGAACAATTGTGACCTCTCTTTATCCATTCACTTATAACTCTCATGAAGTGTGGTGTGTTTGAATAGCCAACTTAGGCTAAATTGTGGTGAAAATAGAAGGAAAATCAAGAAGTGTGAGGAATCCCCATTTAAAAATGGTTTTGCAAAAGATGGAACCCCTACATATAAAAAAAATAGAGAAAAGAAACAAAGAAAAAGAATGAAAAAGTGGTGAAATAAGTGATGAAAATTGCAAAAGAAATGGAGTGTTCGGTAATTCATAAGAAGTTGAATAATGGGTGGATTATGAGTATGTTTGAACTATTAAACAAAAGGAGGAATGTGATGTTTAGGCCACACTTCATGAGGGTGAAAGTCAATGAGCCTAAATGATCATACCTTTACACTCAGCCCCGTTAAAAGCCTTGAAATGACCTTTGTGATCTTGAGTGAGCTGAAATGAGTGTTCATTGGAAAATAAGGGCAAACCTATAGGTGAAGTCATGCATGTGTTCATCTTTGTGAATGTGAGAATCGTATGTGATTTCTAAAGTATAAATTGTTGAAGAACTTTGTTTGAACATGGAATCATCCTTGTTATGAGGGTATTTGAGTGCCTTTGTTGAGCTTGAGCTTGCATTTAAAGCAAGTATTGTGAACTTGAGCATCTTTGATAATAGTGAGTCACAATGAACCTTGTTGTGCACATTCATGTTAAGTCTTATGAAGCACTGTCTGAGACATCCTTTTTGAACTGATGATCTTGAGTTTTACTTAAGGACAAACAAAAGTTTAAGTGGAGGGTGTTGATGAGTCCATGAATTGGACTCATTTAGGGCTTCATTTTGATAGATTTAGTGTCCTCAAATGCTTAATTTGTGCCATATACTGATGATAAATCCTTGATTTTAAGGTACATGGATTGAGGAACAAAGCAAGGACACTAACATGAAAAAAAGAACAAAACAAGAAAGGAAAGTATGGTGATCGCCAAGGGCATTTAGTGAATCGCCGAGTGACTATCACACCGCCTAAAGTTCCAGTGTGCCAAGCCCTAAAGGAAAGAACTAAGTCGGCAACGAAAAGGAGCAGTCAGCGGATCACCGAGTAGTTCCGTGAAGCCAAGATAAATCGCCTAAAGTTACAAACCTTGAGGATGTTGAATGTTAAGGCGTAAAGGCGATGGAAGAGATCAAAGAGCGGCGAGCTCGACTTACTTTGTTGAAGATCCCTTCATGGCTTATTTTTGGCAACTATAAATAAGATTTTGAACATTTAGTTTAGTATCTTATCTTTTTGACATCGAATTTGCAATTCATTTTTTAGTCTAGATTAGTTTTCTAAGTAGACTTGAAGGTTTTGAGACTCAATTTAGAGATTTTACAAATGGGTTTCTAATTTTCTTCGAATTGCAACATTGTAAAGCTTGAATTCCTCTTACCCATTTAATGGCTAATCGATTCGGTAACAGTTTTTATCTTTTTATGATGTTCGGCTAAAACCCCAATTCTTGGGGTGTGATCATGTGATTATGGATTAAATTAGTGTGTGGGTATTGCTAATTACTTATTTAAATGCTATTTTGAAGTGGGTTTAATCATTAATTGTGGTTTAATTTATGAATTATAGTTGCAAATGCAATTCTATTTTAGTGTTTTTGGCTTGCTCGAGAGAGAGATTTTAGAACCAAAATTATTGATTAATGATTTGTATGTATTGGGCTGATATGGGTTTAGCTCGAGAGAGTGAATCCTAAACCCAGTCCTACCTATCTTGCTCGAGAGAGAAGATGCATTAAGGTTTTGGGTTGTTCTTAATTGCTATGCTTGTTGATGTTTGAGGGAAATCACTTGAAGTGGAATAGTTGTTCGAGAGAAAGTTATTTCAATTATTTGATATGTCTTTTTTCGATAATATCTATCCTTATGGCTAGTTATATCACATTCGTACTTCTTAATTGAATTTGAAAATGTACCGCTCCCTATGAGATTCGAATTGTTTGGTTTTATACTGCTTAACGATCATTTGGACCTAGAATTGGATGAGGTGTGCTTGAAACGTTATTCAACTTCCCTCATCTCAAGGGTAAAAAACCTATCAAGAAAAGTGTCCTTAAAATTCTCCCAATCAAGAGGACCCGCTTCTTCTGGCCTCCCTTCCTTCCATTGGTTGTTCCAAATTTAAGCCACGCCCTTAAGTTGATACGCAGCCAACTCCGCCTTTTCCACTGGCGTAACTCCCATGATCATTAAAACCTTATAGACCTCATCAATGAACTCTTGAGGATATTCCTCAACTTTAGAACCACGAAACTCTGAAGGATTCATCCTTATAAAGTCCCTCACTCTTGGAGTCACCGTACCCATATTTGGGTTCATGGGAACCACTATCTCCCTATTGTCTTGGGCAATCATGGCTTGAGCCAACACTTGAAAAGTAGCCCTAGACTTCACGTTCGACACTTGCTCAGTCAAAGGATCGACTAAAACTTGACGAGCTTGGGGAGGAGCTTCTTGTTCCACATTGTCCCTCACATTCCTTCTAGTATAAGCTCTTCGAGAAGCCATGCCCTGAAGAACATAGGATAAGGATTAGGAGAGAGACCTTATAAAGTTGAACTCTATCACACAACTTAAGAGTGATGAAAAATGTGGAGTTTCCTAATCATCTTGTAGCCTCTCATTCATAAAGGTGGTGCACTTCATACTCATGAACAAAACTCTACTAGATGTCGCTTATGAGACATCATAAGACCATTCTAAACCTTGTGCTCTAATTACCAAGTTTTTCACGACCCAAGGGTACCCCCTAAATGTAACATGGCATATAGAACCCCGAAGGACTCCATACAAGCCATTTGGTCTCATAACATAAGAATTAGAACAATAAGAGTAAAAAAATAGTCCAAGTCCAAAACATGTTATAAAAACAAAGCGGAATTCTAATACACTTGTCTCATCATAGCCATCTGATACAATAGAATGAAATTGGGCCTAGCCCATACATCATGTCCAAAAGAGAAATATAAGAAGTGTAACTAAATAATAAATTCCGTCCTTGAAGCATGAGGACTTACCAAAGCTCGAAATATCTCAAGTCAACCTCTAGCCACGAAATTGATGACCTTGACTGTCGGACCCTACATTTGGGGGAAATGTAGGCAAGAGTATGTGTTAGTACAAAAAAATGTACCAAGTATGATAGCAATGCATAAAACATTTAAAACATGCTAAAAGGGACATTTCATTTCATGACATGAAATTGACCAAGCTAAAACATGATATAAGAAGGTTAGAAAACATAAGTCATAAAACCATGGTCAATGCAAGCTAACATCATTTTTAAAACCTTTGAACTCATAAGTGATACTTCTTGAAGTAACCTTAGTTCATTATTACTTGTGGGGAATTAGCCTTAACTGACATAGAAACCATGTGAGCTATAAGATGATCCCCCGGTGTCTCCCACACTGAAAAAGGCTGTCCTACTTGCCAAAGTAGAACCATGAACTTCTAGCTTAAGTGGATCCACTAGCTAATCAACCTATGGGGACACATAGTTAAGGAATAAGGAGATTGCTACTAGAAACTCGGCCTCTACTAACGGAGGAGCTTCCATCTCATGAGATTATTTCTAGAAACTCGGCCTCTACTACGGGAGAGCTTCCATCCCATTATCAATATCCTATCAGTGCTAAGCACAAATCCCAAGGAATAGTCATTTCTTACTTGACTTCATTACTGATGGAAAGGTGCCCTTGGACAACCAATCCAAGCTAGTTCATTAGGATAGTTCTTACTCTTTGATTCAATTAGGTGAGAAAACCTTTCAACATATTCTATGTGAGAAAATCTTTCACATCATGCCATTATGTGTTTATGAGATTATCCTTTCACAACACAACATCATCATTGGTACTTTACTCTCAAAGCACCCTTAAAACATTTGCATAGATTTCATAAGAAAATGCTTAAAGTCTATAATTTACCTCTTGAGGTTCAAAACCCACTTTCAATCATCAATGCTTAGAATACATGGGTTAGATATGGATTTCATCATAAATACATGTAAAGCTTGCAATACACACTAAATTTCATAAATCTCTTCCTTGAAGATCAAAATCCCACATCATATGATTCATAACTTGAAAACATGGGATTACATGGGTTCATGGTGAAATCATCATAAAATCATAGTATTTCATAAATTCATGCATAAGAGATGATAATTCAATCATTTAAATCAATAATAAAAAGAATTCATGATAATTGAAGAAAAGCCTAACTCAATTTGGGGAATTTTACCTTTTGAAATATAGGAATTCGGGAACTCCATGGAAGAAAACAATCATACCTTGAATCCAAAAACTAGCCTTCAATCGAGTAATTGGAACCTTGACTTGAAACCCTAGGTTGAATCTTCTTCTTTTTCAATTTTTCTAGAGAGAGAAATATTTTGGAGAGGGGACTTTGTTTTCTTTTGTGAATTTGGAAGAATGAAGTGAATGGGTTAATTTGAGGGTTGAAAATACATATATAGGGGTCTTAGTGAAGGATAAAACGACGTAGTATATGAACTAATTAATTAGAAAAAGACCAACTACCCCTGAACTTAACTTCCAGTCGACCACCAACGGACCCCAGTCAACGGACCATGGTCTGACCTACGGTCCATCCTGGTTGACTGTCATTGGTCATCCTAAAGTTGAATTTTGTCCATTGAACCATGGTCCCTAACCACGGACCGTGGTCTGGCCTACGGTCCGTAGGCCAGGCCGTGGTCCGTAGGCCAGGCCGTGGTCCGTAGGCCAGGCCGTGGTCCTGAGCCTCTAGACCAACTTAGGCAGGGCCATCCATGGACCACACCTGCGGTCCGTGGTCCCATCTACGGGTCGTGGGTTGCCCTCATGGCTGGCACCTGTATTTTTCTCAAAGTTGCTTTTTTTTTCTTTTTCGGATACGGAGTGTTACAGGCTTTAAAAAATTTATGTGGAATTTCATGTGTTGTTGTTTGTACTACACACATTTATTGGATGTGAAAGAGCTTTGAAATTTGAGTTTTATTGGATTGAAGTGTTCAGTTGACAAAATAATGAGTTGAAGTTTCTAAGTGACAATTCAAGTCGATTATATATAAGAGTCTCCCGGGTCATTACGCATTTTTAAAAATATTGTACTTTTTCAAGACCTAAATCCTAATTTTATTAGTACATACATTTTT
This sequence comes from Solanum bulbocastanum, assembly GCA_037074985.1. Classification (NCBI taxonomy): domain Eukaryota; kingdom Viridiplantae; phylum Streptophyta; class Magnoliopsida; order Solanales; family Solanaceae; genus Solanum; species Solanum bulbocastanum. The sequence continues at coordinate 15,036,379 of CM073601.1, forward strand.
CAAGTTTATTTTGTTGGTATACATTTTAATTTTTGAAGTTACAACTCGAACCCTATTTTCGTAGATGATACATTTTGTTAAAACCTAAAGCTTAGTTTCACGTATGTACATTTTTTTTAAGTCTATTTTGTTGGTATCATATATTTTGAATTTACTAGACAAAAACTCTAATTTTTTTAGAAGTTAATGGTATTTTAGATTTTAAATTTACTAGACTTAAACTCTAATATTTGGGGGGGGGGGGGGGGGGGTGGTATTTCAAGTGTTTATGAGCTTAATTTTTTTCCTTTCACCCACACTTCTTTCCGTAGGTGTTTGCACATGAATTTCATGATATGTGAAAAATGAGAGTAGTATTTGAAATTGAATAGTGTATTAGAAAATTAAAGTTGTGTTTGAAACTTGCATTTTACTCTAGATTTGTTGAAGTTTTGTGAGGAAAAAGAAATTATTTACTTGAAAATGTGGTTCAACAAGTTTTTCAATTTTAAAAAACTCTGCTTGAAGTTGGAATTAAAAATTGATGTATTATTAGACAAAAAATTTTAGTGATTACACGACTTAAGATAATTTAATTTTTAAAAATCCTTACCATTAATTAATTATAAAAATCATATTTTTCCTTCTCTTTCTTAACATCTGGATACATAACCTCACCTATTTCAAGTACATTACCTCTTTATTCGTGTATGATATACTGGCGGATATGTATTGTTGATACATAACCCCAATTATTTCAAACCTAAATCAGTATTAAGCTAGTTTATAGTTAGGTATCTGATACATAACTTATATATCTAATACGTAACTTATGTTTTGTTTGTCATGTATTAGCCGAGGGATAATGTATCTGCAATCTGAAAAGTTCAAAATTATTGTAATTTGGGAAACTTTCAAGATAGAAAGTAATTAGGGCCCAAATTATTGGGGTTTTGAGAAAAACTATCAAAACCTTCTCTTGTTAGCAATTATCTGATAAAAAAAGATGATACCAAAAAAATAATTTGGGAGCTAATTACATTCTTCTTTGGAAGTTTTTTTAAATTACAATAATTTTGAATATTTATGAACTCGCGGATGCTTTGCTCATTCGTTCGATACATATCAACAGATACATAAGTTTTTGTATCAGATATATAAGTTATATATCAAATACACTATTATAAACCAGATTCATACTGATTTCAGTTTGAAATAATTGATATTATGTATCAACAATAACATTTGTCCTAGAGACATTGTATACAAACAAAGTTATAATGTATCAGATAGAGGTGAAGTGATGTATCCAGATGTTAAGAGAGAAAATGAAAAAAGAAGATTTTTTTAACTAATTCAAATGGTAGGAACTTTTTTAGAGATTATGCTATCTTAAGTCGTGTAATCACATAATTTTCTCATTACTTTAATACATTATTAACACCAAACTGAGAATACCCAAAAGCCAAATAAAAGAAAAAAAACATAAAAAATTCTCAAGCCTTTTATCTACAACATAGAAGGCTATGAACAATATTTTCTTAATATTTAATATCTTTATGTGGCTTTAAAAAATTAATGTGGAATTTTCTGTGTTTTCGTTTGTATTACACACATTTATTGGATGCGAAAAGAGCTTTGAAATTTAAGTTTTATTGGGTTTAAGTGATCAATTGACAAAATAATGAAAAAAACTTGTTGGCACCAGGTGTATGCACCAAACTAATGCAATTTCCATTATTATGTGATTTAATGAAGTAAAACACATGTTAATTAATTATGATTAAGTAAAATGAACTATAAATTTAAACACAGGGCATGCATGTATTGGCTTGATGTATGCACCCGATGTGGGTAAGTTTTATCCCAAAATATTGAGTTGAAGGTTCTAAGTGACAATTCAAGTCAAGTATATATAAGAGTCTCCCATGTCATTACGTCTTTTTAAAAAGTTATACTTTTTCAAGACCTAAATCCTAATTTTCTTAGTACATACATTTTTACAAGTTTATTTTGTTGGTATATATTTTAATTTTTGAAGTTACAACCTGAACCCTATTTTTGTAGAAGATACCTTTCCTTAAAACCTAAAGCTTAGTTTCACGTATGTGCATTTTTTTAAGTCTATTTTGTTGGTAGATTTTGAATTTACTAGACAAAAACTCTAATTTTTTTTAGAAGTTACATCTTTACGAGACTTAAATCCTAATTTTATTAGTACACATATTTTTTCAAATTCCTTTTGTTGGTATTTTAGATTTTAAATTTACTAAACTTAAACTCTAATTTATTTATTTATTATTTTGGGGGGGAGGGGGGGGGGGGGGGTTGATTTCAAGTGTTTATGAGCTTCATTTTTTTCTTTCACCCTCACTTCTTTCCATAAGCGTTTGCACATGAATTTGATGATATGTGAAAAATTAGAATAGTATTTGAAATTGAATAGTGTATTAGAAAATTAAAGTTGTGTTTGAAACTTGCATTTTACTTTAAATTTGTTGAAGTTTTGTGAGGAAAAAGAAATTATTTACTTGAAATGTGGTTCAACAAGTTTTTCAAATTTTAAAAACTCAGCTTGAAGTTGGAATGAAAAATTAATGTATTATTAGATAAATATTTTTAGTGATTACACAATTTAAGACAATATAATTTCTAAAAATCCTTACCATTTTTGAATTAATTATAAAAATCCTATTTTTTCTTCTATCTCTTAACATTTGAATACATCACTTCACCTCTATCAGGTACATTACATCTTTATTCGTGTATAATGTATCTGACATAAATATTATTGTTGATACATAATCCCAATTATTTCAAATCTAGATCAATATGAATCTAGCTAGTTTATAGTTAGGTATCTCATACATAACTTATATATCTAATATGTAACTTTTGTATTGTTCTTCATGTATCAGCCGAGGGGCAATGTATCCACAAATTCTAAAAAGTTCAAATTTATTGTCAATTGGGAAACTTTCAAGATAGGATATAATTAGTGCCCAAATTATTGGGGTTTTGAGAAAAACTATCAAAGCCTTCTCATGATAGCAATTATCTGATAAAATATGATACCAAAAAAACAATTTAGATGCTAATTACATTCTTCTTTGAAAGTTTTTTAAATTACAATAATTTTGAATATTTACGAACTCGCGGATACGTTGCTCGTCCGTTCAATACATAGCAAACAATATATAAGTTTTGTATCAGATATATAAGTTATGTATCAGATACACTACTATAAACCAGATTCATACTAATTTCAGTTTGAAATAATTGAGATTATGTATCAACAATAATAATTGTCTCAGATACATTGTACATAAACAAAGTTGTAATGTATCAGATAGAGGTGGAGTGATGTATTTGGATGTTAAGAGAGAAAATGAAAAAGAAGATTTTTTTAACTAATTCAAATGGTAGAATTTTTTAGAAATTACGCTATCTTAAGTCGTGTAATTACATAATTTTCTCATTACTTTAACACAATATTAACACCAAATTTAGAATACCCAAAAATTAAATAAAAGAAAAAAAACATAAAAAATTCTCAAGCCTTTTCTCTACAACATAGAAGGCTATGAACATTATTTTCTTGATATATAATATCTTTATGTGGCTTTAAAAAATTAACGTGAAATTTTATGTGTTGCCGTTTGTGCTACATTCTTGGATGCGAAAAGAGCTTTAAAATTTGAGTTTTATTGGGTTTAAGTGTTCAATTGACAAAATAATGAGTTGAAGGGTCTAGGTGACAATTCAAGTCTAGTATATATAAGAATCTCCCAGGTCATTACGCCTTTTTAAAAAGTTGTACTTTTTCTAGACCTAAATTCTAATTTTATTAGTATATACATATTTTCAAGTTTATTTTGTTGGTATATATTTTAATTTTTGAAGTTACAACCCAAGCCCTATTTTTGTAGAGGATACATTTTTTTAAAACCTAAAGCATAATTTCACGTACGTACATTTTTTTAAGTCTATTTTGTTGGTGTCATAGATTTTGAATTTACTAGACAAAAACTTTATTTTTTTAGAAGTTGCATCTTTATGAGACCTATATCCTAATTTTATTAATACACATATTTTTTCAAATTCATTTTGTTGGTATTTAGATTTTAAATTTACTAAACCTAAACTCTAATTTTTTTTTTAGAAGCTTCATCTTTTCAAAACATAAATTCTAATTTTATTAGTAAACACATTTTTTCAAGTTCATTTTGTTGGTATTTTAGGTATTAAGGTTACAAGATTTGAACCTTCAAGTTTTTAGAAGATACATATTAGTTTTTTCAAAACCTAATTCCTAATTTTATTAGTACGTACATTTCTTTTCAAGTTTATTTAATTGGTATTTTAAGTCTTGAAGTTGCAAGACCCAAATCCTAATTTCTAATAAATCTTAATAGAGGAAAAACAAAATAGTTGGGTGTGCCATTGTGACATAAGGAATAACTATAAGTCATTTGTTTATTTTCAGCTATGCCAAATCAAAAACAAAAAATTCTCTCCCAAACTTCTCCTCTTCGGTGAATTTCCTTTTTATATTGACTAATAAAAAAGAACAAGAATTTTAAATCCAAAACAAAACCCATCCTACATTTTTTCTTTCCTATAGTGAGCTCTTTTTCTTATTTAAGATCAATTAGTCTTAGTAATTTCTTAAATAAGTTCGTTCGTCTCTAGGATTATTCATGATAGGTTAGAAGGACTGCTTTCTAAGCTTATCTCTTCTAATAAATCTGGCTTTTGTAGGGGTAGAAGTATTATTGATAATACCCTTCTTGTCCAAGAAATCATAGTGGATATCAGAAAGAGTAGTAAAACAACAAATGCATTGTTTAAACTTTATATGGCTAAAGCTTATGACATGGTGTATTGGGGCCCACCTGATGAAAGTTTTGGGTAAGATGGATTTTGACAAACTTGTTACTAACAAAATATGGAGATTGGTGGCTAACAATTGGTATTTAGTGTTGAACACTGACAAGCCTATGGATTTTTTTCACTTTACTAGGAGAGTCAAGCAAGGAGACCCATTATCTCCATCTTTGTTCATCTTAATTGCTAAGGTTCTTTCTAGGGCTCTAAATAACCTGCACTAAGTTCATGATTTCAAAGGATTTGGTCTGTCTAAGTGCAGTGAGGAGATCAATCACTTAGCCTATGTTGATGACACAATTATTTTTTCTAGTGCTAGTAGTTTCTCTTTAAAGGTGATTATGAAAACTTTACAAGACTATGAAAAACAATCTTGTCAAAAAATTAACAAACAAAAGAGTGCTTTCTATGTTCATAACAAGGCTACACATGGGGACGTCACAATCATAGAGGAGTGTTCAGGCTTCATTAGAGGTTCCTTCCCTCTTATGTATCTTGGAGCACAATTGGGCATGCCAGGAAAAGGAAAACTTATTTTTCTGATCTTATGAAATAGGTACAAAATAGAGTACAAGAATGGAAGGGTAAGCTACTATCTTTGGGAGGTAAAGTCGTGTTAATTAACAATGTTTTATAAAATGTTTCAATATATCAATTATCAGCCATCATACCTCCTAAATGTGCGATACATGATTTCTTCAAAAATTATTTGCTAGATTTTTGTGGAACTTTAAGGAGGTTGGAAGAAACAAACACTGGGTTACTTGACCAGAGATCTTCTTACGTAAAAAAAACGATGGCCTTGGGTTTTAGGTCTTTGTTTGATGTCTCTAAAGCACTTTTTTCCCAACTGTGGTGGAACTTTACAACTAAAAACTTTATGTGGTCACATTTTATGTAGAATAAATATTGCAAAAGAAATAGACCTTAAGTAGTGGAATGGAAAGGGAGTTCACAAACTTGGGAACATATGTTAATAGCTAGGGATGCTATTGAACAAGAGATTTGGTGGAAGCCTAATTGTGGAAATTCTAGAATCATGTTTGATAATTGGACTCAACTTGGAGCTCAACATTATTATCTACCTATTTCTTATACATATAAAGTCATGCAGGAGAATATTAATACACTTAATGGAAGGAAGAAGCTGGGATGAAGAGTTACTACAACTCTTATTCCCTGAAGTTATGGTTGAACACATTAATAGAAACATTAACATTGTATAAAAATCCAAAGAAAATTACCATCTATACTGGATGTTAGAAGCTACTGTAAGTTTTCCATCAAGTCCGCATGGAATGTTTTGAGGACACCTATGATGAACAAGATGATTTTTGGTTTGGGAGAAAGGAGTTCCTTTCAAGATCTCTTTCTTTATCTGGAGGTTAATCAAGTGAAGAATTCCTAATCAGCATAGGTATTGAAGAGGAGGTGCATTGTTGTTGTTTTAACCTTATGGTTAATTATGAGTGCTATCAACACCTCTTTGTAGTATGTCCGACTGCCAAGAAACTGTGGGGAATGTTTGCTAGTGTTATTGGAGTGGATGGGTCATTTATACAACTTCAAGACACAATTTATAAGTGGTGGAATGCAGATTGTGCTCCTAAGTTGAAGCCTCTATTTAATGTTATCCCTGGTTTGATCTTCTGGGAAATCTAGAAGAGAAGGAACAAACTAAAATATAGGGAGAAGATTTTGATAATATGGTGGCTGAAAGAGATAGTAATATTCATAGAATAGCTAATGTAAGATATCCTTGGCTTAGCTTAGAAATATGAAAAGTGGTCATGTCTGGTTAGATTCCTAGAGGAGTATAAACCATGTATTGTTTCAAGGGTGATCTATTAGAAGACCCCTAACGCAAGTTTCTACAAGTGTAACACAAATGGAGCTTCTAAAGGAAACTCAAGACTTAGTGTTGATGGTTTTTGTATTAGGGATTGGAAAGATGATTTCATATTTGTTGCATCTCAGTTTTTGAGAATAAAAACTAGCCTAGGAGCAGAGGTTATGGCATTGGAGAAAGGATTCATTACTGTTTAGCACATCAATTGATTCCAGTGGAGACTGACTCTCTTATTCTATCAAGATTTTGGAAGGATCATAATATGTCCCTTGGTGTAATAGTCCTCTCACTAAGAAACTTAGGCGGTTGATTAGGAATGGACATGCGAAGGTGAAGCATGTATAGAGGGAAAGAAACAAAGTGGGGGATATTTTCACTTATATAATTTTGTTTTTTGCAGAAACAGAAGACAAGGTCATTGAATCATTTCAAGAGGTCCCAAGAGAAGGGAAAGTACTGTTAATTCTAGATGCACAACAAGTTTCTAACATTCGAATTACTAAAGTCCAAAACAAATTATTTGTCTTGTTAGGTAAAAAAGGGGGCAAAAGCTCATGTTGTTAAAAAAATGACATAAGCCAACAACATCATGACACTTACCGTATAGAATCGTATGGACCTCCATTTGAAGGAGTTTTGACAGTAGTATTAGCTTCATCGGAGCTCAATCTATCAAATTAGGGGATGTACAATTGTGTAAGGTAAGAATTGGGAAATCAATTACTTATCTACGAGAGGGTATGAACAAAGCTGTTGAGTAATTTCCAGTAGGGGTACATGGCATTAAACCAAAGTGATGATGTTAAAACACTATAACAAAATTCACAAATAAGGAGATGAAAAGAATGGCTACATTCAACTTACAGGAGATTATCTTAACTAAATCAGTTTGAAGAAGTCTTCACGGGACAAGATTACATAGCACTAATGAGAGGTTTTAGAGTCTGATGTGTAGTCTATCCAAGCTTGGTTTTTTTTTCCCTTGGATCTGATTCTTGATAAGAAGAGGGAAGCTTTCATTTTTTCTTCTTTTACAATGACTCCTATGCATACAGAGACTAAGAACTTCAAGAAGGTTCGGAAAAGACGGCGAATGCGGAGGTTCGAAGAATTCTCTGAACTTTCTCTGATGTCGGAGAAATGAAAGTGTAATTTATTTTCTTTTTGATTTAGGACTTAGGTTTATTTCTGTTTTTTATCTTTCTTGATTTTGTTTTAGGTGTTTTGGGCCTAAACCTTTTTTGTAATTCCTTTTGTTTCTATAAAAGGCCACTCTTGGCCAATTTTAAATTGAAAAAAAATAACTAAAAGTTTGCTATACGTCAACCAAGCCCCTAATGCCCGATGCCAAATGTGTGGGTTGGATAAAATTTAAGTGGGTTGAAAATGAGTTAACATAAAATGGGTAATAATTCAACTTGTTTATATTTCATATAGATAAAAATAGGTTGGGTAATAAGCGTCATTTAGATTGTCTTAAAAAGTAGCTTTTAAGTAAAAAAAAAAAAAAAAAAAAGGTCAAACTTAATGACTTTAAGTTAAAAAAATAAAAAGTAAGGGGGACCTACTTTTGATTTTTAACTTTTTTAAAGTTATTTTAAACTTATTTTAAGTTATTTTTAACCTTGTCAAACACTTCTAAAAGCTATAAATGACTTACAAGTAGGTTTGACTAACTTTTAATCCAATCCAAACAGGACTCTCAATTTGACATTTGACGCGGGACCTAACTTCCAAATCGAGACCCGGTCCTGAAACCTGACTCGAGACCCTTCCGTGTTCCAAATCGAGACCCGACCCAAACTCTCGACTCAGGACTTGACTTCTGACGAGACTTAACTCCGACATTTTGCTTGGGACCCAACATTCGGCTTGGGACCTGACATTCAAAATCAACCCCGACACTCAATCTATGACCCAACACTCTATCTGAGACCCAACTTTCAAATCGAGATTCAACCGACACTTTACCTCGACGGTTGATCATGGATCCAAATCTAACACCCAATTACCCAAGATTTGAATCGAGACCCAACTTCGAGCTAGGATCGATTTTTAAACTAAACCCAGCACTCGAACTTGGACCCAAATTCCGCATCATGATCTGATACAGACCCGACCTAAGACCTGACTTTCGAATCTGAATCACACCTCAACACCCCATTGGGATCTGACTTCCAGACTAGGATTCAACCCTAACCCGACCTTGAGATCGATCTGAGACCAGAACACGACACTTGATTTGGGACCCAACCTCTCTGAAACCTGTCTCCAGACCTAAGATTCGACCCCAACTTGAGATACGAACTAGAACATGACACCAAATATAGGACCCTACATTGAAACCATGATCTAATCCCGACTCCCGACTCCCGACTCAAGATCTAACTTTTGAATCGGGACCCGACCCCAACAATTGATCCAGTACCCGATATTTAAACCTTGATTAGACCTTGACATCGGACCATGACAATGGATCCAAGACTCGAACCTGACACCTAATTCAGGACCCGACTTTTGAATCGGGACCCAACTCCGAGACTCGACTTGGAAACCAACTTCTAAATTGGGACCCCACACCCAACCTCAACGACCAATCTGGAACTTGAACCCGACACTTGTTTTGTACCTCACCTCGACTCTCGACTTGAAACTTGGGTCGAAACTCCATCGCAACATCTGAGTCGAGACCCAATCCCGAGACTTGACTCGTAATTCGACCTTAAATCTTGACCTGAAATCTGATATTTAAATTGAGATTTAATCTCGATTCGACCTAAAACTCGAGAGTTGAGTCTCAAATCGGGCGATTCGAGAATCAAGAGTCAAATTTTGGATGAGTATGGAGAATTGGTACCTGAGACTTGAGTTAGGGTGGAAAATTGAGGTGTGCGGTTGAAAAAGAGTTTTGGAATATATTTTTTTCTTACTTTTGGAGATAGGTCATTTTTCTTATAGTTGAGAAAAATAAGTTGATTTGAAAAGTATTTTTATTCATATTTTACCCATAAATACTATATTTCTATGGATTGAATACGAATATAAACTTATATTTTATCCATTTTAAAAAAAATTAGTCACCCAGCCCTTTAAAATATGAGCAGATTGGACGGATTACCAAAATATGGGCTCATTTTATAGACACTATTCCCCTATAATTAAACCATTTTCTGTTCAAAGTCAATCTAACCACACTTTCACTCTTTCTAGTGAGTCACTGTCCTATCGTGAGTCGTGACAATGAAAAACATAGAAAACAAGTTACTTTTTGTAGCATGAATTCAAAATAAGGAAGAAATATTTGAGGCGAAAGCTAAGCAAAATAAAACATTGTGCAAGATTACATGATGTCAATTGTTGAAAAACGATATTCATAACAGAAGCATTTTAGAAACCTGTTGCTTACATGAATAATAAATAACACAGACATTTATGTTTGAACGCATTCAGTCATGCTAGAATACATAAATTCTCCGTAACATTGGCGGATTCAGATTATTCACTCAGGCGGTTTGAAAAATAAAAATATAAATGTGTGAACTAGAGCAAAAAGTACAAACTCCAAAGAATTAAATTTTAAGATATTAGATAGCTTACACGCACCTAAAAGGAATTGAACCTGCAAACTGAGAATATCATTTGCAACCCATGTTGCACAGTCTAGTACCATTGGGCTCTCTCTTATTTAATTTAGGCGGTTCAAAATTTTAATATATACATAATAACAAAAATATTAAAAATCTACCTTATATATAGTGTAATTTTTTTTTACTGAGGGGGTCGGGCGAACCCCTAGCACCCACATAGATTCGCCCCTGCTCTGAAATTTAATTCGATAAATACATATATATCTGATGTGATTCACACTCAATCAATCATAGTACATACCTGCTCAGTAAATAAAGTACTTAATTAATATCAAATACCTGCTCAGTAAATAAAGTACTTAATTAATATCACTCTTGATTGGTTGATCCGAATGATAAGAGTAGTTGCCTTTTGGTAGACAAAGCTTCTTCTTGTCTTTTTATTATTTAATATTCTATCATCCGATCTGCCTTTTATTATTTTCAACTGAATATAATCCATATAATATTGTTTACTTTTGCTTGCATATTATAATTAAACTACTAGCTATTTGTGTACAAATCTTTTTAAATAAATTAGGGATCATTTGATTGAGAATAAGTTATTTTGAGATAAGTTATTTCATTATGTATATCAGTATATGTGATAACTTATCTCATTACTAAGGTATAAATGGTGAGATAAATAATTCATAATTGTCTAATACCTTCAATCAAACACAGAATAAAATACTTTTATATTTTATCCTGAAATTATTATCTCTTATACTTCACATCAAACGACTATTTACGATAATAGCAAGGCTACAGAACTCATTCCCTTATCCTATATATCTTTGCAACAATATTGATTTGCAATCGTTGAGACCCATATATATGTCTCTTTAAATAACTCTTAACACATTACACATCCTTTTTTCTAGCCTTAAAACTAGAAATGAAAATTGTTATACCAAATCTTAATATTAAAGTCTTATTTAATTATAATTCCTCTCATATACTAGTAACAAAACTAATCCACAATGTACCCATATAAATTACCAATTCAATAGAAGAAGAACATTTTGATGTTCTTTGAACTCAAGTTTTTTCTTATAAATATTGCCTTTTGTCATGTCGAAACGAGGCAAAGCCAAAAAAAAAATAGAGAATTTAAAGAAGACATGGATGGCATGTTTGGAAAGTCATCATGGTAATTGAATTTGATGTAATTACACTGTTTTGTGTGTTTGGTTGATCATGTAATTACTTGATCAACAGTAATTGGCGGGGTAATCACACTCTACAAATCTCGGGGAGAAACTGTGAATTGTTGGTATTTACATTGTGTAATTACAAACTGATTACTTTTTTTCTTCATTTTATTTCTATTTTTATTTTTTCATTTTAATTTATTTTTTATTTCCATTGTTCTAAATTCTTTTTTTATTTTCATTATTCTAAAAATTTCTAAAAGTTCATTTTTTATTTTTATTATGTATATTTCATTTCCTTCTCATTCTCAACCTTTAATTCATGTGATTTCATGTAATTTTCCATATTATCTATTTTGTATGCTATGTTTATTTTTCTATTAGCATAATTTTGTTAGTAGTCTAATTTTTAAGTTAAAGTAGAATTCACTGTTGAGTAAGGTTAGAGACTTATGTTTTCCTTTTCTTTTAATTTATATTTGTGTATGTTGTGTTGAAATTTGACATAAGAGTATTATGTTAAAATTTTTATTTTGCATTTAGAACTTTTGTCATATTCTTAGTTTCATTTGTTTTAGTAGTGACTTCACATTGAAAGTCATTTATGTTTTAGTTAGACTTGATATATTATCTTTTTGTTAAATATTTTAATAATTTGAGACATTTCATTTATAATATTAAACTTTTTTGTCAAACATGCATTTCATGATGTTATAGAAGTCTTGTACTTTTAGTTTTTATGATTAATTCGATTGAAATACACTAATTTGAAAAATATAAATCAATTATTTTTTCATAATACTAGTTAAGAACATATGCTTATGAATTAATATATTTTCAAAAGACAATATATAAATCTTAAATATTTGATGTAATATCATTTATAAAGTTTCTTATTTCTCAAATATAGATTCCAAATAATTAACTTTTATTTTTAAAATTTAATATAATCTTAATATTACAATTGTACATCTAAACCGGACATGTGTAATTACATTATAATTATACTATGACAAACAAATATGTCAGTGTAATTATTAGGCTGGTAATTACTGTCTTTGTAATTACACCAATTACTAGGTGACTTTCCAAACAAACACTAAGGGTGGTTTGGTATGAAGAAAAATGTTATTCACTTTTTCTAGAAAATGTTTTCTTGGAAAACAAATGGATTTCTAACTTATTTTCTCATGTTTGATTGGTGAGTAAAAAATATTTTTTAGTGTTTAGTTGGTGAATGAAAAACATTTTCCAGAAAATATCTTTTATTTTTGGGTAGAGGATAGAAAATATTCTTTAGGAAAATAATTTTGACCCAAAAGTCAATCTCGATAATCGATCTAGGACCCAACCCTGACACTCGAACTACGACACGAATCAGACAACTGTTCCAAAATCCAACCCTAAAAATTGACCCAGAACCTGACCCCGACTTTCAACCCGAGACCCAACATTCAAATTGAGCCCTACCAGTTGAACCTGGACACGACCCAAATCACAGATCCAGGATTTGATCCCGAAAACCGATACGGAACCCAACTTTTGATCGAAACTCGACTTTGTTGGGGGTGGGGGGGGAGAGGGAGGGGTGGTCAGGGGTTGGGTGGGGTGGAAAAAATCTTAAAATTTCAAATATTTTTGAAAAAACTAACTTTTTAGATTATTATTATCTTCTTTTATTTTTCTTTTTGGGGGGGAGGGGGGGTTAGTTTGGGCATAGAGGTAAAAAATTATTTGATATTTAATAAAAAATAAAAATTTAATTTTAATTTTTTTGGATGGGAGGGTCGGGGTATGAGGTAGGATAAGAAAAAAAATTGTAATTTAAGTTTGGAGGCGAGTTTTGGAAAATGTTATCCTTAATTTTTAGAGGGAAGTCATTTTTCTTAAATTTGAAGAAAATAAGTTAATTTTAAGTCAACCAAACATAGGAAAATTGGAAAAAATATTTTCCTTCATACCAAACATACCCTAAGTTTTAACATGAAAAATCCTTCAAATCAAAGGTAAAAATTACGAGATTGTAAAGATTCAAAAAGCTTCACCATAAAAATAAGAAATTATACATATTATCCAAAATCGCTACACAACAAGGGTCAAATAAGCCAATACAATAGCAGCAACAAATCAATTAAAGAACGAAATATTGAAGACTCTTAGCTCAAAAATCAGCTCGATTTAACTGTGTACGAAGCAAAAATTACAATTTAAAGAAGGTTGGTTCACACAAAAAATTATCCAGAGAAAAGAGCAATGTTTCCTCCCATTTTATCCTATAGTAACTCTCTCAAACAACTCTTACATTCTAAAAAAATATTTCAAAGACGGATGCATAGGAACATGAAAATAATTTCAAAGCTTTCTCGATTTTTAGATAATGAATACACCCTCTGTCCCTAATTATTTGTCCATTTTTCCTTTTATTGTTGTCCCTAATTACTTGTCCATTTGGTCAAATCAAGAAAGGACAAAATTTTTTTTTACCTATTATACCCTCAATTAAATAATTAATTACTTTGAAAAATGTAGAACCTTTCATCCATTTTCATAATTAATAGGGGTAAAATGGTAAACTCACTATGTCATTAATTATTTTTTTAATAGGTGTGTCAATTCAAAAGTGGACAAATAATTAGGGATAGAGGGAATAGCTCTTTCTCTTAAAGTGAAAACTAATTTTTCAACTATAAATCAAAATCAATTTCAAATAGGAATCAAAATTTAAATAGAATAGGACAAGGCTAATGAACTTTGTACTGAAAATATTAGCAGCGACCCAACAAACTCCTTCTCCAGCCAAGGTGCCAAAGGGATCTTCAAGTGTCACGATCCAAATTATGGGGTTGTGTGTGAACCTACTCAAATCAAACACTACAAAAAAGGATAGGATTTGTAGAAGTTTAATTGTGGGGTTATTATAACCTCCACAAAATCATATTATATGTGGCGGTTATCTTAGCCGCCACTATTTCTTAAAATAATTAACGTGGCAAATACTTGATTCTCTCATTTTTTTAAATCCTTTTTACTATTTTACCACTCTCTCACATCGCAACTCTTCGTCTCTCACTATCTCACAAGTCATCTCAGAAATCAAGTCTACAAATGATTGTTACTACAAAACTATCATGACTCTCCATGTCATTTTCTCCTTATTGCATCATTATCGTTGTTTAGAGCGTTTCTATAGCTATCCCAAGTAATTCATGACTTGTTGGGACTGATAGTGCGATCACTCGGTTGTTTGTTTGGTTTTTGTGCAAGTTTTCATATTTTGGAGCTTTTGAAACTTGAATTATTGACTTCGGTCAAAACATCATGTAGACGGCCTCATAATTTAATTATGACAGTTTCGTTAGCTCTAGAACATCGAGTTTGGTCTAGAAAAACTTTTGGTACGGATCCCGAGGCTTCTGGGATCATTTCGAGCAACCTTGTAGCTTATGGCTTAAAATGAAGTTTGAGTATGGGACCCACTTTTCTTCGAGACGATCTTGGCGGGAAGTTTCAACATCTTTATTGAATCTGTAATGCCAATTTGGAGGGGTAGCATATTTCGTATGCGTGCACGGGGTTTTGAATGAATCTCGAGCACCCCATCAGGAATTTTGTGAACATGATGTTCTAATTGATGCACCAACATCTGGTGCTGGTGAAAATGTTCACCACGGTCATGATAAAGCCTTTGCAATCATGGAGGGCACTGCACTTGACCATCGCGGTTGCGTGGCCTCCTAGCCACAATCACGATGGGCAATTCGTGGGGTTGACCATTTTTGGTTAGCGCATTCATGGGGTTGACCTCCACTATCATGGTAGTCATTTTATCTAGCTGTCAAGATTACGGTTTTGGGCATGTCTCCAATTGTTGCGATTTTAGTGTCTAAACGTCCATATTGACGTCACGATAATATTTTTGATAGTATGACAACGATCAGAAGCTGTTCAAAAGAGCAAAGCTCCAGAATTGTTATTTTACAGTGCATATGGACTGCACTAAGGTAGGCTACGGCATATTTGACTTTAGATTGAGCTTGTGAATGTAGATTCATGGTGATTAACTATAATTGGGTTAGGTTTGTAGTTGATTCGTGTTTAGTTATTGGATTCATGTTTTAGGCCTCATTTTCGGGTTTTTAGGAGTTCAAGCATGCATATTACTGTTGTGTGGTTATGTCTTACCTTGTAGATTCCATAATGTTGTTTATGTTGTTATGATTGATTTTGGCCTTAGCCTACGTGTAAGCTAGTGATTGCCTTAGACTTGCGTTTTGGAGTCGGTAGGCCTTAAAAATTCTCTAACATCACTACAGACGACTTAGCTTTCTGTAGACTAATATAGCAAACTTGGATCTGATAATATGATTCTTATCTAAGCGACAACTTAGCTCATATGACTATTCATTCAAAATCTCCCTTGTGTTTCGAATCGGATGGATTTGTTGGTACTTCCGTCAATCATTTGATTGTTTGGGATCAAGTCTTGGATTTGGAACTGAGTGGTCCTGTAACAGAGAAAATGATCAAAATAGTCCTTCATGTATAGGATTGAATTATTTTGGTCCTTTATTTATACATTTCATCCAAATAGTCCTTAATGTATATATAAAGAGTATCATTTTGGTCCTAGCCCTAAAAACTAACTGAAAACAAAAAAACAATTGTTAAATTTAACTGTGGGTCCCACACTCTTCTTTCTCCCACTTTCTTCCGCCATTGCTTCTCCTTCATCTTCTTTCTTTTGCCATTTCTTCTACGATTTCTGTTCCCAAAATCTCCTCATACACACAAAAGTTTCTTCAAATTTCAAAGAATATTTGTAAGGTTTTTGTTTTCTATCTCTGCCCATTAAAATTTTACCATTTAATTTTAAAAATAGAATGAAAAAAATGACTTGAAAAAATTACTAATTTTGAAAAGGAAAAAACGAAAAGAAAGCTATAATCCTCCTCATAGATCGCTTCAACAAGAGAGAATAAATGGATTCTTTAATTTGATTTACTTAGTTTACATTTGTTCTAGTGATCTTGGTTTTCTTCTTCTTCTTGATGTATGATAATGGAAGCTTCTGAAAATTTTGTTTCAATGGAGATGAAATATGGGTGAGGTGTGTAGTATTTTTCTTATGAGGATATAAAGCAGGAGAGAAAATGGCAAAAGAAAGAAGTTGAGGAGACGGGTCTGCGGTGGTAATGGTGAAAGAAAGCCGATTGAGGAAGAAGGTTTGCCATCTGTCAATTCCGTGGGATCTACTGTTAAATCTAATAGTTTTTTTTGTTTTTTTGGTTAGTTTTAGGGTTAAGGACTAAAATGATCCTCTTTTCATATACATTAAGGATTATTTAGATAAAGTCATATATATAAGGGACCAAAATAATTCAACTCCTATACATGAATGACCATTTTGATCATTTTCTCTCCTGTAACACCCCAAAATGTTTTAAGGTAAGATCTGAACAACTCTTTATTTACATGTAAGATCGTACCAGGTGATTCTTAAATTGCTCATATGTGTTAAGGTCAATTTTGTAGTGTGGAATGAATTTGGATATGAATTAAGGTCACTAGAATCCCCTAACACAAAGTTGAGTTGAAAGCTTCCATACCGATTAGGTTTTGATGTAAGATTCTACTTGGGTCAACTTCAAATGATCATGCCTCTTAGAAAATAAAGAGTTACGTGACCCATAACCTAAAAAATTAAAGGTATTTGAATCTTATTCCAACACCACTAGTTTTGCGTCAACGTGAGTTCCGAGTATAAAGTAATGACCATTTTAGTAACCTGATACAGTACAGTGACGAATTAGCCGACGGGAAAACATTAAAAAGAGTCGTTTTTGTATTTTTACCTCTAAGAAAATCCTAAACGAATTTCTTGACTAATTAAATGCCCAAAATAATCAGATTTTCATCTCTTAATCCCTCATTCTTTTCCCTCTCAAACCCTAAGGCAAAATCCTAAGGAAAAATCAAAGCATAGAATTTCCATTCAAGATTCTTCCAATCTTTTTTCAAGATTCTTCTTCAAGGCAAGTCATTCTCAAAGAATTTCATTCTTTCCATCTCAAATTTTTTCATACAATTATGAATCATTAATGAAAATTTTAATTCTTGGCCATAGAGATTTCAAAAAACTAATTCAAAAATTTCAAGGAAGGTCTTCTTGATTGTTCTCCTTCAAGCTAGGGTTTCAAGACTTCTAATCAAGTTCTTCTTCAAGATTCTTCAAGAACCTTGTTCTTTCAGGTATGTAAGACTATCATAGTGTTGGACTAGTTCATCCTCACACCCTACATCTACTTTCAAATCAGTAAAAGTAATCTAGGGTTCTTTATTTGAGTATTCTTGAGATGAGTTGATTTTGAGTTTCAGATTCTTTTTAAAATTCTATTCTTAATTACTGAATTACTATATGTTATGCATTAAGATTCTTGAGTTGATTCATTCATGTCTATATTTCAGCATGAACCCTATGAATTGAGTATTCTTGAGATGAGTAGTATCGTTGAGTTTTGAGTTTTGAGTATTGAGTTTTCTATATTATTATTAATATCCTTGAGTTGATTCATTCATGTTTATATTTCAACATGAACCCTATTTTGAGTTACAAATTTTGAAAATCTTTTAAAGCCAACATTTTTTTTAAACTGAGTTTTTGAGAAAGTAAAGAGAAGTTTGAAAAAGAGTTTTAACCAAGATTTGAGCAAGAGTATAAGGGAACTAAGTATTTTCCAAATGTTTCATATTTACATGAAGAAGGAGAGCATTATTTTGAGAAAAGTAAAAGAGTTTTCACAAAGATTGAGTACAGATCAGTTACCTCTTAAAGAGGTCCTTTTGATTAATTTTCTCAGTCCAAAAAAAGTATTTTTTTTACATTGTGTAAAGAGAAACCTTGTTTTCTAAATGAGCAATAAGTTCAGAGATAATTTTGAGCAGTTACCTCTTTCAAGAGGATAGTTTGAACAATTATCTCAAACTAGAGAAAGAGTATTTTATACATTTGAGCATAAGTATATATATTATTGTGAGTAGTATTGATCATCGATATGAGGATGAGTTCAGACAACTCAAAATCCTCATAAACCATGTCTTGCAACTATGGGTACATAATCATACTTTTTAGATGAATCCTTATTGCTTGTTAGATCTACTTAGTTGAGGTGTCCTATATCCCGGTACGATATATGACAGTTATTGCAACGTGGGTGAGACGTTGTATCATCACATAGCTCATAGTAATAGTTGTCGGTTATAGAATCTCCCAAATAGAGTTAAAAGTGTATTTTTATTATATCATTTAACATGTTGAGTTCAGAATTGAGTAAGTATTTTTGTAAAGTTTTAATGACTTAACTTATTTATCTATTTACATTCAATTGAGTAAATAACTATTGCAGTGCTTTCATTCAGTTATTTGTTATTCAATTATATTACATACTCGTACATTCAATGTACTGATGTCATTTGACCTGTATCTTTTAATGATGCAGATACCGATTCTTAGGATCCTCAACAAGAGTTTATCGAGATCACTTCATCCGCTCGTCAACTTTTGAGTGAGAAATCCTTGCTTCTGGAGGACTCCAGTTTTATAAGTTGTTAGTAGTAGTTCTCTTGGGGAGTCATGTGTCTTGTCCTGACACTCACCTTTGTACAGTAAAGGCTTCATAGATAGACATTTTTGGAGAGTCTTTCAGTTTTAGAGGTTTTCTACAAAACTTATGTTTAATACTCAGTAAATTCAGAGAGTTTTGAGATTTAATACATTGTTGATTTAGCATTTCTTTCAGTTTGATATTTATGTATGCTCGAGTTCGTTGTCCGCTTATAGTCAGCCATAATAAGGGTTCGCTTAGGGACCAACAATGGTTCTTGAGTGTCGTCCACGTTCAGGGTGTAGGCTCAAATTGTGAAAGGTCCCTAGTGACTCTAAAGATGGTTTCTCTCTATAGTATGGACCGATTTGAGAAAGAGCGGGTGATTGGGGGCTTTTGGATTCTTTTAGCCACAATTTGAGGCTTTGGTGTATCATCTCTTAGCAAGGTTCGAGGCCATGGCATACATTTTATTAGTCAGGTTCGAGGCCTTGGCGTATATCATTAGTCACTATCCAAGGCCTTGACACATCCTGATTAGCCTTGATTCGAATTCGGGCACACCTTTATTAATCGGGTTCAAATCTTGACTTGGTAGTTCTATTGGATTTTTGGGGTGCCTTACCATGGTTCGAGTCCATGGACGGTTGTGGAAGTTCTGAAATACCCTTAAGATTAATGAGTGTACCTTCTAAGATTATGGGGGAAGTTAGGTTATAGCTAGTTATTTACCTTTCATTCCTAGACTCGGGTGCATTTCAGTTAGACTGTCGTTGTAGTTTCACTCATTTGACCTCTAGTTGGTGTTATTTCTCGCTTTTCCTTATTTTCTTTACTTTCCAAGCTCAGTTGTCCTATGATGCCTATCGGGTACTTGTTTTTTGGTACTCATCCTACACTGTGCATATGTTTTTGTGATGTAGGTCCGAACACCAGTCACTAGCATTGATGTAGAGCCTACTAAAGGGATATTCAGAGGCGAGAGTGAGCTTATGACATCTTGGATCAACTTGTCTACTTCTGCTTTTAGCTTTGACTAGTCTTTTGCTTTTGAGACAAGTATGTATATTTTGATCCACTTTGAGAACTTGTACTTGTTCTATCAGATCTATACGTGTGACTACCAAATTTTGAGATTAGATCTCATATATTGATCATATATATGGAGTAACTTTTTATTTTGAAGCTCTTGGTCTAAGTCTTTCCTTTAAGAAAAGAGTTAGCATCTCATAAGTTAGACATAGTGAAATAGTGTAAACTATTGCCTATGAGGCATATGTTATTATCTTTTAGCCTCTAAACTATGTTTTGCATCTAAGACAAAAGTTATTGTGCTTCCCATAAGTTAAACTTAGTAATGATGTAAACTGTTGCCCATGAGACGCAACTTGTTCTTTGAAGTCCTTGGCTAAGTCTTGCCATTGAGGCAAGAGTTATAAAGCATCTAATAAATCAAGACATAATGTGGAAGTGCCAAGTCTTGCTCATGAGGCTTAACTTCTTGTTTGGAAGTCCTTGGTCTAACAAGTTTTAACCTCTAGGGCAATAATTATAGAGTATCTCATAAATCAAGACACAATGTAGTAATGTCAAGTCTTGCACATAGGCACAACTTGTTAAGTTCTTGATTTAAGTTTGGCCTCTAAAACAAGAGTTATAGAGCATCTAATAAATCAAGACACAATAAGACAATATCAACTCTTGCCCATGGGACATAACGTGTTCTCTAAAAGTCTTTGCACTAAGAGGATGTTTGGATTGGCTTAAAGTGTTTGGCAAATATAAAAATAACTTAAATAAGTTAGAAATTGTTTATATATATATATATATATATATATATATATATATATATATCAAATTTAAAATAATAAATATGAGAAAGGAATTGTTGAACCATTGCACTTGAATCTAGGGATAAAATTTAATTTTATAAAGTACAAAATGTATAAAATTGATAATTTTTTTAGTTTCATAAAACTACAAAATAATTAAATAAAGGTGAACCAAAAACAAAAAAATAATAGAAGGAAAAGAAAAAAAATGATTTAGTTATAGGGTGTATTTTGTATACCTTTTCCAATTTGATTTAACTAGGAAAGACAAATGGAAAATAAAAATAAACCAATCAACAATTCAAGAACCTCAATAGGAGTAAAATCTTTTTTCTATTTTCTGTTTTGAAAAATAAGCAACAACAAAATTGATTTTTACCCAGCTAAAGAATATCATAACATGTTTACCCAGCTCAAAATTTCCAACCTGGTAGGGGCCAATTAGTAAATTATCAAAACCTATAGCAAACAAAAAAATGGTACAACAATTATGCCTTCGGAGCTCGTCTTTTGACCCGCTTCTTTGTTCCATTAACAGCATCCAGATCCTTGTGGCCTGAAACGTTGATCAAACTGTCGCCTCTTTTACGCTTTGATTTATCTCGTCTTGACAAACTGCAGTAGAACTTACACAGTTAGTACACCACAAGTAGCACTGCAAAACATTCTTAGCTTAATGTAAAATTAAAACAACACACTGATGTTTGGAGTTGAAACAAAAAGTTACCATGAGCACAATCTATATCATAACTACCACCACGCTTGAAATAATAATCGCAGCTTGAGTCCAGATAACACTCAACTACTGCTATGTCTGGAGCATTGCAGCTGCTTGAACAAAATGTTCAGAGGATGACCGACAACAAGACATAGTGGGTGACTCGTTCAGCTCATATAATTTCACTGATAGACTCCCCCCCCCCCCCCCCCCCCCCAAACTGATAATGTTATTCAAATTGCAAACTACTTTATCCAAATATAGTTAATGACAAAGATATGTATAAGGGACTCCACGGAAAAGGCCCAGAGGAACCCCTGAAAGAATATCTCACACCCAATACCCAGGGGGAGGGAGGAATAATTAAATATGAACCATACCCTGTAGCCATCCGTTGTTCCACAACATTATTATCAGTCCTCACAGTAAATAAAAGACAAAAATCACCTAGACATTAGACTACTAAAAGAAATTAAACCAAACTGCAGGAGTGTCACGATACCTAATCTTTTCATTCTTATGTGAGCCCCTTAGAGCAGCCTTGTCAAGTACACTTCTGTAGTACTGAGAAAATGGAGAACTGAGACTGGACTTGTCAAACTGCAGGTTGAAAATATATTTAAATTAATAAATCGTATTTCTCCAGTATGAAAGATAGCTGTTACTAGTTGATATGAAATGTGCTACCTGAAGGAATGTTTCGACTGATTGATGATCATTTGGTGAAAAGGCAACCTCATTTCTTTTCTTTTGCACAGAATCAACATTTTTCTCCACCTGCACAGGCAAAAGAAAGCACTCAGAACGAGACAAGAAAAGCAACTGATGGTAAGAAGAAAAAATATTATTGAGAAATTTGATAGCTTGGATCTTGATCTTGTCTTATTTACCAGTGTCAACTATTTAGCCAGTATACCTCGCCCATTCTAACTAGGAAAACTAAAAGTAGCCTCAAAGATGGCAGGAGTGGAATGTGAGGAAGAGAGAGATGTTAGGATAGAAACTGCATCCGAACACATGAATATTAAATAGAAACAGGAACAAAAGGGATCCACAAACTAAACTGAATTGGCAAATCTGTCTAAGCTATCTTTTCCTTCCTAGTCACAAGGCACAAGCACAACTTTGTCCAATCCCAGAATATGAAAAGAAACATTTAACTATGCAATTCACAAACTGACTTATCAGACAAAGGAAAGGAACTCTATGATTTCCAAATCATCATCTCCCATGTACTTCAAGTCCTTGCAATTTAATACATGAGAATGACCGTGCACATTAACCATTTTATCTAAACAGGAATATTCTATTTTCATACTTATGTAAAGGACAACACAATGGTATCCTCCTCTATACTTGCACCGATAGTCCAACACCCATTATTTTAATCTACTTTTGAACCAAAGGAAACCTGTCAAGCAAATGTTGAATATGTATGATCTCAAACAAGTGCTCAAGTCAAATGATAGTAAGATGGTTGCATGCGATGCCTTTGAGCTTTAATTAATTCCAACACATAATTGAGCTTCAGCTGGGTACTTGGTACAAATCCTGTTTAAAGCTGCAACTCCAGCATATTCTTAATTTAACAATAACGGCATCCACCATGCATGTTTCTGAATGGAAATGGCTATACTAGGTAACTAACCATCAAAAACACCACAGGTAAGTTGAGTACCTGCTCAATCAAATGTTTTACCGCACGGCATAGACTTTCCTTTGTCTCTGACTCATTAAACTTTTTCAGACGGATGAGTGGAACAGTTGCTAGCTCAGGGAAAGAAATGTGGTAGCTCCATTGCAAAAAGTGCGACGATAGTTGTTCAATTGCAGATGTAATGCATTCATCTTGGAATGTCTGAGACTTCAAGCAACTCTTTGGCAACTGCATGCAGTATGTTAATTTGCAATTTAAAATGGTGACACAAATACATAGAGAAAACTCATTTGCAAGATTGTCAAGTTAATCCTAACATCAACCAACCTTTAGAACAGACTGAAAGAAGAGAGTAGGTCCAGGTTTTCCACGCCCTCCGACTGTTTTATATTCCAAAACATCCAACACAAATGAAGTAATAGGGATGAAAACTCCAGTAGAATTAGACAGATCATTAAGCCATTGAATGCAATTGAGTCTTAAAGGGAAATATCTCGGTCCAGGAAACAGGCGCACCACTCCATTTATAAGTTGAACCATAGTGAAGAAAAAGGCGTGAAGATCATAATCCCATACATTGCGTGCTATAAAACCAACCCAGAGATTAATACAATTGGCATACTCCCAACTGCAGATCCTTTGAAGAGCTTCCTGCACCACAAGATGATTAAAATTAGTCAAGAAGCTACTTTTAGCAACATTATTCCTACTTAATCATTAAAATCACAGGGCAATTTTAGTTACCTTTTTCTTTGTACGCAAACCCCACTGCAATACTTTTGCAAGCTGACGGACAGACACGGTGGCTTTAGACAAGGATTTTTGAACATCTAGGGAGCACAAGTCAACTAAGGAATTTCTTAGGAACTGCAAATGTTTGTTATTGACAATATCTGTAGCTCTCGACTGAGCAAGATAAGCCACAAAAGCTTTTGCTAAGCAATTGTCAAAACAATCAGTTGTAAATATAGAGGCCACATCCAGTACGATCGAAAAAGATGCTGATGATAGCATCCCCCCACCTGTAGCCCACAAATGTATTGTCGTCTGTTTCAACATAAAGGTCAAGAATAAAGGAATCACCATATATTCAGCTACGTAAAAGTAGTATTAGAATTACAGACCAGGGAAGATTCACAATGTTAACATAACTTAAAATTGCAAATCATATGATGTTTAATGTGGGGATTAGTTCTACAAGGTACGTCTTTAGTAGTAAAATAATTACATATGCAACTCTCTAGAAAAACCACAATGGTAATGAATTGGGGTTCATGAAATAGTAATCTCTGAAAGTTCTCCATATTCCTGGTGGATTCAACCTCAACCTAGTTGGGTTGATCTTATTACATACGACCATGTTACATCACGCATCAATTGTCAAAATAGGAGCTATGCTTCAATAAAAGGCAATGCAGGTGTGCAATACTGATCCCAGAATATCAAATACGCATTTCAAGAATATGCAACTTATATCAGCTCAATGTCCAGCTAGGACAACAATTATCACATGACATATTATAGGAACTCACTAAGAGGTAACAGCATATGCATGAAAATTACAGCTAAACATATTGTTTATCTGATTCACAAAAGCATACATCATATATGGGAAAAACAGAAGCAAAAAAAAGTTAATAATAAAATAATACAGAAAAACTAGCAATTCCACTAGTACTACATTAGTAGCTTACCAGCAAGTGTATGGACTCGAGTAATGCATACATATGAGATCAAATTTTTAATTAAGAAAAAGTTCTTCAACAAATTTAATAGTCAATCTGGGATAGCATATGCATAAGATGTCATCAAATCGCATCTAGAAGACTCTCCATACAAATCAAGTGCTAAAGATAATGTACCTTAATGAGCCTCTGCAAGAGATATGGGAAAGCAGCAAAAAATGGTAAAGAATCCCTGAGCCGAGTCAAAGCGAAAGCCAGAATTTCTGAATCAGTAACCTGATCCAACAGAGATAATGTACTCCGTAAGTATGATTTGATGAGAGGCTTCACATTAACCCATTGTGGGGTATCCTTCAGTTCTAGTACTGCTTCTTTCTTGTAACTGGAGGATGATAGCCCCAAAAGTCCCCGAAGTATATTATCTGCTTCGGAAAGAACAGACATTATTAAGCTGCAGAATGTCTCAGCATTCTGAAACCTTAGGCCAATGGATTCGGTACCATAGTGGCATGCTGCTCGATAAGCATTTAATAAACAAACAAATGCTTCCTCCTTGTGCTCTTCTTTGATCAGTCGACACCAAGAACTAATGGCAGATACCGTCAAAACTCGCCCCTTGTTTTTACCTTGGTTGTCTTCAGTCACCGAGTCCCTTCCATGATTACTCATCTCATCCTCATCTGAGAACTGCCACGAAGTTAATCAGAAGCAAAATACTTTGATATCTCAGAGTAATCAAGATACAATTATACAACTAGCTCTAAAGGGAAATCATGAGGTTTCCATTTTGCGATCCTATTAGTAGAAAGACAAAACACGTAAGAAGAAAGAGATGTAAGGCCAGGCTATCCAAAATATGTGTCCGCAATTCAGCACATGCCCAACAGATATTTTGGCGGAATACATTGACAGCCCTTAAACTTGACAGTAAATTACATATAGACTTGCAAAATAAGGCATGTTCAATTGAGCACCTGAACATATGATAAAGCATTCCTGTTAGACACTTTTAGCTCAAATTATGAAAAAATAATTGTGCATGTTCTTAAGTGCCTACTACATAGATAACTCAACCACATAAAATATGTCACCACCTTTAATTATACACATCAGCCTCAATCGTAACAGGTGCGAGGTTTTATAGCTTATGAGGCTAATGCGTATAATTAAAAGAGGTGACATTTTTAAGTGGTTAGCTTATCTACATAATGGGCATTTGAGGCGTTAGATAAAACGGCAACACGTGCATAAATTTTCCTAATTTGAGCCAGAAATGTCTAATAGAAACATTTTATCATGTTCAAGTGAGAAATAGAAACAAGGCGTAATTCAAGTATCTAAATGAAATTTACTTGCAAGTTTAAGGGTTTGTCAATGTGTTCCACCTAAAAAATTTCACCAACAAATATGGATGACTATACATGCCTGGAATATTGAGTGTTCAAAACTATCCAACTATTTTTTTTAGGCAAAGAGGGTCCATGAGTTCAGGGGAAGAAAGAAGATATCTTGTATACTCTCTTTATTCTGATTGATCTAAGCTTATCCAAGCACACATTAAGTTTACAGTTGGTACAGCATAACATTTTAAAGCATGCGGACCCAAAGGTAGATTGTACGGCCAGTTATTACTTATTATGAATTTTGAGATGGTATATAACGAAACCAATTACACCAATAGTTACTACTCAACACCAAGTTAGTTGGCGTGAGTTATAAGAATCCTCAAAAACCCCATCAATTAAAAGTAGGAATAATAAACTTGAACTTATCATCCCACTCATTTGTAAGTAATAATATGTCTAGTCAAGATGTTCTTCTTGGATCATTCCCTTAGACACCAGTAAATTTACCCCCATGTATAGGAGAGTTCTAATTCCAAATCCTCAATAAGACTTTAGAAGTCCCTAACAACCATGGATTGTCTATCGTGTACATCCTCCTCCTTCATATCTTCTTACATTAAGATCACCTCCTATTCCTCAAGGCTAATCCCAATAGCATTTCAGTACTGAAAGCTGTAGCTGCAAGTTCCCTCCTATTCCTCTAGTTGGGCCATATACTTCCATGAATGTTGAAGTACGACTCACTATTTTGTTGGATAACACTGAAACTATCCAGCAGTGAAACTGAATGTACACCCCAAATAGTCTCCTTAAAAGGCCTAATCCCTTTTGTACCAAAAACATTACAATTCCTCCATTGTTCCCTTCTTACTGCGAAAAGGCAAAGTCAATCAACCTATTTCGCCAAATACTACACTCCAAATGAAGACCCGGATAATCTGTTTTAAGTCAAACAATAGGTGTTGGTTCTCCATCTACGTGTCAGTAACTTTTTAGCCCTATCACCTATGTCTTTTGCCTACCACTCAACCCCTGAATATTCCAACTGATGCTCTTGTTTAGATAACCAAGAAGCCTAAATTGCCTCTTATCATCTCTATCGCCGTAATCTACATTAAATTTTGATTTCTATCATTTTCTATAGCCCTTAAATCATGAGCTGCTAGGACATTCGGAAGCAGCAAATATTATCTCTTCTTTCAAATAATGTTTTTGCATTGCCGTCAAAACCATTAAAACTTGCCTCTAGTCAAATAGTAATTTTCAAGATATTCTTCATAATGCAATCAGAAGTTCCAATCGGCCCTCACTTTTGGAAAATCATAACACTGCATGTTATTCCAATGTTTAAAAACCAACCGAACTATTTAAGTATTATTTATTTTTTTGAAAATGAAACTATTTAATATATTCATCCACCATCAATATTAATAGAAAGTCAAATTAACATCTTAAACAGCAAGTCGAGTCAAGGGTGTATGCTCGATTTGTACAAGCAGTCTAGACATTTAAAAAAATCAGCAATCAACTGTACCAAAATCATTCTAACAAACACGTTAATCGAGGTAGATCCTTGCTTTAAATAATGAGTTCAACCTTTTTAACATTTTATTACTGAAATCATGTTCACATTCCATTCCAAAGCAAAATGGTAAAAACAAATCTAAAATCAATACTTAATAGGACCAATCTCAAAGAATATCTATAAAATTTACTTTTATTTCACTAAAAAGAATTATTAACCTTTATTAGCTCGTTGGAAGTTAGGAAAGTAGAGTGTGGAGAAAAGCATAGACATTTTTGAAATATCACTAAAAAGTTCTGTTTTCCCCTAAAATTCACGATTTTTTAGGCTTCTCCCTGAGGTCGACATGAACAGATTTGATCCGAAATACGATCTAGACCATGAACACTTCACTGTTGGAAGACAACATTCACTACCAACCAATAAAACTTGCAAACAACAGTTTAAAGGTAAACATCTTGAAATTACTTACCACTACTCCATTTTGCATTGCTTCAATGTCCTTGTGCTTTTCTAAAAACTTAGAGAAACTTGGATCCTGAAAAAATTCAAAGGACAATGAACAAATTAGATGTGTAAAAGCTTTTCACCCTTTATATCAACAAATAAGTGCTGTACAACCTCTATGGCTCTATCCTTCAACAAATATAAGAAACGGAGTTCAGCCAGCAATCAAGTAGAAGGAACTCATACTACATGTACAATGCCCTCCAAAGCACATTACTGGAAAAACATGAAGCTACTTGTATTTTTTCAGGGAAAAGAATAGTACTATTGATATATCATAAAGTTTGTGCTAGGGTATATATAAAAAAAAAATTACTAGAAAAGTGTTGTACCATCTATTGTAAGCTATCTATACCCATAACAAGGTTTCCACGTCATTTAAAAAATCCATCTTGACCCAACTACAACAACATACCCAATATAATCCCACAAGTGGGGTCTATGGAGGGTGGGGTGTAAGTAGACCTTATCCCTACCTTTGTGGGGTAGAGAGGTTGTTTCCAATAAACCTTGGGCTCAAAGAAGAAATTTTGAAACAGATTACAAAAAAAGTATGAAAACATAACAGCACGATATAAAGCAAATGAAACATCAGATAGTATAACACATTGAAGAATAAGAAACTATGTGACTACTTGATAATACTACTAATAAGGAGAAGAGGGGAGGGAGGAGGCTAGTTCCCTGCCTCTCCCACATATAGGTGAAATTGTTCCATCTATTCTTCAAAGACCCTCTCACATATTTCATGCTCCAACAATCTAGTCAATTTGTGGTTGATTTTGGCATCACTCAGTTCATGCCCAAAATACTGTAAAACATTTCATATCTGTGTTGCAACAAAACAATGTAGGGTTGATTGACTTTGTGTTGTTATTACACAAACATATAATGTTTGTTACACAACAGGTAGCCCCTCCTTTGCAGATTATCTTGATTCTTGGTCTCTTGACTTCCATATTTGTTTCCAAGGGTCAAAAAAGAAACAGAGAACTCCTAGTTCAAACTTGGTAGCAAGATTTCGTAATTAAAAAGCCTATCTACATTTGTCTTCCATATCATTCTAATGTTACAAGACCTGATTCAGTTAACCCATTTATAATTAATTCCCATCGTTGTAACATGTTAAGCAAACATCCTGAATATGCATAGTCATAGGCTATCTCAATATCAAGTTTACATAGTAACCCAGGTCTTTTATCCCTTATATACTTTTTGAGACAAGGGTAACTTTGTATCCACAAAAAATTCATCATCCAAGAGATGATTGGAAACTTACATCCAACGGGGTGATGTGCACACCCTCAAAAAGATACACAAAATTACAAGTTTCCTGTAAAATCAACTATTTCTATGATTTCCCTGCCAATTCTTGTTTACACCAGAAAAACAAAAGACTTCAGCATTTCATTTTGATCTTCTAAAAACTTTCTTTTTGTCCTTCAAAACATCTATCATTCCTTTCTTTCCATAGATTCCACCATATACAGGCCAGTATAGTCTTCCACCAGTCTTCCTTTCTCCCCCTGTTGCCAATTCCTATCGAGCTGCTAAGGAGCTCCCTGGTTGTCTTTAGCATCACCCAGCTAACCCCTAATATACACAAAAACATATTCCACAGATTTGAGGCTGCTTTACAGTGAATAAACAGATGGACTTCCATGTTGGAGGTCTCAAATTCAAAACCCCTTGCTAGCGAAAGCAAGGGGTTTTCCTTCTGGGTCAAGCTCGTCGCATCAGGCTTGCCTAGTGCAGGTTACCTCTCCTATGTGGTTTGCAAGCTATTACATAGGAGCAGGAGTTTTACCTTGTGCACACCCAAAGGATAGCGGTTGCGGGTTTCCCTTGTCATCAAAAAAAATAACCAGATGGTTATTTACCTCTGTTTTCTGCTCATACATAAAACACCTTGAACAAAACTGCATACCCTTTTTTCTGAATGCCTCATGGGTAAGGCAGGCCTTTCTTATGACTAGCCAAGTAAAATATGAAACTTTCAATGGGCTTCTATTCTTCCACACTTGTTTCCAAGGCCAATTATCTGACAATGATTGATTGACATTCATCTTCCAATAGCAAAATTTAACTATGAACACTCCTTTGCTATGCAATCTCCAAATTGGTTTGTCCTTTCTTTGAGATATGTCGGATGAGGTATTTAGCACCTTCAGTAACCTGACCATATCTTCAATTTCCCAGTCATTCAAAGCCCTCCTAAACACTAAGTTACACCCTTGTTGGCTCCATACTTGGGCAATAGTAGCAGATCTTCGAAGTTTCAAAGTATAGAGGTGTGGAAATAAGCTCCTCGGGCTATCATCCTCACTCCAAATTTCATTCCAAAAATCTATTTTCAGGCCATTACCCACACTGACATAGATATTGTTATTGAAATCCGGCCACAACCTTCGAATGATCTTCCACACACTACATCCAAAAGACCCCACACCTCCTCAGTAGTCCATTGGATAAGTAAGCCATATTTCCCTGTTGTGAACGTTCTCCACAGGGCTTCCTCTTCAGTACAGAATCTCCATAACCATTTTGGTAGTAAACAATTATTTTGGTTGTTTTAGGTTTCTCAGGCTAAGGCCACCTTGGTTGTTTACAATATCATAAGACTTTTTCTGTAAATCCACAAGGTTCATCTTTTGAACTCTTGAAAGACAATAGATTTAATTAGCAAAAGCAACCTACCTTCCTCTTCAACCTTTCCAGCTTACTCTTTTGTACAGCAAGATTTTCCTGAATTTTTATATTCTGCATCATCAATTCACTAGTACATTTGTCACCTGCACATCCATTAATGAATCAGAGGATTTGTGCATTTGAAAGGAGAAAAGTTGGAATAAGTAAATAATACAAGGGATGTTAAGATAAGGAACAGACGACCAAGATAATCCCAGTTAAGTCAGATGATGGACCTTCTAAAAGTTTCCCAGGTTCACTTTCTGTTTCATTTTCATAGCTTATATCCTGAAACATGGACATAAAAAGTTTAGATAAAGAACAAAGTTAACATTGAAGTACAGATGATTGCTAAATTGAAGATTGAGACCTCCGAAAGATATCCATCACTATCTGAAGAATCGACAACACCATCACAGTCATTTTCCATAAATGGTGCCTCAAGAGGCAAGTCTTCAAAAGCTTCAACTTCAGTGTTTCTGAAAAAATTGTGACTAGTCAATAACTATGTGATTATGTGACAAGATGGAAACACCAGGAACAAAAGTTCCAGCATACAAGGGATGAACAGACCTTTTTTTACAAGGGATGAAACAGTGCTGTTAAAAGCTCATTTTATGCACTGAAGCTCAGGGATGGTACCTTGCCTCATTTAAGTTGTGCTTCCGCATAGGCAAGGCACTAAGATGTGTGCTTTATTACCCAAGAATACATCTTAAATCGAGCAGTACAAAACAACAAATTTAATCGGCAAAGAGATCTATTTGTTTGCCAACCTCAGCAAAGAGACACATTAATTGCTTAGTAAGACATTATGAAGAATCTGTTAGTTTATTGCACTATAGATAGATTTTATTTCTTTTTCTTCACAGTACCTTCTTTTACTAACACCAACACTTCCATTGTGGTCACACTTAAATCCCCAATAGACCTCGAGCACTTCTAAAGCTTTTTTTCTTTGACAACACTGGGTTGAACAGACCTTTTTTGATGATATCAAGGTGTCAAATGCTGAAAAATTGAAGTAACGAAGAAAGGCAATGCCACAAGTTGAAACACATCACGAGAAACTTAGATTTTTTTACAATTCCATATCTTGAGAGACTGTCAGTTTGATGTAAGAAACATTGTGTGTGTCTCCCAAAACAACGTCTTTTCCTTTACTTAAACATCCCTTGCAAGTCTTGGATAGTAGCTTCTACTACAGAGAGAGGAACCGGAAACAGAGAGCACCAATAACAAAGAACTGCTAAAACATTATTTGAATCAGAATGCTGATAAGGAAAGTAACGAAAGAGAAAATGAAGAGTTCTTCCCGAAAGAAACATGAGCATAGCTTCAGGCTTCGTGGACCTTATGCTGCAAAAGACGTTTAGCTTATTGAGGAAAGGATAGGCACTGGAAATGAGTAAACTAACTCTGAGAATGCAGCAACCTAAGCACAGTCAACAGAACTAGTAATTTTGACTAGACACATCGTCCAAGAGAAATTACAATCTTATAGGTTGAGAATATTGTCACTATCTTAACTAGATTTACTAGTCACATAGCTTTTAGTACAAATGATCGATCTACAAAAACATGACGCGTTCAATTGCAATGAGAGGTCCAATGAAATCAATTGATGTAAGGAGTTTTCAGTTTGATGGCATCA
Source organism: Solanum bulbocastanum (assembly GCA_037074985.1). Taxonomy (NCBI): domain Eukaryota; kingdom Viridiplantae; phylum Streptophyta; class Magnoliopsida; order Solanales; family Solanaceae; genus Solanum; species Solanum bulbocastanum. The sequence continues at coordinate 15,069,087 of CM073601.1, forward strand.
GACTATATCACTGAAAGATATTAGTCTTTATAATCGATATGACCTATCTAGCTGAAAAAATAGAATTACAGCATTTGGTTCTACTTTATTTGTGGCCCAGGACGTTCCCCGTGCTTCAGATTCTTCTCATATCTCAGCTCTTTTACTGTATGCCATTGCAGGAAAAACAATCCCCTCCCTCTTTCACCTATATTGGACAATCAAGTCCAACATTTACTACAAATCTAAAAGTGGTAACTGGTTAGAATCAGTTTTCAATTTTAGAATAAGTGAAGCCACAAGTAGGAGATGAAACAGCATAAGAGCACAAAAATATCCAGCCTAGAAGAAAATAGCTTGTATCCAACTTTAAAATATGAACTAAATTCACCTTTCATTTGAGTGGTCTATTAATTTGGCTTGGTCTTCAACATTACTCTCCACATTTTCTACAATAATTAAAGTACTCAAGGTCATAAAGATATTCATATGAATGTCTAATCTCAATAAATGTACTTGCACAATAAAAAATAGAGGCAAGATGTCCAGGGAAGTCAAAACAGAGAAGCAAACTTGATCCATCTGGTAAAGCTTTTGACATAAGTACATAAAAAACAAATAAGTTACAGCCAATGATAAAACAGAACTCTCACCATTTGTGTAATCTTTCCTGTTACCTTTCGCACACCCATGAGTTCCCTATAAGAGCTAGAGCTTTCAAGATGGGATTGCACCTCTACACTCACTACTCAGTTTAAAGGAATATAAGTTTCTGGAGTACTTGTGCAAACTTGAAAAATCCATTACTTGGAATATCAGAATATTATTCTTTAAGTAACTATTTCAATTAAATAAGAGCAATCAGGGAAAATAAGTTGTAATGCAGCAGATTGAACAAGCCCATCACTATTCTTCTTCTTTCCCAATTACTCTCATCTATCTATCAAATACAAAAGTTGTGATGTAAATACATACCATTCGAAGTGTGCCCAATTTAAGCCTATAAAACTATGGCTTACAATGAAAACTAAAGATAAACTAATGTAAGGCAATCAAGAAGACACACACACAGAGAGAGAGAGAGAGATAAATATTTACTGGATGAATATCTCTTTTTGAATAAAGCTTTCTTCTTTCGGCGATCTCGAAGCACAGACGGGAGATTCTTCTTGGCAAACTTCCTTGCTTTCTTCCCTAGCTTGCCCATCTAATTAATCCTCTAATTAAAAAAAATGAAAATCAACAAAGCATTTGAATGAACGTCATAACTGTTCAAATCCTGCTACCAAACACACACACATGAAGACAACCTCAATATGCAGTTGAGGATTTGACGAAGTACTGGTCGCATTGTTGTTCAGCTTGTTGACTCTTTCCACGAGTTTTATTGTCTTGTAGAGTTTGAAGGGTTTATGGGCAATAACTTCCCGAGTAAGGTGACTAATAAGTTTTATCTTCTTTTTTTATTTGCACTTTCTTGGTTTTCTATTAGAATGTTCCTACTAGGTAAAACCCCACTTCACATTCACCCAATCATCACATTCAATTAGACCAGCAAAACTACAATCTTCACAAATATGAGTGAACAACAAATCTATCAAACGCCTTCTCAATGTTTTGTGTTAAATCCAACATTAAGTAGGTGCAATTCCGCCTAGTACAACATCCAAAGACAATGATTTATCACAATCTATCTTTTCATGTTCACAATAATCCTTAAATTTTTTTGTCTTTGTAGGAGATGATGCAACATACATGACCTATTGCCTAACAGATTTGACAGAAGCACCAATTTCTTTCAAACCTTCTTGAACTATAAGATTAAGTATGAGAGTCATACATCTCAAATGAAGATCCATACCACCCATCATATTAGTTTCCCACATCTCTAATTGTTTAACCATGACATTATTTTTAAAAAACATTATCTATAGTAATACTGAACACCTTGTCCAAATTTAGTTCAAGTAAACACTTACCAAGAGACAAATTTAATATTCATTCATGCAACACCCAACTTCTATCAATATATTAGGAAACAATGTATAACAAATTAACAACCATACAACGACGGCTCAACAATAAAGCTACTTTAGGCCCAAAACAAAAGAGCCCGCAAAATTACAAATCTTCCAAAGAACAAAAAACCCTCCCAAATTCAGTTCAAAAAAGAAGCTCGCTCAAATACGAAAACATACCGAAGATGCACAAAAAAGAAATCCAGCAAGAGGCAAGAATAAAGGAAGAACCAAAAGCACAAAGATGAAGGAGATACATACCTAAAAAGAGACAACCAGGGTCTGATGGAGGCGATGTAAAACGTTAATGGTGAGAAGCACAGTATTAACCAATAGCACACTTGAAGAAACAAAATACCCTAACTAGAATATAAAAGACTGTGTACTTTATTGTTACTATTAATTTATGAAAAATAATAGTGTGTTGGTAATTTCTTACTACAATTGTTATGTACATATTTTTGAATTTTTATTATTGATGTAATTATAATTAAAATTTGTAGATAATTAAATTTATAATTATTTTCTATTTTTTAATTTGTCTTGACTTTAATTTGAATCAATCATATTTTAATTGACTTTATGAGATTGTCTTTAATTCTTTGAGGTGTATTACTAAACATTTCAAGCTCAAAATAATTAGATTATCAAATAATTAAATTTAAAAAAATAGTCTTAACTTTGAATGTCTTCTAAAAGTAACAATCACTATAATATTGATTTTTTATAACTAAAAGTAATACGAAATATTATAAGTAAAAAAATTGATATTCTAACTGGTCAATCAAGTGAAAAGATTATTTTTTCTTTTTGTCAGGAAAGAGTTAATATATTAATAATAATTAGAAGGGGCAATGTATCGGTGCATCCGCTGCAGCATGATGCTCGTTTCGATTTAAGTTGGGTCACATCCCGACCCTGAAAAATGCTAGGAATATTGTTTGTTAATCTAGTATACATAGTTCCTAGAATGACTACTTCTACCTCCCTTTGGACAGATATTGGAGGAACTAGCAAAATGTTTGGTTCGTCAAAAATTGCCACTTTCGTCCCCTCCTTTGCCATTTTGTCTGCTACTCTATTTTGCTCCCGAAATACCTGGGTCACTTTGGTGATTTCCAATTTCAACATCAAGCACCTGCATTCAACAACAATGTTATCATACATCATGTTAATATTCTGATTTGTGAGCATATGAATAGTCTCAATAGAGTCGGAGTTAATTTCAAGGAGTATAAAGTTATGACTTATAGCTATTTGGAGGCCTCTCCTCATAGCCAGTAGTTCAGCTCTAATAGGATTTGTGTGGGGGGTGTGCTCACTAAAACCAATGATCCAGTGGCCCAAGTGATTTCTAACTAGACTTCCTATACCTCGAGGATCGGACTTTACTTCATGGAGGCATCAACGTTCAGTTTGTAGGTTCCCAATTGAGGAAGTTCCCATTTGACCTTTGTAGTGGTTTTTTGCGCCTTTGTATTTGTTTCAAACTATATTCTATGGCCTGAGAGATGACTTGGTGGTCGCTGATAGGGTCCTTTTGGCCGCACTTATTATGATAAAAAACACTTTTGTTGAAAAATTATGTGTTTGACAAATCAATAAAAGTATTTTTAAATAGAAATAGAAGCAATTTTTTTAATGTTGAGAAGAAGCTAAAAAATTCTGCTTCTTAAAAAAGCAGAATCAGAAATAAAAAATTATCTTTCTCAAGACTAAAATATTTCTTTCATATATACATATTTACCAATATCTCTTATTAATTAATTAACACATCTCATAAGTTTGGTTAAATTTCATTTAAGAATTTTATTATTTATTTATATATAATAAATTTATATTTTATTTTATATTTACATATTATTATTTTATATCTTACATATTATTTTACGTATAATTTTTACAGAATTAGAAAAAAAGATAATAACAATATTTTTGTAAGGTTAGTAAAAAGAGAGAAAAAAATAACAATTAAAGATTTCAATCCTCCAAAAGAAAAAGGTATAATATTGATTGAATATTTAAATATGTACATTTTAATTTAATAAAAATAAAAGTTTAATTAACTATTTTATAATAGATATTTAAAATAGTTTCTCTATATAAAATAATCTTAATATTAAAAGTACATTAATAGTTGTCTTTTTTCATAGTTTGACTCTTAAAAAGACTTTTTAAAAAAGATTAGCAAAATGCAATTTGCTTATGAAAAACACTTTTCAAATGAATTAACCACACACAAATTATTATTTTTTCAAAAGCACTTTTCTGAAAAGTTATTTTTAAAAAATGCTTTTAAAAATAAGCCCTTTTTCCTATTTGGCATTGTTGCTAAAAACTGCTTATTTTCATAAGCACTTTTTTTAAAATAGCTTTCAAAAAAGTGCTTTTGAAATAAAGAAATTTGTGTTTGGCTAATTTATTTGAAAAGTATTTTTATAAGCAAATAGTGTTTAGCTAATCTTATTTAAAAGTGTTTTTGAGAGTCAAATTATGATTAAGGGCAAGTATTAATGTACTTTTATTATTACGATTATTTTATAGAGACAAACTAGTTTAAACATCTATTACAAAAAATAAATTAAATTTTTATATTTATTAAATTAAAATATTCATATTCAAAATTTCAATCAATATTATACATTTTTTGAAAGGTTGTAATCTTTAGTTGTTATTTTTTTTTCTTTTTTTTTTTATGATCTTACAAAAATATTGCTTGTTTTCTAATTCTGTAAAATAATACATAAAATAATAATACTTAAACGGAAAATAAAATATATAAAATTTATTATATAAATAAAACTATTAAATGGAACTTAACCAAACATATGACATATGTTAATTAATTAATAAGATATATATATATATATATATATATATATATATATATATATATATATATATATATGAAGGGACATTTTTGTCTTTGAAAAAAATAATTTTATGCTTGTTCTTTTTTTAAAGTAGAAATTTTTAGATTCTTCCCAACAACAGAAAAATTGTTACTGCTTCTATTTAAAAGCAGTTTTACAGGTTTATCAAACACCTATTTTTTTTAAAAAAATATTTTTTTTCAAACTAAGTGCTTGTGGGCTCCCAACAGCAATGTCAAATAGGCTCTTAGTAGCAATGTGAAACAACTCGAAGTCCTAATTTTATTTTCAAACAGTTTTAGAATAATTCTGATAGTTTGTATAACAATTAACTCTATTGAGAAAGTTTTCAAAATTAGAACCAACAAGAGAGATTTAGCTAGCGTTTGGCCCCAAGTTTCCAAACATTCTTGGCAAATAATATTTCGCCCAAGTTTTTGCTGAAATGACACCATGTGTTTGGCCCCAAGTTTTCCCAGGAATATTTGATTATTTCAAAAAAATGTGATTTATACCCATAAGTTCTAAAATCTATTAAAAATATCCATAAATTTGCATTATCTATTTATAGTGAATATGTTCCATGAAAAAATAACCTTGTAACATAATTGATAACAATCAACAACAACAAAATAACAGTATATGCAAGAGCAATACATCAATCGTATCTTCAAAGTTGTCATTGATTCAGTTATAATTATAACTCATTAAAAACAAATTGTTCTTTTTTCTCAATTTTATCACTCAAATTATAATTCGAACTTTTCTGGAGGAGGTAGTAACCAAATATTCCTTTATATAATCTTCCTACATTCTACGAACAATCTCTTCACTACAAGTTTTCATTTCTAGATTAGAAGACAGAGAAGACGAAACAATATTGTGACTCTGAGTCGATTGTTCGTCATCTTCGTCAGTAACCATATCATCACGTTCACGTTCATTGAATTGTAATGACCCATTTTAGTTTGTTTTGAGTACTAGAGCTTATTATTTCATAAAAGACTCTTCTGATAGATTCTAAATGGATGTTTTGGACTATTCGTAACTATAGTTATATAATTAATGGTGTACTTTTAATAATTAATATTAGTTGGTCGTTAATGGGTCAAACCCATACTTTATTTAATACCTTATACCACTTGTCTCATTTGTTGAAATAAATTAAAAAGGCCATTATTATTTTAATTATAACAAAAAAGAGAGAATAGATCGGCACAATTGGAAGGCGTGTAACTTCTACCAGGTATAACTGCTTCCACACCTTTGAACTTGTAAATTTGATAGGTAATAATAGGGGTGTGTAAAAATCGAACCGAAAAAGTGTTATTGGTTTATTTGTTATTGGGCTAACAATTATTTAATGGTTTTATAAGAAAAAAATTATTGGGTTATTGGTTCGATATTGGTTTTTTTGATATTGGATTATTGGGTTAACTGATAACCCATTAATAATATAATAATTTACTATTTTAATTTTTAGTCATATATAAATATCAAACAAAAAATATCAATATAATCACTATATTAGACTATAACTATAAGGACCCTACATAATTAACACTACTTAATTGACTCTGCTCTCTACATTTATCCTTTAGGTTTTAATATTACTTTTGTCTTTAGGTTCACAACGTCAAAAACCTAAAGAACTAAAAACGACGACGTTTAGGGTTTGCAACGACAACGACAAGGGTTAGACAACGACTAGGGTTGTGAATTGTGAGTTTTCTTATACTTTTAACTACACTAAGCAGAATTTTTGCACACAATGAGTAATTAAATTTCTCTCTTTTTCATTTCACATTAAATTGTTGGACAAGTCATATATTTATTTGAAAGCATTTTTTTATTGGTTAAGCGGAAAATTGAATAGCTAAAGATCAAAACCGATAAATCGAAAATCGATAATAAATATCTTATTGGTTTGGCTTGTAGACACGTAATTTTTTACCAAATTTGAGTTAACCACCATTTTTAGAGCTTAAATATTTTATAAATCTAAATTAAACATTTTGATTTTTATCTTATTTTATTAAGTTTATTTTAAAAGATTTGAAAACAACAAAAACATAATTATATATTTTGATAAGTTTTATTTTTATTTTTATCTTTTTTCAAAAGATTTGAAAATAACAAAAGTATATGCTTATTTTAGTTTAATAAATAAACTAGTATTTCTTAATTATAATTTAGAGTAGCTATTCATTTATTCTTGTATTTTTGTTAGCTAATATTTTTATTATTATAATATTTATTATATTTAATTTTTTTTTTTTAAAAAAAAAACTACTACCCTCACCCCATTAACCCCACTCCACTTCCCTTTCTACCCCACTTTTCATGTCCCACACTCCCTCACACACGACCACACCTCATCATACCATATATACTCTACTCTACAATTCCCACAGACGATCAGCACCTACAAACAAAAAAAAATCAGCAAACAAGAAGCAACAAAAAAAATACAGACATGAAAAAAAATAATACAAACACACTACTACACACTCCACAGACTACCAACTTCCTGACCAATCCAAAACACACTACACAGACATGAAAAACAAAAATCCAAAAATCCACAACCCAAAAAGAAATACTCACGCCAGAAAGAGGAAAAAAGAAAAAAAAACATTCCATTTTATATTATTTTTCTTTCAAAAAAATCATAACACATTCACTTTTTTTTGTTTCCTTTCTCATTACTTTAGCACAAGTACAATACATATACCACTACATACCATCTACAAAAGATTTGTGGGCGTTTTAATTGAGTTTCTGTCAAAATATTACAGTACTCAATTTACCTTATCTCTTAATTTATTTATGAAATTTGATGTAATTATATGATAAGTTTTGTTACACTTTTGTTTTATTCATAATTTGATTGAAATGAAGAATGTGTTAAGTGTGATATCTTTTTTTTTTTAACAAATGAAACTAGCTTTATTTGGTGATTATTTTTATTTATTTATTTTTATTCATTAGTTGTGATCTCTTAAAAATAAACGGGTCATGTCGTTATTCTTGTCTTGATTTAGATGTCAATAATGATAAAGTAAGAATTTTTAGGCTCAAAAAATTTTTTGTCAGTTTTATTTTATCAAACAAAAATAAGAATTATTTTGTATAATTCTTTATTATTTTGTTGGATTAAAAAGTGTATGCTTAATTTTGACGTTAATTTTAAGAGTAAAAAAAATACAAAATAAAAAGATATAGAAATGATGTCAGAATTATATATTGTATCCTCAACATTTATATTTATTTTACTTTATTTAGTTTTATTTATGAGGGAAAAATATTATTTTTTTAATGATTAGACGAACTTTTAGACACATTAAAAAGAAATGGTTTCAATTAAGAATGTGGTTACACATCTTTTTTTAAACATTAAAATAAATTCAAGGATGCGGTGACACACCTTGTCTAATAATATAATTAACTTTCATTAATTTAAAGTAGAGACTTATAGACAAAATTATTAGGTGTGACATAAGAAGACAATTATGTCTCTAAATGTCAAGACCAAGAATGCGGTTATGCATCTAGGTGAAAACCAAATAAAAAGTTCAACAATAAAAAATGTAAACAAATAATGGCCTGTAATAATGTATCTAAAAAAAAATATTAAGATGTATATAAGTCAATAAAAGCGATTGTGCTAAAACCACGGGACTCGAGGGATGCATAATACCTTCCCCTCGGTCAACAGAATTCCTTACCCAAATTTCTAATTCGCAGATCAAAATAAAGAGTCATTTCCTTTTGATTGGGATTAAACAAAAAGAGACTTGGAACACCATAACTCAATTTCAAATGGCGACTCTGAAAAAATAAAAATAATCTCTAATCAATACCGTCACTTAAATTGGAAAAACTCTTCCGCATGCGGAAAAAGGGGTGTGACATGGGTATCGATTTAACATAGGAAATAATGTATAAACTAGTGTTGTATGTTAGTTTGAAAAAAAAAAGACTTTTAATTAATGTGTTGCTACAACGTTTTAGTGAATTTCGTAGATTTGGGGGACAAAGTGTAATGGGCAATTGGTAGGCAATTATTATAATAATCATGAGGAAATTATAAAGTAATGTTTGGGGTATAACAGTGGGGTAATTGAATTATATTAAAGGGGTATCAAGTCTTGCATATAAGTTTCTTACTAGTTGTGATATGCAGGTTAATTCACTTCCCGAATGGTTCGTAATTGTCTTATTCTCTTATCATTATCACATTACAAATTAAATTTTGATATATTGTGATAGGTAATTAAATATTAGGTGTATTGTATTATTTGAATATCATAGGAATTAAGACTTAAACCCTAGGTTTGACTTTAAGAAATATAGGATTTGACCTATTAATTGGGATCATGGATGAGACCTGATATATTAGTTGATATCAAAACTTAAGAATTTGATTATAGATTAGGGCGGATTATTGAGTCTAGTGTCACGGACTTAGAGTCTCACTAAAGCTCCGTGCGGCATTTGACAATTTACTCACTAATCTTTCAAGATCTTGTAAGCTCAAGTAAACCCTTTGAAACTAAGATCGCTAAGAGAATGAAAGGAAAGACTTAGAGAATTTTGGAAAAAGGCTTTATATTGCTTGGAAGATTACTTACACTTTGTTGGATGATGTACGAATGAAAGGCCCTTCTATTTATACTACTTCTTAAGGGCCCAAGTGCAAATAAAAATTACTTTACAAGTCCCTCTATAGAATTCTCTACTAATTCTAGGAAATTCTAAAGCATTCTTGGAAAATATCTAGCCCCCCCTTCTAGAACTCACTACTAGTCCAGAGAATTCTAAGGCCTTCCAAGATATCTTCTAAGTTATTCTAGAGAATTCTAAGGAAAGATCTAGGACCTCCCATAGCTTTCTTGAAAAATTTAAAGGATTCTAGAGTTCTCCGCAAGCCTCTCCTCAACTCTAGAATCTTTCGTCCCTATCCGGACGCAAAATTTAACTGTGATGTGGCGGGACATGACACTGTCCCCCACCTATTGATGCGACGACCGTGTCGCATCATTGCTGCGTCGCCAACTGGGTCTTGTCTTCTCGTACGCGTGGCCAATAGTCTAGTGACTCGATCAATGCCCTTGTGCAACGCCTTCAGTTGCTTCCCGATCTCTTTCACCTTGGTCTTATGGTCTACCTCCTTCCTAGGAGGCGTGCACCTTGACGACTTCTTTGACATCACGACATTGTTCCTTTCTAGAACCTTCTCCATGCATAGTGGCGAGGACTCCTTAGCACTATTGCCTTTTTTCGAACTTGCAATGGTGGCTATAAACGTCGACTCCTTCTTCTTAGGGCTTCTTAGGAGCTGCATGGTTGTTAAACGGACTTGTTTTTCCGTTGTCAGTACTTTAATCAGGGGCACCATACATGATCCTCCTTGCTCCATGACTAGAAGTCGTTAGAGGTAAGGGTCGATCACTGCGTGACACTCTTCGAAGAACTCCTGCCCTAGAATGATATCAAAGAGGTCTAAAGAAGCGATAGTGAAATTGGTCTTACCTTGCCGCTGGCCTAGCGTGATGCTTACTCCATGCGCGACTCCACACACGGGAGTTGGTGGTGTATTGACCGTCCTGAGTTGGGCATTACTTGGACGGTAACTCATCCCCAACCTTGTTGATATCGCCTTGGTCATGATATTGGCCTCTGCACCCATGTCGACCATAGCACAAACGGGTCTTCCATTAATCGTGAGGTTGACGTACTGCGCACCGTATCCTCTTAGCTTCTTTAGCTGCTTCTTGATGGCTCCGCATAGTCCTATTAAGCCCAACTGCGTCGTCTCTGCGCCTTGTCCTTGCTCTTATGCGTCTTTCTCCTTCCGCTCTCGCAGGATAGCACCAAGGCTCTTCAGTTCAAGGCACCTTGCATATCCATGCATCCCACCGCATATGTAGCAACCACTTCTTTTGGCAGTCTCTACCTTCGCTCCGTGTCGTCATGACGTGCAGACTTCTTGCCATCGAACTTATAGGTATCATGCTTCTTAGGATATGGCCGCAGCTCCTCGACTTTGTCACGATTTCCCCCACCATGGTCATGACTACCTCTCATCTCCTTTCCTCTGGCTCTGTCGGGATTCTCATGTCTGAAGTCTGTCAAAGCTTCGGCCTACGTGATGGCTTCATCTATAGTCTTGACCTGCCGATGTTCCAACTCTGTCCTGGCCCAATTTTGCAGCCCATCCATGAAGTGGAACAACATATCATCATCCGTGAGGTTACGGATTTGAAGCGTGAGGGTGGTGAATTCCTGCACATATGCGCGTATGTTGCCCGTTTGCTTCAGCTCCCTAAACTTGCTCTTCACCTCATAGATGATGTTGTTAGGAAAGAAGGCTTTCTTGAACTCTTCCCGAAATTGCTCCAGGTGTTGATGGTGCGCGTCCCCTTCCCTATCTCGGCCTCCTTGCGCCTCTACCATAGCATGGCCATCTTTGAAAGATACAACACAGCGGTGTTGATCTTACTCTCATCGCTCTTCAGCCTGTTGCACTTGAAGTAATTCTCCAAATGCCATAAGAAGTTCTCCACCTCTTGAGCGTCTCGGACGCCTTTAAATATAGGTGGATTGGGAGCGTCAACCCTGGCCTCCCTATCACAGTCGGGTGACGCTGATCCTCCAGCTTTCATGCCTTCCTTGAGTGCCTTTATATCGGTCTTCATGGTTTCGATTGTGTTTAATGCCTCCATGACCGCCCTTCATCTCGAACTCGGCCCATTGACATCTCTCTAACTCCTTACAGATGTTTTCGATCTCCTCAAGGGTGAAGTCTTCAAGAGTTTTGAACTTGTCGTCGGCCACATTCATGCGCCGACCTAATATCTCCACAGCTTGCCTTGCCACTTCAACCCTTGCAACCCATTCTTCTCCAGTGGTGACGTCAATGGCCTCCTCGCCAAGTTTTTCGTCACTCGCTTCAGTGGTCGAGGGTGGATGAGATGTTAGCACCTCACTCGATGTGAGGTTGAGCAGCATTTCCTCATTACTCTTTTAGTGCTTCGTTCCCTTGCGGTTTTTCTTTCCACCATCCACACAGACGTTGGTGGTGCTAGCGGCGTTCATGTCTCCTTTGTTAGCCATTCTCCTAGTATCAAGCCTGGCTCTGATACCACGTTGTCACGGACTTAGAGTCTCACTAAAGCTCCGTGCGGCACTTGACAACTTCCTCACTAATCTTTCAAGATCTTGTAAGCTCAAGTAAACCCTTTGAAACTAAGATCGCTAAGAGAATGAAAGGAAAGACTTAGAGAATTTTGGAAAAAGGCTTTATATTGCTTGGAAGATTGCTTACACTTTGTTGGATAATTTACAAATGAGAGACCCTTCTATTTATACTACTTCCTAAGGGCCTAAGTGCAAATAAAAATTATTTTACAAGTCCCTCTATAGAATTCTCTACTAATTCTAGGAAATTCTAAAGCATTCTTGGAAAATATCTAGCCCCCCCTTCTAGAACTCTCTACTAGTCTAGAGAATTCTAAGGCATTCCAAGATATCTTCTAAGTTATTCTAGAGAATTCTAAGGAAAGATCTAGGACCTACCATAGACTTCTTGAAAAATCTAAAGGATTCTAGAGTTCTCCGCAAGCCTCTCCTCAACTCTAGAATCTTTCGTCCCTATCCAGACGCAAAATTTAACTGTGAAGTGGCGGGACATGACACTAGGCTAGATTATATAGTAATATGGGTATCTATAAACTTGTTTACTTATGACTTATGCATACTTGATAGATTAGAAACGTTTTGAGGCATTGAGGAGAGGAAAGTCATTGGAGAATTAGTTGGCTTGACTTCGATTTTTCGGTTGAGGTAGGTTATGGTTTATTTTACGTGATAGAGTGACTCTTATAGTGATTTATAGTCGTTGAGTAATGCTATGAAATTTTCTATGTACTTAATTGTTGTGGTTTGAATGATTCATGTGTTGTTATGATTGATCTGAAATTCCAAGACCGCGAAATTCATAATCTTAAACTTGTTCTATCAAAGTTATGTCTTGAATAAAGAATGCTTGATGAAATATTGTTAATGAGGTGGAAAGTGATGATAAAGAATGACGAATTAACTATATAGTTGGATCGGATTCCAGTAACTTCCACGATATATTTGGATCGGGTGCTATGAGTTGGCATGATATATTGTTGGATCATGTGACACGAGTCGGCACAATATATTTGGATCGGGTGCCACGAGCTGGCATGATATATTTGGATTGGGTGCCACGAGTTGACATGATATATTTGGATCGGGTCTCACGAGCCGGCACAATATTATTTAATTGGGTGTCATGTTCCGACACGATAACATTAAAGAAAAACATATAAAAACAACTTAATATACCAAATCTCAAAGAACTCATTCCCCAAAATAGCGTGGTGTGGAGGCTTGAGTCCTCATGTGTGTTCTTGATATTGTGGAGTGATTGTCTACTTACTTCAGTGTTGTTGTCACTTGTTCATATTATTTGTTGCTTGCCACCTGGTAAGTGTTATAATTGATTTTATACTATTCTTTTATGCATACTGGTTTCTATTTTGAGTCGACTGTTAACATCTACTCAGTACATGTTGCCTTGTAATGATCCCTACTTGTTTTTACTTATGTTTTCTTTGTTTTCCTTTGTGGAGTGCAGTAAGTTCACTGCGACTTTGACTAGCCCTCAGCTCTAGCCAGCCTCCAACACATCAGGTTTCAATGTGAGCTATTCATTCTAGCTCATGTAGGATTCCCCAGGTTATGGCATGATGCCTTTAATTTTTGGACATAAACTATTTTATTTATTTATTCTGTTGTCTTTGATACTCTTAGTGTCCGTCCCAAAAATAAATGTGATGACATTCATCTTATCCCACCAATACAAGTCTGCCTAAAACCCAACTATTACAATAAAATGCAAAAATAAAATGATAATAAAAATCCAATACTAAAAAATAATGCGGAAATCCATGACAAGAGGGAGTTGCTCAGATGGTAAGCACCCCTCATTTCCAACCCGAAAGTTGCGAGTTCGAGTCACCAAGGGAGAAAAAGGGGTGGAAACTCCTAGGGAGGTATAAAAAGAAAGAAAAAAAATGCAAAAATCCATAATTAACTTAAATATACCCCCAAAACCTGATTGTCACGTGTACAAGCCTCTAAAGTATTACAATTGATTCAAAAGGAAAATACAAGTCACAAATGATGTTGTTTCTAAAGTATAATAAGATCATAAATAAAGAGCAAAAAGGTTTGCTGCGATGACAAACAACTACCTCATAAGTCTCCATAGGAAGCCTCATACAAGAAGAGAATAGAGAGTATCACAAAGATCTGGGTTCGTAACCTACACAAATGTAGAAACAAGGGGTGAGTACCAAACCACACGGTACTCAACAAGCAAACTAAACACAAAGCTAAGAGTATAGAATACTGGTTGTCCTACCCCTCCAATCGAGCCTCCACAACTACCACTTGCATAAAACAAGGTTAACCTAGCAGTTCACAATTTACATAACACATAACTCAATAGCAACACTCCAACAATTACAGATCAATAACACACGAGATCAAACTCCTCAATCACACGTTCCACGAAAGGCACTCACAAATTCACAAATTATAAAGATATGCAATGACAAGCATTGTGATGTATGTCTCACCTGGTGATACACACTCGTTGTCTGTTTGTCCGAAACCCATGGGGGACATATTTGTCCATGCATCTGTCGTGGCGTGTGACACAACCCTCAATAATAAAATCCTTCGTGGTGTGCGACATGCCCCTCAATAATAGAATATGTTGTGGCGTTCGGAATGTCCCTCGAATCATAATATTTATCGCGGCGCGCAACAAGTCCCTCGAAATGATACATCTTCTTTAATTCTTATTCTTTCTCAATTCACATAACACTTGTCACAACCATGTCTCAGAACCAATGCAAATGACATGTTCACACAAATAATGAGGAGGTGACCATTTTCATAACAATGCACAATTCACAATAAATCATGATACAACATCAACAATGAATCAATAAGCCTTTCAAATCATTTTTAACACATTGCACACCAATAATTAATCATATTTCCTTTTATTATCTCTTTTTCATCATTAAAGTTATTCAATACGGATAAGTCAACTCATCACCAAGTCCCATTACTCCCCCAACACATACCACAAAAAAATACACGATTCTATACAATTAACAAGGGTTGAGAAATCCACTTGCCTCAAATAGTTGAACAATCACTCCAGGACTTGAGTCTTCCCCTTTCATTGGACTTTCAAATAAATGTAATCTATTTAAATAAGTAATCACAATAATATTTCGAGACTAACAACATCCATATTACTTTATGTCTAGCCTAGACCCATAAAAACTTACCCAAATCTATAATGAAGTTCCTAATCTTGATGTCAATTAACATGTCAACTCTTATATTTTCAAATTTCAAGTCTAGGGTTAAGTATTAGTTTCTCCAAATGACATAATTATAATGATATTCATATAATACAATACACTTAACTTTTAATTACCCATATTAATATGTCAAAACATTGGTCATAATGCGATAACTATAGAAAGATTCCTAAAATTTAAGCTAAGTTCCACGACAGTAACCTTAAGCACGAAAAAGAAAAGAAGAAAGAAAAAATAAACAAGGAAAATTAGGCAGAATCATTCCCAATCATATGTAGGTATCATTGTTCTACCAATAATTAACCCATTGTTACTTTCTTATTTGCCCTTTCAACTTTGCAATAAACAATCATATTGGCAGCAATCAATACACATAACAATTGAAGCTTTCTACCCCATAATATAATAATAATTTTACATATAACTTAGTAACCAATACATATAAACTAAGTTGAAAAAAATTTGAATGCATCCTTTGTGTTTTCTTTTACCTGAAGATATTATTTCACCCTTTTGATTTTCGCCGCATTGTAAGTCCTTTTTGCCAGGAGGTTATTTTCGTTCCTCATCAATTTATGGTTTTTTTTTTTTTAAAAAAAGTTAAACCTTACTAGCTTGTTTTAATATATGGGTCAAGTAATATTGGGTATTAAATAAATTATGGACTGGGCCCATTAACTAATTACTAAAAGTAAATATTTAAATTTACCTGCTAATTAAATAATTGTAGTTGAATGAGTAATTCAAAATTCCCATTAAATTTTTTCGGAAAAGGTCCTTTATGAAAGAGAGAGGACTAGTTCTCAAAATGGTCCAACAGGTCATTACAATTAGACTTAGTATTTGGAGATTAAATGTCCTTGACGGTGAATTTCAGATTTTTGGAATGATATTTAATAGACTCTAGTAGATTTTTATTTCTTACTTTAATAAGGTTTGAGCTTCCACATAATGGTTGTATCTTGTAAGTTGAACAATTAATATAGATTGTGGTTTGAATTCGTTGGTTCACTTACCTAGGAGGTTAAGTGTGGATGCCACTCATGACGTGTTTTGGGTCGTGACAAACTTGGTATCAGAGCTCTAGGTTTGATGATCTCGTCACACAAGGACAAGTTTAGTAGAGTCTTTGCCGAACGGAATGTGACGCATTTACTTTTCTTCGAGAGGCTATAGGACTTTAGAAAAAGTCAATTCTTTCATTCTTCTGTGCAACTACTTGAATCCAATTGGTATATAGGTGATACAAATTGATATCTGACCTTTTTGACTCTATTTCATATATGGTCAGAACTAGAGCAATAGAAGTGGCAACACCAACACCAACAACAAGATGATGTGTCTTTTAAAATAGGCATGTTTCTCTGATTGACTATGGAGCTTGTAATGACTAGTGGTCAAGATGATCTCTTTTTTAAGTTCTTAAAGTTGAAACCCCTGGTCTTCAAGAGTATTTAATCTGAAGATGCTTATGATTTTCTTATTGATTGTCATAATCTCCTTTATAAAATGGATATATTAGAGCGATTTGGTATTGAGTTTATGATATACCAGTTGGGAGAGGCCAAAATGTAACAATGGTCACATGTTGAGTGCCGACCAGCAAAGGCACTACCTATGACTTGAACAACATTTTTTTGGCATCTTCATGATGTAGTATATCTCTTAGATTTTGAGGGACTGGAGGAGAGATTTGTTCTTGAATATAACGCAATGAAAGATATATGTTGTAGCTTATGAGGCCAAATTTCGTGCTTTATCCAGATATGCAACTCAGCTTTGCTTTAGTGTAGATGAGTGGATTCGCCCTTTTGTGAAGGAATTGAGGTAACAATCTCTACTACGATTTCATAGATTGAGCGTATATCAAAGAGGGTCATGATACAACTACTACCATAGTATCGAGTCTTACTTGGTTAAAGTTATGAAGTGTGTTACTTTTGTTAACGACCTGATCTAATAAATAATGCAAATCGCTTAGGCTAGGTACAAATGCGTGGGATATTTAGGTACGATATTCTTGATTGGTATGATGTGTTCTAGTGATAGATCTAATGGACTTTTACGGTGTGGTACTAGTGTTATGTGGAAATAAATACGTTGATTGTCAAGTATGGATACTAACTACTTAAAGAGTTACAGTTGTATGACATGTTCAGATAATGAGATTCCGTGTTGCATTCACATTTGAGAAATCAACTAGTTCATTACTACGGACGCTTGGGTTACACATTGTTTAAAGAAAATTTTAGTGGTGGATCTTTGGTCCGATATTAATACATTTAGGTTGCAAAGTGTTTCTTGAGGATTTTAAATGAGGACTGGTGATTTTATCATAAGCTCCAAAGGAGTAGATTAATATCGGAATAACAAGTTTATGGGTAAAGAAAGTCCAGTGAGTATACTTGGGTGAAGGCAATTAAATATTTTAGTAAGAAAGTACGTATAAAATTAGATTAGTCCTTTGAATTTGATTGGTATAAGTGGGTTTGAGGTGTCATGTAGATGAAAAGACTGACTTAGTGGTGATGAAAAGGGCTAACTGTGAATGCTGGTAATAAGAGTTCGTGATGGATTAGGATTGAAATGCAACTATATAATAAGGATTGTTGGTTAAACAAATCTTGTATGGTAATAACGACTTGCGAGTATCTAAGGTTGTGGTTTTCTACTATTTGGTAAGTAACATGGTCGTATGAAAAGTTTTAGAAGATGCTGGGATATCGCTTGAATAGAATTTAAAGGAGCTAGAGTCATAATGAAATTATTTTTAGTGAGATATCATGTAGCCTTCGGAAAGAGGTGATAACAAGAATATTTTCTCAGATTGCAAGGGCTAAAGAGGTATCTTCAGAGGGGTAGAGAAATAGATTTAGAGATATGTGGTTTCATCCATTTTTCTCTGGTTATGGTCATAGTGTCACGAGTTTATCATATTAGTTAAAAACTATTGGATAAGACTTGAGAAAAGAGTGTACAAACATTCAAATCGAGTGTGTTGATAAGTTCTTTTATGATTTTGAGTTTGATTTTGGTAATGAGTATGGTTGGGGTTTTAGTGAAAGATATGGTAAGATCGATGGAAAGACGATTAATGATAAGCCAAGATACATGAATTCATAAAAACTTTAAGGTATAAGCTAATGTTGATAGATAAGGGGATAGAGTTACGCTGTTGGATTCACACTTCAAATGTTTCATTGTAAGTCTACGTTAGTGGTGATTTGTTTTGTCAAGGTATGAATTTATAAGGTAAGAAATGATCGATTGCATTGGTTATTTAGCATTTGGAAGGACTTATGCATGGTTTGGGTCATAAAATTTGTTACTTTTGATTGTTAAATGAACTAAGGAAGGGTTTCACTTAAAAGTGTTAGTTTAGAGTAAGGTAAATGACCAGAGTAGTTATGATGGTTGTTAGTATTGAGAGCGTGGGCTTCAATGGAGTCTGATAAATAAGAGTATATGTACTATCATAATGAGGACCAGACTTGTGGATTGTGGGTAGCTAAAAATTAAAGAAATAGAGTAAATTGAATGGAAATGTTTGATATGAGCTCTTTAAAGGAAACATTTAGTGTTATTCAACCTTGGTTCTGTACATTCTTATGTGACCACCTATTTCATTTTGTACATGATTTGGAGTATGATTCACTAGTTATGCCCATGCGTATTTTCACTTTTGTGGGTGAATCTCTAGTGGTAGATCGAGTGTATCGATCCCGCAATGTCCTCTTGGTTGGGTAGGATGTTTGGGCAGATTTGGTTATCTCAGATGATATATTTGGTGTTGTCTTGGTGCTGTTAGAGTATTCCAGTGGTTCTACATGTACCACCTTGCTTGTGAGAATTTATAGAAGAGCTACCATGGATAATTAAGTTGTCCGACAATCTTAATATTCATCTAGTCACCGAGGTCATGTTGTGATTATGTGTTGTTGAATGTAAAGATCATTGGTTCTGGTTCTACCGTTCTTAACTACTAATCTAGCATTTTGACAGTGTTGTTAGAAGTTCTGTATTTTGGGTTGTATCACTTGATGAGTAGTTACTTCATCATTTCCTTCTTTGGGTTAGATAAGTTTGATTCTCCCTTGATGAGTACTTGATGTCTAAAGATCAAAACTTATATAATTTAAGCTAGTGGAAAGCTTATGTTGTGAGAAGGAAATATTGACAAGATCTACGATGGTTTGTGCTTTATGAGTGTGTCGTAGTTGGTTGAGGTTCATTTCTAGTTATAGCTAGTATTGATTCAGGATTTCATCATGGTTATGTGAGAAAATATTTGTCCTAATGGTTGTGTCAAGGTTCTTGAGAACATGTTGCGGACGTGTGTACGATTAACTTTGGTGGTTACTAGGAAAAAATTTTGTTGTTAGTTGAGTTTACATGCAACAATAGTTATCACTCCAGTATTGATATGACCTCATTTGAGGCATTGTATGAAAGGAGATATAGGTCTCCTATTAATTGGTTTGATGCATTTGAGGTAAGACCCTAGGATACTGATCTTTTGAGGGAATCGTTAGAGAAGGTGAAATTCATTCAGGAGAAGCTTCTAGCAGCTCAGAGCAAGTAGAAAGAGTATGCAGATCAGAAGGTCAGGGACTTAAAGTTTATGAAGGGAGAGCAAGTGTTGCTAAAGGTTTCACCCATGAAGGGTGTGATGAGGTTTGGTAAGCTAGATAAGCTCAGTGCGAGGTATATTGGGCCATTTGAAATTCTTAAGCGTGTGGGGGAAGTGGCCTATGAATTGGACTTGCTTCAAGGGTTGTCAGGAGTGCACTAGGCGTTTCATGTGTCTATGTTGAAAAAATATCATGGTGATGGAAAGTAAATTATTCATTGGGATCCGGTCCTTCTTGATGAGAATTTGTCTTATGAGGAGGAGCCCGTAGGTATTCTAGATAGGGAGGTCTGCAAGTTAAGGTCAATGGAGATTGCATCTGTAAAGGTCCAGTGGAAAAATCGTTCAGTTGAGGAGTCTACTTGGGAGATTGAGGATGATATGCACAAAAGATATCCACATGTTTTTGTCAATTCAAATATCCTTTATTCCCTTCCCCTTCTTTTGATCATTCGAAAACGAATGATCGGTAAATTGGTATCTAATGTAATGACTGATTAGTTTGTTTTGAGTACTAGAGCTTATTATTTCATAAAAGACTCTTTCGATAGATTCTAAATGAGTGTTTTGGACTATTCATAACTACAATTATATAATTAGTGGGGTAATTTTAATATTTAATATTAGTTGGTAGTTAATGGGTCAAGCCTATAATTTATTTAATACCCTATACCACTTGTCTCATTTGTTGAAATAAATTAAAAAGGTTATTATTATTTGGGTCAAAACTATCCTTAAAGTATCTTAAATAGTTTAAATATACCCTTAAACTATATTTCGGCTCAAAAATACCCTTTCCGTCAAACTATTGGGCCACATCTACCCTTTTAGTTAACGAAAGTATTAATGTGTGTGTTAAATGCCACATGGACGCCACATGGGTGCCAGATGTGCACACCAAATAGACCCCACCTCCACATATTTGCGGAAACTTGTATACGTGACCGAATGAAGTAGAGAAATTGCAATTTGATGTCTATTTCAAATACAATAAAAGAAACGATCTAAGGTATAATATAAACACACTCATTTTAATTAATCAATTAACACTAATTTATTATTTTAATTTTTCTTAATAAATTAATTTTGTTTAAACAAATCTTAGCGAAGCTTTCTTGTTGATTCAACTCACGGCCATGGCGCAAAATACCAGCTGCCGTAAGAGACTTAATATACTTATCACCGAAACTCCAGACCCAAGGAAGATGACTGTGGCGGCTTCCTTGGCTGTGGTGACCGAGCTCCGCCACATCAGCATCGGCGATTTTGCTAATGAGGAAAACTTGACGAATAACTGGGATGACACCTTCGATTGCTACTACATCAACGAAGACCTAGTAAGTGTTTATAGATTTCTTAATTTTTTATTTTTTTTTACCAATTACCCTATTTTTGTTCAAGTTTTGAGCTTTTGTGGTCCCTAATCCAGAAGATGCTCTAAATGATTGTTAAGGAAGTTTTAGATTTTGTGGAAAGTTAAAGAAACATTCAATATAATAGATGATTTAAGGGTTAGATAGCAGAATTAATTTGAATTTTGTTTAAGTTGTGATCTTCAAAGTACAACATATTAGTATCGGTATAAAATGGAACTGAATTGAGTCAATGTATATTGTATATTCATATAGATATACCCAAATAAGGAAAGGATGAAATGAGGGGGAAAAGAGTGAAATTATGGCGTTAAGTCGTCTATGTGGAGGTGGTGTGTTTGGCATGCACATGTGGAGTCCATGTGGCATTTTAGCACACACATGGATGTTTTTGTTAAATAGAAGGGCAAATGTGGTCTAATAGTTAGATGGGAAGGGCATTTTTGAGCCGAAATATAGTTTAAGGGCATATTTAGGCTATTTTGAATAGTTTAAGGGTAGTTTTGACCCTCTTCTATAGTCGTCTATGTATAGATGGGGTATGTTTGGCGTGCACATGTGGCATCCATGTGGCGTCCATGTGGCATTTAACACATACACGGATACTTCCGTTAACTAGAAGGGTAGGTGTGTCCCAATAGTTTGACAGGATGGGTATTTTTGAGTTGAAATATAGTTTAAGGATATATGTAAGTTATTTTGAATAGTTTAAGAGTAGTTTTGACCCTTTTTTGTTATTTTATTTATAACAAGAAAGATATAATTGATCGGCACAATCGGAAGGTGTGTAACTTCTACCAGGTACAACTACTCCCTGATCATTGAACTTGTAAATTTGATAGGAAATAGTGTAGTAGTTATTTTTATATGTTAGTTTGGAAAGAAAATGACTTTCAATTAATGAGTTGCTACAATGTTTTGGTGATCTTTGGATTAGGGGGACAAAATGTAATGGACAATTGTTAGGCAATTATTATAATAATCATGAGGAAATTATAAAGTAATGTTGGGGAGATAACAGTGGGGTAATTGAATTATATTAAAGGTTTCAACTCTTGCACATAAGTTTCTTACAGGTTGTGATATGCATGTTAATTCCTTTTACGAATGGTTCGTAATTGTCTTATTCTCTTATTATTATCACATTACAAATTAAGTTTTGTTATATTGAGATGGATAATTAAATATTAAGTGTATTGTATTATTTAAATACCATAAAAGTTATATTATTTGGAGGAACTAAGAATTAAACACTAGGCTTGAATTTAAGAAATATAAGATTTGACCTATTAATTGGGGTCATGAATGAGACTTGATATAATAATTGGTATCAAAACTTAGAAATTTGATTATAGATTTGGGTGGATTGTTCAGTGTAGGCTAGATATATAGTAATATGGGTGTCTATAGACTTGTTTACTTATTATTTATGCATCATTGATAGATTGGAAACGTTCAGAGACATTGAGGAGAGGAAGAAATTAGAGAACTAGCTGGCTTGACTTTGCTTCTTTGGTTGAGGTAGGTTATGGTTTATTCTAGTGATAGAGAGACTCTTAATAGTGATTGATAGTCATTGAGTAATGTTATGAAATTTTATATGTACTTAACCGTTGTGGTTTGGATGATTCATGTGTTGTTATGATTGGTTTGAAAACCCAAGACCGCGGAATCCATAATATTAAACTTGTTCTATCAAAGTGATGCCTTGAATAAAGAAGTTTTGATGAAATATTGTTAATGAAGTGGAAAGTGATGATAAAGAATGATGAATTAATTATATTGTTGGAACAGTTGCCACGTTCCGACATGATATATTTGTATTGGGTGCCATAGCCGGCATGATATATTTGGATCGGGTGCCACGAGCTGACACGATATATTTGGATTTGATGCCACGAGCCAACACGATATATTTGAATCGAGTGTCACGATCCGATAGTTAGGTATTCCTGAGTTGAGTTAAATATTCTTGAGTTGAGTTGAGATAAGGTGAGTATGTCCTTCTTTCTATCAGTTCAAGCCTTATGTTTTGTTATAGAGTTCCCCCTTAAATCTTTGTACATTAAATATACTGACTCCATTTGGCCTGCATTGTTTTATGATGCAGATATAGGTTTAAAGATCATCAACCGATGGTTAGTTGATCCAGTCGCATTCGAGCTAGCTTTGGTGAGCCTATTTGCTTCAGGAGGGCTACACATTTATATTTCAGTTTTGTTAAGATGTCGCGGGGCTTGTAGCGACTTCCATCATAGTATGTTAGAGTCTTCATAGACCGTATTAGTTGAAAAGTCTTTTTATCATTTCCTTTGTTGATGTTTTAAAGACAATGAGTTGAATACTTATATTCATTTGAGTATATTGAGTTAAAATATTTTATTAATGATATCCTTATGAGTTGAAGTTGTGTATTGAGTTTTTATATTGATGAGTAAGTCTTCCACTGAGTATTGAGCCAAACTAAGGGTTTGCTTGGGGACTAACGATTCTCGAGTGTCAGCCACGTCTAGGGTGTAGGCTCGGGGTGTGACAAACTTGGTATCAGAGCACAGAGTTCAAGAGTCCTAGGGTGTCTATGAAGTCGTGCCTATAGAGTCCTTGTTATTGGTGTAAAGCGCGTCACATCTTCAATTAAGAGGCTACAATATTTAGGAAACATTTCCCTTATTTCTTACTCTTTTTGTGAGATAGATTTCAACTCTATAAAATTTTCCTTCTAATTCGTGCTTGCGTGTATCTTTTCAAATCATGCCTCTACGAAGAGCTGTTCGAGATCGTCCTGCAAGGAGAGATGTTGATCCCTAGGATTAAGGGGTTCCAGTGCACCAGAAGTGCAACCCTAAGGAAAGGTCACTAATGCTGAGTTCCGGGATGCTATCTGGATGTTGAGTCAAGTTATGACCAACCAAGTTGGACGCCAAAGGGTGGTTTGAAAGGATGTGGTGGATACCTCTAGGATTCGTGAGTTCTTAAGGTTGAATCCTACAAAATTCACAAGGGCAAAAGTCA
This sequence comes from Solanum bulbocastanum, assembly GCA_037074985.1. Classification (NCBI taxonomy): domain Eukaryota; kingdom Viridiplantae; phylum Streptophyta; class Magnoliopsida; order Solanales; family Solanaceae; genus Solanum; species Solanum bulbocastanum. The sequence goes on from CM073601.1 coordinate 15,093,411, forward strand.
TTGAGGATCCGAAGAACTTTATGGAGGAGCTACAGAAGGTGTTTGGGGTTATCCATGTTGCTGATGCTGAGCGAGTGGAGTTGGCTGCATACTAACTCAAGGGTGTTGCTAGGATTTGGTATGATTAATGGAAGAAGAGAATGGGTAAATGAGCACCACTTGTGAGCCGAATTGTGTTTGAAAGTACCTTCATGGGGAGTTTCTTTCCCCGTGAGCTGAGAAAGGCAAAAGTAAGGGAATTTCTCACTCTTAAATAGGAGTTCATGAGTGTGCATGAGTACAGTCTCAAGTTCACTCAACTGTACCGTTATGCTCCGGATATGGTTGCTGACATGAGTAGCAGGATGAGTCTATTTGTGTCTGGACTATCTCGCTTGTCAAGCAAATAAGATAAGATTGATGTGTTGACAGGGGACATGGACATAGAAAGGCATATGATCCATGTGCAGTAGATTGAGAAAGACATGTTGAGAGATATGGAAGAGTTCCATAGCAAGAAGGCAAAGACGACAAGTAATGAGCTCGGATAGAAGACTAGAAATGTGAACCAATCATCTTTTCAACAAAGGCCAACCAGACCTACTCCATCATCTACTAGTGCACCTGCATTAAAGAACAAAGGTGAATTAAGAATTAGAATGCGCAAAACTTCAGAGCTCAACCTACCCAATCTCAAGGTAATGTGACATAAGGGGTCAACTAGACTCATATATGTGCTAAGTGTGGTAGAAACCACCCAGTAGTGTGTCGTGATGGCTCTACTGGCTGCTTCAAGTATGGTCAGACAGGTTACTTCATGAGAGAGTGCCCAAAGAATAGGCAATGTAATGATAATGGGGGAAATAGAGCCCAATCTTCTTCACCGACTACAGCAGATAGAGCTACACTTAGAGGACCTACTCCAGGGACAGGCGACAGAGCAAATCTTTGTATGCTATCACTAGTTGCCAAGAGAAGGAGAAGTCACTAGATGTTGTCACTGGTATGATCAAAGTCTTTACTTTTGATGTATATGCACTACTTGATTCAGGTGCAAGTCTATATTTTTTGACTCCATATATTGCTATGAGATTTAATATTCTTCCCGAGCGACTTCTTGAGCCCTTTAGTGTTTCCACACCTATTGGTGAGTCTATTCTAGCTGAGAGAGTTTATCGTGATTGTACCATCTCTGTCAATCACAAGGACACCATGGTTGAATTAGTCGAGTTAGACATGGTAGACTTTGATGTTATTGTAAGTATGAACTGACTTCATGCTTGTTATGCCTCAGTTAATTGTAGAACCCGATTAGTAAAGTTCAAGTTTCCTAATGAGCCAGTTATAGAGTGGATGAGTAGTTAATAAGCGCCTAAGGGTCGTTTCATTTCGCACCTTAAGTTAGTGTCCAAGGGGTGCATCTATCACTTAGTCCAAGTTAATAACTCTAGTGTTGAGACACTGCCTATTCAGTCAGTTCCAGTTGTGAGTGAGTTTTTGTAATGACTCATTAGGTCGTTTTGAGTACTAGAACTATATTGACTCTTCTCGTAAATTCTAAATGGTAATTTTGAACCATTTGTTTAACTATGATTATTTAATTGACGGGTATTTGTTAAATAATCAACTTTTAGTTGTAGTTAATGGGTCAAGTCTATAATTTATTTAATATCTTATTTCACTTGGACCATGTGTAAAAACTGAATTTAAGTTAAAGGGGATTATTATTCTTTTAATTTTAAATTCAACCTAGGGCGATTAATATCCTCAAACGAGTTCACGTGCAGTAAGGAAATAATTAAAAGGTTAGTCTTAAATATCTTGTATAGATAATATATTGGGTAGGTAGAAATCCTATTATTATAATATTAATATTATTTGAGTTGGATAAGAAGTTGAAATTAACAATGTTAAAGTCGCATATTGTTGCTGCAACGTGTATTAGTTTTGTGAAATTGGGGAATGGACAATTGTTAGGTAATTAGTGGTCAGTGATTGTTCAATAAATAGGAGTTATGATTTGGAAATCATAAGATAGTGTTAGAATTAAAATGGTAGACATCAATTGCATCGATTTTTTGGTTGCTGCAACTGGTTCCGTCACTAGTGGCTTCAAATTTGAATAATTACTATTTTGTTATCATGTTATAAATTAAGTTTTAATATATTGATATAAATAATTTAATATTAGGTGCATTATATACTTGATAGATTGGAAACATTCTGAGGCATTGAAGAACGGAAATGCATGGGGGAATTAGCTAGCTTGACTTCGGTTCTTCGATGGAGGTAGGTTATAGTTTATTCTATATGATAGATAAAATCTTAACAGTAATTGATAGTCATTGAGTGATATTGTGAATTTCTCTATGTACTTGCTACTGTGGTTTAAATAATCTATGCGTTGTTTGTGAATGGTCTGAAATCCTGAGACCATGAAATTTATAATCTTGAACCTTCTATAGCGAAGTGATACCTTGAATAAAGAAGGTTTGATGGAATATTGTGAATGAAGTGAAAAGTGGTGATAATAAATGATAAATTAACGATATATTGGATCGGGTGCCACGAACGGGCACGATATTATTGGATCGGTTGTCACGTTTCGACATGATATATTGGATCAGATGCCACGAGTTGGCATGATGTTATTGGATCGGGTGTCATATTCTGACACGATAACATTAATGAAAACATATTGAATTAACTGAATGTACTCAATCTCTAATAACTCATTTCCCAAATGAGTGTGGTGTGGAGGCATGAGTCCTCGTGTGTGTTCTTGATATTGTGATTGATTACGTACTTACTTCCGTTGTCACTTGTTCATGTTGTTTGTTGTTTATCACATGCTAAGTGCTATATTTGATTTTATACTATTACCTTATGCATATTAGTTATTATTTTGAGTCGGCCGATGATATCTACTCAGTACATGTTGCCCTAGACTGAGTCCTATTTGTGTTTTTCTTTGTTTTCCTTTTGTGGAGTGCAACAAGTGTACCAACGACTTCAACTTACCCTCAGCTCTAGCCAGTATCCAGTATCTCAGGTTCCAGGGTGAGTTATTCATTCTCGCTCGTGTTGGATTCTCTCGGTCGTGACATGATATCCTAAGTTTTTGGACACAAACTACTTTATTCTTTAATTTTTGTGTATTTGATACTCGTAGACTTTGTATTTGGAGATTAAATGTCCTTGATATGATGACTTTCAGATTTTGGGAATGACATATAGTAGACTTTAGTGGATTTGTGTTTCTTACCTTAATATGATTGAGCTTCCGCATTATAGTTTGTATTTCGTAAGTTTAACAATTAATATATGTTGGTATTTGGATTCCTTGGTTTGACCACCTAGGAGGTTAAGTGTGAGTGTCACTCATGACTCGTTTTGGGTCATGATAATTTTCAAAGGTCTTTTTACATGATCTTCCCGGAGTCCCTCATGAGAGAGAAATAGACTTCGGCATAGATATTCTTCCTGATACTTGACCCATCTCTATTCTGCCATATAAAATGGCTCCAGTTGAGGTGAAAGAGTAGAAAGAGCAGTTGAGAGATCTTCTTGATAAAGGTTTCATTTGACTAAGTGTCTCACCTTGAAGAGTTTCGGTCTTGTTTCTGTGGAAGAAAGATAACTCTCTTAAGATGTGTATTGATTACCGCCAGTTGAACAAGGTTACTATAAAGAATAAGTATCCCCTTTCGAGGATTGATGATATTTTCGATCAACTTCAGGATGTCGCTTGCTTTTCTAAGATAGACCTTAGATCTGGCTATCATCAGTTGAGAGTAAGAGAAAATGACATCCCGAAGACAACATTCAGGACCCGCTATTGTTATTATAACTTTCTTGTCATGTCTTTCGGTTTGACGTATGCTCCTGCATCATTCATGGACCTTATGAAAGGAGTGTTTAGGCCCTATCTTGACATGTTTGTCATCGAGTTTATTGATGACATCTTAATTTATTCAAGGAATAAGGATGATCATGCTAGTCATCTCAGAGTAGTTCTCCATGAGAGTTGTATGCCAAATTTTCTAAGTGTGAGTTTTGGCTTGAGTTTGTGGCATTCTTAGGCCACATTGTATCTGGAGAAGAGATTTGAGTTGACACTCAAAAGATTGAAGAAGTGCAGGTCTAGCCTAGACCCACATCTCCAACTAATAGAAGGAGTTTCTTGGGATTGGCTGGTTACTATAGGAGGTTTGTCAAGGGGTTTTCGTATATTTCATCCCCGTTGACAAAATTGACTCAGAAGACAGTGAAGTTCTAATAGTCTGAAGCTTATGAGAAAAGCCTTCATGAATTGAAAATCCGTTTAACTACTGCCCCAATGTTGACCCTACCGGAGGGTACACAAGGATTTGTTGTGTATTGTGATGCGTCCAGAGTTGAACTAGGTTGTGTATTGATGCGAAATAGTAAGGTTATAACCTATGCCTCCAGACAACTTAAGATTCATTAGAAGAATTACCCAACTTATGATCTAGGGTTGGTTGTTGTTGTATTCGCTTTGAAAATATGACGTCACTATCTTTATAGTGTTCATGTAGATGTGTTCACCATCACAAGAGTCTTTAGTATGTTTTTGGTCAGAAAGAGCTTAATCTCAGACAGAGGAGGTAGTTAGAGTTACTCAAAGATTACGACATAAGTATCCTCTGTCACCCAGGTAAGATTAATGTTGTTGTTGATGCCTTGAGTAGGTTGTCTATGGGTAGTACTACCTATGTTGAGGAGGGAAAGAAAGAATTAGTCAAAGATGTGCACAGACTTGCACGATTGGGAGTTTGGTTGATGGATTCCAATAAAGGTGGAGTGGTGGTGATTAATAGGTCTGAATCATCACTAGTGTCTGAAGTGAAGGAAAAACAAGACCAAGACCCTGTTTTGCTTGATTAAAGGCAAATGTTCATAAGCAGAAAGTGGTGGCTTTTGAACAAGGAAGAGATGGCGTGTTGAGGTATCAAGGTAGATTGTGTGTACCAAAGGTGGATAAACTCCAAGAAAGGATCATAGAAGAAGCTCATAGTTCTAGATACTCTTTCCATCATGGTTCCACAAAGGTGTACTGTGACTTTAGAGAAGTCTATTAGTGGAGTAATACGAAGAGATATATTGCAGAGTTCGTCTGTAAGTGCCCGCATTGCCAAAAAGTCAAGGTAGAATACCAAAGGTCCGGTGGTATGGCTAAGAACATATATCTTCCGGAATGGAACTGAGAGATAATCAATATGGATTTCATTATTGGTTTGTTGCGATCTCGCAAGCAACATGATTTGATTTGGGTGATTGTAAATATGATGACTAAAATAACCCATTTCTTGCCAGTAAAGACTACCTTTTCGACAAAAGATTATGCAAGGTTGTATATTCAAGAGATAGTCATACTTCATGGAGTTTTTGTTTCCATAATTTCAGATAGAGGTGCACAATTCATAGCACAATTTTGGAAGTTTTTCTAGAAAGGTTTGGGTTCGAAGGTAAATTTGAGTACTGTATTCCATCCTCAAACTGATGGCCAGGCAGAGCGTACGATTCAGACTTTAGAGGATATGTTGAGGGCTTTTGTGATCGATTTCAAAGGTAACTGGGATGATCACTTACCTCTCATAGAGTATGCTTACAACAATAGTTATCACTCTAGTATCCAGAATACTCTTTATGAGGCTCTTTATAGGCAAAGATGTAAATATCCCATTGGATGGTTTGAGGTTGGTTAAGCTGAGTTGATAGAGCCAGACTTGGTTCATTAAGCTATGAAGAAAGTGAAGATCATTCAAGAGAGGTTGAAAACAACACAAAAGTCGTCAGAAATCTTATACGGATGTTAGGAGAAGAGACTTGGAGTTTGAGATGGATGATTGGGTTTACTTGAAGGTTTCACCCATGATGGGTGTTATGAGATTTGGCAAGAAGGGGAAACTCAGTCCCTATTGTATTAGTCCTTGTAGGATATCAAAAAGAATTAACAATGTAGCTTATGAGTTGGAGCTACCGTTAGAGTTAGCATCAGTCCATCTGGTATTCCACATTTCTATGCTGAAGAAGTGTATGTGCGATCCTGCACTAATTATACTTACTGAGAATAATGGTATGAACATCGCAGAGTTTGCTAAATTTCGAGTTCAGATGAAGGAGATATAGTTGTTTGAGTGCATCCTGTCTAGTTATGGAAATTAATCCATTTTAAAGAGGGGTATTTTGGTCTTTTCCTTACCCCACTAATTTTAAACGTTTTTCCCACCTAAGTGAAGGGTTCTAATCAGATCAAGTCAGTTGACATTCATTCTAAAGCGTTCAAGAAAGTTAGGGCAAAGTTCAAGAGGAGAAAAGAGGAGGTTTCAAGAAGTTCTTCAAGATTTTGGGGAAAACGCCAAGAACTGAGTTCTTTTGATGTATGTAAGTTTTCATAGTGATGGGTTTGTTCACCCACACACCAATCATGTGAGTTTCATCCGTAATTTCGATCTTGAGGCTGATTGATTTGAGCTCTTGAGAAGTTCTTGAGGTTTTGCTTCATTCTTTAACAATGAAGTCTTGTTGAGTTCTTGAGGTGAGGGTGTTGAGAACGAGGATTGTTCTTGATGTAATTTGAGAGGGTTTTCGATGAATTTTGTTGTGTTTGTTAATCTAAATGAGTTTGGAGGTAAACCATTCGATTCTAGATAAGTTAGGCATTGAATTGAAGCAAGAAAATTCGTCAAAATTTAAGGGCGCCACGCCAACATAGCTCCCAAACTACTGTTTCAGTAGTTTGGGGACTGGAGCACCGTGCCACTTAGTGTGCCCCAAACCACCTACGGTAATTGCTGGCGCCTTGCATCACTCAATGCGCCAAGGTCGCCAGTCCCCTACCCTTTAGTCCTTCTTTCCATGTGTGTTCCTTCGTATTGTACCTAGGTTCTCTACTTGCTATCCACACTTAAAATATTTATTAATCATTGAGAGATCATTCATATCTTAGTCATAACTCTTAGATCTGCATTTCAAATTAATGTAAAGATTAGGAGTAGGGTTCAAGAATGCTTTTTGAGTCATTTCGAGAAGACTTTTTACAATTTTCTATAACTTGTTTTAAGACTTAAGTAAATGAGTATAAGAATGAGGAGAGTAGAGTTTCAAATTTAAAAATGATTATAAGGGAACTAAGTATTCCCAAGTGTATAAACTTTTACATTTAAAATGAGAGAAACACTGATTTCTAAATGAGTTTATGAGGAGATTTTGAGCATTATCTATTTTAAGAGAAACCTTTGAGTAATTATCTCAAACTGAGGAGAAGTTATGTTTCTAAACATTTGAGAATGAGTTATATATTATTGGGAGTAGTATTGAACACCTATATGGGGATGAGTTTAAACAAATCAAAATGGTCATAAACCATGTATGTCAACATATGTAAAAGATCATACTTTTTGGATGATTATTTATTATTTTTAAGCATAGCTTAGTGGATCCACTTGGTTGAAGATGTCCTATACTCCGGCAAGGTATAGGACAGTTCTGGTAGCATGGGTGAGACGTTGTATCATCACGTTGCTCATAGTGATAGTTGTCGGTTAGATAATCTCCCAAATAAGATTAAAAAGTGTATTTATGTATTTCATATACATTGAGTGATTATCCACTGTTTTAAAATCTTTTTATGTATTGCATCTTATTATCATTGCTTTCATACTGAGTTGAGTTGAGTATTTCTGAGTTGCGTTAAGTATTCCTGAGTTGAGTTAAATATTCTTGAGTTAGGTTGAGTTGAGATGAGGTGAGTATGTCCTTCTTTCTATCTGTTCAGGCCTTATGTTATGTTACAAATTTCCCCCTGCGTGCTCGTACATTCAATGTACTGATGCCATTTGGCTTGGATCATTTCATAATGCAGATACAGGTTTAAAGATCATCACTCAAAGCTCAGTTGATCCAGTCACATTCGAGCTAGCTTTGGTGAGCCTCCTTGCTTCTGAAGGGATTCACATTTATATTTTAGTTTTGTTAGGATGTCGCGGGTCTTGTACCGAATTCCATCATAGTATGTTAGAAGATTCATAAACAATAGTAGTTGAGGAATATTTTTCTCATTTCCCTTGTTGATGTTTTGAAGACTCTAAGTTGAACACTTATGTTCATTTGAGTATATATTGAGTTAAACTATTTTATTAATGATATCCTTATGAGTTGAAGTTGTGTATTGAGTTCCTATATTGATAAGTAAGTCTTCCACTGAGTATTCAGCCAAGACAAAGGTTTGCTTGGGGACCATTGATAGTTCTCGAGTGTTGATCATGTCTAACATTTAGGCTCGGGGCGTGACATTCCCAATAAATAAGAAAAATAAGAGGTGCAAAGAAATAGCCGACAACAGAATATCCCTATATTTTAGCATGAAAGAAAGAGACTAGTAAAATCAATTACATAAAATTTATTGATTGATGTTTTTTTTTAAATATAATATGATATAAGTTGTTTTTAGATGCATATACAAGTCTACTTGGTCATGAGAGTAATAAAATGGCTCTTTCAGAATTAAATTATCGAACCCAAAGGATTTTTGATCAATTTATATTCAATTCAACTAATTTCACAAATTAAAGAAAGTTTTTTCAAGCAATTTTGTTTTCTATCTACACTACTTTTGCAAATAATTAACGCTTTAAAATTAACTAGCAATGAACAACTTCAATTTCAATGTTTAAACAATAAAGGGATAATTCCAGGGCTGCAACATTCCAGGAATTCATGTATCACGTCTCTTTCATGGATTATTTATGTTTATCGAATTAATGATTTATAGGGTTGATATTATGATCAAGATCTCTCGATCTCTAACCACCTACCTCAGTTGACACCTAGCTATATTGTTGAGCGGAGATAGAAAGATTCAACTATGGAATAGTTATTTTTCATCCTATCTCTTAACAAAGCACAGTGTTCGTCTGGGTGTCAATCCTAAACACGAATCTCAATAAGTGGAATGCAAGAAAGATCACACTCCTAAAATACTAAAACAAGAATACACGAGTTATTTATATGATAACCAAATTAATTCATATAAATCAATGTTCAATAGTCATCCATGGCTACAACCCCAGAACTAAGGCCTTTAACCATTCATAATCATAAAAAAACATAAACAAGATTATTTTCATGTAATTCAAGACTAAAGAAAAAGTAGAAGATTTAAACCTAAGATGAATTGTATCCCTTGCTCTTGCAATTCAAAAAGAATAAGACCCCTGGCTTAATAAACCTAGAGTCTTGTTTATAGAGTTTTTGGAACTAATCCATTCTCCTACTTGAATTTGGAATCCTTAAAAATCTAGAAATTCGTTGGGGAAATCGAGGACAAGGCTCTAGGAATGACCTTAGTTTTCCAGGCACTTGGCGCATTGCGTCTGCAAGCGTTAGGAATAAGCCCTAGTTTTTTTAAGGCTGGGCATCACACTTCCAGTGCTCCAGGAATGGCTCTCGGTCATTTCAGGGCTGGGTCGCCACACTAATGTTTCCCCAGTGATGTATTTTTGTCATGCTCCTTTTCGTTGCTCCCATAAAATCTTATTCAGCTCCCATTGTGCTTGTACTCCTTTAGGAACCCCTGCATATCACTAATCATGTAATTTGGTGTGCAATCATTGCAATATTCATCAAAATATATTAATTAGCATCAAGAATGTCCTCGAAACATAAGGTCCATGAAGGTAATTTGTTGTAATCATCCTCGAACAATCTCTACACTATCAACTTACCATTAACACCTAAGGACTTATCTACCCGAATTAGAATCAATCAAACGCATTTAACCATGCTTTTATAGTTCACACTTTATGCAATAAAAACATATGATTTCAGCAATTTAGTATACCAATCAACACAACATAGCATAAATTAGTGACTCGACACCAATCTTACCTTGCTAATGTAATCTTATATAAACACACTAACATAAATACACTCAAGTGTGCATCATGAATGCCTTCACTATTTTTGTATAGCCTTTCAGTCAATCATACATCATGTTCCCACATTTAGATTTTAAAGAGGCCTATTTTTTAAAATTTAAGTCGTTACTCTCACAAAAGATGTTTTCCATATCACAACATGCCATAGATTTGACCATAGTGTACTTTAAATTTCACAATGCATTCATTATAGAATCAAGATGACTTAACTTGGTTGTAATGTCGGCTTCAGGATAGGGATGGTACATTTAGGATACAAATAGTGACTACCCATCTTTAATGCACTTGTTTTTATCATTTTGACAATTCAACCATTTTTCTCTTCTTTGGTTCACACCTTCTATATATCTTTTAATCTCACCCTCTACATATTTAAGCACTTGTCCACAATGTTGCCTTCCTTTTTTTAATGTGGCATAACAAGTACTTATGCAATTTTATTATGGGCTCTTTTGACCTCCATCCTTATTTTCACCACATAAGACATCCCACCATGCTTCACTCTATCATTGGTTTACCTTTGCTTCACTACTTAGTGCATTAAAGATCAATATTTGAATCAAACAATATAATGGTGTCAAAAAGAGGGATTTGGATCATCATGCGGTTAATCAAGAAATTATAGGCTAAAAATCTCAATGGGTCTTCACTAAGGATAATCATCATGGAAGCACAAAAAGAGGATTAAATTGGCTATGCAAAGAAATTTCTCTATCACATTTCATAGTTCATACAACTTACTAGTTAAGCACACACGACAAGTTCTAGATGATGCTTTATGTAAGAACAAGGACATACTCACCATACATGAGTTCATGACATACACATAAGGACATAACAAATTAACATGCTTATACAAACCATATTGAGTGCTTCCAACACAATTAAGCCCAATTTTTTCACTTTGGAGTCAAATCAAAGAACTTATATATGTCTTAAGGTTACTTATCTCATTGCATGTTCAAGTGCAAATTACCCATGAAGTCTTACTAACTTCTACACAAGGCTTCAAAGTACCAAAGGTCTGGTCTACACAATCTACCAATATGTGACTAATTTTTTTAAGACGGTCATCATCCATCCATCATTAGGAATAATAACTTCTAAGATGACTTTAAGACTCAACTAATAATCCAAATAAACAAAAAAAAAGGGAGAAGTATAAAAAGAAATCCTCGTCGATTCAATGGGACTATCCTTAAGAAGAGAATCAAAAACAAAAGTCGATGAATCTAACCTAAAAATTCGAAAGACTCGATAAAGCAATAAACTATTCACATGGAAGTTCATCTCCCACCCCAAAGTTAAATACTTCATTATCCCAGTGCAACAAATCAAATATTAGAATAGAGTAAAATAAAACTCCCTTTATGCCTCACGGTCATAATCAACATTTGCCACATTTGTGGCCTCATCTATAGTTATTAAGGTCGTACTAGCATCACCAAAACCAAAATCATCATCATCATTATTATCATCCTCGACCTCATGCTCCTCCTTGATATACCCCTCATTTGTCGTGGCATCATCATCATCATCAATCAGCTCTTGAAACAACGGCCCCATGTGAAACACGTACATGTAACTATCCGTTAGAGGGCAGCATTCAGCCACGAAAGTCATCTCCTCCTCCGTGACAGGACAACCACCAATCCATAATTGTAGTTCATCCATACCAAACATGCATTCCATCCAACTATCATCACTAACTTGGCAATCAACAGTCGATAAAATTGGCATGTGCTACGTATCATGTGCCTTAGTTTTTGTGACATCCACCAAGTGACTCCCAAGTGAAAAAAGTGGGGTGGGAAAACATGATGTACCTCTTCCTCAATCCCTAACAAATGCAAAAACTGGGTTAAAAATCAACCATAACAAAAATGCCACTTTTTGTTGCTACAAAACTTTAACATATTTTTTCTAAGAATCACTCCAAACATTAATTTGTAGCCCTTTTATTAGGTGGCAAACTAGCACTACTCTATCTCTTGTAACTTTCAAAGTGTTCTTACACGGTAAAAAAATGTTGCAAACAATTTTAAGCCGCACACAGGCCTCTTGATTTAAGTGTGTGTAGTGCAAAATGGCAATCCTACATGTATCCTTTGTACGTTCCTAATGAATTGTTGAATTCATACCACAGATATGTGGCGTATATCCCTATACGAAGGTCTATCCTTCATCTATTGATATTCATTATGATCATAGTTAGGAATCCCTAAAAAATGATTCAATGCCTTGAGAGTAAACTAAATTAGCTGATCTCTAATGTCACCCCGATTCCTAAACAAGTGATTTGTGTTCCAATTCACATAGAATTCACATACAAAATTGAGATTGCACTCACCTTGATCAAGGAAAATATATTAACTGCCCAAAATGTACACCATGGTATGAATTTGGGGAAACTCTACTTGCAGTCGACCTTCATTGACATTTTCATCCCCCATATACTTGGCTTCTTGTTGGCAATCATACCAATCCTCCCCAATATATTCAACCACTTGGTTTTCTAATTTTTAAGGGGGTAATTTAGTGGGTGCCCGACTAGAGGTTTCGACAAAAGATCCTTTCTGATTTCTCTTGCTACCTACTCCAATTTCCATATTTTTCTCTTTAAGTGACATGAAAAGACCCACAATGATTGTAGAAAAAAATTAAAAAATTGGGTTTGATATAGGAGTGGCATCATGGGAAGTTGTGGGGCCGGCGGTGGGAGTTTAAGAGGGAGAAATAATGGAAGATTTGTGGTTTTGGGGAAGCTTTAGTAAAGAAACAATGGATGATTTGGGAATTTATGAGAATAAAGTAAATAGAAAAAGAAAAGAAAATTTGGGTTTGTGAGAATAATGGGAGAAGGGGGGGGGGGGGGGGGCGGGAAGGAGGGAGGGGAATGTAAGAGTAATAAAATGAGTGAGAAATTAGGTTTATGATATTAGGAGTCTTTTTAGTGGGCCCATTTTAAAAATAGGACAATGGGTGGGACGACGTGTTGCCAGTTTTCCCACCCATAGCTTTTGAATCTTAACACCTGGCACAACGCGCAACCAGAACGCCTGACCAGTGTTGCGAGACATTCATGCATGGTGTGGTCGTTGCCAAGTCGCCCGTCTGTTTGGTATTTTTTTGCCCATCTCATCCTCTTGACGCATGGTACATTTTCTTATTCCTGTGCATCACCCAAATCACGTTAGAAAAATGGTGTGTTGCCTCCTACCTAGTGCCTTAGTTTTGGTCGTAGCACAACTCATATTTTTGTATTCTTCTGTCTTTTCCATTTTTCTTTTTTTATATATATTTCCAAACTATTACACAAAATTGTAAATTAAACTAAATCCTAAATTAATAAAAAATTTAAAAAATCAAAGCACTTAATTAGTACAAATTATTCACCTGTTGCCTCCCGTAGAACGCATGTTTTAAGATTGTGACTCGACTCATTTTGTAATCATCCATCATTTAGCTTGAGGGCTTCTCGATCTTGATCCATATCCTTACCAAAGTAATGCTTGACCCATTGTCCATTCACTAAGAATGTTGTTGAATCTTTGATTTTAATCTCTACAACACCATGTTGTGTCATCCTCATCACTTCGAACGACCCACTCCATTTGAACCTTAGTCTTTTGGGGAACAATATAAGTCTAGATTTGAAGAGCAATACATTTTGGCCTAGAGTAAAAGTGTGAGTGACTATGTGTTTGTCATGCCATCTTTTGGTCTTATCTTTGTAACGCTTAGCATTCTCATAAGAATAGATCCTAAACTCCTCAAGTTTGTGCAATTGTCCTACTCTTTTCCTGCCCCTCGCTCTGGGTCAAGATTTAACTTTTTAATCACCCAATACGCTTGGTGTTCTAACTCTTCTGGAAGATGACATGCTTTACCAAACACCATGTTATAAGTAGAATACCATATGGGTGTCTTATGTGTTGTCCTATATTCCCATAAAGCATTGTCAAGCTTTCTGACCCAATCTCTTCTTTGCACATTCACTATTTTCTGCAAGATTTTCTTTACCTCTCGATTGGACATTTTAGCTTGGCCATTAGTCTGTGGGTGATATGTTGTAGCCCCCTTATGACGTATAACATACTTGGCCAAAAGATTCTTCACCAAATGGTAAATGAAGTGCTTTCCTCCATCACTAATTATCGCCCTCAGAGTACCAAATCAAGTGATGATATGCTTTTTTTGAATTTAATCACCACCTAGGAATCGTTAGTAGGAAGAGATATAGCCTCGACCCACTTGGACTCTCAATCCACTGCCATTAGAATGTATTGGTTTCCATCTAATAGTGGGAAGAGACGCATGAAGTCAATACCCCGCACATCAAAGATTTCTACCTCAAGAATATTATTCAGCGGCATCTCATGTCTTTAAGAGATAGTACCCAACCTTTGGCATTGGTCGCATTCTTTCACATAGGATATAGGATATTTGAACAACTAAGGCCAAGAAAATCCAAGATCGATGTCCGTCCTATTTGGAAAAGCAATCTTAGACCTTTTTGGCTACGCTGAGCTTAGATGCAATCCCCTCTGTCAATCTCTCCAAGTTTCTACTACTAAGTAAAACTTCTGTTATTCAATCATAGAATCGATTCTGATCAAGCTGAAAAAGTGCAATACCTTATGAGTCGAGCTCTCTCCTTCATGATATTTTTCGTATGGTGATACATGAAAACTCTCAAGCACTTGCTTGACCTCATTTTTTGGAATGCATCTTCTCACCATATCGATATACCCCTTACTTGAACAAGAATAGTTCATCCCAAATGTAGAACTTTGCATTATGCTAGAGCATCTTTGTTTTTGAGTGGTTGCGCCTGGTGAGAGAACTCAACTTACCAATTAATTTACTATATCAGTACACCCCGGCACTTGAGTGATATTCAAGCCATAAACTGCTCATTTGAAAACTCTTCCCAAATTAGTCCATCATGGGGCACATGAGAGAAATCTTCCAAATGTGAGAGATGATCAACAATATGGTTTCTTGTGCCATTTATATCATTGATCTCCAAGTCAAATTCTTGTAATAGAAAAATCCACTAAATCAGCCTTGGCTTAGCATCCTTATCGTAAAGACAATTACTTTGTTACCTACCAAATACGATCTAAACTTATCGAAGATGAATACTAAGGAAAATATCTTCTTCTCAGACACTGTGTAATTAGCTTGTGCAGAATCAAGGGTCTTGCTAGCATAATAGATTGAATGGAACACTTTATATTTCCTTTGTCCCACCACTGCACCCACTTCTACATCACTTGCATCACACATGAGTTTAAATAGTATCTCCCAATTAGGAGCAATCAAGATTGGAGCTTCAATTAAGTTCTTTTTGAGTACTTCGAATGCTTTGACGCAATTGTTGTCAAACTCAAATTTCACCTCTTTCTCCAAGAGACTACATATAGGTCTGGCATTGTTGAAAAAATCCTTGATGAATCTCTAGTAAAAACCTACATGCAATGGAAAACTTCTCACTCATTTGATAGAAACCAAAGGTGGCAATTTCTCTATTACCTTAACATTGGCTTTAACTAGTTCTAACCCATGCTTTGACACCATATGACCCAGAACTATTCCTTACCGAACCAAGAAATGACATTTCTCCCAATTGAGCAATAAAGTTGTATCTTTACAACAAGCAAGCACTTTATCAAGGTTTTGGAGACATACATCAAAAGGCTTCCCAAAGATAGAGAAATCATCCATGAATACCTTTAAAAAGTCCTCCACCATGTCATAGCCATCATACATCTTTGAAAAGTGGCGGGGGCATTTTAGAGTCCAAATGACATATGCTTAAAAATATTTGTACCATAGGGACAAGTGAAGGTATTTTTATCTTGATCTTCGGGTGCAATCACAATCGGATTATATCTGGAATGTCCATATGAAAAGCAATAGTACTAATGTCTTGTTAACATGTCAAGCATTTGATCAATGAATGAGATAAGGTAGTGATCTTTCCTTGTGGCATCATTGAGGTTCCGATAATCCATGCATATTCTCCACCTAGTAACGATTCTCGTGGGAATCAACTCATTCTTTTTGTTCTTTACCCCTATCATATCTTTTTTGTTTGGTACACGTTGCACGGGACTTACCCATTTACTTTTTGAAATAGGGCACACGATTCCAGCATCTAACCACTTGATAACCTCTTTTCTTACCAACTCTTTCATCAATGTATTTAGTCGATGTTTATGTTGTATGCTCGATTTATAGCCCTCATCCATATAGATTTTATGCATACACAACGCCAGACTAATCCCATGAATATCATATATTTTCCACCCAATTGCCTTCTTTCTTTGTCTCAGGATCTTTAATGTCGCATCAACTTCTGTTTCAAATAACACCGCAAAAATCATCACCATTAAAGTTTCGTTGTAACCCAGATATGCGTACCTTAGGTGCATCAGAAGAGATTTTAGCTCTAACTTGGGTTCTTCTTCAATTGAGGGTTTGGGTGGAGGTCTCAAAACTCAATCTAATGTCTCCACCTCACCACGTTGGTTCCCGCGAGTGCTTCATCAAGACAAGTAGTAAACTTTTTTGCTTTTGCATCCCCAAAAATATCATGACCTACCAGTACTCTTTCAATGGATCTTTGGAAGCAATGTAATGTAATTTTGTGGTTAGATCAACAACAGTGACTTCTGCCTTGTCATGAGCTCTCATGGTTAACTGTCATAACGCTAATCAATCAATGCTCACCCAGTGTCTAAGAAAGGTCATCCTAAGATGAATGGTACTTCCAAAACCAGGATCAAAGTATAGGACAACAAAGTCCACAGGAAAAATTAGTGAACCTACTTGTACCAGCATATCTTCTACCATCCCTTCTGGCCTAGCAACAGATCTATACATAAGTTGTAAGATAATAGTGATTGGCGTTGGACTACCCAACCCTAGCTTTTGATACAAGGACATAGGCATGATATTTATACTTGTACCCATATCACATAATCCGTGGGCATGGACACTTTTCCCAATATAATTTGTACGTGAAACTACCCGAATCTTTCAATTTGGTGAGCAGTCTATTCTGGATTCTGGAATTGCACTCTTTCGTAAGTGTTACCATTTCATACTCCATCAACCTATTCTTGTTTGCCACTATCTCCTTCACATACTTGGCATATTTAGAGATTCCCTAAAAAATATCAACGAGAGGTAGATTAATTTGAACTTGTTTAAGGAAAGAGAGAAACTTACTGAAGCATTCAACTTTGCTCTATTTCTTGAATTTTCGTGCGAAAAGAGGAGGTATTTTCACTTGAGGTGCAGCCCTTTCAAACTATGACCAACCTCTATTTGTTTCTTTTCTCCACTCACTAATTCAATATTTCTCTTCTTTGGAGCTAGTTCTTCTAACTTCAACCCACTACAGGTGCACACAACATTCACTTGCCTCGAATTTGGGTCAGTATTAATTGGCAGACCTCCTTGCAGGTGTGAATTTAAACACTCATAATTTGTGCAAATTGCCTCTCCAAATTTTGGGTCGACAACTGGTTGTTTCTCAACTCTGCTACCAGTTTATCCACACTCGCATTAGTTTTTGCTAGTTTTGCCATCATCTTGTTAAGTGTCTCCTCAACATTCTTTGTTGGACGCCTGGACTACTACTTTGGCCATGGTTTTGATAATGCTACCTATTTCATTGTGATCGATATTGATTTTTCCCATGTGCCAGATTTTAGTTTTGATTACCACCCTATGAGAAGTTTAGGTGATTCCTTCCGCTTGGGTTATATGTGTTTCCATAATTTTGCGTTCCTCCACCTGTTTGTGCATTACCAACATAGTTCACATAATTTAAGTTTGACTCACAACATTCAGTCATGTGTTATTCACTACCGCAAAGTTTGCACCACCCTTGAGGATGTTGTATTGTATTCACTTGCCCCATGTGTTGCCTTAGTGTTAGCTTATTAGTTTGAGTTGTTATATGGTTTTGCCGAGAAACCATATTTGTAGTTAATGTTATTATGGGCTCCACTTCTAACATTTTGGCAACCTTTTGTTACACGATTCTCGATATATCTCCATTTCATTCTAGGTTGCTTTTTGACAGTTTATAACATGTTTTATCTATGGCTTGTCCACCCGCAACAGAATTCAAAAGTACTTTTGCATTATTCTCGAGACCTACTATGAATGTGTGAACCAATAAATCATAGGCTTGATAATGATGTGGACACGTGATCAACAATTGTTTAAACTTTTTCATGTTTGATAAATGTTATTTCTTCCCCTTTATTTTAAGCTTAAGATTTTGCTTCTCAACTTTGCAGTTTTACCCAAAGGAAAGAATCTAATCAAGAATTCCTTGCCAGGTTATCCCATGTAGTGATGGAATTTGGTGGTTTAGATGACAATCATCACCTTGCTTCTTCTAATAGTGAAAATGAAAAAAAGAGTTAACCTAATATACTCAGAGGATAGTGACAATGCTCAACTACATTTCATTCGATTCTAAGTGTAGGCGGTCGCCAACAAGTATAAACCCAACTAAGAGTTGGGGTCGATCCTATAAGGAGTGTAACACCCCGTAGTCTAATAGGCCAACTAGGGCTAAGTATGAGGGCTACAAGCCAAGACCAGGGGCAAGAGGCAAGGCAAAAGAGCAAGGGCCAAGGCTGCCCAAGCTTATCAAGGCACTGCCCACCTCTACGGTAGCCTTGACAACTCGTGGTGGTCACCATGGATCATGGTGCCACCCATGGTGGTGAGGCAGTAGCTCACCAAGGCTACCTCAAGTTGGGCTCACCTTCACGAACTATTTCACGGCCAGTGGTGAAGACCACGACTCATGGGAAGGCTCGTGGTGATGCCTTCAACTCATGGAGGCCAAGGCAATATGGCCTAGCCATTGGTCCAAGGACCACAATCAAGAACACGGCCAGTGGTGAGGACCATGGCTCATGGTGCTTGTCATGAGGCATGGGCAATAGGCTGCCAAGTGAGGGCCATTTTGTGAAATTCTGGTTTAAGATAGATTAAAGTGAGGTCCTTTTGCCTAAGTCTAGGACACCTATATAAGTGATTTTAACCCTTTAAACTCACCATTCAAGACATTATTTCCAAAACCCCAAAAGAATCCCAAAGTTCATCCTCTTAAATATTTCTCACTCTAAACTTGAAGAAGAAGAGAGAGTTGGAGTTAGGGTCAAGATCAAGTCTCCATTCTTCAAAAATTTGTGGGATTTGTAATCAAGTTATGATGGCTTATTCATCCATGGAATCCTTTCATCCATGGAGCCCCATGATTTCCTCAATTTAGAAGAAGAATTCCCTAATTCTAGTTAGGGTTTCTTCTAATGTTATGGGTTTTGATCCAATTGAATGGATTATGATTGTTTATGATTGAATTGATAGAATTACATGTTTTTAGGATGAATTTACATGTATCCATGCCCAACCTATGTCTAGAATGATGAAATTGGTGGAAATGTGTTTTATGCCATAAAAAGGGAAATTGAGGATTTAGATGTATTCTTCTAGAATTGATGAAATACATGTTAGATCTATTGAGAGTTAATCATATAGACATGAATTGATTGATAGTAAGGTATGCATGACGAATCATGATTTGCAGTGCTTGAGATTGGGGCTATATGATGAAGTATGATTAGATTGCTTGAGATTGAAGCATATAGACATGAATTGCTTAAGAGTAAAGTATATGAACATGAATTGATTGAGATCAAGCATATATGATTAGTTATTACTATGATGGCTTTGAAAGTAAAGCTAATGTGATGAAATATGATGACTAAGGCTTTAAGAGTAAAGCTTATATGATTAATGTAGATTTGTAGATAGGATAGTTATGGAAAAAGTTACCCACATTGATCTATATTATGAATGTATGAGATTATGTATGTTTTTATAGAATCTATGTAAATGCTTTAAGAATATTTTGAGAGTGATGTGTCAATGATTATGATATTGTTGTTGTGTTGATTGAAAATCTATTCTCATGAACACATAATGAATATGATGTGAAAGGTTTTCTCACATAAAATGATTCTAGGTTGAAAGGCTTGCTCACCTAATACGAATATAAGTCAAAGGACTATAAGATGACATGAAGCTTGAGGTAATTGCTCAAGACCTTCATATGAGAAGGATATGAGGTGAGTTCCCATATTCCTAAGTTAGTAAACAAAAGATGATAAACATGAGGTGATTACCTATGTCATGTGATGATGAGTGTGAGGTGACTACCCTTAATGTATAACTCCTAAGGCAAGGCAAGAGGTGAATACCCATAAGACTTTATTGTTGCTCATGGAGGCGAGTACCTATAATCCTTATAAAATGATATGGACGTGAATACCTATATCATATCATGTTGGACATGGAGGCGAATACCTATGATCCTTATAAAATGATGTGGACGCAAATACCTATATCATATCATGTTGGACATGGAGGCGAATACCTATGATCCTTATAAAATGATGTGGAGGTGAATACCCATATTATATAATGTGTGGGGCATGGAGGCGAATACCTATGATTCCCTAAAATGGTCATGGAGGTGTATACCTATGACTATACAACTAAGGCAAGAGGTGAATACCTATTAGCCTTTATAATAGGCATAGAGAGGTGAATCCCCATGTCTTGAAAAGTAAAGCAAGAGTAATGTGAATTATATCATGATGAATGAATTATTTGGATTGTTGCTAGAATGACCTTCCATGATATGTATGACTAGATGTGAATTCTCATGTCTATAAAAGGTAAGTTAAAGATGAGAATAATAGATGATGAGTTTCAGTGATGTCTTAAGGTTGCCTACATTGATGAGTAAGACTAATGAAAGATTATGCATGTCTTGGATAAGTATGACTTAAGGTTACTTTATGGAGTATTTATTATGTTATGATGACTTAGGTACATTGACTATGCTTATGACTTATGTTGTTATCTCTATGATTATAGCCTATGTCTTATGTTGACTAATGCTTATGTTATGCCTATGTTGATGATTTATGCTAGCCATCATGTTTAGTACATGTTTGTACTAACGCATATTTTTGCCTACATTCTTATCAAATGTAAGGTCTGGCGATATTGACTTCCATTCTCATGGCTAGGTTCATCGTAAAGCAAGGAGTGAAGATTTACTGAGTCCTCATAGCATTCGAGGATTTGACCAATATGTCCTTATGTCTTTCATTTAATGTTTAGAACTATTGTATGGGCTGTGTGCCAAAGATATTCGTCTTTTAGATGGTTTGAGACAAGTGTAATAGACTTCTGCTTCGTTTTATAAAACTTGATGTTACAAAAATGTTTAAATTTTGTTCATTTCTATTATCTTATGTTATGATATGCTAAGTTGGCTTGTATGATGCCTCTCGAGGTCTTGTACGCCTTGTTACATCTTGGGGGTACCCTTGGGTCGTGAGAATGCTTGATAATGATGTGGACACACGATTAACAATTGTTTAAACTTGTCTCATGTTTGATAAATGTTATTTCTTCCCCTTTACTTTAAGCTTATGATTTTGCTTCTCAACTTTGCAATTTTACCCAAAAGAAAGAATCTAATCAAGAATTTTCTTGCCAGGTTATCCCATGTAGTGATGGAATTTGGTGGTTTAGATGATAACCATCGGCTTTCTTCTCCCAATAGTGAGAATGAAAAAAAGAGTTAACCTCATATAATCAAAGGATAGTGATAACACTCAACTACACTTCATACAATTCCAAGTTTAGGCGGTCGCTAACAAGTATAAATCCAACTAAGAGTTGGGGTCGATGCCACATGGAGTTATACAGTAAAGAATTTGATTACAAATTGAAATGGTGTTCTAATTGTTTGTAGAAGTAGACATTTTCGTAACAATAAAGTAAATGAAAAAGTGTTGACAATTAATGTCAAATGGGGGGGGGGGGGGGATTTGGGTGAACAATTAACAACTAAAAATAACCGAGAGTAATCGATTAGAGAGAAATCCTTGGGAGTGTGATAAATTGAATGTCAATTTGGCTAAATGGGTGATAATTATTTACTAAAAGTTGGTGAACTTCCCTGGGTAGGCTAGGCCTTAGGTGCAATAGCTATTTCTCAATCAACTATCATGAATCAAGCAAGTACTTTCGAACCTAGACAAGCACAACATATGAAAACAGCCCAATACCTTAATCAATCTGCTTTTTCAAGCTAGATTAGTAGGATTGCATTTAGACCCACTTTATCAAGCTAAGTCTACAATAACCCAATCATTACAATCATTAACTAATAGTTTTAAGTCTAATACTTCTTTCTCAAGCAAGCTTAGAATGTTGAACGAGAATTGTATCTGCAACTACAATTCATCAATTAAAACTCAACTATTAATTGAATCCACTTCAAATCAACAATAAAATCAGTAAATACTAACACCCATAAGCTAATTGAAACATTCAATCACATAATTATACCCCCAAGAATGGGAGTTTTATTCACACATAATAATGAACAAAAAATTGTTACCAACTATGTTTTCCATGGGCTTGGGTAACAATCCACAAGTCTCCAAAATGCTCAAAATTGAAACTCAAAATCAAATAAACCCTAAATCTCTACTCAAGAAGTGTAAGAACAATGTTTTGAAATGTTTAGGATCAAAAATCCAGAATTGGACAATGTGGGAACTCCTTTTCTTCTTTTGAAAATTATATTTATATGTTCCCAGAATTTCAACTTCGAAGTCAATCAGCAAAATAAGTCGGGCTTCGCCGACCTGGTCGGTGATGCGCCGAGTGCTCCTTTCCATTGCTTTCTTGGCTTGGCTTTTCACTACCTCTCTTCTGTAACTTTAGGCGATAAAAGTCAACATCGCCAATTAATTCATCACGTCGCCGATCCATTAGTTTTCTAGCCAAGTTGGTCTTGTCCATGGGCTGGCCTGCTGAAACTTTATGTGAGCCGAAGGTCCACTCGGTGACTCGCCAAGTAGCTTTGGAGAGCACCAGCCTGGCTTTTCTTCAACTTCTTCATCTTTTTCGCTCTTTTTTGCCCGGTAATGCTCTTCCCTTGCTCTTTTGCCTTCGTTGATGCAAATTAGCATTTTAACATTAGTTTAGAACATAAAATAGGTACTAAGGACACTAAAACTTTGAATATTAAGCCCTAAATGAGTTGAAATCCTTGACTTAGATAGCCCCATAGGTATGTATGTAAGTGTTACTTATCTCCAAAAAAAATTCTTATATGCACTTTGTGGTCCTCATGAGGAAGGCCAACGAATTTCCCAGTTGAGTGAATGAGTTGCACCATATTTTGCTTCAGCTCGAACCTCCCACCTAGTGATGGTTTTTGAATACTAAAGGTAACATTGTTGGTGAGTGGAACTACCACATAACGTATTGATCGTGTCGTAATCACTAAAGGCGCCTCTTCCGATTCGTCATCCAAGTTTTCCTTATGATTTTACTTGGTGCTTGTATCAATATGCTAAAGAGGATATAGAGCTTCCATCCCCTTTTATCTATGGAGAAATGGTTCAGGTTCTGCAATGGCTCTACAAGTTTTTTTCCTTGAGCTAAGATTGTGCTTTGAGTACCTGTAATTTCAGAATAGCTAAGATCAAGTTGTTAACACTTGAACAATAAAATAATAGAATTTGAAGAATTAAATATTAACTATTTCTAAAGTCCTTGGTAGCGGCTCCAAAAACATGTACACACAAGTGTATGTGGTCACAAGATTAATAAAACGGATCTTTCAGAACCGAATTGTCGAATCCAAAGGACTTATGATCAATTTATATTCAATTCAACTAATTCCACAAATCAAAGAAAGTGTTTTCAAGAAACTTGTGTTTTCTATCTATACCACTTTTGCAAATAATTACAGCTTTAAAATTAACTAACAATGAACAACTTCAATTTTAGTGTTTAAACTAAAAAGGGACAGTTCTAGGGTTGCAACATGCTAGAAATTCATGTATCTCATCTCTTTCATGACTTGCTTATGGTTATAAAAGTAGTGATTTATAGGGTTGATATTATGATCATGATCTCTCGGCCTCTAACCATCTACCTTAGTTGACTGCCTAACTACATTGTTGAGCGGGGATAGGCAGACTCAATTGTGGATCATTTATTTTCCATCCTATCACTTAGCCAAGAACGGTGTCCTTCCGGTGTTAATCCTAAACATTAATCTCAACAAGTGGTACGCAAGAAAGATTGCTCTCATTGTATTCTTTGGTCTATTTATCTACTTGTTTCCCGAGTTCAAGAATAGACAATAAATTTATCTCAATGGTGGCCAATCCTGAAATACTAAAATAAGAATAAAAGAGTAATTTATATGTTAACCAAACTAATTCATAGAAATTGATGTTCCACAATCATCTATGGCTACAACCCTTGAAAAATGGCTTTTAGCCCCTCATAATCATAAAAAACATAAACAAGATTGTTCTCATGTAATTCAAGACTAAAGAAAAAGTAGAAGATTGAAACCTTAGAGGAGTTGTTATTGTCACGCCTCAAATCCCATTAAGACGGACAGGCACCCGATGCCCTAAAGGCCCGAGAGAACCAACATGTAGCCTATGCTTACTATGCATATAACTATGACATTTTTGTGACAAGTTCACATAGGATGCAGCGATACGAACCAACATAAGTAGACCCAAAACTTATATACAAGACTTGGTTGTTGAGGCCACAACTTGTTAAGACGCAACTGAACCATATACATAAGTCTACAAAGCCTCTAAAGATAGAAAACCTTAGAGTAGGTCGGGATAGACCCCACCTTACCCTTAATTATGACACACTACCAAAATGAATCTTCCAAGGACTCCGTAAAGCTCTGAATCAACCTAGAGCTCACCAAAAGTAGCTGAGTGTCATGTGCTCCTATTGAGGAGGTCTACTAGCTGGAGTACCTATGCCTGCAGCATGAAATGCAGTGTCTCCCGCAAGGAATGTGAGTAAAAAAAAATGTATTGAATATGTAAGGCAATAACATATATAAAATAAGAGTTTGAATGAAACCAAGTATCAATATATGTGTGCATAAATTAGAACAGAAGACCACCTTTGTCAACTCTTGTGGGATCATGTATGTTACATTCTTGTCTTTATCTTTTTGTGTGTTATGATCTTTATAAGGCATGTGATACGAATGACCAGCTGATCAGTGGTAGAATAGGATGACCTATGCTAGGCATTTTAACCCCTGGGATGCGGTCCTCATAATTACACAAATTGGGATCGGCTCATGCTAGGCTTTTACCCCTGAGCTGCCACCCTTAATTATATAGATTGCATCACTTAGATTATTTAATCTTTGAGATTGTTGTTTTGGTGGTCATAATCATTTTTTATATTTGGAACTACGGACCAGTAGTAAAAGACATGAAAATAATACTTCAAAGAAGTAACAATGACATAAGGAGCTATGTAACATCAATGCATTACTTTTAAGCTTAAATGACACAGTTGACTTCAACTAACTAGGAGGAGGATTCACCAAACTTGCTTTTGCAAATATCATCTCTATACCAACACATAAAAGGATAATTACACAAGTATAGAGTAGTAGTAAACCTAAAATGAAATAGTTTTATACACTAAGGAGAGGGGGAAATATTGTTAGCTATTTGGAGATCGTACGCTGCCACTATGTTTCCTTTACTAGGAACAGAACTTAGGAAATTCATTCATTGTTATTCATCGTAAATATCAGATTTCATGCCGATGAATATTGAATCAAATAGCCTTACATACCTTATCCTCTGACCAATACAACTACACGATTCAGCCTCCTCTTTCAGGTTTTAATCTACAATATAAGTCATGATAAACTTCAATTAGCAACTATCACATCGTGAGCCTCGTAAAATAATAGTTAACTTTGATGGATAATGAGCCCATACAACCCTTAAAACAATGTGTATCACTACACATTCCCTCTCTGCTCAATACATATATTATATATCCTTTTCCAAGATTACCCAAACTGCACCAACAACAATACACATAAAACTGTAGCGACCCCTTTCCATTTACCGTATGCACATAAATTACAAGATATATATATATCATTTTTTTTCCTCATGCAAGTAAGTAATGGTAATAAATATTATCCACTTCCGAGTACCCAAACTAGTTGGGTTCATGCTTTATACGATCATTACAACAAGTAGCACATGTAACATATTACAAGCTTGGGTGTACACACCCCAAATAAACCAAACATATAGCCATGCTTATATTACAACCCATGGACATGATATGGTTAGGCATCAACATCGAATGCAAATATACATCACATAGATCGGTTATAAGTACCAACATTTATACAAATATATATGTCTATATGCAAATGTGATCTTCTTTAAGGTTCTCAAAATTTCCATCGTCCATGGCCATCTTCATCACTCCTCTCGATCAGCCCCTACGATAGAAACAACTATCGCTAAGCATAAAGCTTAGTGGTGTAAAACTATAGGGTCGAAATCCTCAAAATTCATCAAGCCACCTTTTCCATGTCAATGAGCATCATACTTGAAACATAATAAATAAATCAAGTAACAATAGATAACAAGTATCAAGTTCTATATTCAAAGATACAAATGTCAAGAAGCTCATAGCACCATTTTCCAAGAATTTCCATAGCAAGGCTCTCCCAATATATATACTTCATGTCGTCACACCCGGCACAAGCATGTATCAAGAAAGGTCGTTGCCCTGAAGGACCGAAGCCCTGTATCAAGAAGGACAAAAACCCTGTATCAAGAAGACCAAGAACCATATTCAAAATGGCTTTCTAGTTCGTACTTAAAATGGATAACTTCCATTCCTAAGACGAACTACAAATCCAGAGTCAAGATGGCAAATGATCTGAATCAAGAGGCTTGCCAATAGTGACAAAGCCGCAGCCACAAGAAGGACATAGTTCCAACAAGAGTGCCAAGTGATCAAACAATCCGTACAAGTGGGCGAGTTACACAAGCATCATACCAACATGACAATGCAAAGTAACAAGAGGTAGCTGAGGTATCAAGATCAAATTTCATTTATACCAGCCATCACAAGAGTTCAAGTACAAGTTTATACACAAACCTCAATACTTTAGCGTAGCAATAGTCCAAAAAATTTCGCAAGCTCAAACCGGAGACCAACCAACATGTCAAGTTCCTCAACTTGTTCACAAGTCTATACAACCTTAAAAATGCAATTAAATAACTTCTTTAAATCCTAATATCTCAATAATATCTAAATAAAATAGGATTATCATCATAAGTAAGCTCAGCCCATACAGACACAATTCTGTTCTCAAAACAGTGATTCTGGCCAGTTTAGTACCCCATGTTGCAACTTAAATTTGAACAGGAAATCAGCAAGAATAGATTTTGTAACCTTCATGAAAGTTGTAGATACATCTCTTAATATTGCAACGCAACAAGAATCACTGAAAAATACATTTTATACAAAAAGATATCATCGATACACTAACAGTAGTTCCTACCGGAATTCTAAACCCAAAATCTGGACAACATTTGTCCTGTGTTGCGTCCCATATTTCTCATCCATTACAGCTAAATTAGACTTTCACATAAACATAAGAGTTATATATACATGAATCAGCTTTCCAAAACATATTTATTCACCCAAAAGGGAGTTATACAGAACGAGATATTCTAAACGTAACACAACCTACTCAGCTACAACAACAGAGAAATCTGGACAGAATTTGTCCTGTGTTGCGTCCCAGTTTTCACATTCATAACAGCTAAATAAGACTTTCACATAAGCATAAGAGTTGTAGATACATGAATCAGCTTTCCAAAACATATTTATTCCCCCAAAATGGAGTTATACAGAACGAGATATTCTAAACGTAACACAACCTACTCAGCTACAACAACAGAGAAATCTGGACAGAACTTGTCCTGTGTTGCATCCCAGTTTTCACATTCATAACAGCTAAATCAGACTTTCACATAAACATAAAAGTTATAGATACAGGAATTAGCTTTCCAAAACATATTTATTCATTCAAAATGGATTTCCAAATCACAAGATATACACAATTTACCAAACACTACCCAGCTCGAAAACAGATTTCATCACTTACCAACAAGGTAGTTTGTCTCTTTGATTCCAGCCAAAAGACCAAGGTTTTTTTCTTGTAATTTTTGAAGAACAGATGATAAGATAGTTTCTAAGGGTTTTAATCTTCCATTCCACGAAATTTTTCAAAGAGGAGTTAATTATATAGTCAACAAGTGATGCTTATCACTTGGGACACTTGGCTGGCCAAGGTGCTGCCAATATACTTTATATTTTTATCCTTTTTGCTGCCCAAAAATGCATATTTACATATTTATATGTATATGCCTCAACACCATTTAATTACCTATAATTAGGATAGAATATTATGTATATACCCCAACACAAATCCATCCATTACGATACACTTTATGTTAAGCAAGTTAGAATTTTTCACAACATTAAAGTTCCCAAAATGAGAGTAAGCCATATTGAAGTAGTTTAGTGAAGGTAAATCAATATACAAATTCTTATTAGCATTTAGGGGTGTTACAAAAACAGCCTCAAATATTCTTTATCATACAACCAATTATTGAACTCACCACCCCCTTGAGTTCTTTATGACAACACACCCATAATTCCTCACTCAAACTCATACATAAGGAGAAAGAAAATGGAGCAGTCACCTTACCTCAATTTCTGCAACTCTTCCTTATAACTTGAATTCCTCTAGAACTTCAACTTCCCTTCACACTTAAACCAAAGAAGAAGAGAAAAATATCTTAATAATTAAGGAAAGTGAGCAGTAGCTTGTGGGAACTTTTGCCTTGTATTTATAATTAATCATGAATAACATGCTTTATAGTCTTCCATGAGATAATTAGGCTAAATCCATAAGTGTTTCTCTTACCTTGGTTTGCAGATATGAGGGTTTCTTCAAGAACCCTAGAAGGAACTTTAAGGTTGCTGGTTTAAGCCTTGAGAGAAAAGGGAGAGAGAGCTGAAGTTAAATATGATTTTCCTTAATTATTAAAATGAGTGAAAAGATCAGCTCATATTGGATTTATATGGGGCCTTCATGACCATTAAAAAAAATCCTCTAGAACCTCCCTTTTTTTTTTCCATTTCAGTCACTAATTGGTCAAGTAGGTGATGCACCTGCTTATGTACATCAAGCTGCTCAAAAGGTCAAACTACGTGATACACCTACTTGCTTATTTTTGGGCTTAACTAGATTGGGCCTTGGCAGATTTGGTTGCTAGGCTATATTTCCATTTTCATTTTGTTTTATTTAATTTGGGCCTCAAGTGATTCCATTAGCATAGGCCCAAATCTGATCCATAAACTTTGGTCATTTTAACTAGATCCATATAGCTCAAGTAGGTGATACACCTACTTCGTCCTTTGGATTGGTCAATAAGTCAAAGTAGGTGATGCACCTACTTGTCACCTACTAGCTTAGTTAAGTCAAGCAAGCAGCTCACTTATTTAATTCTATTTTCTAAATATTAAACCCTTTTGCTTTAACTTAGCACTTAACTTTCAACTTTGCTCAATTACCACCTTACTGTCTCGAGTTTAAATACTCCCGTTAGAGTTAACTTGCAGTACACATGCTGAAACATGCAAGGCATCACATCACCTTCCAATCTAGTTTAAACAAATTCTAATCATATAAAAAAAATAGTCCCTCACCTATACTGTAAGGCTATGTCAAGTATCACAAGAATAGAACAAACATATGCATAATACGGGCAGCTACAGTTATCCCTTGATTTTTCAATTCAAAAAGAATAATCCCCGTGTCTAAATAAACCTAGGATCCTATTTATAGAGTTTGAGGAACTAATCTCTTCTTCTATTTGAATTTGAAATCCTCAAAATTCTAAAAAATTATCAGAGAAAACAGAGACAGGGCACCAGGAAGGACTTGTGTTTTCCAGGCCCTTGGCGCATTACACCTGCAGTGCGCCTTGAATGTTTAAGGGCTAGGATGCCGCTACCAATGTGCCAGGAATGGCCCCTAGTTGTTTCAAGGCTGGGGCACTGCGCTCGTGTTGTCCCGTGCAATGTATTATCATCGTGCTCTTTTTCCTTGCTCCCGTAAAGTCTTTTCCGGCTCATATTATGCTTGTACTCCTTTAGGAACCCCCACATATCGCTAATCATGTAGGTTAGTGTGCAATCATCACAATACTAATCAAAACATATCAATTAGCATCAAGAATGTCCTCGAAACTTAAGGTGTATGCGGGTAATTTAGAGTAATTGGGCATATAAATATGCCCAAGATCAATATACTAAGTAGTTTCAATCAATATTACTAAGTCAATATAAAATATTTCTAATTTTCTGCTCATGTATATGAAAGGAATGTATTTTATTCTTTTTTAATGTTTGAAAGGTCTCATATTTGTACTTCTTTTTATTTTTTGTAATCTTAATAAGAAATTGTGTCCTTCGTGCATGCATCCAACAAATAAAGTAAAAGAGCTCTATTGTATCCTCCAATTCGTCGTATTAATTACTGAATTTGATAAACTTTATGATATACAATGTGATAGTTAAAATCATTGGTTTTGCAATTTTCACACCTTTTAAGTAGATTGATCGGACTGAAGCTTGTGGATTCTCCTGTCATCATATCTTATTCACATTCATCTATGATTAATATCACGACCCAAAGTACACCCTAGATGTGACATGGCATATAAGACCCTGAGAGTCCCTACACAAGCCAATTGACATACATATACACATAGTAATAGAAAAAAGTAAAGCATTTCATTTCAAGAAAAGTGTTTGACATTAAAAAGCGGAAGTCTAACATAGTCTTAACAAGCCACCTGTTACATCAAAAGGAGTGGTCAAGACGTAATTCGTACACCACATACAATATCCGTAAGTAAACACATACAAAATCAATAAAGTGACATCGTCCTTGGAGTATGAGGATTCACCAAGTCTTCAAAATCTCTAATGATGAACTAGCAACGAATGGAGGGAGAGGAGTCGTCAAGCCCTACATTAGTGAAATATTGTAGGCACAAATATGCATTAGTATATGAAATGTATTAAGTATGAGGGACATGCAATAAAACTTAAAACGTGATCATAAGGGAACAAAATAAAAAACATGAAATGCATGACCAAGCTAAACCTAGTAAAACCTTATAGAGATATCATAAATCATGAACATGGTCACTGCATCTTAAAATCATCATGAAAGCCTCTCAAACATTTGAAAGAAACTTAGTTTATTTTTGGGATATTTACTATTAACCGACATAGACCATGTGAGCTATAACATGAAATCTAGTTTCTTGCTCCCACACCGAAAAAAAATGTCCTTACTTGCCGAGGCAAGTACCATAAACTTCTAGATTAGGTGGATCCACTAGCTATGTTACTTAAGACAACCTACGGGGGCACATAGTTAGGGAAAAGAAGATTGTTATTAGAGACCCGACCTCTACTAACAGGAGAGCCTCTATCTTAATATCCTCTCAGTGTTAAGTAAAAATCCCAATGAAATTAGTCATAAACATAAGCATATCACCATCCATGAAAAAGTACAATTAAGTTACAATTTCAAGCTAAAAACATCTTAGAATAGCTCCTTTCTTTGAATCATGCATGAGTGAGAAAGCCTTTCACCAAACCATGATCCCTTAATATGAGAAAACCATTCACAACTTCATTGATGCCAATCTTATAGCAACCTATATCATAAGACAATTCTTTTTTCATAAATCATGCATGTCTTTCATGAAAACTTTAATCATAGATTCATAGATTGTTCATAAATTCATTGCCTTCTAGGGTTTATAGTCAAAATCATAATCATGCATGGGTCATATGAAATTAATTGTAAAGCATTTAATTGAGTTAAAACATCATAATATGATCAAAATCAATCAATTTAATCCATACAATTAGAACCCGTGAGGAATTGAATGAAAACCTAACCAATTTAGGGAAATTGAATCGGAGAATTTGAGAAACTTCGGGGACTCAATGAGTAAATAGAACCCATTTATGAACTCCCTACATACCTTGGTTTTGAAACCCTAAGCACTTGATGAAGAAAGGAGACTTGAACTTGAAAAGCCCTAGAATCCTTTTTCTTCTTCCTTGAGTTTGAGAGAGATTGGAGGGGGGATGAATTTGGTTAGAATTTGAGAATTAGGGGAATGAATTTAGAATGGGTAGATTTAGGACTTAAAACCTTATATAAGGCTTAGGATTAGGGTCAAAACGACATAACTTAGGTACTAAACACACAGTAAAAGACCCAAATACCCCTTTGAAATAACTGTAAGACAGACCTACGATTGTGACCTATGGACCGTACTAGTCAATCATACGTCAAGTGATTGAGGCCTAAAATAAATTCAATTCTTACGACTCGTATCTACGGACCGTCAAACTTTTTATGGTCCGTAGACCCCATATGTAGACCTCAACTTTCAACTCAAAATTTCGTTAAGTCTGGGACCTTTCTACGGGATCTTCCTACGGTTCGTAGTCCATTCAATGGACTATCCTGGTCAATCGTAGAATAGGTTACTAAAGCTTATTTTCAAAATATTTTTTTCACTTCCTACGAGTCTGGTCTACGACCCGTAGAACTTCCTAAGAACCATAGATTGGTCTCGTAGAATCGTACCAGTAACCTTTTTGATCTTCTTTCCCTTTTTCAAATTTCAAGGTGTTACAATTAACCATTTTATAGTTGTTGGATCATCGATAATGTCATATGCTCTTGTTGCTTAAACCTCTCCATCTCCTTATTTAATTTAACATCTCTTTGACCAAATTTGTTGTTACATTTACGAGACATGTATGTATTAAATGAACGTACATACTTATTAATCAAATCTGAAATGCAATTGTATGAGCTAGCTTAATTAATTAAATGACTTTGCTTTTTCATGTGTTCGGAACAATGTTAGAAGTAAGTGACATTCATCATTTCTAGAAAAAAAATTATTTAACGTGATACTTAACCAATAAAAATTGTGTGAGTCTTTATCCTCTACTTGACATATGTATTTGTGTATTATACTATTACTACACCCATTTTTTTATTTTTAATGTTACAAAAAAAGCTAAAGTCATTATAAACACAAACACTCAAATAGATCTAGTATCCCAGCCCAGCCCAACCCACCCAAGAAAATGAAAAGGCTAAAAGATAAAGAGGGGGTCAAAATGTGATATACTCAAAAGTCTCAAAAAGGAAGTGAAAAGGATTCTAGAAGAAGTCGCCTTCTTCAGCAGCCGTCTTCATCATCGGTGACTTCACCGCACGTAAGATGGCCATCATTTTATTTTCTTTTCTTTCATTTCTATTTTTGTAGCTTTGCTATGTCATTTGTTTCACCCAATCTGAATTGAAACAAATCAAAAGATTTGGATCATATACACAAGTCACCTTTAAATACTCATCGAGTGCTTTGTATTTAGATCTCACTGAAGTTCACTCCAGCCTTGTAACTTTCCTATCACAAATCAAGTGAAGTTAGATCTACCAGATCTGAAGCATTTTAAGGTATGCATCTTACTAATTCAAGTGAAGTTAGATCTACTAGATCTGAAGCATTCTAAGGTATGCATCTTACTACTTTTGTTTAATTTCTATAATGGAATGTGAATCTCTGGTGAGATTGATCCCACCTTCATAGTTTCCACATGATTGTATCAGGTTTTATCTTTACCCCCACTGTGCAGATCTCCAATTTGATCTTCTTATATATTGTTGTACATCATGTATCTATAAGTCATTGATGTGTGGATTGTTTATTGTTCATCTTGTCTATCTCTTTTGTTGGACATTATTGTAGTCAGCTGAATATAATATCTGACTCAATTTGTTTGACGCATGCATTTTAAATCATTTCATTCTCATATGTAGAACATGTACTATGCCTGCATTTTAAATCATTTGATTCTCATATGTAGAACATGTTATTTGTCTAAGATAATTATGCCTTTAGCCTCCCTTTTTTTTTTTTTTTTTATGATAAGGGAAACCCGCAGCCGCTATCTTTTGGGTGCGCACAAGGTAAAACCACCGCTCCTATGCAATAGCTCGCAAACCACATAGGAGAGGTAATCCACACTAGGCAAGCTCAATGCGACGAGCTCGGCCCAGAAGGCAAACCCCTTGTTTTCGCTGGCAAGGGGTTTCGAACTTGAGACCTCCAACATGGAAGTCCCAAGCCCAAACCACTGGGCCACCACAATGGGATGCCTTTAGCTTCCGTCAATAATGTATACATGCAAAATTAAAATACCAGTTAACTAAATATATTTGTAACAGTGTTGTCATCCTAATATGTGTGTTGAACTTGTATGATATTTCCTTCCATCATAGCTCTAAACCCCATTATGAACATTACACTGCTCCAATGCCAATCTCATACCCCCTAATTGTTTTAGCAAGAGCCAAAGAGTTTGTTTCCAATATGACAGGTAGCAATTATCTCTCCACACACAACTCATACCCTTCCTTCAAAACCATTGCCTCATTAAATACACTTGTAGAATTTGTCATCCTTCTACATAAAGCAAATTGTAAATCTCCTCCATCATTTTTTATATAGTATGTTATAGAAGTTGGACCAAAATTTCCTTTAGAAACATCATCAAATTACATTTAAAACAACCTTAATACTCGTATAGATCTTATCAAGTGTATGTACTTATGAAGGAAATCCATGAAAGGGGTCATTTTTTTGGGATTTCCTTCATTCAAGGATATAAAATTAGGTTTAAGTGATGAATATTTTTAGAGAAATCATAGATCACTCTCCTCCAGGTCACAATGCCTCCATAATTCATCTTATTTATTCTTTTCCATATTTGTCGGTATAGCATAGCTAGAATAGTTTGTAAAATTGATTTAATTCTACTAGAAATCTCAATATTCTAGTTTGGTGATATTGCACAAAAGAATCATCTACGGAAGAATAAATAACAAAGTATTCAAGTCTTTTGAGCAAACTCACTAGTAATAAATATTTTATTTATCCCAATTTATATGACTCGCTTTTCTTTTTAGTCAGTTTTAATATCTCTTGTCTCACTCTCAATTACAAATCAAGCTCCACTACATGATATAAATCCCCCAATTTAGATCAGTTGTTTAATCATATGCTAGAAAAACCCAATAGGCTCCCATCATATTTCTTATTCAATAGAATCTCTAGCCTTAAGCATCTTTTTCCAGACTTGAGAGTGAGACAAGAGATATTAAATTTCTTATGATAGATGAAGACTGGAATGAACAAAAGATGTTAGATACTTTCTATTGATATTGTATAACATGTACGATAGAACACCAATTGGTTGCCAATAAGCTTCAACATCAAAGCAAGTTTGCTATGGAATTGGAATTTGACAAATGCACCAAGTTTATATAGGTCCAAACAAAAACTAACCTGAAACTATCCACAATAAACAAGAGTTGTGGATACTAACTATAGGAATGAGTCATTCTTTCTAAAACTGACTAAAAAGTTATATGGTGATATTGCACAAAAGGACCATCTACTCAAGAATAAATAACAAAGTATTTCAGGTCATTTGAGCAAACTCACTAGTAATACATATTTTCTTTATCCCAATTTATATGACTCATTTTTATTTTTAGTCAGTCTTAGAAAGAATGACTCATTTCTAAATTTAGTATCCACAACTCATGTTTATTGTGGATAGTTTCATGTTAGTTTTTGTTTGGACCTATATGAACTTGGTGCATTTGTCAAAATTCCAATTCCATAGCAAATTTTCTTTGATGTCGAAGCTTACTAGCAATCAATTGGTGTTCTATCGTATAATATCAATAGAAAGTATCTAACATCTATTGTACATTCCGATCTTCATCTATCATAAGAAATTTAATATCTCTTGTCTCACTCTTAATTACAAATCACAATTTAGACCAATTGTCTAATCATATGCTAGAAAAACCCAATAGGCTCCCCATCATATCTTATTCAATAGTATCTAGCCTTCAGCATTTTTTTCCAGATTTGACCCCCCCCCCCCCCCCCAAACCCCTTTCTTTCATTGTACTAATAACAAAAGAAATTTGGAAGTTTTGAAAACCTATCATAGTTTAGCAAATAAGGCTTTAGAGATATCAAATGGAAATCTAAAACCCAAACTTCGTTCCTTAGGTGGAAATCTAAAACCCAAACTTCGTTCCTTAAGGAAACACATCTTAGTTCATGATATCAAATAGAAATCTAAAACCCAAACTTCCTTTCTTAAGGAAACACATCTAATCTCATGATACCCAATGTTTACTCTTGGCCTCATCTTTGTTGCTTCATAAGAATCTATTGAACATCTTGCAAAGTTCATAAATATTGAACTTAGGTGGGACCTCAGCAGAAAGCAAATACAGAGAGATGATTCATAACAAATTTAACACCAAAATGCAAGGTGTATAAAGAAAATAAATATCCATCATTAATAGTTGCAATTCATAATTTTAATCTACTATCCAAAAAGATTACAATAGAACACCAATTGGTTGCTATGCAATTGGAATTTGACTAATGTACCAAGTTCATATAGGTCCAAAACTAAAGAAACCTGAAACTATCCAACAATAAATATGAGTCAGCAAGCTTGTTCAGAATCATCATATTCCCAGAACCACCTTAGTTGCCACCATTTTGCTTCTTCATAGATAGGTTGTAGCTCCATCAACCGTCCAGTCACTTGTGGCTACTCGCAAACTAAAAACTCAGGTATGGGCAGTATCAACTTCCTCAAGATTATGCACAACATCAGATTTGTCAACGGGCTTTTTGGGTGATACATTGTCAATGCTACTGGATCTCTTCCTCTTGTGAGTCTGCTTGGTTTCAGTCTCATTGACAAGCTGTGCACCTTCTTTATCATCCTCCACACATTTATCTGTTTCAACAGCTTCATCAGCTAGAATCTCATTGTTTCCATCCAAGCTACCATCATCAACATCAGCACTTAATGCTGCATTTTCTTCCTCAATTTGGCGCTTCAGAGATTCAATCACATTCATCAACTCTCTATTAATCTGCCAAAACAACACCCTTTTGAGTAAGACCAAAATTTATAGTCAGAATAGTAAGCCTAGTGCTTATTAAGTTTTACTCATAGATATTCACATATAAAACTGAGATTGTAATGATCAGATTTTGGAGTCCCATGAAGTCATCAGGTGTACTGTGAATTAGGTACCTGGGGATTCTGGAGGAAATCAGATATATCAGTTGGGCATGATGGGCATTTCATTATATTTTTCTGGGCTCGTAATGTACGTCTGCCTTCACATGTCCTCTGTCTTGTAAAGGATTGACCTGCAAAGGCACCGTCCAAACATGCCTTGCAGAAGTTATGAGCACATGGAGTGGTAAGCGGGTGATTCATCACTTCCCGACAAAGATGACAAGTAAACTCTGCACCATCAAGACCTCATCTCATTATATTAAGAAATATAATAGAAGAATATGCAGTCACTATCAATCACACAAAATACATAGTCAAATCAGATTAGAAAGGAAAATATCTAATGAAAAGTGTTGAATGATAGGTATACCTTTCAAGAGCCTCTGCTTTACAGTCATTGTAAGTCTCTTTGGTCTAACTTGTCTCACTTTTGTTCCATCTTCATTTTCACATTGAACTGGTTTCCTACTAGGAGGAGGAGCCTTTTTCCACATCCAGCAACTCTTTTCCTCCTGTAAAACAGAAACAACTATTACAAACAATACCAGCATTCGTGTAACTGTGTGCGTTGCATATGAATAAGTTCATAAAAAAACATTTCACTGCATTTTCAGAAAAAAGGTCAAGTCACCAATTAGATTGGCAAAAAGTTATTAATAATCAGATAGTCAGCATCCTTTTCATGTGCTACATTACAAAATGGAAAGAATCAACTGGAGATTCTAAATATCATCAGACAAATATCTAGCTTCTCACATCATAATCCCAGGCTGGAGCTCCTTTTCTCTCAGTCATATCTGAGGCACCTTTTAGTTCTTTGATGGCAGGCAAGGCCCTAGGACGGTCCCCATGTTCATCACTGCCGATATATACAACAAGGTGAACAAGAACATGATTAAAGCCCAAATAGAAGGGGATGACACTATAACAAAGTAAAAATGACACAATAAGAGACCTGGTCCATGGTGCAGGATCATTATCACAGCGCACGAAAAGGTATCGACAAACTTTGAATCCCTACACAAAAGTCAATGTAATGTAAATAAGTGACAAAACAAGTTAAAGATACAGATGCATGAAGCTTTTCAGCAAGAGTTCAACTTGTTTCCCAGGTTTCCGCCAACACTTTTCAATCCTGTAGATCCCGTCGTATCGTACTCCTTTGTCTGGTGCATACGAAGAGCGTTTCTCCTTGTGGGACCTATACATATTGGAATGGACAAAGATAAAACTTGTGAATAAGAAATACACTCCCAATGGAAATGAAAAAGATACTTGATGTGGATATTGAAATACAAAACGGCTTGTATTAAACCAACTAGTGGATGCTGATAGAATTAGTTTGCTGTCACAGGACAAGATATGCTCAATAGCAGAAAGTATCATCCCAAAGCAAAAAAAAAAAAAGTTGATTGCAATATAGAACACTTATCACACTACTTTCCACTACCAAAAAATTGGAACAAACAACCTGTGGAAGGAATGGCAAGACTGATAACATGTACAACAGATAATCATGCAAGCTTCACTAAGCAAACTACATATGCTTTGTGGACCAGCCCATGAGAGAATAAGACAACAATATATCAGCCAACTTCCAATCCAAAGAAGGAACATCAAGAACTTGTTTTAGCTCTATACCTAATTAGTCAGAGAGTTTAAGGCAGCAACTGACCTCACAACTCGGACAGGATAACCCTTGAGACAGCTGACACGTAAAGCTTCATTAAGCTTTTCAAATTTCTGGTCAAACGATTGTAGCTTGTTTGTTCTCTTGTTACCACTCAAGTCTCTTCCACCACTATCCAACACAAATCAACATAAAAATAGTTAGAAGAGTACCTCACAGCAGAAACCAGCAGCAGATATTAAAACAGCATAACCAGATGTAGTCCCACAAATGGGGTTTGAGAGGGTGGTGTGTACGCAGCCTTACCCCTACCTTCTTAAGGTAGAGGCTATTTCCAAAAAATTATCAGTGTAAATAAGTAAAGAAATGCAAAACCAAGCATTAATCTGAACTCACATTTACGCAAACAAAAGACACTATAATCACGCAAAGTTGTGAAAAAACTTAAAGGAAAAAACAGCTTAATGAAGAAGATCATTCATGGACCAAATTCAGTGTCAGGTTCTAATTACTCAAATAGTAACTGACATGATATTACAATGTGTGGATAGCTTACAAGTAAAAGTGTGGTTCACAAACACAAAAGAAATGAAGAACTGAAATTCAACATAGAAATATGCATCACAAGTGGTATTCATACTTCCATAAATTTCGAGTGAACAAGTTGTACACAAGGTGAGTTTAAAAAGAAGCCAGCATGCACATGCATCCAGGAAAAAAAAAGAAAAAAAGCCAGGCCCTTTACCTTCCAGTATAGAGAAACCATTCACCGTGATCTTCATCATCTTCGTACCCACCAGAAAGTGCAACAGACTGGGCCCCATAATCTGACTGTCCTGCAATACCAGCCACATGAGGGAAATGAGCCCCCCATTGCCGACACTCAAAACGATCCTCCCAAGTCTCACCAACCATAACACCCACGTTGCGCTCTGGATCATTGTCCGCTGAAATTGGTCCAAAATGGTCACCAGGGATTGTAACAAAAATCTTCCCACTGCAAGCATTAGCCTTTCCAGTCTTTTTTGCACGCTCAGTGGTGAAAGCTTTGTCAGGTCTATTTTGGTTGTGAACGAAATGTGAAACTTTTGATGACCCGCTAGAGGCACCAGACCGCATCGTTCTTGCCATTCTAATGGCAATGACCAGCGCAGAGTTAATTCGAGGCTGGTTTGCCATTTTAGCTGGAATAGGAGTGCGACAATTAGCACAGGTACTCTTCCGCTGCCCAACCCACTTTTGAAAGCACTTCAGGCAAAAATTATGACCACAAGGTGTCTGACATGGATAAATAACAGTTTTAGATGGAGCTGTATAAAGCTTGCAGTTAAATTACTACTCCTTGAAAAGAATGAGCATTTATTCAAACAAAGGATTGAGATAACTTGTAAGCAAGTGATCAACCAAGTAAGTAAAATAATCCTAATGCCCAATCTGTTGGGCTTGAGCTGTTCAAAGTCATGTACACAACCAATACTTAAGTGCTCAAACAACAACAAACAAAATTAAAAACCAAAGTAAAATAAAAGCATAAGACACCACATGCACCATTTAAAACAACGATTATTGCAAAACAAATAACATATGAGATATCAATGAGGTATTCAGCATTTGAAATTAAGGGTAGCTTAAGCATACACTTTATGTTTCAATTAATAAATGTGAACCATAAACCATACAAAATCAAAGGGGGATAAAACTTAAAACAAAATGAAAACAGATACAAGATATACCGTAACAGGCCTCTCAGGCAGTTGCATGCACATAGAGCAGTTCAAACTTGCATCGAGAATATTCAGCACATCCTTGTCTGGATTAACCCCTTCAACAGTCGTGTCTGCGTCTTTGGAACTTCCGCTCATCAGGTCTTGTCGTTTCTGAGCCTTCTCTTGCTCTGTAAGAGACGAATCAGATTCAATGACCCGAATAGCAGCGATCAAGTCGCCTCTTCCACTAGAAGACGAAGAAGCAACAGCATTCTGTTTAACAGGTCCAACATCGGCGGCGGGAGGCATAGAGCAGTCAGGACACTCCCAGTTGACGGCGTCGCCCATGGAATCGGGAGGAGCAGAGAGACAGCTGACGTGCCAGGGAGTAGCACAAGTCTTACAGATGAGCGATTCGTTCTCCGATGGCTTCACTTTGCAGGCCATACAGACACCATCGCCGTCACATGGGAGATCGCTATCGTGCGCCATCGGAGAAAGCAAAGTAGAGTGAGAAAGTGAGAAGGAAGAGAGAGAAAGGGCGTTAAGAAAGAGAAGGGACGATTGGCGATTTATTTAAATAGAGAGAGAGAAAGGGGGTGTAGAGTATAGACTAATGCCCAAACGACGCGGGGATGTTTTTCGCGATAAAAAAATATTGGTGTCAAATTTTAGGTCAAATTTTCAAATTTTAGTCTTCCCTCTATTTTCTTGTGGGTCTATAAATCGGAAAATATTCTTCATTACAAAATGAGTATACTAAATTATACAAAATTAAATAAAAAATATTAGTTTGACTAAAAGTAATCTTCCATTAATATTTTAGTCAAAACATTACTTCTTTGTCAAAGATATTACTTTTCCTAATAATTTTTTATTGTTTTTAAACACATTATTTTCCAAATGAAATATAACTTTTTTTCTTTTTTTTAAAATTCCTTTAATTAATATAAAGTGGACAGTAATTTATTTTTTTTTATATCTCTTCATCAATTAAAATAAAATTACACCATATACTTTTTAAATTGAGAATATAATGGGTCGTTTGGTAGAGTGTATATGTAATGCTTACATTATAATATTTGCATTAGACCATTTCCAACTCAACACCAAATTTTACACCAAATCCTAAATTTGGTGTTTTTGAGCTCCAACCCACGTCAATTTTTACACCAAATTTAGTGTAATACTATTCATCACACCAATTCACTTTTTGAATATTTTAATATTATACAAACTTCTAATTAAACATTATACAAATTGTATGTTTTAATTAAATCTCTTGTATATTTAATTATTTTTTATGTAATATTTTATAATATTAATTTTAGATATAAAATTTAGCTTTTTTATAAATTAATTTTTCTATATATGACTTTTTTTAAAAATTAAATTTATTTAATTCTACTATAAACTATAATTGGATATAACTACAATTAACCTTCACAAAAATTAAAAATGCAAACATATAAATTTTTAAACAAATAATACAATGTACTTAAAAATAACTGAAAATAATAAACATTCAACAAAGTAGTAATTGACATTCACCATGAATTATATAGGATGAATGTTTAAGAAAGAATTTGTTTTATGAAATAAGAAATAATAATATAATAATGAAGAGAGAGAAAAATATTCATTTTTTGTGTAAAATTTGGTGCAATGAGTTGGAGTTGATTATACCAAAAATAATGTTGACACCAAATTTGGTGTAAAATTTGGTGTTTGAGTTGGAGATGCCCTTAGTAATACTTGCATTAATTATACATAGATTATTTATTATTTATTGTTTAATTTGATGTATTAAAAATATCATGCATTGCATTAGAATAATTATTTACAAATATACCTTTCACAGTTATGGTGGAAAAGATGTAAAAATGATTTTAAGGGGTAACGGGTCTTTAACCATATTGATGCATGCTTAAAATCCTCTTGCATTACTAATACCTAGAAATTCATGGTATTAGTATTTCTAGATATTAGTAATACACACCTCAGTACACAATAGAGTACATAACTAGGAGTGATAATTGGCAAGTTGGGTTAAATTAATGAGTCAAAACAACAAACTGGGTCAAGACTCAACTCAACCCAAATTTGATTGGGTCAAAAAGGCTTGAGCAACGAGTTCTAGAACGAAAGACCAAACTCAATTCAAAAAAAAAAAAAATTATCCGGCCCAAAAACAACTACAATCTGTCCAAAAACAAAAGAAATAAATGAACAACCAAAAAAAAGG
Source organism: Solanum bulbocastanum (assembly GCA_037074985.1). Taxonomy (NCBI): domain Eukaryota; kingdom Viridiplantae; phylum Streptophyta; class Magnoliopsida; order Solanales; family Solanaceae; genus Solanum; species Solanum bulbocastanum. Next base: position 15,136,200 of record CM073601.1, read on the forward strand.
AAAAAACAAGAGTTGATCATCTTCAAGTTTGAACTTCCATCTGCCATGTAGGACGAAGTTTAACTGTCTTATTTGTTTTTTTACCTAATAAAATTATTGTTTTTTCTTTATTATGATAATCAATTTTTTAAAAAAAAAAAAAATTCATCAATCAATTTGGGTTACATCTCAACCCAATCTTTAATCGATTGAGCTAATAAATGGACGAGTTAATAACCTCTCCAAATTTAAACAGGTTGGGCAGGTTGGGTTTGATTTTGTCAATATTAATAATACACATGGTTAGTAAATGCATTATTTTTGCTAATATACTCTATCAAATGACTAATATACTCCACCAAACAACCCCTAAGTCATATATATAAAATCATAGACCTCATCATTGATTTTCATTTAGATAATGATTAAAAAATTAATATAATTAAAAAATGTATTTTATTTCTTAATTTTTTTTCCGAATTGAAGTAGGATTATCATTTACTAATATATTCCTTGATTTTAAAGCTAATATGAAAAAAGGTTCAATAATAACTTCATTGGTGATATTTTGTAATTTGAAGCAATGTAATATATATTTTAAAAATTTTTAATGTCATTATAATTATTGTATCTTAGCTTTAAAATCAATGATTATATCAACAAATAGTTACATGTATGATTTGTTATGATGATGATTTGTACTTTAATTCAAAATGATTAAGGGCTACTGTATATATTTAAATTTTTATATTGATTAGATCTCCATTGGGTATTTGTTTGCCTACATTTCTTTACAAGGGAGTACTTTGAGAAAAGTGGCCTAAAAATATAGCATAATAACTTAGATGGTGCTATTGTATAGACTCATAGCGTGATAATTTATTGTATTAAAAGAGTGTTAAGGATATCTTTAGTTGTGAAAACATGTTTTATGTCTTGACTTTTTATTACTTATGTTAGAATGTATATGCAATGATTTTATTGTGTTCGATTAAGAGTAGATAGTGCAATTGATATGGTAGTCTGTGTGCAGGTGTTGTTTAATGTTAAGAAATAACTGGTTTTTAAAATTGATTCAACTTTAAGAGAAAAAATTAATTTTTAAAGGAGTCGTCACTTAATTTTTTAAAAGAAATTAAGAAAACATAATTTTAAAGATTTTAACATAATTAAGCCAAATTTTTTTAGAGAAAAGTGTACGGGGTTCTCATTTACACTTCAAAAATATTTTAAGGCACTTGAAATATTCGCTAGCATGCGATATCCGACGACTTGAAAAAGAAAACTTATTTGACTAACTTGGAAAATATTTAAAGGAAACGGATATTTAAATTATTAGAAAATAAATTAACTTAAACTCTCGAGATGATTTTGAAAAAAAAAGAAAGTAAACTTATGTCAAAAGATGTCTAAATAAAGGAAATCATTAAATAAAATCATTCAAATGGAATAAGTGATTATAACAGAAATAGTTTGTCTTTAAATGATTTAATTAAGTTAAACAAAAATTAAAGTTGAGCCTATTTGGCTCAACTTTTAAAAAAAAAGTTAACTTTTTAAAAGTAGTTTTAAAAAGTCAAATTTTAGTAACTTTTAAGTTAAAAAATAAAAAGTAGAGAAGTACCTATTTTAAACTTATTATAAGTTAACTTTACCTTTATCAAACATTCTCAAAACCTAAAAATAACTTAAAAGTAACAGACTCATAGAATCTAATTAAAATTGTGATCAAAGAAACACAAAGTAGAGACAAGAAGAAAATTGGACTTTTGCCCAAATTAGATTGTTGGGCTAGTTCTAAATTTTCAATCTTCTAAAGCTATTGTTGCTTGGGTTTTGGGTCTGGCCCATCTGTTGTACCTGCTGAAATAAAAAATAGGCCTCAGTCATTTTCTCTGCTTCCTGGATCTACTGTTGCAAAAATTTGAGTTTTGATCAATTTTTTTGTCCCTGTCAAATTGTATATACACTGATTATATATCTATATATATGAACGATATATTAGTCTGTTTTTGCCTTCGATACCTGTAGATTAGACTTCCTTCCAATTTCGGAATCGATAAGGGGAACTCGAGAATTGTTGAGTTTAGAAAACCAACTCGCAGATGCAAGGAAACTTGAGTCCAATTGGACTCACACCATAATGTAGAGATAAGGATTAATAACCAACATGAGTTGTGGTGTACTGGTGGAAATGTTTCACCCTTAAGCAGAGTCTCGGGTTCGAGCCCTAGGTATGGAGAAAATCCTGTTGGGAGCACCACTTCTGAATGAGCCCTGCAGTGCGTGCTCCGAATTTAATCGGAGCTCCAATGTGGACTCCGACGACCAGGTGGAAAACTAAAAAAGAGATAAGGATTAATATTCATGCTTAAAAGACTGGCCATTAATTATTTTGACAAAAAATTACAACAACGGATAACAATTAAGACAAGGAACTAAGGAAAAGAAAACCATAAATAATCACTCAAAACATTAAACGAGAGATGAGGGCACTGAATCATAAAAGATATCTATTAGAATTTCCAATATTCATTCATTACAGGATTAATCGAGTTCAAACAGAAACAAACAAACAAATAAAGTAGTTATTTTACTAAATAGAGGATTAGCTGACAATGAAGTAGAGGGCTGTGGTTATGGTATAAGAGGCAAGTATTAAAAATTGTATTAGTTTTACTTGGTAAAAGTTGTATTAGGTTGAAAAGTCAACATGACTTATACTATGTTTGATTGATAAGTTTCTAAATATTGTATAAAAGTTATTCATGTATTAATTTTATACCGTGTTTGGTGCGTTTTCTGTGATCCTACATAATTAATATCTACATAACTTATGAGGGAATATATGTATAGTTTATGCAGGGTAGTATGTGGAATAAGTTATGTGAGTATTAGTTATACATGCATTAAAATGATAAATTACACATTTATCCCTATTAGTTTATTTTTAAATCTTTTTTTTATTGAAAACTTTACATAACTATTCTATTTTCTGAACTATTTTTGTTTCTTATTTCTTTTTTGTATACAAACGACTTTCTATTTGTTTTCATTTAAAATCAAAATATAAATATTTTATTAATATTATGAATCGGAATGTATAATTTTGATAGCGTATATGTTGATAATATATTCGCATTATATATTACTAAATATAACCACATATTTAATTATCATGTATTAATTTTTTGTTTAGAATATGAATTTATTTATAATTTATATATTTGGTGTACTAAAAATGTATAAACAACACATGCAACATATTGATAGAAATTTACATTATATAAAATAGGATAGTATATTGTACTTGAAATATATTAATAGTATTTTATTTTTATAATCTTTAAACATTAAAAAAATAAAGAGAAAACACTACTAAAAAACTGTCAAAAACCGACGAAAGAAAAAGCGACGGACGACGTGGCTCCATAAAGCGACGCCAATTGCCACACCGTCCATCGCTTTTAAATAAAAAAAATTATTTTTTAAATTATTTTACAAAAAGCAACGGACGGCATCTCTTAGTCCATCGCTTTTTTTGAGGATTTTTGCGCCAAATATATATATAATCAATAATTAATTATTTCATATAGATAGCGACGCAATCTGTCGCTTTTTATTAAAAATAATTATTTATAAATTAAAAAAAAGTCACACCATCCGTCGTTTTTTATTAATTTTAATTGTTTAATTATTTTTTAAATAAGCGACGGACAACATCTTTATGTCTGTCGCTTCTTGGTCAAAATATCTAGTCAAATATTTTAAGAAAGCAATGGACAATTCTCTTAGTCCGTCGCTTTTTGGTCAAAATGTTGGTCAAACATTTTAAAAAAAAAGCGACGGACATAGAGACGTTGTCCATTGCTTTCTTTAAAATATTTGCACCTACCAGATGCGATTTTCCCCATTTTTCTTCTCTTCCTTCTCTCTAAAATCGCCCAAGTCGTTGTCGCTGCCACTTTCAATGCCAATGCCGCTGCTGCTTCTGACGCCCTCCCTCTCCATTGTCTCTTTCTCCCTTAATTTAAGGTTAGGGTTTCATCAAATTAGTTTTTAACTTTTTCAATTTGTGGAATATTGTTTGATTTTGTTAATTAATTATTGAATTTGTGTTTTATTGAATGATTGTGTTTGTTAACAAATGAATTAGGTTTTTTTTATTTAAGTACTAGTTTGAATATGAAATTCTTTAATTTGATTGTGAATTGGGATTTTTGTAAATTTGATGATTGTTAGTTAGTAAATTGTTAATTTGAAGTTAGAAGTTAGTATTGATGAAGTTTGAATATATGTTGAATGTTTGAATGTCATGAATGAATATATGAGGGTTTAGAATATAAATAAAATTAATTGTTGGATTAGAAGTTTATATGTGACTAATTTTATAGATTAGAGATATGAACTTTAATTAATTAGAATTAACTTGAACTTGAACTTGGAACTAATTAGCTTGAATATATAACTAAGTTTAGAAAATAGATATGAACTTATATTGAAAACTTGAACTTAGTAAAACTTGAATATATATATATATATATATATATATATATATATATATAAAACTAATATTCTTGGATTTGAAATTTATATTTAACTAATTTTAGAACTTTCATATGAACTTGAACTTGAATATAACCAATTCATGGATTAGAAGTTTATATATAATTAAGTTTAGAAATTAGATATGAATTAACTTGAACTAATTGAACTTAGAACTTGAAGGTTATATATAGCTAATTGAATTTGTGATTTTAAGACTAGTTTGAATTTGGAATTTAGGACTAGTTTGGAATTATATTTGATATTTTAGGACTACTACTTGTTTGAATTTGAGATTTTAGCACTAGTTTGATTTTTGAATTCTAGGAGTACTTTGAATTTGTGATTTTAAGACTGGTTTGAATTTGGAATTTAGGACTAGTTTGAATTATATTTGATATTTTAGGACTTCTACTAGTTTGAATTTGGGATTTTAGCACTAGTTTAATTTTTGAATTCTAGGAGTACTTTGAATTTGTGATTTTAAGACTGGTTTGAATTTGGAATTTAGGACTAGTTTGAATTATATTTGATATTTTAGGACTTCTACTAGTTTGAATTTGGGATTTTAGCACTAGTTTAATTTTTGAATTCTAGGAGTACTTTGAATTTGTGATTTTAAGACTAGTTTGAATTTGGAATTTAGGACTAATTTGAATTATATTTGATATTTTAGGACTACTACTAGTTTGAATTTGGGATTTTAGCACTAGTTTGATTCTTGAATTCTTCGAGTACTTTGAATTTGTGATTTTAAGACTAGTTTGAATTTGGAATTTAGGACTAGTTTGAATTATATTTGATATTTTAGGACTAATAGTTTGAATTTGGGACACTAGCTAGCTAGTTTGAATTTGAAATTTTAGGGATTTGAATTACAACTAATTAGAACTTATAATTAATTATAACTTGAATTTACTATAAATTGAACTTAATTAGGAATATGAACTTGAAATGTTGTTGACTTTAATTTATTAGAACTTAATTTTTATTCTTATTAAAACTTGGATTTTATTTGAACTTAATTAGAATTTTGTAGTACTTGAAAATCTTATTCACCTTAATTAATTTGAACTTAATATAAATGAATTAGAACTTTATTAAACTTAATTAATTAGTATTGATTAATTAATTAAGCTTTAAATTTGTAGATCTTAAACTAATTGAACTTAATTAGACCAAACAAAGCATATTTTGGGAGTTGTCGTATTGGAAGGACAATCTGCTACGGCATAATCTTGAATATACTTTAGAAATTGAATTAATGTAGTAATTAAACTTCATTAGAATTATTAAGTAATTATTATAAATATATATATTAACAATGGATTAATGTAGTAAAATTATTATTAAATTTAATTTATAATATAATTGAATATCTATATTTTTGTAGATGGATCATCGTTTGTGGATGTATAATATGTATTATGAAACTGGTGCTGATTTGAAACCTGAATTTATTGACGGTGTTAGAGATTTTATTGAACATATAATGACACTTGACATTTTCAAGAATAATGGATTGGTTAGGTGTCCTTGTAGTGCATGTAAGTGCATAAAAGTTTTTAAATCAGATACAGTTATGGTTCATTTGTACCGTAATGGATTTTAGCCTAGATATTTTGTATGAATTGATCATGGAGAAAGAGATGGATTGGATGGTATGTTTTATAATTTGATGCATGTGGATGAATATAATATGGTTGCACCACATGGTCAAATTTGGGTTGAACATGATATAGGGTTCATGAAAAGATTAATGATGCTTTCGGGGTTCAAGGTGGAATGGAACCAAAACAATATTTTGATAAAGCTCCTAATGAAGAAGCAAAACGCTTCTATGATCAATTAGAAGAGTCTAGTCGTCCACTATGTGAAGGGAATTCGAATTCTGCCTTGTCAGTTGCAGTTAGATTAATGAATATTAAATCAGATTGGAATGTTCCTAATGCGGCTATGGACTCAATGGTTGATCTTTTGGGTGAACTAGTTAATCCGAAGTTTAACATACCTAAGAATTTCTATCAGGCAAAGCGTTTGGTTTCCAAGTTAGGATTGACGTATGATAGAATTCATTGTTGTGTTAATGGCTGCATGTTTTACAAGACTGATAGTGAATTAGAAAATTGTAAGTTTTGTGGACATTCTCGTTATAAGAGGACTTCAGCCGGAAAGATTGTCTCAATTAAGGTGATGCATTATCTACCTCTCATTCATAAGTTAAAGAGGTTGTATGCATCCATGAGGTTTGCCCCACATATGAGATGGCATCGTGAATATAGAAGGCCGCCGGGTGTCTTGTCTCATCCATCTGATGGTGAAGTATGGAAGCATTTTGATAATGTATATCCTGATTTTTCTAGTGAGCCAAGAAATGTTAGATTGGGGTTGTGTGCAGATGACTTCACACCATTCTCTAATGTTGCTTCGCCTTTTTCATGCTGATCGGTATTTCTTACTCCGTATAATCTTCCTCCTGAAATGTGCATGATCAGTCCCTACATCTTTCTAAGTTGTGTTATTCCAGGTCCCCATAATCTAAAAAGTTTGATTGATGTCTATCTACAACCATTGATAGATGAGATTAAATAATTGTGGTTTGAAGGCGTTTTGACTTATGATATACCAACTAAGCAGAATTTCGTTATGCATGCTTCTTTAACGTGGACTATTAATGATTTTCCTATATGCGGGATGCTATTTGGTTGGATGACAGTTGGAAAGCTAGTATGTCTGTATTGCATGAAAAATAATAAGGCATTCACTTTAAAACATGGCAGAAAAAAATACATGGTTTGATTGTCATCGCTAGTTCTTGCCAATAGACCATGAGTTTAGAAAGATGAAAAATGCATTTAGGAAAAATAAGGTTGAAAGTAACCCCCCCCCCCCCCCCCCCCACCTCCATTACTCATAGGGCATCAAATTTTGGAGAGAGTTTCTCAATTACTTAAAATCACAGAAGCTTCACCTTCTAGACTTCTTGGATATGGTGTTGAACATAATTGGACCAAACAAAGCATATTTTGGGAGTTGCCGTATTGGAAGGACAATCTGCTATGACATAATCTTGATGTGATGCACATTAAAAAAAATTGTTTTGACAATTTGTTTAACAATAGTGATAGATGTTAAGGGTAAGACAAAAGATAATCCAAAAGCTAGAATGGACATAAAGAAATATTGTAGGAGAAAAAAGTTATGGCTGCAGGAATTACAGAATGAAAAACTAGGTAAGACCAAAGCCAGCTTTTCATTTACATTGAATGAGAAACGTGAAATTATTGAGTGGATTAAAAATTTGAGGATGCCGGAGGGCTATGCTTCGAATTTAGGAAAGCGGGCAGATATGAATGAAGGAAAATTGATAGGTATAAAAAGTCATGATTGTCATGTGTTCATTGAAACTTTAATTCCTATCGCTTTTATCCATCTACCCAAAAGGATATGGAAACCAGTCGCAGAGATAAGTCTTTTTTTAAAAGATTTGTGTTCTGGAAAGTTGTTGAGGAGTAGTTTAGACAGGATGGAGGAAAATATTCTTGTTACTACTACTAAGTTGGAAAAGATATTTTCATGTGGTTTCTTTGATGTGATGGAGCATCTTCCTATTCACCCTGTACAAAAGGCCCGCCTTGGAGGTCCGGTTCAAACAAGATGGATGTATCCATTTGAGAGGTATCCATTTGAAATACTCACTAAGTTATATATATTCACCAAGTCTCTTATTAACATATATATATATATATATATATATATGCATGCAGAAAAAATTGGCAGTTCCAAGCAAACGATTAAGCAAAGGGGAATGATCGAAGGATCAGTTGTTCAAGGTCATATATGGGAGAGAAACTGGTGATTTTTATTCTTATTAATTTGGTGATGATGTGCCATGTAGGAGAAACAGGGCCAATTGCAATGATGAAGGCGATATTGATCCTTTATTTCCACCGATATCAATTTTTAATCAAAATGGTCGAGGATCTAAAAAGCGTGGAAAGTGAGGCTTCACTGTTATGGAAATTCAATTAGTTGTGACACATATTTTGCTTAATTGTCCTGAGATTCAACCATATGTCAAGTAAGTGTTAAAATATGTTATCAAATTATATACTAATAAGTGTTCATTTAGTAACCAAATACTTGAATGTAAAATGATTAGCTTGTTCGTAAACACATGGGGTAATAAAGCCATCTATACAGAATATTCTAAATGGTTGAGGAACTATGTAAGTGTGCAATCACTAAGTTTTTAATAATATATTCATGTTATACTAAATTATATTACTTGAAATAACAATCACGTAGGTTTACGATGAATACTCAAGTATCCAACATTTGCAATTAGTGTAAGAAGTAGAACTTGGACCTGAATCTCAAGTACTGACAATTAATAAGTATTGTGTCAATAGTTTTAAGTTTCAACTGAAGAAGTTTCTAGGAACAAGAAAACAAAGAATAGTGGTGTCTACATACAAGGTGATGTTGATGGTACTGGCCAAATTATTGAATATTATGGTGTCATTCATGAGATTATTGAAGTGAGGTATTCAGGTTGGCCTAAGAAGAAGATCGTATTATTTCGGTGTGAGTGGTTTGACCCATCACATAAAGGCACAAAGGTGGAACATCAGCATAATAAAATTGAAGTTAAGCACACCAGAAAATACAGAAGTTATGATCCTTTTATTATTGCACAAAATGCTAAACAAGTATATTACACTCCATATCCACTGCATAGAGACAAAACTGATTGATGGGTTGTTATAAAAAGTAAGCCTGTGAGAAGAATTGAAATTGACAATGTCTTAGATGTGGCGTGTCAAAATGATGTTGAAATTGTTCAACAACAAGTTGATGTTGAATTGGAAACCACACTACAACATTCTCAACACATATTAGAAGAAGTATCTAATGATGAGATACTGAATGTTGAGGAAGAAATATTCGAGAATGAGGAAAATGAATCATTTGATGACGAAGAATGGAACGATAATGAAAAGAAACAATTGAGGAGGAAGAATGGGAGAATGATGGAATTGAAACAACCAAGGAGGAATAGTGTAGAATGAAAGCTAGCTAGTATATATGTACGTTAGTATATTTTGCAAATTTTATTTAATTTATGATTTATATATATATATATATATATATATATATATATATATATATATATATATATATATATATATTATACATATAAATTTGCATACAAATGTCATCAGACGGTGACGGTGATAAACATCACGAACATCTTGGAGTTAACCAGACTAAACATGCTAAAAAGAAGAAGTTTAGGAGACCCATAGATACTGAGGATATTTCCAGATCTATTTCTTCTGCGCCAGAGCACATCCGCATGATACTCATATATTTGTTGTTTTGTTTGGTACGGCGGATCCTCAACAATATTATCCTAATTACCGTCGATCGTTTGGTGTTTTCTCTACTTCACAGGCATTGCCTCCACGACACTACGAGGACCTACTTTTACAAGCTATTCGTTGAGCATGACCCTTATCGGCAGGTACTCCATCTCCCACAGGTACATCTCCTCAGTTATCTGCCATGAGGATTGGAGATTCTAGTAGTGAGTAGTCAAATGCTATGACCGGTACGCCTTCATTGACTCAGCGTTTTGTGCATACTGATGTATCACATTCATCTACAGCTAGGCCTAGTGCTACACCAGATGATGAGATGTCTGCTCTAGCTCCTGGCCAGAAGGATAGACTTGGTAGAGTCATGATTGAGTCGGATGCATCATCGTAAGTTTGTTTTGTTATCTGTTTGTTAGTTTATTTTATTTATTTCTTATAATTTAATATATTATTCATGAACTAACATATTTATTATGTGTTTTGCAGGTGGCATCCTGCAAAGGATGTTGCCTGGGCTTTAAAAGACTATGTTAGAAGACTTTATACACAGGCTTATCACTCTTGGAGCGAGATTCCAAACAGTATATGCCAGACGATGTTTAATGAATTCAAGGTATATATTTTTTAGTTAAGTTTAGTATACTTTACTTATTTTTTACTATCGATCTAATTAACGCTATTCAATTTTTTTCAGACTATGTGTACTTGAAAGCCGCGGTACAATTTGGTCGTTACGACCACATTTGAAAGGAGGGCATCCGCCAAATTGTCTAGATGGCTAAAGAAAGTTTGGGATAGTGATGAACGTCCAGATTGGATGTTGCCTCGTGTTTTTGGTGAATTGCATCTGTATTGGAACACAGATAAATTTAAGACAATGTCAGAACAAGCCAAAAAGGCTAGAGGTAGTCTTAAGGATGGCTCGTTGCACACCGGAGGTGCAAAGACCGTTAGAACAATTGCAAGAGAGATTGTAAGTTCTAATTCAAACTTTTAAATAAATAATTAGTTGATTCATATATAGCGTTATAAATTTCAGTTTTTAATTATAGAAATTTGGGGTGCACTCCCCTTGGACCAGAGGTTTTCAAGAAGACTCATGTCAGGAGGAAAGAAAATGAGTCGGATCCGAATGTATGGGTGGATGAAAGGGCCGAACAAACTTTTGTAAGTTATTTAATATGAATAATATATATTAATAGTGAATATATTTATGATATGTATATATATTAATGTCAAATTTTATATTTAATATGCAGAATGAGTTTCATTAGTACGTTGCTAAGAATCTAGATAGTTCGGTCGAAATGACACCTCAACTGTCCACCCAAATTTGGAAAGAAAAAGTGGTAGAGGGGATACACAAGGGTATATGCTATGACTTATCTCTAGAAACGATGTAAGATGACTCCAGTCATGCTTATAAGGTATTAGATCATCACATCAAGCCGAGGCACTTGACGGTGTTTAGATTGCTGCTATGTCAGCTCAAATAGTACAACTTACATTGGCACTGACAGAGTCGAAGCGGAGAAGAGTAGCTGAACAATAAAGCATGAGTAAGACTATTCAGTGAATCAAAGAACATGTGATGAACCCTGCTTGTCCACCTACTACTTCGACTCTCGAGGACACCGACGACGATAATACTGATGAGTATGATTATGTAGATCAGACTCCCTAGTTTAGATCTCTTTTAATTTGTGAAATTTATGAAATTTTGAAACAAATTTTGAAAGATTTTATAAGTCTTTAAATTGTGATTTCGATACTTTTGAATGTTATTTTAAGTGTGTTGTTTTATGTTTTGTGTAGCTTGTTTATAATGTTGTGTGTTTGATTGGGCTGAATAGTGTAAAATTGAATTGAATTGCATTTGCAGGTGGGTTTCTGCTGTTAAAAAAGTTGTAAAAAAAGCGATAGACAATGTGGTTTTGTCCGTCGCTTTTCTGGGGTTTTATTTTTTTAAAAAACTCAGAAAAGCGACGGACAGTGTTCTTTAGTCCGTTGCTTTTCTGGATTTTCCAAATAAATAGTTTCCAAAAAAAGCGACGGACAATGGACAGGGTCCTTTTGTCCGTCGCTTTTCTGGAATTTTCAAAAATAAAGTTTCCAGAAAAGCAAAGGACTGCGTCGCCTTTTGAAAATTAAAAAAAATGAAAAATGAAAATAAAATGACGGAGTCCGTCACTTTTGTTAAAAAAATTCTAAAAGAAAATAGTCAAAAGCGACGCAGTCCATCGCTTTTTAGCAATGCCGTTCGTTGCTTTTTGAAAAGCATCGTGACAAAAAGTGACAGAAGTGACTGTGTCGCTTTTCCGTCAATTTTGACCAAAATAGTGACGCAGTCCATCGCTTTTGGCGGTCCTTTTTTGCTAGTTTTGTAGTAGTGAAAAAAACACAGAATTCCTAGTTAAGTATGGGGAAAATTCCTTTCTCTTTTTTTTGGGAAAAAGGACAAATATATCCCCGAACTATTGTAAATGGTATGCAGATATCCTCAGTCATACTTTTGGGGCATTGATGCCCCTGCTTTCAAAAACTAGAGCATAAATGTCCTTCACTCTAACGATAAGCACTAGGCTTAATAAAAGTATGGAGGATGATAAAGAAGGTGCATAGCCTGTCAATGAGACTGAAACCAAGCAGACTCACAAGAGGAAGAGATCCAGTAGCATTAACAATGTATCACCCAAGAAACCCATTGACAAATCTGATGTTGTGCATAATCTTGAGGAAGTTGATCCTGCCTATACCTGAGTTTTCAGTTTGCGAGTAGCCACAAGTGACTGGACGGTTGATGGAGCTACAACCTATCGTTGAAGAAGAAGCAAAATGGTGGCAGCTAAGGTGGTTTTGGGAATGATGATTCTGAACAAGCTGGTTGACTCATATTTATTGTGGATAGTTTTAGGTTAATTTTAGTTTGGGACCTATATGAACTTGGTGCATTTTTCAAATTTCAATTCCATAGCAAACTTGCTTTGGTGTTGAAGCTTACTGGCAACTAATTGGTGTTCTATTGTAATTTTTTTGGATAGTAGATTAATATTATGAAATGCTACCATTAATAATAGATATTTATTTTTTTATACACCTTGCATTTTGGTGTTAAATTTGTTATGAAGCATTTCTCTATATTTGCTTTCTGCTGAGGTCCCACCTAAGTTCATTATTTATGAACTTATGGAAGATGTTCAACAGATTCTTATGAAGCAACAAAGATGAGGGCAAGAGTAAACATCTTAGAGATATTAAATTTCTTATGATAATTGAAGGCTGGAATGTACAAAAGATGTTAGATACTTTCTATTGATATTGTACAACATGTTTACTCTTGCCCTCATCTTTGTTGCTTCATAAGAATCTTTTGAACATCTTGCAAAGTTCATAAATAATGAACTTAGGTGGGACCTCAGCAGAAAGCAAATACAGAGAAATGCTTCATAACAAATTTAATACCAAAATGCAAGGTGTATAAAGAAAACAAATATCCATCATTAATGGTAGAAATTCATAATTTTAATCTACTATCCAAAAAGATTACAATAGAACACCAATTGGTTGCGAGTAAGCTTCGACATCAAAACAAGTTTGCTATGGAATTGGAATTTTACAAATGCACCAAGTTCATATATGTCCAAAACTAAAATTAACCTAAAACTATCCACAATAAACATGAGTCAGCCAGCTTGTTCAGAATCATCATTCCCAGAACCAACTTAGTTGCCACCACTTTGCTTCTTCTTTAAAGATAGATTGTAGTTCCATCAACTGTCCAGTCACTTGTGGCTATTTGCAAACTGAAAACTCAGTTGTGGATACTAAATATATAAATGAGTCATTATTTCTAAGACTGACTACAAAGAAAAATGAGTCATATAAATTGGAACAAAGAAAACATTTATTACTAATGACTCTGCTCAAAAGACCTGAAATACTTTGTTATTTATTCTTGAGTAGATGGTCCTTTTGTGCAATATCAACAAACTAGAATATTGAGATATGTAGTGGAATTAAATCAATTTTACAAACTATTTCGGATACGATATACTGGAAAATATTGAAAAGAATAAATAAGGTGAATTATTGAGGCATTGTGACCTAGAGGAGAGTGATCTATGAGATCTCTAAAAATAATTCATCTCCTAACCCTAATTTTATATCCTTGGATGAAGGAAATCCAACAAAAATGACCCCTTTTCATGGTTTTCCTTCAAAAGTACATACACTTGATAAGAGCTATACTAGTAGGTTGAAAAATACCTAATTAAACTTGTTTTAAATGTAATTTGATGATGTTTCTAAAGTAAATTTTGGACCAACTTCTATAACATACTATATAAAAAATGATGAAGGAGATTTACAATTTGCTTTATGTAGAAGGATGACAATTCTTCAAGTGTATTTAATGAGGCTACGGTTTTGAAGGAAGGGTATGAGTTGTGTGTGGAGAGATAATTCCTACAAACTCTTTGGCTCTTGCTAAAATAATTAGGGGGAATGGGATTGCCCTTGGAGCAGTGTAATGTTCATAATAGGGTTTAGAACTATGATGGAAGGAAACATCATACAAGTTCACCACACATATTAAAGAAGGAAACACTGTTACATATATTTTTAGTTAGCTGGTATTTTAATTTTGCATATATATATTATCAAGGGAGGCCAAAAGACATAATTATCTTAGACAAATAACATGTTTTATATATGAGAATCAAATGATTTAAAATGCAGGCAACAACCAAATTGAGTCAGATATTATAGATTAGCTATGAATAAGGGTGTTCACGGTTTGAATAAAAATCGATCAAAATCAAAAAATCAAACCAAACCGATTAAATGAACCGATTTTATTTAGGGTTTGGTTTGATTTGATTTTAGATTTTTAAAAAACTGATAATATTTGATTTGATTATGATTTTGTTAAAAAATCAAAGAAACATTTGAACCAAACCAATAAATAATATACATAAATTTGATTATTATATATACATAATATATTATTTTTATAAACAATTTTAAAGATCTTATATATGTATTCATCAAAATTTATTTATAATTTACTTATGAAAGTAAAAATGCCCAAGGTGAGAACATTTATCTTATTTGTTTCATGTATGTTAGTCTCTTTGTGGGACTGAAAATGTCAATGTCTCTTCCTTCTAGGCCAGAATTTTGAAGCTTTATTCATAATAAATTTAATTATCGAAAGTTTCGTAATGTCGGTCATCCTAACTATTTTTCTATTTTGAATGTATTATTATCACTTTTTCACGTTTTGAATGAATTATTTCTTTTAATTTTATGTATGTGGTTAATAACCAAATCATCGAACCAAACCAAACCAAATCAAAATCGATAAATGTATATTATATTAGGTTTGGTTTGGTTTTGATAAATTGAAAATCGATTAACTTGGTTTGGTTTTGGTTTTGACCAATAACCGATCCAAACCAACCCGTGAACACCCCTGGCTACGACAATAACGTCCAATAAAAGAGATGGACAAGATGAAAAATAAACATTCCACACATCAACAACTTATAGATATATGATGTACGACACTACATAAGAAGATCAAATTGGATATCTGCATAGTGGGGTAAAGATATAAAAGACACAATCATGTGAAAACTATGAAGGTGGTATCAATCTCACCAGAGATTCATTCCACTATAGAGATTAAATGAAAATATTAAGATGCATACCTTAGAATGCTTCATATCTGGTAGATCTAACTTCACTTGACTTGTGAGAGGAAAGTCACAAGGCTGGAGTGAACTCCAGTGAGATCTAAATACAAAGCATCGGATGAGTATTTAAAGGTGACTTGAGTAAATGATCCAAAGATTTTGATTTGTTTCGATTCAAATCAGGTGAAACATATGACATAGCAAAGCTACAAAAATAGAAATGAAAGAAAGGAAAAGAAAATGAAGGCCATTTTACCTGCTGCCAAGTCACCGATGACGAAGACAGTCACTGAATAAGGCAACTTCTTTTAGAATCCTTTTCACTTCCCTTTCGAGACTTTTGAGTATATCACATTTTGACCCCCCCCCCCCCCCCTTTTATCTTTTAGGTTTTTTACATTTTCTTGGGTGGGCTTGGCTGGGATACTAGACCTATTTGAGTGGTTATGTTCATAATGACTTTAGTCTTTTTTGTAACATTACAAATATAAAAAATGGGTGTAGTAATAGTATAATACACATACATATGTCAAGTAGAGCATAAAGACTCACACAATTTTTATTGGTTAAGTATCACGTTAAATAATTTTTTTTCTAGAAATGATGAATGTCACTTACTTTTAACATTGTTCCGAACACATGAAAAAGCAAAGTCATTTAATTAATTAATCTAGCTCATAAAGTTGTATTTAAGATTTGATCAATAAGTATATAAGTTCATTTAATATATAGATGCCTCGTAAATGTAACAACAAATTTGGTCAAAGAGATGTTAAATGAAATAAGGTGTAACACCTCGGAATCTAGTAGGATAAGCTAGGGTTAAGTGGGAAAGTAAAAAATTAGAGAAAATAGCCTTGGTACCCTCCACGAAGGTCTACATGACTCGTGAAGGGCACCACGACTCGTGGTGGTGCCCATGGACCTAGGCAGTGGGTAACTAAGGGCATCTCACCTCCCACGAGAGCCAAGATGGATCGTGGTGGTCACCACGGATTGTAGGACCACTCGTGGTGGTGAGGTAATGGCTTTTCCAAAACTGCCCAAACAAGGACCCTCCCCACGAGCCATTAGCTCGTGAAGGCCTTGACATGCCGTGGGAGGGGTCGTGAGGGTGACTTAGTATTTTAGGGGGTCAAGGAGTGATGCCTAGCCACTAGTCCATGACCACGATGGGGACCACGGCTCGTGGAGTCCCTCGAGCAATCCACTGTTAAGTGGAGGGTAAAATGGGTCTTTTCAGTTTTAATTAGAACAAAGCTAGGTCATTCTACCCAAGACTTGTACACCTATATAAGTAATTTTAACCCTTTAAACTCACCATTCAAGTCACTATTTCCAATACCCCAAAAGAAATCCCAAAGTTCTTCTCTCAAATATTTATCTCTCTAGAACGTGAAGAAGAAGCAAGAATTCAAGCTAGGATCAAGGTCAAGTCTCCAATCCTCAAGAATTTGTGGGATTTGTTATCAAGGAATCCTTTCATCCATGGAGCCCCTATGATTTCCCTAATTTCGAAGAATAATTCCCTAATTCTAGTTAGGGTTTCTTCAAATGTTATGGATTTTGATCCAAATGAGTGGATTATGATTGTTTATGATTGAATTGATAGAATTACATGTTTTTAGGATGAATTTACATGTACCAATGTCTAACCCATGTCTAGAAAGATGAAATTGATGCAAGTGGTTTTATGCCATGAAAGAGGAAATTAAGGATTTAGATGTATTCTTCTAAGATTGATGAGATACATTATAGATTGCTTGAAAGTGAATCATATAAATATGAGTTTATTGAGATAAAAGTATACATGATGAATTATGACTTGTAGGCTTTGAGATTAGAATTGTCTTGAGACTAAGGCATGTATGATAAATGATGATTAGTAATGCTTTTTAGAGTAAAGCTTATATGATGAATGCTGATTAGTAGATAAAATTGTTGTGGAAGGATTTACCCACATGATTTACACCATGAATGCATGAATATGAAAGGTTTCTTACATTGAATGATTCAGGTTGAAAAGCTTGCTCACCTAAGATGAATCAAAGAATCTATGAATTAAGATAGATAAGACTTAGCTTGGATTAGCATAGAGATGCTTCTCCATGATAGATTGAAGTGGTAATATGAGATCCCTTCATGGATAGTTTGACTTGGTAAGACAAGACCATTCATGGTAGCTTGGGTTAGTAAAACTCATGGATAGCTTGATTGAGCAATAGCACCCTTCCAATGGTTAGCTTGAACTAAGCATGATAAGTTGCTTTGAATAGTAGCTTGACTTGGTAAGGCCAAACCATTTCATTGGTAGTTCGTATTGAGAAATAGTACCCTTCCTTGGATAGCTTGGACTTGCACGATAGGGAGTTTTCCATGATAGCTGGGTCTAGCATAATGAGGTGCTTTTCCTTGGTAGACTTGAATTGGTAAATAGTAACCATTCATGGATAATGACTTAGCTTGGATTAGTAAAGTAGTACTCTTCCATCGATAGTAGAAATAGCTGAGGGATTGACTACCCCTCAATCAAAGTAGCATAGTTATAATGAACAAGGTTACTTCAAGGAAGTATCGTAAGTATGTTTTAATATGAGATGTAATTGTTATGATGATATATTAGCTTGGATTGTTGCTTGGAGTTGCCTTCCTTGATATTTATGACTAGAGGTGAATGACCCAAGTCTTGACTAAGGATAAGTCGACCTTACTTGAGAAGTATTCCTTTTACATTATGATGATTTATGTGCATTAATTATGCTTATGACTTATATTGTCTAACTCTTATATTTATGGCTTATGTCTTATGTTGACTAATGCTTATGTTATGCCTATGTTGATGTTTGTGCAAGCTATCATATTTAGTACATCTTTGTACTAACGCATACTCTTGCCTACATTTTTTATCCAAATGTAGGGTCCAGCGATATCGACTCTCATCCCCGTGGCTAGGATCATAGTAGAGCAAGATTTGAAGATTGGTGAGTCCTCATAGCATTTGAGGATTTGACCACCATTTCCTTATGTCTTTCATTTTATGCTTTGAACTATTATATGGGTTGTGTCCCAAAGGTATTCATGTTTTAGATGGTTTGAGACAAGTGTAATAGAGTTCCGCTTCGTTTTATAAAGACTTTGATTGTGTTGAAAATGTTTTAAATTCCCACTCATTTCTATTACTTTATGTTATGATATGCTAAGTGGCTTGTATGAGGCCACCTGGGGTCTTGTACGCCATGTTACATCTAGGGGTACCCCTGGGTCATTACAAACTTGATATCAAAGCACAAGGTTTAGAATGGTTCTAAGATGTCTTAAAACAACGTCAAGTAGAGTTTGTTCATAAGTGTAAAGCGTGCCACATTTATGAATGAGAGGTTACTAAATACTTATGAAACTTCACTTCTTCATTACTCTAAGTCGTGCCATAGAGTTTAACTCTATAAGGTTGAAACTATCCACAATAAACTTGAGTTGTGGATACTAAATATAGAAATGAGTCATTCTTCCTAAGACTAACTAAAAAGAAAAACGAGTCATATAAATTGGGATAAAGAAAGTATTTATTACTAGTGAATCTGCTCAAAAGACCTGAAATATTTTGTTATTTATTCTTGAGTAGATGGTCCATATGTGCAATATTGCCAAACTAGAATATTGAGATCTCTAGTAGAATTAAATCAATTTTACAAACTATTCCTGATATGGTATACTAGAAAATATGAAAAAGAATAAATAAGATGAATCAATAAATATACTTGACAAAACAAATAAAGATATTATCGATAACATACTTGACAAAATAAATATTTCTTCGTAGGTGAGACGGATAAGAATTTAATGATAAATTTTAATAAAATAATTGCTTAAGACTTCATCAATAGAATAGTTGGCAAAATAAATGCCCATCCATCGATAGGATAAATAATGATCCGTTAATATAGGACCAAAAAAATGTCCATCCATCGGAAGGATGAATAATAATTTATCAATATGATATATGATAAAGAGAAACTAATTAGTTGTCCATTGATAGGAGGAATAATAATCGATTGACAAGATATATGACAAAGTAAATGCTCATCCATCAATAGGATATGTGACAAAATAAATATTTGTGTACTGATAAGGCTTGATTGATAGAATTGTTGGCAAAATAAATGTTCATCCATTGATAGGACAAATAGAGATCCGTTGATATATGAAAAATAAATGTCCATCCATCGGTAGAATGAATATACGACAAACTAAATGTTTATTCATTGATCAGACGAACAATAATCCATTGATATGATATATGGCAAAGTAAATACTCATCTATCAATATGATATATGGCAAAATAAATGTTTGTCTATTGATAAGACATGTGGCAAAATAAATATTCATCCATCAATAAAATATGTGACAAAATAAATGCTTATTTGTTGATAGTACGAATAATAATTTGTTGGCAAAACAGATGGTAAAGTAAAATGTCTATCCGCTAATAAAATATATGACAAAGAGAGGGGAGAGAAAAAGGATCAAAGATTTGAAAGGGTTTTCTTTTTTAAATTGAAAATACCCATAGACTTTTTATATCAGACCCATTTAGTGGTCATGACTAATGTTGCCAATTGGAGCTCAAGTTCGCCGAACATATCTGAATGAATACCAAACCTGAAGGTCAATTCAGCGGACCCGATGGAGTTTACATAGTGCACTTAAGCACATCACCGTTTGGAGCTCAGATTGCTTAAATGGAAAATATATTTTTCCACATTTTCAAGCTTAGAAGGCGGACAAGAATGAGTTCGCACAATACCTTTGGCGGATCACTGTTTTGGTTTTGACATCGCCTAATGTTCCCTTTTCAACCTTTCAACTCCTTCTCAACCTGCACTCACAATACACGTTAGTGAAAGTAATAAAAACAAAAGCAAAGACTTGAGTTGCCTCTCAAGAAGCTCTTTATTTAACATTGTGGAACGACATAGTTCTCATTTCCTTAATATTCATTTTTGAAATTTGGGATGGTGTCACTAGGCAACGTTCCCTTTTGACCTTAGATTGAGATGAATAGAGATCTGGTACAATTGTGTCTCCAGCTGCTTGATAGATACTGAATAAGAGTTCACCATTTGAGATAGAGTGGAGAAATCATTTTTCAAATCCTTAAACACTTTATCGGATCTTCGACCTTATTGAAGATACTTGTGAGCATTTCCTCAGTTTGGCTTCCTTCATGCCCATCTAGTTCTTTTGGTTATTGGCGATCATGGGGAGGAACATATCTATCTTTTTCTGCCTTTCTATCTCTCCAATTTCCACCTCACTAATATCTCTAATCATTCTCTCAATACTTGTTCCAACCTTAATTCCCACCTTGTCGGTGATAATTGGTGTGAGAAACCCCCCATTTGGTTTCCCAAATATTGAACTTCTTCATTGTATACTGCCTCAAATTGGTATTATCTGGGAATTGGCCATTGTTTGTTCCAACTGCATTTATCGACTTTAGTCTACCTCCCATGACATGTTTAGACAATAAATTGAGTTGGGTCGACATTTGGCCATGTTTTCATCTTGTTCATTGTCTTTTTTGATTTGTTCCTTACTCAGGCTCAGTTGTAGAGTAGGCACATGATCCTCTCTAGTATGCCATGCTTGGTTTACTTTGGTCATGTTATCGAGCAACAAAGCAGTCACATCATACAGTTGTCTCATTAATCCTTCTTGGACTAACTGATCAATCACACCTTTGTTGACTGAATCGAGGCTATAATATAAGTATTGCGGCAACAAATTGTCTAGAAAACCATGTGTTGGACATTGCAACAATAGTTCCTTGAACCACAACCAAGTTTCATATAGAGGTTCACCTCCAATGCATTTGAAATTTTGGATTTGAGTTGTAAGTTTGAACATCTTTGATGGGGGAAGAATTTCTCAGAGAAAGCATCAGTTAACTCTTCCCAAGAAATGATAGAGTCATTTGACAATTCTGCCAACCATCTTGAAGCTTCACCCATTAAAGAGAATGAGAATAGCCTTAACCCCACGGACTCTTGGGAGATGTTATTGAACACAAATGGTCCACACACCTCTAAAAAACTCCTAAGGTGTTCATAAGGATCTCCATGTGCTAAACCTTCTATCATTCCTCTTAGTTGGAGCAATTATAGTTTGTTTCAGTTACGTGAAACACAACCCTTCTGATTGTGGGAGGTATCCAGATGGCTCCTGTAGTTTGAACAATATTCACATGCATATCATTCAAATCACCCATGTTGTTAGTTTGACCATAGTGACTATCTTATCACTACCATGGTCACTCATTGTATAAGACCTGCAAATCAGCCAACAACAACACAATAAAACAATCTACTACAACTCAACAAAATTACAAACTAATTTCTCAAATAGAATTCTAAACCACCATTCTTTGATTGTGGCGCCATTTTATATAACGATCAAATTTTCTCCTTAAAACAAATTAAAAGGAACAACGATCGTAGTTAATAAAAAAAAACTAACAAAGAGTCAGGATCAAATCACATAAGGAATGGTATATTGTAGAGAATTCTTATCAATAAATTTGGATTGTAAAATCATTTATTTGTAATAGTAAAAATAAATGGGTGGATGATTCCACCAATTTAATAAAAATATTTGGTTATCAATTGTCACAATTAAACTAGAGTTGCAGGAATTACAAGAAATAAAAATCAATCTAGGGGTATGGGGATTGGAAATCAATGTAACATAGGGGTGATTGTGCATCTCTATAGTGATGAACATTTATGAATAGGCTAAGGCATCATCAATGCCGCTAATCTTCTTTCGAACTCATAACATCCTTGCATCGAATCTCCTATAAGTCTCATCTATATGTCAATCTAAACAACCAATACCTTACTTTATTTTCTCTTTTGATGCAGAAATAGGGCAATAGATCCGACCCGTAACCTCTATTTTCAAGCAAGTTACAGACATCAAATCTAAATTGTTAGTATTGGACTAATTACCAATCAATCTCTTTCGAGCATTGACCGGAGATCAAAAGTAGGAATTAAGTTTGAAACCTTCACCCATAAATTAACCCCATGCTAATTAACCCAAATTCATGTATAAGCAACAACAAAACAGAGACAATACCCACTACATTAAATCAACACCCAATCCCATAATTCCATCCCCAGATCTTAGGGTTTTATCCACCCATCACAAAAAGTAAAGAATTTATACCTTCCATGAAAGCAGCCATGGGTAACATGAAATTAAGCAATTATAAGCAAACCCACTTTCAGTCAGCGAGATTGTTTGGTTCAGCCTTTCACGATCGGTATATCATCGAGTACCACATTGGTTCACCTTTTGAGCCTTTAATTTTTCCTCTGCATTGTCGCTTTCAGTGATGATCATCAAGTTCACCTTTCTTATTCGGCGAGTCGCCTTTTCCTTTAGAGTTCGCCAACCTGTATCGATAGACACAAGTGTTGTACACTTTCAATTTGGACGAGGTCATGCTCATTAGGTGATTCACCTTACTTGTTTGGCGATCATCAATATATCATCAGAATAAGACAAAATTAGGCATTGATGACACTAATTATTCAGCTAAATAGACCTCAAATGAGTGCAAATCTTCCACTCATCAACAAATTTGTCACTATATCTTTTACAATCCTCAACTCACTAGCCAACGATTCAAAAGGTCCCAAAACCAGAGGTATAGGAGAATCCTCCTCCGTATGCATAGACCTCCCCGAATTAACTTTCCTCTTCTTTGTTTTTACAACCGTGCCTTCACCGCCCATCTTAAGGGGAAATATTTGATGTTTGGGTTCTACCCAAATATCACCCGGGAGCACTTACACTTAAGGAGGGGACAACAAGGAAAAGGTTGTCATGAAGCTTGAACTCTCATAATTTATTCATGATCAAATGACCCACATTCAGCGGGACATCATCAAGTAAATTGTCACACCCTAAGACTATACCCTGGGCGGGACTGGCACTCGAGAACCATTGATGGCCCCAAGGGAACCCTTGGCCTGATTTAACTCTTAGCGGAAGACTTAAATAATAAGAAAGCATCTCAAAAGATAACTCATGCAATAACTTAGAATGTCTTAAAAGAAACATTCGACTAGCCAAACTGGCAACTCAAATCTTAACATAAACAACTGAAAATGGAAAGACTAATGAACTATAGCTATCCATCTAAGCCTCTAAACTATGAAGGATGTTGGGACGAGACCCCCGATCATCCTAAAAACTGATATACTAAAACAATATAAAAAGGGATCCTCTAGAAAGCAAATAGGCTCACCAACTGACTCTGAGTGCTCAAATGGATCAATGAGGCACTGGATGCTGATCCTGATTACTTATATATGCATCATAAAATGATGCAGGCCAAATGGAATCAGTACATTAAATGTACGAGCATGCGAGGAGAAAACTAAACACTATATAAACTTGAAATGAATTATGAAAGAAACACTTACCTCAACTTTACTCAACTCATGGATACTCAACTCAATGCAGAAATAAACAACAGTAAAGATGCCGTTTATATAAAGAATTTAAAACAGTAAGAAACAACTCAATATACATATATAATAAAGTAGTATAACTCTTTGGGAGTTTCTCTAACTGACAACCATCACTATGAGCTATGTGATGATACATCGTCTCACCTACGCTGCCATAACTATCCTATAACTTTTCAGGATGTAGAACGCCTCAACTAAGTGGATCAAATAGTCTATGCTAAAAAGAATTAAGGAATCATCTAAAAAGTATGACCCTTTCTACCCACGATGGCTACATGATTTATGGAGACTTGAGTTATTATGAACTCGTCCCCATATCGGTGCTCAATATTACTCCCAAAATATACTTAGCTCATATGTTTAAAAACATAACTTTTTATCTGTGATTTGAGGTTATTACTCAAAAAGCTTATCTCTTAAAAGAGATGGAACTCAAAACTACTCATGAAAAATCATTTGGAAATTGGTGTTTCCTCTCATCTTAATTGTGAAAGCATTTGCTCTTTGGGAGTAATTAGTCCCCATACTTAATTTTTTTTAAGAAACGAATTCGAATCTACTCTTTCTCAACTCAATGCTTAAGTCTTTAGAATAATTTTAAAATGATTGTAAAAGACTTTGAAAAGATTCTAAGAACTCTCTTGACTTGACTCGTAACTCTACCTTGAATTTGATTTATAGATTCAAGGATCATGATCATATGTTATAGATGATATCATGATGTTTAGATGTACCTTAGAGTGTAGAGATCAACTAGGAAACATAGGTATGATTTGAGGGAACTCAAACGGAAAGAAGTGGGAAAGGGTAGAAATCCTGGCGACCGTGACGCTTTGAATAGCGCCAGGCACCGAAGGTTAGACTATAGAGTTTGGGTTGGGGTGCATTGGCTAGCGCCGTGCCCCAAAGCCCAAACCACAAACCCCGAAGTGGGGTGCTCTGAGTGGCATGACGTCCCACACCCCTATCCAGAAAAATCTAATTTTTCTTGCTCGTTTTTCAACTTTAAACCCTCTGGATTCGATTAGTTTCTTCCCCAAACGCTTAGATTTGAATACACAACCAAAGTATACAAGAATCCACTCAAAACAACATCAAATTTCATGAATTTAACTCAAGAACTTCTCAACAACTTCAACAATCAAGAACCCAATAGAATTTTCAACAAAATCCATCAAGAACTCAATTTCTATACTTTCAAGAACATAATTTTGCGGAATTAAATCATGATTGACGCGTGGGTGAACGAACCAATGCTATGTGATCTCGCATACCTCGTAGGGATTAACCCTTGGCGAAATCGCAAGTGAAAACCTCAAGAACGATGATGAACCTTGACTTTTCTCCTCTTCTTTTCTCTTCTCTCAAAACCCTAACTTAGTTTTATGAAGCGTCAACTAAACCAAATCAGTTTAGACCCCAATTTAATTACCAAAAACGAATTTAGTTAATTGGGTAGTGAAAATACCATACTACCCTTCTAAAATTCGGTTTTTGATTTTCCTTATCTAGACAACCCAACTTCAAATGGACATATCTCCCTCATATGAACTCAAAAATGAGCAAACTCGGTGGTGTTGAAAAGATAAATCAAAGATATTTCCTACGGTATCTTGTATCCCACCTAAATCATTATGTTCTAGGAGTTATGGTCGTTTGAAGCTGACCCAAAACTCATACTTAGCTTAACTTGTCAAACTTTCCAAATTTGATTATTTCCAAAAACGTTTTCTTTAAATTCTAGTTCTTTCAAATAGTGAGGTGTTGCATAAATATGCCACAAATTTGTGCCTACAACACCAAAATGTTTTTAATGTTCACACTCGGGGATATGTGACTGCATATAATGGACACCCATATTCTTGCCTTGGCGGTCAAATCAGAGCATAGAATTTCGGTCTTTGTGACAGTCAACATGACATTTTTTTCCTGGGCATAGCTTTGATGCTAGCCAAGTATTCGACTCATAATCCTTAGTCGTAAAGGCCTCAATATCGTAATCTAGCAGCCCTTTTATTGCATTGATCGCTTTTGGCCATAATTGAAAACCTCACCCCGAATGGTGATCAACCTCGTTGACATGTTGGTTTCCATGAGGTTGGCATAAAAATCCAGCACCCATTGCTGATTTGCCTTGCATGGTTTAGGAACAAAGTAAATCAACTCGGAGTTCTCTAACAATTGGTAGAAGTTTGGAAGAATCTCAACCACTTTATCCAATTCAATGCCCCTCTCAAGGAGTAACTTCTTGTTGATTAGATTAGAATAATAGTTCTCTTGAGCTCGGAGAGAGACAATGCGATATTGGTCATGTTCGACCACAACTTCCTCTTCAAGACCATGTTCTTTTGCCATTTTTGACTTTTTAAGAAATCCAAATCACAATAACATGAAACTGTAAGAATTATGTTTTAAGCAATGCTATTTTATTGGTAGAAGTCAAATAAAAGGGTTAGGAATCAATTCGAGAACAAAATAGTGCTGAAAAATTTGAACACTGGTAGAGTTTGGTCTTTGATCTCACAAAAGCAAGGACATATTCACCTAGCAAAAGCGACTAGGAGATTGATTATGTGGTAATTGCAAAGGCGAAGAGGGATCACTTAAGTGGCGAGGTCTCTTTCAGGGCCAGTCGCCTCTTTCAACATGAACAACCAATTTCGACTTACAAATTCACAAAAAAATTCAACCCCCAATAGTTCAAATCTAACAACCGGACAAGCAATTGATAAACTCAATCATTTTGACGCAAAAAGCTTCGAAAATCATCCTTGAGTTCTTATTGGCATTTTATCAAACACGTGGTGCACAATCCATTTCTCATCAATTTGATCATAAAATGGGTACAAAAGACTTCCTCAATACACTAAATCAGCCCAGACACATGTATTCAACAATTATCAATCAAAATTCGGCTAACACATACAAAAATTTAACCCCCAAAGTTTGAGAAATTACTACCCACACAATACCTTCAACTTTCAATAAGGTAACACAATTTTAAGAACGAATGCACCACTTCAAGAGAGTAAGAGTTAGAGAGACATACTGGATTCTTATTTTACAATGAAGACCAAGAGTTGAGAAATCGATTTGAGACAAGTTAAGAGGAGAGTAAGAATTTTGGACCTTTTATTTTGGTTTTTCAACTGTTTGAATTCTGCCTATTGCCTTTTTAACTCTTTACCTTTGCTTAAGCGTCATTTTGGTCACTTTTGTGAACCTTCAATAAAATTGGAGTTCGTTTTTTCAAGTGCCCCTCCTCTTAAGCGATGTTTGATTTTGCAAGAGGGTGCCGTTTTTGCGGACTTCACTTAAGTGAACTTCATTTCGCTTTAGTGACATCAGAATCTTTTTTACAGCAGAGTGCTCATTGTCCATTTCAACGAGCTTGGGGTCTATTTGGCGATCTGCCCAATCTCATTGGGCGAGTTTGGGTGCCTAATATTTTTTCCAAGTCATATTTTGAAGGGTTTTTAGCCCCGAACTTCATTTCATTCAAGATCCGTGCCTCCAAACTTCTCATATTAACTCCAAACACTCTAAAATCACCCTTTGTGTTTCTCTTCGAGGCAATGAACCTTTCATATAATTTTCACTCCGAAGAGCATGTGGAGTGCACGAGAGTATCAAGAGTTCCACTCAATCTCTCCACTTAGAAGATTTGAATTTATTACCCAACTTTGCATCATTCTTCCATATTGGATCCTGGGGAAAGAGTGAGAGTGAGAGAGTCATTAGGATACTTGAGCATTGATTTTCATGATTGTTGGCCCTCAATTGAGTGACACTCTTGATTCTGCACGAACTAAAGTTTCCATGGATGATCTTTTTGTATTTTTATTCTAACTTTAGTATCATTTCATTTGTTCCGACTTCATGGATTGTTATTAATTTTGATTGGTTGCACAAGCTCAAGATGTCTTACAGATCCACCACAATCCCTTTTTGTGTTCTCATATTGGCTTCCAAGGTTGCAATCTCAAACTCGAGTTGAACCATCTCATAACACCAAGCAAGGTGCAAGTTCTGAGACTCTTCTTCGCTCTTTCCGGCCATTGGATAAGGAGGAGTTTCTACCCCTACGGTTTTTCTTAGCCCTACGAGTTGTGATTCCAAACTCAAATTTGACCATAGTATAGCACTGAGCTAGATGCATGTTAAAGTCTTTCCTTCTCTTGGGAAAGTAGGTGTAGGGCTTTCTTACCCCAAATGAGATTTTCATCCACGACCCTAAGCATAAATTGACTTATCACATTCATTTCACCACAAGGCCATGAGTCGGTATAAGGCATACCACTCCTAAATATATGATGATCACAAAAATCCATAGAAACAAGAAAGTAAAGATAAGTATTCACAATCTCGATAGGAACAAGTAAATTATAAATTCTAAATCAATTCAATATGTCTAATTGTTCCCTAGCAAAGATGCCATTTTTGATAACACTCAAATTACCCTAAGAAAATAATTAGAAGACTAATAGGTCATTGTCAATAAAAATATCCAACAAAGAGTCGGGATCGAATCCCATAAGGAATTGTTTAGGGACAAGAATTCGGCAAGGAAATTAGGAGTGCAAACCTATTCATTGTAGTACTTTAGAGCAAGGTGTATGCTTCCACCAAAT
This sequence comes from Solanum bulbocastanum, assembly GCA_037074985.1. NCBI lineage: Eukaryota > Viridiplantae > Streptophyta > Magnoliopsida > Solanales > Solanaceae > Solanum > Solanum bulbocastanum. The sequence continues at coordinate 15,164,973 of CM073601.1, forward strand.
TTACCAAAACAGTTTGAAGAATCAAATGTCACAATTAAACTAAAATTCAGAAATTCAAGCAATTAAGAAGTAATCTAGGGTTGTGGTGATTGAAATCAATGTAACATAGGGGTAATTGCGTTGCTCAATAGTGCTAAACAATCATGGATAGGTTGGGTCATCTTTAATAACACTAATCTTCGTTCGATCTCATAATATCAATTTATAAAATCTCTTTCGATCTCATCTATGTGAAACACAAATTAACCCATTACCTTACAAAATCTCTCTTTCGAGTAGATTTGGGTAAATAGATCAGAACCATAATTTCTCTTTCAAGCAAACCATAGAAATAAAACCTAAATTGTATACATTAAATTAAATACCCACTTTAATTGACCTCTTTCGACCATCATTCAGAGATTGAGAATAGGACTAAGTTTGCAATCTTAATATATGAATTTACCCCATGCTAAGCCTAAATCCATTTTTAATTTGAAGAGTTGTGATTTTTTTCACAGAGTTGTGACTTTTCCGATAAGGTGTGACCATTTGAAGGGTTATGACTTTTTTGAAGGGTTGTAACTTTTATGATAAGACACAATAAGCTCTTTTTCATATTACTCTTTGTTGGATATTAAAAGGAGGATTCCCTCACATTTTTAAACTATGAATATTCTCAGTTTATATTCTTCTCTTCTTGAAAAAAACTCTAGTGTGATTTGTAGTTCTTGAGTAAGTTTGAAGTTTTGTGGATTGGGGACATGCACCGACCTAATTTGGATGTTAAATCAATATAATACCCCAACTCAAAACACTTCATATAGTACATATTTTATATTTTATACTGATATTCATATTTATATTATATTAAAATTAGAAAATCCGACAATACAACAGTAACTAAGCAAGGAATTATAGGTGAGGAAGGAGAAGGTATATTTAAGAGGTGTAATTAAGAGATTTTAAGAGTGACATTTTTTATTTTTACACATCACAATTGATTTTAAAAGGAAAAAAAAAATATAAATGTACTCGGATACCATAGAGAGGTGATACATCACAATTGATTTTAAAAGGAGAAAAAATATAAATGTAATCGGAGGTCATAGAGAGGTGACATATGACTTTATCTCTATCTAAGCTATTAATTATAAATAGATATATCTATTTTTGGGGATATTGATTTCACAACCTTTAGTATGCACACAGTTAGTAATCATAAAAAAGTTTACATCTATTATTCATAGAAACTAATACTTTATTATTCAATTTATAATTGTTTACTCAAAATTTTGGTTTAATAATATTGACATTAATTTTTTTTAAAAATGTGTACTAGATGATTTGACATTTATGTGCAATGCACATACATCAATATATATATATATATATATATATATATATATATATATATATATATATATATATATATATATATATCTTCTATACTACCTTAAAAGCGTGACTCCCTAACTTGAATATTAAATTACTATAATACCCCCAACCTAAAACACCCAATTAAGTATATATTATATATTATATATTTTATAATATATTTATTTATTTGTTCTTAATTATATTAAAAGCTGACATTGATGGGTAGTGACTTTTCTGAATGATTGTGACTTATTAATACATTTATGAACTTTCGATGAGTTATGATATTTTTGAAAAGTTGTGATTCTTTTTGAAGGGCTGCGACTTATCTGATAAGGCTTGATAAAGACCTTTTCATATTATAGTTTGTTGTCTATAAATAGAGGAGTTTTACTCCCACTTTTAAACTACAATTTTGCAAGTTTTGTATTCTTCTTCTTATAACAAGAGATATTGTAAGAGTTGTTCAATTATGCAATTACAATGTTTTTTGTGGGTAAATAAGATAGATCAACAAAAATTTATGCGAAAAGGAGAATGGAATAACTCAACTTCAAACGAGAATACTATCTAGATAATTAAAATGTACTCATTTTTATAGCAATAAATATACTTTTTCAGCAACTTCTACATGACAAGAAGTTCAATGATTTTCTATTGCACAAACTACAACTTGGTGTTCAAGCTGTGAAAAGTCTCAAATTATTGGCGAAAAAGGATTTGATCAAACACATGTTTGAAGATTCCAAACTAGAAGTAATAAGTAATCCTCTGTTTCCAATTTATTCGTTGTACTTTTATTTTTATTCAGCTTAATATAAAATGTTCTTTTTTCTAGGGTGGGTGTGGGGGAGCATCTTTAAAACCACAAAGTTAAAAGACATTTTTATATATTCTACATTCCTTAAAATTAAATGTCTTCTTTATTTATTAAAATTTCATATCAAATCAAAATTAAACAAATCTGTATCTTTCTTTTTTATCTATATCTATACTACCTTAAAAGAAGGAACTACCTACCTTAAATGTTAAATTGTTATAACACCCAAACTTAAAACACGAAATTTAATATATCTTCATAATTTTATATTGTATTATATTTATTTATTTATATGGTTGCGACTTTTCCGAAGGATTGTGACTTTTTCAAAGAGTTATAACTTTTCTGATGAGTTGTGACCTTTTCGAAGTATTGCGACTTTTCTTTTGTAAGGTACAATACACATTTTTTTCATACACTATAATTTATTGACTATAAAAAGAGGGGTTTCCTCATATTTTTAAACTACAGTTTTAAAGTTTTTCATTCTTCTTCTTCTTCTTCTTCTTCTTTTATATTCAAAGAAAACACCTTTTCACATTGAATCGTTACGGCTTTTTCAAAAACATATGACTTTTCCGATGAGTTGTAACCTTTACAAAGGGTTGTAAATTTTTATGATAAGAAATATGGACATGCTCATGCTACCCTTTCATAACTATAAATTGAGGGGTTTCCTCACATTTTAAAAATGCGATCTTTTTATGATTTGTATTCTTATCTTCTTAAAAACTCAAGTTTGATTTACATATGTTGACATTCTCAAAGTTCAGTGAAATTTGAACTCTCCTTAACATGAATGTTAAATTAAAATAATACTCCAACAAAAAACATCCAATTTTGTATATCTTCTATATTTTATTTCAATATTTATTTATATAATTACTTATATTATATTAAAATTATGAACTCCAACAATACAGTAATAACTAAGTAATGCATCATGGGGGAGGGAGGAGAAAGTATATGTAACTAAGAGATTTTAAGAGTGACTAACTTTCAGTAGTAATCATAAGAAAATTTTGTATCCACTATTAATATGAACTTATAATTTATCATTCATTTTATAATTGTTTATTGAATTTTTTATTTAATAATATTAAATTATTTTTAAAAATAGTGTAGTACATGGTTTATATTCACGTGCAACGCATGTGCGTTAAAACTAGTTACCTTAAAAGCATGAATTCCTAACTTGAATGTTAAATTACTATAATATTCCTAACTTAGGTTGTGACTTTTTCGATGAGTTGTGACTTTTTTCGAAGGGTTGTGATTTTTCGATGAGTTGTGACTTTTCCAAATAATTGTCACTTTTTCAATAAGTTGCGACTTTTTCAAAGGGTTGTGACTTCTCAAAACTTCATGACTTTTCCAATAAGACACAAAAAATACTTGTTCCTACCACCCTTTGTGACTATAAATAGAGGGGCTTCCTCTCATTTTTTTCAACCACAATTTTTTTTAATCTTCTACTCTTCTTCTACTTGAATTTTAAAAGATTTCATGTGATTTATTGTCATTGAGTGGGTTCGAATAAGGCTGTAAGTGATGCCTTTGCTCTTAGTATATGCTAATTACTGTCGAGTTTGTGAGTGGAAAGAAAGACTTATTTTTTGTGAAAACAGAAAATGTACATTTTTCTCGGTGTATTACTTGTGCCATTAGTTGTATGACAGCTTGGTGCTACCTTTTCTGCAATAATTTTATCATATCAAAATTAAATCAGTTGCTAATAGTGGTCCATTTGTAACTTGCTAAGTGCATGGTTGTGGTGTTAACTTCCCTTTGATGATGTGCTTCAATGTTCTACCAACAATTGAAGAATTAAGCAAAAAGAGGAGAAATTTTATCTTGAGGATTACAAGAAACGTATATGTCTTTTCCCTTCACTCAATATTTCTATGGTGTCTCTACGTTGCATTTTGTACCTTCATCTTTTCTCTTCTTTTTTAACAATTTGTGAAGGAACACACCGCCATTATTATTGTCAAAATGTGGTTGTCTTTACCTCCACTTTTGATAGTGATCTTTGATGTTTGAGTGAACTGCCTTGTTTTTTTCCTCAGAATTGTTGACTGATGAACTTCTCGAATGGCACTACCGAAAGGCCATCAATTTGCATAATATATACATTAATATGTAATGTTCCAATATATGAAGTTAACATGATGTAATCCAAATTTTTTTTTTTTTGAACTATTTATAATGTGAAGTAAATATATGCTTCTGAACATCTTTTTTCAAAATTATTGAACTTCTCAAGAGTTAGATAATTGTCACAATTTGTTTTTTTTTATGCTCACGACAAAAGAATGTCTTTATTTATCAATGTTACTTATATGATTTAGAATGTTAGAAAGATTGTTTCAAAATAGTTATTACTATATAAACATTGCCCTTTTGTTTTACTTATTTACTATTTCTTAATACTATACTATTTTAGACGAAGATCTTCTAACTTCAAAATATATATTTTTTAAATTGTTCAGAGTTATTTTTTTTTTAAAAAAATAAAAAATAAAAAATTTCACAACAATTATGAAAATATGTGCATATATATGAATCATTTAAAAATTATCATTTACAAAATAAATTTTATTTTCAATAATATGGAATAAACATTTTCATTTTGTCCCTACACTAAATTAAAATCTAATAACTATATAAAAATATAGCAACATTAATTAAAAGTCCTATTTATTTATGTTAGTATAAAATTTATTAGAAATACAGCTATTGCACATTAATTCTTTAGTTATGACATTATAAATTCTCTTAGTTATTACTAATTATTGCAAATGTTATTCTCATTCTTTAACATTCTTTAGTTATAAGATTATGAATTTTCATTGTTATTACATTAATTATTTCTATCTTTCAACTTTTCTTATCTTAATTTTTGACCAATAATTTTTCATATTATTATACAACCCCCTATATATGTGATAACACAGTGTTGTTATTTTTCCTTGAACAAATCATGCTTTATTAAATAAATTAAAAATTGTTTACAAGTATATGAACTACATTTTTGTTGGATGTAAGATAAACATGTGCTTATATATATGATTTCACGGATATAATACATTCTTTAAATTCAGTTGTTAGTTTTTCCCTTAAAAAAAGAGGAACCATTTCTCAGTTAGCTGTGGATAGTCAGATAACTAGCTTTATTTATTTACACAGTCAATTGAGAAGTCAAATATGAAAGCCAACAACAAGAACGTCATTTATTATGTTATAACTTATAAAATAAAAATTAATATACAAAAATTAGTTCCAAAAAATAAAATGTAGTTGTTCTCTTCACATGTTCATATGACATTTGAACAGTTTAACGTGAAATACACGTGCAAACATATCTGGTTAGATGACAAGAAAAATATACAACAAATATTGTCTATAAGATAATATTATTGAGATCCGGCCAATTACATGATTGAACCTCAACAAATTGAAATAAATATATGCATTTAACTAATAAAAATTTACATTGACCATCTTCATAAGTTCACGTGAATAAAAGATATATATAATGATCCACATTGAACTTCACAAAAAAATCTGCAATATTATTTTTTGCAAAAGTTATTATTCAAATCTTTGCTTAAATAAGCAATACCATTTACTATTACATATATTTTCTGAATTGATAATCACGTGCAACGCACGTGTCGAAGAACTAATGTATATATATATATATATATATATATATAGTAAATTGATAGGGATAAATGTGAAGTTTAAAATTTTAATACATGTATAACTAATACCCACATAACTTATTCATTTCCTAGTCCTTATATAGATTCCCTCATAAGTTATTTAAGGATTAATTATGTAGAATTACAAAAATGCAACCAAACACAGTATAAAATGAATAACTTTTATACAATATTAGAAGACTATCAACGAAACATTGTACAAGATATTAACATTAACTTTTATCCTATCTGGAAAAAAAAAAAACATGTTATAAAATTAATACATAAATACTTTTATCTTATTTACAAATCAATCATGGTATAAAATGAGGGAAAAATGATAAAAATATACCCCTTAACTTTCATTTAGTAATTGACTTTACTCTTTAAGATTAAAATAAAGTTATTCTTACTCTTATCGTTTACAAATTTATTACCTGTACCCTCCGAACTAACAATTTCCCCCAAATCAATCTCAAATTCTCATTTTCAACCCGAATTACCCATTTAAAACTCATTTGGAACGAAACCCCTTTTTAATCCAACCCACATAAAAAAACCTACCAATCATTATGAACAAAATCGAATATAATTTTCAATTTCCTCAATTTTGCTTAGTCCACCCAAAACAAAAAGAGTCAATTTCTCAATTGTCATTGAATCTGTTGTAGTTGTTGCTCAATTTGTAAATATCTTTGACGCCATAGTTAAAAGCTTTTAAGGGTATTTGTTGTTGAATTGGAAACTGAAACTTGAAGAACCAACTAACAAAGCTACATAGCCATTAATGGAGCTTGAGTTCGAATTTTGAGTTTTTACAAGCGAGTTCCACTTTGGAATCATAATTTCAACCTTTTCAAAATACCCAAATAAAAAACAACATACCCCTTATTCACAACTAAAATCACATATTCGAATTTGTGTAATTAGATGATTTTTCATCCGAAATTGCAATAGCATGATCTTTTTTAGTTTCTTTCTTCTTGTTGTAGTTTTATGGTGGAATTCGACCGCCTCGTGTTGCCATTTTCACCGTTGTGTGCGGCGGATTTGAAGAACCAGTTAACACATCTATATAAGTGACTTTTGGGGAAGAAGGTTTTTGGAATATTTCAATAGCAACACTGTTCTTGTTTTTGCTTCCAACATTGCTTCTTAAAAACTAGGGTTGACACGTCTTCTGCCTCTGCTTTTGCTTCCAACATTGTTTCTTAAAAGCTCATTGATGGGTGGAAATTTCTCTGTTCAATTAGAAACTGAAATGGATTTTGGTGAATCCTCTTTGTGATTTTACTTTTTTTTATGCATTTGATATCTATGATCAAATTAAATGGGTTAAGGGTCGAATTTGATTGAGAATTTGAGATCGATTTGGGGAAAACCATTAGTTTGGAGGTTACGAGTCAGTGTTTTAAAAAACTCTGTTGGGACTCGTCCTAAGGTGGGGCTCTAGCAAAATGCCCCGAGACTCAAGTGTGGGACTTAGTTCTGTAAGACTTACGCCCTAAGCACGCCCAACACCCAGCGCTCGAAGCTCGCCTAACAGATCTTACACAAATAATGTGTTAAAATATTTAGCTAAGATTATTGACCCTCATAATTCTTAAAAATAATTAAATGATACTTAATAATTTTTAATTTATAGACATAAGAAGATTGAGAATAACTCAAATAACAAGTTTTAGTATCACATTTTTCCTAGTTGGTAACAATGTGAAATTAATTATAGATTACGTAACATTTCTTTTAAAAATACATCGCGAATTGGTCTTTATGGTTTTGTCATATATCTCAAAATTATTATATTTTATTTAGTAATTTGAAAGTAATTTTATTTTTATTCATGATGTAGTGATGTTTTTATTATAATACTTGTAAGGTTATTAATTATTTTAGTTTAGGGGGGTAAATCGTATAGTGTGATAAAATAATATTTTTGACAAATAATGATTCTTTTATTATTAGAAAGTTGAGATATCAGATTATTTATACTTGTATAATCATGTTAGAACTTTTATTTCTATTAGTTTATTTGATCATATTTGTAATTATTTCAAACTATTGATATATTTTTATAATTTTGTGTTATTATATTATTATACTGTATTGTTAATTAAAAATCTAAAGATTCATAGGACTTACACCTCACGTCTCGAGGCTAACGCTCGCCCTATACTGTGTAAACCGCCTCACCTCATGCCCCCGCCTTTTAAAACACTGGACTACGGGTGATAAGTTTGTAGAGGGCAGGGGTAAGAACAACTTTTTTTTAATGGTAAGAATAAAGTCAACTAATGAATGAAAGTTATTCATGTATTAGATGTACTCCCGCTATCCAATAATACTTGTTCACTATTTACTTTGCACATTTCTTACGAAACTATAAATAGAAGGATAGTTTATATCACCATTTGAATATAATAAATATAATGTCTTGAAAAATGTAATAAAGAAATGACTATAATTAATGATAACGGTAAATTAAAAACTAAGTGTAAAATTATCTATTGATATCATAAAGTGAATAAGTATTGTTAGACATTCCAAAATAATAGTTGACAACTATTTTTAGACGAAGGGAGTAGCTTTATCCAATTACCAAACAACCCCTAAGAGTTTGAGACTATGAGAAGTAAAAGAATGAAACTTAACCCAAAGTGAAACTTTATGCATCAAAAGGGATTATTGTAATTTGTTAATTAAATATTGATTTATCAAGTAGCTCATTAAGAAAAAAAACTCCAAACCATTATAGAACTAATAACCACGGAAAAAACCCAATGGTTACCAAAATCGTTAAACCAATAATCCATTACCGATATCTGCAGCCCCAAGCCTATCCCAAAAAGGAACTGTTAACCATGATGAACAAAGGTGAACTTAGGATTTGAAGATGACGGGTATATCACCAACAATAATGCACGTTAGTTAAATATATACCCAATATTGGTTTATATGTTAAACATAAAAATACAAAACTACAATATTCATGTATAAATAAATTAAATGACTCAAGTAAAGTTTGTTTTGTGGAGTGGTGATTTTAAATTTCACTTTGCACCATGACGTCACAAGTTTGAAACTAGCCATCCCCCTATTTTATTCGATATTTTTAAACTTTACAACTAAAAATGAAAAAACAAAAAAAAAAAGAAAAGAAAATAAGCGAATGGGATTTGAGCCCAGTCCCCTCCTCAATGAGCACAGCGTCCAGCTAACCCAACTGGCTTTTGTGCATATGGGTGCCTAGTAAAATGTCTATTTTAAGGTGTGTGTGTGTATATATATATATATATACACACATATATATACATAATTTTTCGAAGTTAACGGGTGCACATGCACCTTCAAGGATACATGTGTATCCACCTCTAATGATGAATAATAAAATATTTATATTTAAACCATAATAGCAGAAGTAGTATGAACAAAACGAACTGTTCATATATAACGTATATATATATATATATATAATCCTACAAACCTACATGGTTTGCCCATATGGTATACAACAAAAATAATAGAACCACATAGACAATGTTCCCCTAAATATCCTTTGAAAAGAAAAAAAGAAATTGCTAGGATATATATGAATTAATACCCCATCCTCCCTCCTCTTCCCTCACAAGCTACTAGGATAATTTACAACTTACAAGAATACTATGATAACCCATATAATCAGCAGTCAGAGTTACATCTGTCCCAACCCTCTATGAGATGATCTTGAAGGGGGCCTATTCAAGTCTGCAGATCGCTTTGATTCTTCGGCAATTTGTATATCCTGAATATAGAAGAGGTTAGAGAATGAATAGCAGCAGTACATGCACAGCTTGTTGTACAGCCCGCCAGCCCGCCCTTCCCCATATCAAATTTATCTTTCTAGCTTGAGCAAAATCAGTTATCTCAAAAATTAATTCCCCTCTGAATAAAGCTTTAATTATACAAGTTCAATATCAAAGTAATAGTGAATACGTCAAACATTATCAGTAAATTGAGTAAGCAGAGCAACACCTTCGCAGATGAAGTAGAAACAAAACGTGATTGAGTCTTTGACTTTGAATGCAAATGATGTTGCTTCTGAATTTGCTGAAACTGCTGCAGCTTTGAGGCAAAGTTTATCCCATTATGCATATCGAGCGAAT